>BTHU01000006.1:7770000-8440000 GCA_036184795.1 Tokudaia tokunoshimensis | reverse complement strand
ATGTACATGTGTCTGCTTGCACGTGGGTACATATATGTATGCCTGACAGGCCATTCAAGTCTGTCTCCAATAGCTGGAGGTCAGAGCTGGCAAGCCCAAATGCTGGTGTAGCTTTAGACAAACCACACCAGAGACTTTGGCTCCCACGGTGGTTTCCAGGAACAGGACTATTTTCAGATTGAAAAGAAAATCTGCTCGTCTCATGTGGTATTTGTGATGGAAGAAGCCTATCTCTGCAAATAGCATCAATTCCACCTGTGACAGGCAAGGTCCCGTGTTCATCAGCTCTGGAGACACTGTGACAAAGGCTCTACAAAGGGATGGATCTTGCAGGCCATTGAGGCCGCACCTTTCATTCCCAGTACTTGGGATACTGAGGCAGGAGAATCATGAGTTTGAAGGCAGCCTGAGCTGTATAGTGGGACCCGAGCTCAAATAAAAGAAGGAAATGAAATAAAATGTTGAGGTTAAAAACTGTTTAAACGCCAGCACACATTGCTTTTATCAAATTACTAAAGTCCTGTCCGTGCACGTCTGGAGGGCAACTTTCCCTACATAATGGGAACGTCTCTGTTTGATGTTACTTCCGATAACTACAGCCCTCAGAGCGAAGGCAAACATGTAGGGCCACGGGAGTCGAGCAAATATTTGTCCTGTGGTTAATATTAATGTGTATGTGCTTCCTTGGACCTTGCAGCCCGCTTTGAATCTGCGCCAACTGGTCAACAATCCGCAGTGGCGCATCAGGTGAAGAGACGTGACCCATGCTCTGCAGACAGTCCAGAGTCCTTCATTACGGCCTCTGGTGATAATTTTTTTTTTCTGGCTTCTGGCTTAATTGACATCATGGACTGAGTCCCGAATACTGGGAGCACTTGAAATGTACCGTTGTGGTCCCTGATGTCTCGTAAGCTCTACCTGTCCTTCAGTATTGTCCCATGTGTTTAAAGACTGAGGAAATGGGCAAAGACACAGAAATAAAGTCTCCCGATGTGGGAGTGACACTCAGTGACAGAGGCTTGTCTAGACCTGTGGGGCACTGAATGCCACGCCCAGTAAAAAAAAGAGAGAGAGAGAATTTAGAGTCTTTTGCCAAAAGTCAAGTGAATTGAGCCTACACAATGATGCAGACAGATATAAAACCCCCGGGCTCAGTCCCCAAGGCCACATGCAGCAGAACATAGTGGAACACACTTATAAGCCTAGGTGTGCCAGAGGCAGGAAAATCAGAAGTTCAAGGTCATTCTCTGCTACAAAGTAAGTTCTAAACCAGCCTGGGCTATTTGGGGACCCTGTCTTAAACAGCAACACCAAATGTGAAAATAAGTGAAAACTGATAGAATTTTTTGGTTTTGTGTCATTATTTACTTTAAAGGGACTTGAGGCAAGAGGGAGAGGCTGAGGCCCCAGTCAGCGGAAGTGCGAGTGGGAGACAGGCACTCATTCAATGAGATGAAAATGCACCTAGATTAAAAGTTCCTGACCTGCACCCAACCTTGAGTTTGTTCGTTCACAGTAGGAATTAAAAAAATTTTTTAATCAACGTGGGGACTAGTGAGACGGCTCAGCGGTTAAGAGCACTGACTGCTCTTCCAAGGTCCTGAGTTCAAATCCCAGCAACCACACGGTGGCTCACAATCTTCTGTAATGGGATCTGATGCCCTCTTCTGGTGTGTCTGAAGACAGCTACAGTGGCCTTACATATAATAAATCCTTAAAAAAATATATCAACGTGGGCAAAGGCAGGGGGGATATGCTGGGGAGTGAAGGGGCTAAGAAGCAAGATCTTACTGGATTCTGTGTCCGTGTGTGTTGCTGCAAACAAAAGCAGGGTCTTACGTGCTAGGCAGGCACTGCAGCAAGGAGCTACACCCCTAACTTCCTGGGTCCTAACTCAGGGTCCGACTGCTTAGCCCTACTGAGGATCACACACCCATACCACCACATCTGGCCAAATGATATTTCAATATTTAAAATGTAAACTCGGGGCTGGGGTGACGGCTCAGTGGTTCAAAAGAGCGCTTGGTGCACAAGTAAGAGGCCCAGAGTTCAGATCCCATGTGGTGAGTCGCCTGTGGTTCCAGCTTTGGGAGTCGGAGACAGGATTCTATGAGCAAACCAGACCAGCTGCATCAGTGAGCTCTAGATTTGATTGAGAGACCCTGCCTCGTGGAATAAGAAGTGTGATTGATGGGAGTTTCCTATAAGAACATCAGGCACACACACACACACACACACACACACACACACTCACACACACACACACACACAAGTTGTGTTTCTGGCCCCTTTGACCAGACCACAGGTCCTGTCTCACTGACATTGTAAGTCTTTTCATGAGGCTAATCATGTCTTTTGTGCCCCAAGTCTTCCAACACTAATCATGGAAATGAGCATCCTGGAAGGCGTTGCCTTGGCTGGCTTCTTATTGAAGGACTCCAATTACCTTAATTTTTTATGAGAATTTAGTGAAGAGAACTTGCTGCAGAGTGTGTGATTGGTAGGCAGTATTGCCACATTGTAAGCACGCCAGACTCTGTTAAGTAAGACAAGGAATGAGCTGCTTCCACTCAGGTACAAACAGTAGGGGCAAAGTCTTTTGAATTAAGTAAGTTAATTAATGCCATGAAATTTATGTTCTAGGCTTATCAACAGGCACAGAGGCAATAGATAGAGTTCATTCACCATACTGGCTGTCTGGAATGCCGGGTCACGGTGATTGATTAGTGATGTCTGCCATGGCACAGGGTGGGCTCCACTCACAGTGAGTCTTTTCCACGGCTGATCTAGATTCATAAATACAGGATGTGTGCAGAGTAGAGACCTGTCCAGTTAAAAATCAATTTTGATGAAGATGTCGGTTTTCTTTTCTTGGATTCAGTGTACTGCTTATCTGTGCAGCCTCTGGCTTGACATTCTCGCCACCACCTGTCGTCTGTCACAGAAATGAGAGAAACCGCACGGAGTGAGCAGACTAGCAGCCAAAAGCGCGGGAGGGTGCAATTGTGAGCACAGAGAGAGAAAGAGACAGAGAGACATACAGAGACAGACAGACAAACAGAGAGACAGAGACAGACGGAGACAGAGAGACAAAGAGAGACAGAGACAGACAGACAGACAGACAGAGACAGAGAGACAAAGAGAGACAGAGACAGAGAGACAAAGAGAGACAGAGACAGAGAGACAAAGAGAGACAGAGACAGAGAGACAAAGAGAGACAGAGACAGAGAGACAAAGAGAGACAGAGACAGAGAGACAGACAGAGAGAGACAGAGACAGACAGACAGACAGACAGAGAGACAGGGACAGACAGAGACAGAGAGACAAAGAGAGAAAGAGACAGAGAGACAGTCAGAGACAGACAGACAGAGAGACAGAGACAGACAGAGACAGAGAGACAAAGAGAGACAGAGACAGAGAGACAGTCAGAGACAGACAGACAGAGACAGAGAGACAAAGAGACAGAGACAGAGAGACAGACAGACAGACAAAGAGAGACAGACAGAGACAGAGACAGAGAGACAGACAGAGACAGACAGACAGAGACAGAGACAGAGTCAGAGAAAAGCACAGAGAGAGAGACAGAGAGATGAGGCAGAGAGACAGAGACAGACAGACAGAGACAGACAGACAGACAGACAGACAGACAGACAGGGGGTGCTTGGGAGAATGAGCTTGCAAATAACCAAGCATCACAAGGAATAGACCGATCCTCCTCATTCTCTCTCTCTCAATCTGCAATCATTCCACGCTTCCTGCTGTCTTCCTCTGGATGTAGTTCCCAGGTTCCTCAGTCAGGGACCATTTTAGAACACACCCACATCAGACCTTCCTTTGTGACTCTCGGTAAACATTTGCTCCGAGGCCCCGAGGATGTCTAGCAGAATTTGGCATCTCACTCACGGTGCTCAGCCAAGTCATGGCCTAGATAAAGACTCCCAATGAACCCACTTTCAGTAAAAAAAAAAAAAAACCCATGCTGCTGCAAAACAATTTGTACAGAAATGATCCGATTTCAGTCTACCAGGTTAGGAAAGGTTTGATTCTCCTTTTGCAGATTAAAAAAAAAAAAGAGCCTCTGAAATATCTGAGATGTAGGGTGGCTGCCTTGTCGTTGCATAACTGAGACAGTGTGCTCTGCTGTCTCCTCTGAGGATATTCTTGGATGGGGGAGGGGCTTGGGAAAGCCCAAGTGTGGTAGGTACCAGCTGTATGAGGAATACCCGTAAGTCAGTAAAAATGCAAGGATCTCAGTCTACTCATCTATGAGACAGCAAAGGCATCAGCTACCTCACAGGCTTGGCCCAGAAGTGGAGATGTAGGCAGCTCCTGCCCGCATGTGCTGGCCTGAGAAGCCCTGATTCTGTCCGGAGCCCGTGTAAAGTTAAGAGAGAACGAACTCCACAACATTATTCTCTGATCTTCACATGTGTGTTACAGTACACATAAACCTGCACTCATACCTACAGCCCATGCTCATACACACGAAATAACAGTGCTTCAAAGGACACTTAAAAGTTAAAAGTAATCTTCCAGTTCTAAGAAGTGGTGGATATTACCCTAAATATTGTCCAAAAAGTGTGAGCAAGTTAAGGTTCTCAGGATGGGAGGGTTAGAGTTAGTGTGAGCTCTGGGTTCAGTGAGAGATTCAGTCTCAAAAAGTAAGGTGGACAGCCATTGATGAAGACATCCAGTGTCTATCTCGGGCCTTCCCATGCATGTGGACAGACAAACATGCACACACACACACACACAACCTTAATAGATAAACAAAGTATGGAATACTACTTGACAAGAAAAAAAAAAGCCAAAACTGGGTCTGAAGAGATGGCTCAGCGGTTAAGAGCACTGACCTGAGTTCAAATCCCAGCAACCACATGGTGACTCACAACCATCTGTAATGGAATGTGATGCCCTCTTCTGGTGTGTCTGAAGATAGCTACAGTGTACTCAGATAAATAAATAAATCTCTTTTTTAAAAATAAAGCCAAACACAAGAGCACACACAGTATGATTCCAGTATATTGTTTTTGTTGTTGTTATTTGTTTGGTTTTGTTTTGTTTTCGAGACAGGGTTTCTCTGTATAGCCTTGGCTATCCTGGAACTCACTCTGTTGATCAGGCTGGCCTCGAACTCAGAAATCCACCTGCTTCTGCCTCCCAAGTGCTGGGATTAAAGGCATGTGCCACCACTGCCTGGCATGAATTATTCTTAAAAATTCAAAACCAGAGTAATAGAAAGTCACCCGGTACCCTGGCTTTAAAGGAGATGGTGGAAATTTAGAAGGTAATAGACATATTCTCTGCTTGATGGAGGAGGAGGAGTGTTCACCTGGATGTGTACATTTTTACAAAACATCAGGCCACATACTTAAAACCCCGCAGCTCACTGCACGTCTCCCCCAGCTCTCTGTGAGGTGACAGGACACATAATGACAGCACAGGCAGAGATCTTCATAGCCAGGAGGCTGTGTCAGCTGTGGCTTCCTTCTCTGGTCCATGGGCTTTATGACTGGCTCAGTGCTCCGATTGACATGCAGCTGGCAACCGGAATGGTGAGTTTTCCTCTGCTGAGTTATGCGCGTGCCTCATCAGCGCTCCATCAACAACAGTAAAAGATTTCCAATCAGTTCTCCCCCCACCCCCACCCCCACCCCTTGGTCTCTCTCTGCTGGTCTCTTGTCAAATGAAGAGAGACCGAAGACGTGCTCTCTCTGGAAGAGGGAGGCTTGTCTATGGGTGCAGCTCTTGCCTGCACAGAGCTGGGCTTGAGGGTCAGCCCAGGAGCCCTGAGGAATCCAGATGCTAAGGGAATCAGATAGGCTCTGTCAATATGACTCCTTGCTACCCAAGGAGATCTCTAATCCCAAGCTCATAGAGCAGGAGGAGCCTGGAAAACCACAAAAAGAGCTATCCCTGCTGATCCTCTGTACAATTCTTGAAAGGTGACAAGAGTGGAGGAGGGTGAGCCGCAGGCAGCCAATCCCGCTGCTTCCAGGGACAGACTGACTTCAAGATGATGAGAAGCAGTGGCCCATCAGAGACCCTGACCACTGCATGGGGATCAGATGGGCGGGTCTTCTTGGATGGGGAACGGAGAAAGTAGCAAGGGATTGTCCCCCGGGGAGCAAAGGATGGCGGGAGACGCCTGGTTTCCTCTAACCATGCCTCTTGTTTCCTATCCAGAGAAAGAGATCTGGGTCACGGACTGTGTGCTTTAGGCGCCATAGGTGCCCTCTGCTGGTGTTTAAGACCTATTTCAGAAAGGCTTCCCTGGGTCTGAAACAGCCCTGCGGGCTCCTAACCACGTGGCAGGTTCCGCGCGCGGTTGCCCAATGATGCTGGGTTTGCTGGATTCAGACGTCCCCACGCGCTCCCACAGTGTTCCCAATGTCCCTGGATAAACCTCGGCCCGTGACCTGCTTTGGAAATGCCGTCCTCCGGGTTTGCCTCCCCTCCTCCTCCAGGGCCTCTCCTCCCGCGGGATGGGGTGGGACTTCCTTACCCCACCAGGATTTACCCTTGGGGATCACCTTTCTTTCAGACAAGCCTGTGCTTTCCAATGCCAGGGACTGGAGCCGACCAGACACAGACTGCAGCCCCGGGCTCTGCTCTACATCAGCCGCTTTGGTCTCTTCTCTCTCACTCACACCGTCCCTGTCTCCTTAGCTATTTTAAGCTGAGCTGCGACACATCAATGGGTTTATTTGACATAGAAAATTCCAGAACCACCAGGACTCTTTCCTCTTTCAAGATGCTCTCATGGCCTGGATTTTTCTACCTGGAATATTTTAAATTCGTCTCATGCTCTTCTTTGAGTGACAGATTCTTGCTGTACCAAAAGTCTAAAGAGGGCCAGAATCTCCACCCCCACACCGCACAACCTCTCTCTCTTATACCAGAGATCAAATCCAGGGTGTAACCCATGCTAGGCAATCTCCTTAATCCTGAGTCACACACCCAGCCCTTGACATTCTTCTCTTGTCTGCCTTCTGAGCCCAACAGACTGCCTGACAGAGAATTTATACCAGCGCTTCTCACCCTTCCTAATGCTGCAACCCTTTTACAGTTCCTCGTGTTGTGGTGACCCCCAACCATAAAATTATTTCTGTCGCGACTCATAACTGCAATTTTGCTATGAGTCATAATGTAAATATCTATGTTTTCCTGATGGTCTTAGGCGACCCCTGTGAAAGGGTCATTGACTCCTGAAGGGGTCACGACGCACAGGTTGAGAGCCACTGATTTAGACCTAGTACTTATAACTAAGTGTTTGTTCCTCCTCTACTGAGTGATTACCGAGGACCTCTGTCTTAGTGTGTGTCTTGCTATTCCAGAATATCACAGGCTGTGTAAGTTATACAACCAAGAAATCTGCTTTTATTTGGAGACCACCGTGAGGTCCAAGGCTGAGGGCCCTGCACCTCGGGAGACTCTGCCCATGGGGCAGGCAGATGGGCCCGGAGAAAGTAAAATAAGAAGAAGCAAGAATGAGTGTGCAACCTCAATAACTCAGTCATGGAGGAGCACCCCCAAACCTGAACACCTCCCACTAGGGCCCAACAATGCACCTTCCTGGGCTTCCTCCCTGCTCACCTTCCAACATAAGATGGAAAACGTGACAGGAAGACATGTCAGACTCTGTCCTCCACATGTGCATACCCATGCACATGTGTGTATACATATGCACACGTGTGCATACATATATGTATATAGATTGTACATATATGTGTATGTATATAGTATATATAAAGTATATATGTGTATACATACATGTATATATATTGTATATAAGCATACACATATGTATATATAATATATAAGATTATATGTATATATTATATAAGTATACATATATGTATATATAACATATAAGAATACATATATGTATATGTATACTTACATACATATATGTGTATGTATAAGTACATACACATAATGTATACTTATATACATTTGTACACATAGGGTGGAGGGTGTTGATGGAATAAAATCCTAAAGATGTATATGTATATACATATATACGCACACATATATATACATGCAAACACACATACATATATATACTTTTTTTTTTGTTTTCGAGACAGGGTTTCTCTGTATAGCCCTGGCTGTCCTGGAACTCGCTCTGTAGACCAGGCTGGCCTCGAACTCAGAAATCCACCTGCCTCTGCCTCCCAAGTGCTAGGATTAAAGGCGTGCACCACCACCGCCCGGCTATACTTATTTTTTTAAGTAAGAAATATGATTAGCTGGATGTGCCATGGGACACTGGCTTGCTCAGATGTGCCCTGCCAAGGAACAATCCCAAGTGTTCTCCAACCAACAAACACACCTTGGTGTAGCAGGGAGGGTTCTGGTCCCACCAGCAGTGAATACTTGATCTCAAGACTCTTCAGGCCCACCCTGTCCTGTGCCTGAAGCCGCAGGCAGGGATAATGGGCAAGTGTCAGCCCAAAGACAATCCCGCACTTACATCTGCAGAACCTTAGAGTGCCTCAACACCCCGCCACAAACCTCAGACACCAGACTCAACTTGACTTGCAGTCCAAGTTTCACAGGACTGTCTCTGAGGCGCCAGCAACCGAATAATGACAGAGAGACTTTTTAAGAATTATGAAAGCTTCGCCTTAGCTTAGACTTGTTCCCAACTAGCTCTTATACTTAAATGTCCCGTTTCTACTAATCTACGTTCTCTGCTTGCTCCTTCCCCGAGTCTGGCTAGCAAACGACTACTCTCGACACTCAGACTTTCCCAGAGTTCCTAACTCTCCCCAGAAGCCCCGCCTATCCTTTCCTGCTCTGCCATAGGCTGTTCATCTCTTGATTAATCCAATCAGAAGGCGATGGGTAAGATGCTTACAAAACACTGAGACGTGGGACGCTTCAGACAAAAAACGGCCTTTACACAGTGCACAAGAGATTCTCCCAACATTTAACCACCCACCCCCCGCGTGCTTGGTGGGGGTGAAGGGAGGGAGTGGGATAAAAATCCTAAAGATATCCTAGAGAACTTGTTCCCCTCCATGTTAGAGTAGACCAGTGGTTCTAGGCCTGTGGGTGGCGTGACCCCTTTGGCACACCTCTAACTCCAAAAATATTTACATTATGATTCATAAAAGCGTTCTGCAAGCTCAAGATCGCTCTCCACCTGCTGGAACCACACTTCTTGCGCGCTGGTCACAGAAACAGAGGGGATCGGTGACCTTTCCATCTGGCCTGGATTTCCGGCTATCTGAAGGTGGAGATGCATAGGCCCACCTCTGCCAGGAGGCTGAAAGGCTATCCGCAGCGCCACCCGGCTCCTGTCCCATCTCTGCCAAAGGAGTCAGGAGCAGAGCCAGCCCCTGGCATCCCCAGCCAGATGGCAGGGGAGGTAAAACAAAAGTGGCCTTGTTAGTATCGGGCGCCTTCCTCAGGAGAAGCTATTTTTGTTGTGGTTATGGAGCGAAGTCTCCGCTGCACCCCCTTCCCGGCGAGGGCTGTGGGATGAAATTTGTTCCAAAGTTCAGGGTTTTAATTAGAACCAGAAGTGCCAGGTTTTGTCAGAAATATTTTGGAATTGGGTTCGCTTGCTCGTGAGCCCAGCCCCCCTCCTCTCTCCCACTCTCCTGGCCACAGTACAAAGTAAATGTTGTCCCAGCGGGGACTCCCCTCCCATCACACTTCAGAGCAGAGGGGAGAATTGCTGCCCCCCACCCCTGCTCGCAGCTGGGAGCTCTACCCACTTTATGGCCACTGTGAAACTGGGGGAGGGGCACCGGACAGAAGTGGAACCACAGTGTGGGGACACGCCCCGGGGTTCTTTTGGAAAAAGCAAAGGAGCCTGGCACAGAGCCGAGCACACAGGGGCCTCCAGGAAATCCATGTGCCTTGAGAAGAAAAAAACAGGCTTCCCCAAGATTGAAGCCAGTGGAGACACTGCAACCAGGAGTCCAAGTTCAGAGCTGGCACCAGCGTTCTGGATCCAGACAGCCCTCCTTCCTGTTATTTTGGATTCTTACCTTCTACTTCAAAAAAAAATGTATGTGTGTGTGTGTGTGTGTGTGTGTGTGTGTGTGTGCATGCTTACAAGCACACTCACTAGAACATGTGTTCCAGTGTGCATGCAGAAGCCACAGGCTAGTTGCTATCATCTGGGATGAGGTGATCACATAGAATTCACCTTGATTTTTGAGACAGGGTCTCTCATTGACTTGAGCTTGCCACACACGGCTAACCTGCGTGACCAGTGAACTTCACTGATCAGCCTTCTTTGTCCCCCAGTGCCTGGGTTACAGGCGTGGACCACTATGTCTGGCTTCTTTCTGAGGAATCAAACTGAAGCCCTTGTGCATGCAAGATGACTCTCTACCAACCTGTCTTCTCTCCAGCCCTCTCTTCTCTTTTCCCTCCTTCCTTCCTTCCTTCCTGTCTGTCTATCTGTCTATTTTTCTGTCTTTCTTTCCTTTCCTTTTTTAATTGTTGTGGTTGTTTCGTTTCTCTGAATCCAGCACAAGTGTTCTCCCACTGAAATATATCCCCAGCCCTTTTTGCAATTTTTGTTTTGAAGCAGGATCCATGCTGACCTTGAACTTGCAATCCTCCTGCCTCAGCTTCCGGAATAGCTGGGATGACCGGCCTTCGATGCTTTCTCTGTTTAAATGAGTTAGAAACTCAAACCACATGTGACTCTTTCCCATACTGCAGAGTAAACACAGGTAGGATGAAAGCATCCCACTCCACAGGCGCCTGGCTGATGCGATGCAGACGCCTCACGGTGACCTCCCCTGTGCTTGACAGTATCAAAGTGATGCTTTGATTACGTATGGCCTTTGGGTAGGTGCAAAGGGAGTTTGCTTCTGTCTTGGGGTGAGGTGGTTAGAATCAAGGACTCTGGACCCAGCATGTCTGGAGTCTAACTCTGGCTGCAGGCAGCTGTGGTAGCATCAGAGTAGATGGGTGGGCCTGGCTGAATATAAGCCTCCTGGTGTGTGACCACCAATGACCGCAACGGCCTGTGTGTGGCCAGGCACATTAGAAGATCTGGGCTTCCTGCTTCCTGCTCTGGTTGCAGTTCTCTGAGGTCTGGGGTTACAACCCTGTGTCATTTTATTTATTTATTTCGAGGCAGAGTCTTGCTTCATAGCCTGGGACTCATAATCCTTCTGCCTCAGACTCCCAAGTGATGGAGATCATAGTTGGGTCCCACCACACCTGGATCTAGGCCAATTTTATGACTAGAAGAGCTATGTGCTAATTTTATGACTGTCCTCCCTCCCTTCCTTCCTTCCTCCCTTCCTTCCTTCTTTCTTTCCTTCCTTCTTGTGTATGTATGTATGATGTGTATTGGTGTGTGAGCATGCGTATACTGTCCCATGGAGTGTATGTGGAGGGCCACCATTCATTCAGGAACTGAATATAGATCATCAGGCTTTTAGGTCATTAGGTCATCAGGATTTTAGGTCATTAGGTCATCAGGCTTTTATCCGTTGAGTCTTCTTGCCAGCCCTACCTGGAACTTTTCAGCCAACATCTGGCTATCCCTCCGTTTTCAGTACCAGGCCCTCAAACTTGGAGAAAAGACTCAGTTGAAAGAGATTGCTGAGGCCTGGGGTGAGGGGATGGGGGCTGTGTGTGTGTGTATGTGTGCGTGTGTGTGTGTGTGTGTGCGTGTGTGTGTGTGTGTATGTGTGTATATGTGTGTATGTGTGTGAGTGTATATGTGTGTATGTGTGTGTATGTGTATGTGTGTGAGTGTATGTGTATATGTGTGTGTATGTGTGCGGGTATGTGTGTGAGTGTGTGTGTGTGTGTATGTGTGTGTGTGTGTGTGTGAGTGAGTGTGTGTAATCCCCTGCTCACCTTGACCTCCACCTGCATTCTGCTTTGACTTAAGAAGCAGTAAGCAGAGGCCAGGCATAGCAGTTCACACCCATCATCCCAATACTCCAGAGTCAGAGGCAGGGGGATCAAGGGTTGGAGGCTAACCTCGGCTACAGAATGAGAGAGACCCTCTTTCGAAACAAACACGAAATCAGTAATTGCCTACAGATGGCAGAGCTGAGAACACACAGGATCATGACTTTTTAAATTCCAGCTCCAGGGAACACAGTGCCCTCTTCTGGCCCCGACAGGCACTGCACACCTGTGTGCAAGACAGACAATTGAAAGGCAGCTGTGATACGTACCTATTAACACTAATACTCCTATGGTGATATGGGAAGCCAAGGCAGGAGAATCCCTGGAAAGCTCGAGGGCTAACCCTCTTGGCTCATCGACTTGGTTGCCTTTTCTACACGATACACTTTCCTAGAAACTCCAGAACGTTGGGCACAACACCTAGGGCCAATGAGTTTAGAAAGCTTGATTTCATTTAAAATTAAAAGGATGCAGAAGCGTCGTTGTAATGATGAATCTGGCCGCCTGGTTTTCTATTAATGAACTTGTAAAACATTTTTCTTTCTTCATGAGAAAGGGGTCTGCCAAGGCAAAAAGTCCCCTAGGGCTTTCTGAACACAGCCCAGCCCCATGCAGGTCAGGTCTTCTTGTTAAATGTTTCCTGTGTGTCTTGACTTCTGACTTCTGAACTCCTGAGCTCTGTCCACACTTACTCTTTCACATGTACGCCTTGAACTGCCAGTCATGCTATCACACCTGCTACAAAGCCTGGTGCTAAACACTTGTTGTAGCTGTGCCCAAGCAGAGGCGCACTCTACCCAACAAGAACCTTCCAGCTGTGGTTAGCTGTCTGCCTGGCCTGTGGGCATCTAGAGGAGACAGGATGAAAAGCCAGGGGGAAATCTCACAATGTGCATGGAAGAAGTCCTGGTGCCATGGTCTCCCTCAGAGAGTAGTGCTGGGGGATCGGGGTTCATGGACATAAGAATTTCCTTGTCCAGTAGATCTTTTTGGAATGACATGCAGGTCAAGGGCTTTTTAGCTAAGAAGCTGGATGGTGTGTGCTTGAAAGCAAAGGGGTCTTCTATCTGAGCCCCAGGCTGTGGTGTGTCACTGTGATGAGACACAGGGAAGCTGCTGAAAGGAAAGAGGCTAACCTGAGACATGGAGAAAAGGTGAGGACAGAAAGAGGCTGTGCACATGGGGGGAGAGGCCCAGGCAGGAAGCCCTGGAGGAAAGGCGGCAAAAGGGGATTTCAATTCTTCTGAGAGGGACTCTGGAGAGGGAGTTTGGGGAGAGCTGTTACAGGTGTCATAGGAATGGGGAGGGGAAGCTGCCGTCAGAGGTGGAGCCAACCTCTGGTAGACAGTGGTGATTTCCAATCTACCTTATCACTGGATTCCCAGTACACACACACACACACACACACACACACAGAGAGAGAGAGAGAGAGAGAAAGACAGAGACAGAGAGACAGAGACAGAGAGGGGGGTGGGAGGGAGAGAGAAAGGCAGGCAGGCAGACATACAGACAGACAGACAGACACACACACACACACTCAGAGAGAGAGAGACAGAGAGAGACAGAGACAGAGGGGGGAGGAAGGGAGAGAGACAGGCAGGCAGGCAGACTTACAGACACAGAGAGACAAACAGACAGACACAGAGAGAGAGAGACAGAGAGACAGAGAGAGGGGGAGGGAGGGAGACAGGCAGGCAGGCAGACATACAGACACAGAGAGACAGACAGACAGACAGACAGACAGACAGACACACACACACACACACATACACAGAGACAGAGAGACAGAGACAGACATAGAGAGGGGGAAGGAGGGAGAGAGACAGGCAGGCAGGCAGACATACAGGCAGACATACAGACAGACACAGACAGACAGACAGACAGACACACACACACACACAGAGCTGGTGGCAAACAGGACGAACTGGCGATCAAATGCCAACACCCCTTGGTTCACACTTGACTTGATGGGAGAGTAGCTGGGACTCTATCAAATGCAAGCCTGCCATGGGTAAGATTCCCTGGTCTCACATGGCTCAGTGGGTGAAGCCATTGAGACTTGACCCATTTCAATCTCTGGGATCCACCTGGTTGGGGAGAGGACTGACTGCCACAAGTTGTCCTCTGACCTCGCCTATGCTGTGCCATGTGCACAGCCACACAAACAATATAAAAATATAATTTTTAAAAATTCCCCTGCCACCGCAAGCCAAAAATCAATGTGCCTTTTCACGGCGCCGGCTGCCGGCATAAAATGCCGTATTGGTTAATGATACAGGAGGGACACTCTGATCCGATACTGGAAAAAAAAAAATCTTATTTTATTTTTTGCTGATATCTACCAATTGCTAATGCTTCAGCAGGCGGTCGGTGTCAGCACTTACAGCCTTGTCCTCTGTGACAAAGGGTGACACTGGTATTGTCTACGCGGCAAAGTTTCCCAAAGCGTGAACCTCTTATCTTTCCCTCTAAACAGCCTTTTCATGCACGATTCACACACCATGACAGTCACAGTATATGAAAGGGTTTTGGTGAACCCACAGGATCCCGGGGCCATCTCTGCAATCTAATTCTGGAAATTCTGTGGCTCCCCTAAAGAAACCCCATCCCTATAGAGATGAGCCTTCTGTGCATTTCCTGTAAAATAGAGTCAGACCGGAGGGGTGTGGTGAGGCTTGCCTGTGAGCTGGGGCAACAGGATCTTACAAATTCAAGGCCAGCCTGCTACACTTGACAGAGTTGCAGGCCAACACACGCAGTAATTAAATAAACATAATACATTTTTTTTGAACAAAGTAAAACGTCAATTGTACAAAAACAACGTGGGGTGTGGGCAGACAGTGGAATGGCATTTCTCTGCGGAGATAAAGAAGTCTGCAGTTCTACGAGCATCTCTGCGAATGTGACGGTGTGGAGGACACACAGTGCTAAGTGAGGAAAGCTATCTCAGAGACCACAAGTTGTCTGGTTGTGTTTGTTTGTTTATTAAGTAAGTTCTGTTTGGGACAGGCTCTTGATAGGTCATCTTGACTGGGCCCACCCACAATGAGCAGGGCCCACCCACAATGGGCGGGGCCCTCCCACAATGGGCGGGGCCCCCCCACATGGATCACTAATTGAGAAAATGCCCACTGGTTTGCCTACAGCCCCGATCTTATAGGTGTTTTCTTTATTTGTTTGTTTGATTGTTAGTTTGTTCTTTGAGACAGGATTTCTCTGTGTAGCCCTGGCTGTCCTGGAATTTACTCGGTAAAAACCAGGTTAGCCTTGAATTCAGGGACCTGCCTCTGCCTCCCAAGTGCTGGGACGCTGATACTCTTGCTGCCACCCAGCAGATAGATGGCTTTTTCTCAACTGAGGTTCCTTCCTCTCAGCTTGCATCAAGTTGACCTAACACTAGTCAGGACAGCCATAACCGGCAGGGCTTCTTTTATTGTTTGATTGACACCTTCCTAAGCCTTCTTTTCTAGGCAGAATCTTGCTTTACACAATCTGACCTGGAACTCCCTGTATAACTTAGACTGATCTCACACTCATGATCCTCCTGCCTCAGCCTCCCAAGTACTGAAGATTGCAGATTAGCACCCCCTTGCTTCTTTCAGTTTTAGTTTTATGAGTGTCCTCCACATTGTTTTCTACCATGGCCATGGTGATTTACATTATATCCACGACCTACAGGGATTTCCTTTTTTTTCTGCCTCATCTCCAACTCTTGTTATCTTAAGAAAAAAATTAACAATACTCTTCCTAGAAGCTGGACTGATAGTCCAGTTCCAGTTATGTGCCCAGAGGTATTGAAGTTGGGACCTTGAGGCTGTCACCAAACCCAGAGTCCGGGCATTCATCACAACAGCCCAGAACAGAAGCAACCTGTGTCCACCCAAGATGGATACATAAAGAAAATGTGGTGTTCGGCACAGAGGCGTGTTCAAACAGAAGCAAATCCTGCCATCCGTGAAAAAAGACAGACAGACCAGAGGATGTGATGTTTGTCATAATGGACTACACAAAATGACCAATGAATGCCATGAGGTCCCTTGTATGAGGAATCTTAGCAATGCCAAGCTTACAGATGCAGAGACTGGTACAATGGGGGCTGGAGGCTGGGGGGTCAGAGTCTGGGGTTGGGGAGGGGGTGATACTGCCAAGAAGCACAAAGCTACAACAGTGCAGGATGTTAAATACTAGAGATCTGTGGGAAGCACCGCCCAAAGTCACCAGCACTGTACTGCATATGTAAAACTCCACAGGGAGCTGGGCATGTTGACACACGTCTATAATTCCAGACCTTGGGATGGTGAGCTCAAGACAAGCCTGGGCCATCTCACCTCCTAAAGGAACCATCTCAATTGGTTTCTTTCCTTGCTAAGAAAAAAGACGATCTAGTTAAACATCCTCCAATGGCCCATGTGTTAAAGGTTTAGTCCCGAGCATAAGACTGTTGGTACCTTTAAGGGACGGAGCCAATCAGAAGCTTTCTGGTCTTTGAGAGCGTGTCTTTGGAGGGTGTCTTCCAGATGCTGTGGAAATACCCTGACGGAAATGACTTAGGGGAGAAAGGTTTGTTTTCACAGTTCCAAGTGAGAGCCCCTTGTTTCTGGGGGTCAAGGCAGCAGGAATCTGAAGCAGACAGCCGCATGGAACTCACGGTCAAGAACAAAAAGCAATGAATTAATGCACAATGAATGAATGCAGGCATGCCAGTGTTCAGCTCATTTTTCACTCCCTGCCTAGGGAATGGTGCCACCCCCAGTGGTCAGGACTTCCCACCTCAGTTAAAACAACCAACGGGCTCACAGACAATTCTGAGAGGCCAATTTTAATTTTTAATATAAGAATACCTCACAGATGTGCCTGGAGACCTGCCAGCTAGGTGTGAAGTTAACAATGAATATTGGCCATAGAGAGATACACAAACTGTGAACCTTTCTTTCCCCCCTTCAGTTCCTTGCCATAGTTTGGGCAACTCTGCTCTGCCTCATGCCTCCACCAAGATGTGCCACCTTGTCACCAAAGCAAAGGATGCCACTCATGAACTTGGGCTTTGGGTGTGGCTCAGTGGCTGAGCACTTGCCAAGTGTGTACAAGGCCCTGGGTTCTATACTCAGCAATATGCACATGAATACACATGTGTGCACACACACACAGACAAACACATGCACACACACACACACACAGACAAACATACACAGACAAAGACACACAGACAAACACATACAGACACACACACATGCACACACACACATGCACATGCACATGCACACACACATGCACACACACACACACAGACAAACATACACAGACAAAGACACACAGACAAACACATACAGACAAACACACATGCACACACACATGCACATGCGCGCACACACACACACACACACACACACACACACACACACACCATGGACAGAGACCTCCAAACCCATGAGCCAAAAATGAATCTATTATTTTTTTAATATTTTGACTCACCTCAGGCATTTCTTTCAGCAACAGTCAACTGACACAGTAGATACACATCAAGTAACACAAGATGACAAGAAGCTGGGGAGGAAGAGGATGGGGAGCAACTGGAGGGACCATCCGCAGCTACACTTACGTTTCTGAGTCGGACTGGAGTGAAAGCTGCCAGTTCTTGCTCAGCTGCCAACTTTCCCAGACGTAGACATTAAATACATACAGCTCCCTGCACGTCAATCATACATCAATAAAGTGGCTCTTTAAAAATAAGTCAGTGGACGTGGGTTTAAGAGTCCAATCTGGATGTCTACAGACCCTGAAGTGCTCCCGTTTAGCCTATCGACCTGAGAACAATGCTGTGTTCTTTGCATTTTATGTTATCTTTCTGTTGTTGGGTCTGTATTGGACCCTGGTTTGGCTTCCTGGGCGCAGGACCCTGGGCACCGACACCGGGTCTGCTCCATCTGATCTTTCCTGTTTAGATCTGTTTGCATTTATTTGCTGTTTGTTTGTTGCATGTATGCTCGCTTGCTCCATGCTCACTCTGTGCTGAGCACCTCAGACTTGCCAACCACTAGCTCCATAGCAGATGTTGAGTCATCCTTGTAGGGGCAGACAAGAGAACAGGCTAGCCAAAGCCCCCAGGACGGGGTGCTACTGATCTCAGCCAAGTGGGTGAGAGCCAGGGGCCCACTCGTCGCTACTCTCCATGGCACTTTTAGATTGCTGTTTCTTTGGTATGAGGCATATTTGCAGACCCAGAAGGAGAAACTAAGGCATTGAAGAGAACTAGACCTCACTAGGATCAAGCAGTGAGATCAGCCCCCATGCCCAGAACTTTCTTCTGAATAGACAATCTTGCCAAGTTCTCAGCTCTGTGCTCTTCAAGGATCTGATTCTGCCCCCAGCCTCCCTGGCCTGTCTGAACACCCTCAGAGCCAAGGACTTGGAGACCTTGCTGAGTAATGATCTGGGGCCCAGTGGGAGGGAAACTGTTCAGGAGCTCTGTCCTGTCACCAAAATATGTCCCTCCAAAAATGCAAGCTCTGGTCAACAAGAAGATAAAGTGTAATTCTTCCACCTTCAATTAATTATTTCACTGAAAATGGAAACATGCCCGAGAGCAGTTCCTGCATTACAGCTGCTGAAATGTTGAAGTCTGGATGCACTGGATGATGCAGTGGATGATCCAGTGGACAGTGAAGTGGATGGTGCAGTGGATAGTGAAGTGGATGGTGCAGTGGATAGTGAAGTGGATGGTGCAGTGGATAGTGAAGTGGATGGTGCAGTGGATAGTGAAGTGGATGGTGCAGTAGATAGTGAAGTGGATGGCGCAGTAGACGATGCAGTGGATAGTACAGTGAGTGCAGTGGATAATGCAATGGATGCAGTTGATGATACAGTCAATGACCCAGTGAATAGTGCAGTGAATGCAGTTGATGACACAGTTGATGATCCAGAAGATAGTGCAGTGGATAATGCAAAGGATGTAGTTGATAATGCAATGGGTGCAGTTGACATTACAGTCAATGACCCAGTGGATAGTGCAGTGAATGGTGCAACGAATGCAGTTGATGATACAGTCGATGATCCAGTGGATAGTGCAGTGGATGATGCAGTAGATGTGGGGATATGGGGAATATGAGGAATGTAGGGAATGTGGTAGACAAAGTACACACAGTGCACACAGTGGGTGACACAGTGTATTATGCAGTAGATGATACAGTGAACTATGCAGTGGATGGTGCGGTGGATGCAGTTGATGATATGGTCAATAACCCAGTGGATAATGCAGTGAATGGTTCAGTGAATGCGGTTGATGATACAGTTGATGATGCAGTGGACGATTTGGATGCAGTACACACAGTGGATGATGCTGCATACACAGTGAGTGACGCAGTGGACTGTGGGGAAAAAAAAGAAAAGGTGCGGGGGCCTGGCATGCACGGACACAGGGGCACATGCCAGGCCTGGACGGCGGCACGTGGGCCTCGCTCTAGGGCCAAGGTAGCATGCATATGCAGAGGACACAGGCGGACACGGAAGTTCCATGGGGGGGGGTGTTGGGGAAGCAGGCAAGATGCACGCGTGCCTCAGCCTAACGGGGAGCGGGCAGTCACACCACTGGCTGGTCCCGTGCATGGTGTGCGGGGGTGCAGAGAGATGCCACACAGAATGCGCTCTGGTGTGGGTTTCTTTGCGCGTTACCTGTGCTCAGACTGTCCATGTGACTGAATCCCAGAGTCTCAGACGGCGCGTACCAGCTAGCTCCATGTGGCAAGTTTAATAAGAGGTGGCCTATAGCTTTGATGTTTTATTATTAAGAAAATAGAAAGAGAAAAGAGATAGAAAGATAAAGAAAGAGGAGAAAATAGATAAGAAAAGCCATGACCACATGGAAAGGGGAGAAAATAGAGAGAAAGAGAGATAGACAAAGAAGAGGGCGGGGGGGGGAACAAGCGGGAGAGAGAGAGAGAGAGAGCACACGGGCTAAGGGGTCTTATAGTGAATTGGGCGGTCAGGTGACCCAAGAGGCAGGGAGAGTGTGGCTGCAGGCAGGTGACTGCCTAGGTGGAGTCAGGCTAGAACCTGGGGCGTGGCCACAAGTCTCCTTAAGGTCCCACAGTGGACAGTGCAGCAGATACTGCAGCAGATGTAGCAGACAATGCAGCGGATGATACAGCAGTTGTAGCAGATGATGCAGTTGGTACAGTGGATGCGGTGAATGCAAAAGCAGAGGTAGCCCAGTGCTCAGCTTCTTATCAGTGGCATTTACAGCATCCACTATGTGCCACTATGACTTTCATGCCTTTATTCCGGGAGTGTCATGGAAGTAGAATTGGAGACTGTGGGCACGCCTCAGAGAAATGAAGGAGACTGTGGGCACGCCTCAGAGAAATGAAGGAGATTGTGGGCACACCTCAGAGAAGTGAAGGAGACTGTGGGCACGCCTCAGAGAAATGAGAGACTGGACTAAAGTCCCAAAGTCACCTGAGTCAAGGGTCAGCAGAGCCAGGGCTGAGGTGACCTTGTCACACACTGTATACCCTCCAAGAGTCTATGCAAGCAAGGAGCACTGATGGAAACAGACAAGATGAGACTCTCAAAGCAAGGTGTCTGAGCTTAGGTGAGGAAAAAATTAGTCCAGAGGTGTAGTTCAGAAATAACCACATTCTGTAGATCCAGGAAGGAGGGCTGGCCACTCTGGGTGTGACAGCAGACGCTTCCCTGCAGCCACCTCAGCCTTCGCAAGGCCCCCCTCTCACCCCAGCCTCCTGTGATCACCCCAGTGGAGGGCAGCCTGGGCATCAGGAGGCCAAAGACACTTCCTTTAGGAGGTGAGATGGCTCAGCAGGCAAAGGTGCTTGCAGGCAAGGCTGATAACTTGAGTTTGATCTCCAAAGCTCACATGGTAGAAAAAAGAATCAACCCCACAAATCATCCTCCTATGTCCACATATTCTCCATGCCACACACATGTATACACACACACACATGTACATACACAGACAAACACAAATAAACAGACAAATAAAATTATATAAAAAAGCTTTCCTCAAGCCCTCAATTATAAGCTGGAACTCTTTATCACTCCTCACCAACCAAATAAATTCCAGAGGGATTAAATTCAAACATAAAAGTCATAAAAAGCCCGAGAAAGGGGTGGAATATTATTAAATATGTATAGAATCCTGGAGAGGAAAAGGAGAAATAAAAAAGTCACAGCCATAAAGAAAAGATGGGCAGATCCAACTGTACAAAAATTAAAGTCTCTATACAGTAAAAAAAAAATTACAAACATAAACTCTACACTGGAAAAAATATCTGGAGCCAGCCTCCTTGGTGTTCAAAAAGCTCATATGTATCTTCATGAAAAGGACAGAGTTCTAACAAAAAACTGCATAAAATACACACACACACATACACACACATATATACCTATATACACAATACACATATACACACTTACATACACACATATACATACACATATATCTATATATACATACACATATACACACTTACACATATATAAACACACACATACATATATACATATATATACATACTTACATATGCATATATACAGATGCATACATACATAAACACATATACATACTTTCATACATACATATATACAGATACCTACACACACGTATTATATACATACTTACATACACATATACATACTTACATACATACCTATATACAGATTCACACACACACACATATATACCTATATACACAATACACATATACACACTTACATACACACATATACATACACACATACATACATACGTACATACATATACATATACAAACACACCACACACATATATACCTATATATACATACACATATACACACTTACACATATACAATCACACACATACATATATATACATATATACATACTTACACATATATGCAGGTGCATACATAAACACATATACATACATACATACATATATAGATACATACACATATATACATACTTACACATAAATACAGATGCATACATACATACACACATATACATACTTACATACATACCTATATACAGACTCATACACACACACACACACACATGAAAACATAGTCCTAAAACAAACATTTCTGGTCAATAAGCATGCAGAGAACATACGCTTGTGACTGGTTTGAAGTAAGAGAGTCAAGTGGGCAGAGACGAATCGGGTTAGCGATGCTGGGAGACAGGGATCATGGACTGCTGATGTTCATTCATGCTTAAGGAAGGCCAGATCTACACAGCTGCTTGGAGTGAGACTGGGGGATACCTGTCAGAACTCAAGGTACGATACCCCTCATCCAGCAGGTCCAACCCACAGCATCTGTTCTGCGTGCACATCTGCCGCACGCTCTGAGACGAACACTCAAGGGTGTGTCAATATGCTCAGGTATTTGTAGGAAGATGTTAGTCAGAGGATGACTGAGGTAGGACTAAGTATCCAGCCTTGCAAAAGAATTACAAAGTAGCTTGGAGAGACCTTCAAGGTGTACAGATCAGCAGAAACAGGAAATCTGAAGGTTTGGTCTCATGACACAGGCCTCTCTCAGCTTGGGAGGCTGAGGCAGGAGGATGACTGCAAACTCTTGACCACCTGAGACCACTGAATAAAGACCCAGTCTCAAAACATTAATCAGGCATGGTGATATATGTCTATAATTCTAGCATTTGAGAAGTAACAGCAGGCAGACCAGATGTTCAAGATGTCATTGAGAACAAAAGGAATTCAAGGGCAGCCTAGGATAAAAGACCCTTACTCAATAAGTGAAGAAGGAGGAGACTTAACAGCCTTCAGCTGCTTCGGATATTTAAAAAACAACCAAAACAGCCAGGCACTGTGGTGCACACCTAATTCCAGCACTCTGGAGAACAAGATGGAGGAATGGAATGAGTTTGGGGCCAGCCTGGAATACATAGAGTCTGAAGCTAGCCTGAACAGCACAGTGTGGCCTGTCTCAGAAATCTAGGGGTTGGGGATGCAGCTCAGTGGCAGATCACTTGCCTAGAATACAGGGGGGCTGGGTTTCATTGCCAGTACTACAGAGATATGAGCATCTTCAGGAGTTTCCGAGGAACACTAGCATCTCTTCTTCTGCCTTGCATCAGGACCAGTACAGGGTCAGGACTGACTGGTTATCCTTGGAAAGCACACTCAACGTCTCTGGGTCTCAGGAAACAAATATTGCCCAAGGCTGAATAGTAACTGTGTGGCAAACACTCAAGAAAAGATGCCCAGATGCACCAGCGGACAGTGTGGATGTCTGTCCGAAGATGTCTCAGAGGAGTCTGACAAAGATCATCTAAACATGAGAAATTCCATGAAGAGAAGAAGAGGGAGAATTAGAACCACGGAAATAGTTATGTTAATGGCTTCCATCCCTAGTGTAGTAATTTGCATCAGTACCAGAAAATGTGACACTGAAGAAGACTCTCTCGGGATAGCTGTGGAACCCGAGGTTTCACCATAAGCCTTTTGAATGTTAAATCGAACATATTAGTTACCATAAAGTTAGCATAATTTAAGAGTTAAAACAGCTGCCAGAGAGATGGCTCAGTAGTTAAAAGCGCTGGCTGCTCTTCCAGAAGACCCGGGTTCAGTTCCCAGCACCCACATACACGGTGGCTCACAACTATCTGTAAACTCCGGTTCCAGGGGATCCAATGCCCTCTTCTGACCTCCAAGAGCATTACACATATCTGATGCACAGACATACAGGTAGGTAAAACATCCACACACATAAAGTAAAAATAAATGATTAATGCTCACCTTTTAGGAAGAGTGAGTTAAGATTTAGGCAGGAGTCTGCTTTCTTTTGTTTGTTTTGAGATAGGTCTCACTATATGACCCTAGCTGGCCTGGACTTTGCTTTGAAGACCAGGCTGGCCTCCAATTTATAGAGATCTGCCTGCCTCTACCTTGCTGTGATTAAAAACATGCATGCACCACCATGCCTGGTAAGTCATTTATCTTCTACCACTCATTGTGTGTGTGTGTGTGTGTGTGTGTGTGTGTGTGTGTGTGTTGTAGAAATTTTTAATCCTAACCTGGGGTTTCTATCCTGCCTTTGACCATTTAGTTCCCAGATAAAACACACACACAACCTTTAAATTTATAATAAGTCTTAAACAGCACAAGATCTGGGCTGATACCCACCCTCTATGCTGTTAGAATCAATCTACTTTCCTATCGATAACCCTATGTTATTACTTACTCTGTTTCATCTGGGCTGCTCTTAACTCCAATTGGTCAGCCCTCCAGGCCACATTTTTGTGACTCACCTAACCCATGGCAGCTTCTCTCTCCTCCTCCACCTTCTTCCCCTCCAACCCCCAAGCCCAAGAATCCTAAACCCTGCGGATGTCTTGTCTGCCCAGCTATTGGCTGTCAGCATCTTTATTCACCAATCAGAAATAACTTGGGGACAAGGTCACACAGTATCACTTGGGTCTACATGGAGACTCTCTCTTGTCTCTGGGACAATCAGGTCTTGGGGATCCAGTACTAACATTAGAATATAAACAGCACCAGGCAAACCCACTACATATGTGTGTTTTAATGTGTGCACATGTGTTATGTGAGCTTTGTACCATAATAGAAAACTACATACCCAAACCAAACAACACAGAGGAGAGAAGGACTTCCTGTCAGTGGGATACGCAAGGGTAGTCCTCCCTGGAGTCTGGAGTCCTCCCTGGAGTCTGCTCCTATCACCTGGGTGGCTGGCAGAGTCTGGGGTCCTCCCTGGAGTCTGGAGTCCTCCCCAGAGTTGGCTCCTATCAGCTGGGTGGCTGGTAGAGTCTGGAGTCCTCCCCAGAGTCAGGAGTCCTCCCCGGAGTCTGGAGTCCTCCCTGGAGTCTGCTCCTATCAGCTGGGTGGCTGGCAGAATTTGGAATCCTCCCTGGAGTCTGGAGTCCTCCCTGGAGTCTGGAGTCCTCCCCGGAGTCTGGTCCTATCAGCTGGGTGGCTGGCAGACAGCATGGGAAGCTGATGGGTGGTTGTGGGTCCAGGCTTCAGCCCCACACACAGGGTATTTTCTCCCATCCATCTCCCACTGGTAACAGAATCAATATCCACTTAAAAACCTCTGCTGGCCTCCCGCTGCCTACAGGAATCTGTCCCTTCTCCGTAACACAGCATTAAAAGTCCTTTGCAGCCTGGCCTTCCTCAACCCACCGCTTCATCTGTCTACATTCAAAACACACCAAGCAGGGTGCTTGGGAGAGCTGAAGCCAGCAGACCTGGAAACAGTCATCCTCTATTCCTTAGCCTGTGACCTTGGCTGATCCAGCCTCTGCCAGCCTCTGAGATCTTCATCTGTAAAAGCAGGCTAATCCTCCCTGGATGCTGGGGGAGGCAGTGCGACCGTACATGTGTAGAATCTGCACACCACTCATCACAGAATATGGAGACCTTTGTTTTCATCTTCCCTCCTCTTCTGGCCTTTGTGGAATTTCTTCCTCCTGTCTCCTAATCTCCTTCCTTGTAAACCATTCCCTGACCACCCACTTTGTGGTCCCAATAGTGTAAATTCATTTGCTCACGGTGACAGCCAACACCTACAAAGACCATGTCCTGTGTTGATCTGCTTCTGGTAGTGCCCAGTGGAGAGGTCAAGGTCTCTATACCACTTGGTATAATATAAACTCGACAGTGTAGACCTGAGCACGGCAGATGTTCAGCTAATGCTTGTTTTGTGTGCCTGTGGGTGTGCTATCTGTCTCTTTTGGATGGTTTGGCTTACTGAGACAGGGTCTCACTAGGGTAGCTCAGGATGGTCTAAAACCTATGATCCCCCCTGGGTCTGTGTCCCAGTGCTGGATTTACAGATATGGACCACCAGGTCCAACCTTCAGTACATTTTGCTATTTGGTTTTGTGGAGACAGGGTCTTAGGTTGCCCAGGTCGTCCTCAAACTCTTTAGGTGGCCACAAACTCTCTCTGTGGCTTTGAACTCTTGACCCCACTGCCTTCAGCTCTCCTGGGTTAAGATCACGGGTGTGTCCAACTAGTATATGTTTTTGAATGAATATATTTACCCACCTATTCTCAGTAAGCCTCTAGCACCTACTTCATTATCTGCATTACAAGAAGACGACTGAACGGGGAAAAAAATAAAGAGGATTGCAGAGCGTGGATGCAGAACTAGGCTGCCCCCACCCACCCCCGCCCCCATCCACCCACCCACCCCCGGCCCCCTGCTCACCCACTGGGTTTTAATCTAATTCACACAGATCTTTGCTCATGATTTTCCCGCAATGTTCTGCCATTTCTTACATCCAAGCTCAGTGCACACCTGCTTACACGCAGTGTAAACCTTGGGTGCAATAGCGGCACCTTCTCTTTCAAATGGAATGCCTCTGAACAGAGAGAGACAGGCGAAGCGCTCTGCCTCCAATTACAGAGGTGTAGGTCTCCAAAAGCAGCCTCTTAGCGCTCTTCCGGTCCACAAGCCGGAAAATGTCAGAACAGATGCTTCCAAATTGTGAGGAGAAATAAACACACGAATGGCTGCCTGGCTGGTCCCTGAGGGGCCAGAGTCAGCCCAGAGTACACATTATGGCCGGTGGGAACCTGAAAATGGAAATCCTACTTGTAGACTCGAGGGATGAAGAAAAAACCGCATCAGTTTGGTAGCTCCTTTGCACCTAGTGTGTTTGCTGCGGTCTTCTGTATCTATTGTTTCAGATCATTTTATTCTTAATTATTTTAAATATACACTTATTTATGGGGTAGGGAGCAGGACCCGAGTCACGTAACTCAATGTGGAGGTTGGAGGGAACTTCCTGAAATTCCATTCTCTCCTTCCACCATGAGCGCTCCGGGACTGAAATCAAGTCACCAGGATTGTTGCAGAACCATCGCCTCCCCCCGCCCCGTTTACTTTAATACCCATTCTGTGGGATGGGCAGAGAAACTGAGGAGGGTGGGGAGCACGGGTATGGGAGAATTCAATCCCCCTGCAGACTCCATATTCAGCCCTTTTGCACTAGGCCATGGGATGCTGGTAGACTGGTCATGGCTTCTCTGCTAGAGAAAGCCAAGCTCCTTTGGATACCCATGAGCTTGGGGGATGAGTGAAAACAGCGGGGGCCCCCTCTCCACTCCCCAGGCAGGAAGATGCCTATTCCTAGAGAAGCCAGGAACTCACACAGAGGGAGACGGTTTGTACTGCCCCCTTGTGTTGAGAGAACCAGCAATGCACACCACTGACCCTCTGCACCCCTCTTCCTGCCAAGGGTACCGGAGGCTGCAACCAGGCTCTGACTTCCTACCACGTGTCTGTCACTCTAAAACTTGTCCTAAATTCTAGAACGGTGCTGGCCCAGCGATCACAGTGCATAAAATGTGACTGTATGTGGACTCGCCTCCCTTACTGCTGGGTAAGCCACCTGCAGTCCACACCCATGTTCCATTCTGAGCCTCTCTTCTTTTAAAAGACATGTCTATCGATTGCAGTACAGTGGCCCTCTGTGATTCCCAACACATCTGTACAAGGAATGTTCCCAAGCAAGTGAACACTGTCCTCACCCAGTTTTGATAGGCTTAAGACCTTCCTACATCAGAACTCCACTTCTGTGTTCGGGGGTGTGGTGGGAGCAGACAGTGATTGGGACGAATCTAAGTCTTCCTGTAATTGATAAAAGACCTCATGTTGTATCAAAGGAAAGGTTTAAAAAGATTTATTTATTTATTATATTAAGTACACTGCGGCTGTCTTCAGACACTCTAGAAGAGAGTCAGATCTCATTACGGATGGTTGTGAGCCACCATGTGGTTGCTGGGATTTGAACTCAGGACCTTCAGAAGAGCAGTTAGTGCTCTTAACCACTGAGCCATCTCTCTAGCCCCAGGAAAGTTTTTTGTTGTTGTTACTGCTTCTCTCTCTCTCTCTCTCTCTCTCTCTCTCTCTCTCTCTCTCTCTCTGGTATTTGTTTTGTCAGAGAGACTTTCTACAAATTTCCTTTAAGAGGCTTCCACCACTCTATAAGTTCTTTCCAAAGACTCTGCAGCTTGAAGTTTCTTGAGGATTTCCCTTCCCCTGGTCAGCCTCAGTTTCTCCTATCTGTAAAATGGAGCCATTTGTACAGAGTCAAAGGTACTCTCTTCGGGCTTCCAGGACCTTGGATTTGGAGCATTCCCACCCATAGCTCACGTCACCTTTAAAGTGTAACACTGTTAACAAGTCCTACCTACCTCTTCACATTACAGACTGTGGCTTGCATGTATTCAGCTTGCCTGTGACAGAAATTGGGGTGGTCATCTGTCAAAATCCTCTGCCTGAGTGGTGCTTATACCCTAGTTATCAATGAAGGGCGGGTGTGCGCAGGCACACGATTGATCAAAGCACAGGCCTCCCTCAGGTTTTTCGCAATATGCAAGCTGTCACCGATCTCAAGGCGAGATATTATTTCTGATAAATAGAGGCGGACAATAGATGATTTCTATATTAATATCACTAAAAAAGTGCCCCTCTCCTGCAACTCAACGGAGACAGGAAGGTCAGAGTGTAGAGGAGGCTACAGACACCAAACAGAGACTTTGGTCCTGTGACATGTGGGGTACCCCCACCACCTCGCAATTCACTCCCCCCTCTACTGCCCTCTCCTCCTTCCTCTTATTAAGTTCAAAGAAAGGGGGTCTGCATTTTCCTCCTGCTGATGGGGGTTGATTAGCAGTCAGGTGAAGCGTACTCGGGGGACAGCACAACAGATTAATTAAATCACTCTGGCTAGCTAAGTGGTGACACCGTGATTTATAGCGTCGCTCACTCAACCAGACAGCGGGGTTTCCCTGCATGCCGGGGGTGGGGGGGGGCGGGAAGGAGGGCAAGGCTGCCCAGTGGTTACAGACCTTGGGTGCTACAAACTTTCAGGGCAAGCATTTTTACCCTTAAGGCAGTCAGAGGGCCTCCAGCTGGGCTCAAATCTCTGGCCTTGGAGACCCAGATGGGAGAGGAACCAGAGAGAAGCGACAGACAGACAGACCATGTGCAACAACAGTCTGATGTTGTCTCTGCAGAAGAGAAGCCTCAAAGAGACTCAGCTGTGGCTCACCCTGAAGAAACAGCCCCCTGCCAGTCGCAGCCTGGTGACTCGGGGGCCTTTGTCCCTGTTTTCCAGGACAGAATTGTCTCCTCGGTGAGATGCCCCCACTGTTTCTCTTAGATGTTCTGTGGGTCGCTGCCTCCACTTCCCTGAGGAACTAGGTCACACAGGGTAGTGTGACGACGGGAGATATTCTAATACATTTAACAAGAACCAGTTCTGTGACACGCTGTGTGGGAGCGGGCAGCTAGCTCATTTCCACACCATTCCAGAATCCGTGTGTGTGTGTGTGTGTGTGTGTGTGTGTGTGTTACACATGGGTACCTCCATTACGATGCCATGTCCTGATTTTTATATGGGTAGACCAGGCACCTTACCCAATGAACTGTCCCCCCAGCCCCCTGGGGCCCTCATTTCCCTCAGTCTTTCCTAAGGAATCAGAAACTGAGCCCTCAGTTTCCCCAATTTATAGTGAGTTCTTCCTATCTCTGGCTTTCTTTTCCTAACCATCTGATGGTCCTGGTCAGACTACATTATATATCTAGACCTGAGTTCATAGCCAGCTGGCAGGTGGTCATATTCAAGGAAACTAGACACCCCCACTGTTCATGAAAAAACAAATAAATGAAAATAACAGAATCCATGCAATGGGATGTCATACAGAAGCCATACAATGGGATGTCATACAGAATTCATGCAATGGGATGACATACAGAATCCATGCAATGGGGTGACATACAGAATCCATGCAACGGGATGTCATACAGAATCCATGCAATGGGATGTCATACAGAATCCATGCAATGGGGTGACATACAGAATCCATGCAATAGGGTGACATACAGAATCCATGCAATGGGACGTCATACAGAATCCATGCAATGGGATGTCATACAGAATCCATGCAATGGGGTGACATACAGAATCCGTGCAATGCAGTGTCATGAAGGATGCATGCAATAGATTTAATCAATATTTTTAAAAAGAGAGGGGAGGGGGCAATGGAATAGTTCCCTTGGCAGGGTGCTTTGCCTAATGTGTACAGTCCCCAACACCACAGAAGCCAGGGCTGGTGACACAGGCGTGGAATCCCAGCATTTAGCAGCTGGAGATGGGATCAGAAGCCCATGCTCACCTACATGGTGAGCTGTAGGCCAGCCCTGGACATATTAGACTCTGCCTCAAAAATTAAAAAGAAAAAATTAAGGAATGAAATTCTGCCCCTGCTACAAAATGGGTGGACCCTGGGGACATTGTACTAAGGGAAAGAGATCATCCAGAAACTTCTGCATGGTTTCAGTACCCGGGAACCTGCCACCTTCAAACTGCAGGAGGAGAAAGACGGAGGTTGGTGGCCAGGCAGGAGAGAGGGGAATGGAGTTAGTGTGTGGTAGGTGTCCTGTCCAGCGTGAGGTGTGAAGGCTCTGCAGAGGTTCGTAGTGTTAGCTGTGCCATGGAGAAGCAACACACCACACCTAAAAATGACAATGTTGTGTATGTGCTGCCGAGATTTCTAAAACTCAGGCAAATTACATCGCCGGTGACAGCAGCAAACAAATTCCCTCTTTCTTCTAATTTAAGTTTTTAATCACCATGTAAAGCAATAGGTTCCATTATGACGTTTTCAGAAACGCGGGTTACTGAATCTTGCTCACATCCAGCTCCTTGGGACCCTGCATCGTCCACTCTCCCCTCCCCCTCCCTGATTTATTTTTCAATACCCAGTCCCCACCTTAACCCCACAAATGCTCTCCATTAGTTTAATAAAACATGCTTGCAGGGAGGATGCACAAGGAAACAGAAAGAACTGGGAAGAAACTGAATCTAGGCCTCCAGTGATTTCCCCCCCCCGCCCCCCCCAGCCTAGGAGTCTCAGAAACCCCCGAGAAGCCGCTGGACCCTTATCTCAAGTATGATGGGAGTCGGGCTGCCATCAAATATTAAAAGGGTAAAGCAACCAACCGGCATAGTTTTCCATATAAATGACACTACTTACATATATGAAGATTGCTTTTCAAATTCAAATATAATTATTTTTTAAAAGGCATCCGGCAAGCTCCATCTCTTCCCCCACTCTAACACTTCTGGCTGTTGTCATGGTTTAGTGAGGTGCCTGCTGGCAGACAGCCCAAAGCACTTTGTAATATGCCCTACAGATCCTCGTCGAGAAGTGATCAAAGAGTTGGCAGCGGGTGAAGCCGGGGCTGGAACCAGCCCTGCGAGGGCTGGCCCGGGCCATTGTCCCTCTTGCTGGGAACAGCTGCTTAGCAGACACTGGTACAGCCTGATTATCTTGGGCGAGCTCTCGGGACGTTCTGCAGTCTCTAGGGGCCTGCACCTTGCATTTTAGCAGACAGCTCGGTAAGGGTTCAGTGTCAAACCCTTTTGAAATGTCTCCTTGACAAGAGGGCGGGGACGGTGCCTGGGAATCTCATTAGGGTCCCTGTCTTCCTCTGCCACATTCCCCTGCCTGTAGCTCATACAGTAGGGGCACAAATGACTCCCCTCTACAATCAGCCTCCAGAAACTGCTCTGCAGACATGGTGTAGGTTACCCAGGCAGACCTAGGAAGCCTGCCCCTGGGTCCCCTTGGAAGAATGATTTGTGGGTCTACGGATCTGAAGTGGGCAGGATGGCGATGCCCCGGGATGGGGGGGTCGGGGGGGAGAGGTCATCAGTTCTGGACTGGTTTTTTGTTGTTTTGACACAGGGTTTCCTAAAGCTCTAGGCAGCCTTGAACTCACTGTGTAGCCAAAGATGGCCTTGAAAGTCTGATCTCTTTGCCTTCACCTCGCAAATGCTGGGATTATGGGTGTGCACGTCCATGTCTGGTTTGGGAGCTCCTAGTTGTTATAAATGGTAAGAAACCACCACCAGGCCAGGCAGTGGTGGCACATGCACACCTTTAATCCCAGCACTTGGGAGGCAGAGGCAGGAGGATTTCTGAGTTCAAGGCCAGCCTGGTGTACAGAGTGAGTTCCAGGACAGCCAGGGCTACACAAAGAAACAAAAACAAAGACAAGAAAGAAAGGAAGGAAGGAAGGAAGAAAGAAAGGAAGAAAGAAAGAAAGAAAGAAACCCCCTCCAAGCTGCTAAACTTCATAATCCCAGTATAGGCTGAAGTAGAAGAGGAGGCCCCAGGGGTGGAGGGGACAATAGGAATATTGTCCCTCTGATACTTCCCTACCCACAACTCCCCACCCTCTCCCTCGCTCTTCCTTGGTTCCTTGTCTGGTCTAGAAAGTTTAGCCACTGGTCAGCATGAAGTCACAGCGACAGGCATGGGTGGGAAGGTTAGGAAGAGTACCTGCTCTGTGCCAACATGCCTTGGCTGCTATGTGGCAGGGTCAGGACATGCCTCAGGGATTAAACACCTCAGAGGCCCATTTGTTTGGTCCTCCAGGTTGGTTGCCATCTACATTCCAAAAGGAAATGGGTTGGTTTCCTTTCACTGGTGTGGGGAGGGGCAGGGATACTAGCCGTAGCCTGCTGCCCGGTAGTGCGTGGGTTCAGAACAATTTCAGCCTCGGTCTCCACCCACTGGCAGCTGAAGAACTCCTGGCCTTGGTCTCCAGAGGCAAACGCTGATGGGAGGAGGGCCAAGTTGCAAAATGAATATATGCATGTGTGTCTTCCAAGCTAATCACCGGAACGTATTTTCGGAGAGGTGAGCGGAGCGGAGCTGCGGGACCCCCATTAGTGTTAACTTTATTTCAATAATGAGATGCCAGGCCTGGAACAATCACTGTGGCTAATATGCTGTAATCACAGTGATAGAGTCTGCATGCTGAGATGGGAGGGTGAAGTCATGGGAAGGGGGTCCCAGAGCCCAGGGGCCACCTGATGTGGAAGAGGAGACAGGAGAGGCTCTGGAGACAAGCCCTAGTAGGACAGGCTTTGCTGAGAGTGTCCAGGCCAGGAGGAAGGCCACCTTTACATCTTCATCTTCATGTGAACCCAAGAGATGCAGCAAACAGTATGATGCTGGTACCCAGAGGTAGGGCAGAGGGAGAGAGCAGGGGTCAGGAGCACAGGTAACCCAAAGCAAAGCCACAACGATGCATTATATTGACTTGGTCAGGCAGGGAGAGAGGCGGGAAAGGAAGGGAGGAAGGGAGACACACAGGCCAGGTCCTAGGGGCCATGGGCAGCTGCGAGGAGATAGGCAATGTGCCCAGAAAGGCCCATGTCCCCAAACCCTTAGACACCCCAGCTCCCACTGTTCCCAGATGTTGATGTAGGTCAGTGCTGTGGTGAAGTTTGTGATCCAGTGAAGACACAAGGCGGAGAGGAGCACACCTGTCACCCAGTGCTTGGGAGATCGAGGGCTGCAGACTGGGTGAGAAAGTCCCTGTGTGGGAAGCAGGAAGAAAGGAAAGAGGGAGGGAGGGAGGGAGGGGGGTATGGGGAGGTGTGTGTGCAGTACAGCCTGGGAGTCCATCAGAGCAGCGAGTGACTCTCAGCAAACCTCTCAAGGATCCTCCTCCCCAGTCTGTGGGGAGCCCTGCGAGAGCCTCAGAGTTGGGGCTGACTTGGTTCTGAAAGTATCTTGGTTCTGGGCTCCCACCTCCCCTCTGGGAGGTGCTGATGACGGCATCTAGGATGAGGAGGTAGCTCATTATGCTAGGCTGTCCAGGATGGTTCCAACCATGAGAAGCATGAGGACCAATGTCAGTTTCACAATCTCACCCTAATCGGGATCCTACCCATACCAGCTCCTCTCCCACCTGGCCCGGTCCCACCACTTGAGTTTAACACATCAGCTACTTCATCAGATGGCTGAGGCATCCCCCCCTGACACATCTCGTGGTTTAGAGTGGCTTTAGCTGCGTCTCACCAGCTCCTGACAGTGACATAGATCAGCTGCTTCTGTCTCCGCAACAACCACATGAGAAAAAGGAGCGTCGGGGCCAATTAAGAATAACAAAGCAGACACCCAGCTCTGCCTGATCAGGCTGCAGGTGAGGGCTGCCCCTGCAGGGTGACAAGGCAGCCGCAAGCCCCTCCTCTCCATATTCTTGACCCACCAGGGCCCAGCCTCCGGTGTACCACAAATGGACGGGTTAATTCATTTCCTGTCCCGTCCCCATCAGATGCGTACACAGAGAACCATGCACCACCTCAGAGAGTGCGGCTTTCACACGGCAGGTGCTGAGAACCACATGCCACAGAAGGAAGTAAAAGCGACTTCGTGACAGAGATGCTTTTATTGGGGTCGGTTTGCTTAAAAACTAGGTTTTTTTTTTTTTCCTCTGCAGGTTATTCTTGCAGGCTTAGACCTCGAGCAACAAAAGATCACAGTTTCCAGGTGGTATCTTTAAGGAGCGTTAATTAGGGCTCTTGGCACGTGGAACATGAAACATTTTAGCATTTTTCTGGAAAGCAATTTGCCAACATTAGCTAATTAAAATACCCATACTTCCACCGAGGGGTAGTGGGAAGTGAGTGGAATCCTCATTTCTAAGCATCTGCTCTAGGGTTAAAAATTCAAATTCCTGTCGCTCCTACTTCTTCATGAAGGTCCTCTGAAGTCAGCTTCTTGTTGCTCTGAGCAAAACACTCAAGAGCACTTAAGGAAAGATCCACATTTGGAATCTATAACTGAGACAACGTGGAAGGATCTTGAGCATAACGGCTGGCCTGCTAAACCAGGAGCCACAAAACGAGGGTGAATCCGGCCCTTGGCTTGTGGTTGTAAATAAAGTTTTATTGACACATAAGCAGACTCATTTGTTTGCACACTGACTTTCATAATTCTCAGTGGTCACAAAGCTGAACCTATCCGCCGAATGCATTCCCCCTTACAGAGAAAGTTTGCTGGATTTGGTGCTAAACGGTCTGGTCATGATTTTCCATCCAGGAAGTCCTCAGCTGTGACTTGGGGATATTATTAGATTCAAGGTAGGAAAGAGAGCCTGAGAAAGAGCAAGGGTTGCCTCTATATGACTCTCCCCCATTTCCCCTCCCACTACACACACTTAAAACAACGGTTCAGGGATCTAAGAGGCTGGGAGGGAGGAGAGAATGAGAAATGGCTGTGTCTCACCTCACTGCTTCGGGCTCGTCACCCTCAAGGGTAAAGCGGATCACAGGACCGGCTTTATGGAGTGGACAGGCTGTCGGGATGTAGGGCTTCAGGATGTAGGATATATTCCTGTCAGTGGCTTTACAGAAGCCCTGGTACTGCTAGATCCATCTGGGAGGGAGGAAATGCAGCGTGCAGAGGCTATCAAAGATGCTACAGGGACCGGACGACATCTGCAGCGGCCCACAGAAAGAAAATATTTGCAAACCTATAAGCCTAGAAGGCATTCAACTCAAAAATGAAGACACCTGGGTAATGGAGAGTGTGGAGGTTGGAATGAGAATGCCCCCCATAGGCTCGGGTATTGGAACACTTGATTCTCAGTCGGTAGGGTTTGGGGGCGGGGCTTTGACGCAGCAGCCTTGCTAGGGGATGTACGTCACTGGGGGCGGGCTTTGAGGTTAAAAATCCTCTCATCACTTCCGGTTTGTGCTCCCACCGCGGTACCTGCCACACCTCCTTGCCAAGACAGCCTCTGATCCCTTTGCATCAGAGAGCCAAATTGAAGTCCTTCTTCTCACTGTGATTTGTCACAGTAGTTTCATCACAGCAACGGAAAAGTATCTAATACAGTGGTATTAAATACAGCCTGTAATCCCAGCGTTTGGGGACTGGAGGCAAGAGGATCAGGGGTTCAAATCCAGCCTCTGCTACTTAGCAATTTTAAGACCAACCTGAGCTACAGGGTGCGATGAATAGAATGACTTTGGAAGTCTGGCAAGTCTCCCAGAACAGAAACACGGAATGACTAAATCGAATTCAGCAATCCCACTGCTAAGGACACCCAGGAAAACCGAAGCCCACACGTAACCACACGGATTTCAAAGCAACGTGATTCGTGGCAGCCCAAAGCCAAAGGGATCCAAACGTCCAACAAGAGAGAACTCCAGAACAAGTCCAGAGGGCACACTGCAGTGTTACACTCACCTGGAGTCCCAGTGCATATCCTGGGGCTTCTGGCCTCGGCACTTCTGATGTTGGACCCAAGTTCTTGGGGCTAGCCTGGCCTGAGCACTGGGAGATGCCGGGGACCCAGGAGGCCTCCACCATCAGTACTAGTGGCACCCCTGAACACATATTCCTTGGTAGTTAAAAAACGTTTTCAGGGGGCTGGAGAGATGGCTCAGTGGGTAGGAGCACTGACTGCTCTTCCAAAGGTCCTGAGTTCAAATTCCAGCAACCACAAGGTGGCTAACAACCATCTGTAATGGGATCTGATGCCTCTTCTGGTGTCTGAAGACAGCTACAGTGTACTTACATATAATAAATAAATCTTTAAAAAAAACATTTTCAGGGCTGACTAGATGGTTCAGCAGGTAAAGGGGGTTGTGGTCAAGCTGGAGGAGCTGAATTCAATCCCTGGGACCCACATGGCAGGAGTCCACAACCTACTGCAAGTTGTCCTCTGGCTTCCACGAGAATTCCATGACACAAGTCCACCTGCATACATACATACATATACACAAAAAGACATGCAATCAAAAGCCTCCAGACATTACTGAATGCTGCGCTGGGGGTCCCCCTCCAACATGACTGGCTTAGGTCATGTGAGCCACCTCCAATCCTAAAATATGGTAGAAAGACCCCAGATGTCACTGTTTAAACCTTTTGCAGAAAGACCCTCAGGCCAAGATAGGCAGAGACACAGCAGAGCCGAGGGGAAAAGGAGGTAGCTTTTCTCTGAATTTGGAGATAGACCCGGAAGTCCGCCTTTCTGAAGACTGAACATTGGGTAGCTAGCGCCGCCACAGTAGAAGGCCACATAGCCTGGGTGGTTCAAATGGCAGAGTTATCTTCCCACAGCTCCTAGAAGGAGACAGTGGTAGGCTGCTTTCTCCTGAGGTCTCTCTCCATGACTCGCTCTTGGTTACTTTCTCCCTGTGTCTTCTCATGGTAGTCCCTCTGTGTATGGTAGCCTCTCTCTCACTCTCTCTCTCTCTTTCATTTTTTCTCCCTGTCCCTCTTCCCCTCCCCCTCCCCTCCCCCTTCCCCTTCCCCTCCTCCTCCCCATTCCCTTCCCCCTCCCCCTCCCCTCTCCCTCTTCCTTTTTCTCTCTTCCTGTAAGGACTCTGGGCTTATCATAGTGCTTCCTTTGAACTCAGTTGCTTCAATTTTAAAAACAATATATTTTAAAAATCACAATGATTTTCCTAGCATGTGTTTATGTATAGGTGCGGCACTGTAAACAGGTGGAGGTCAAAGGTTAACATATCAGGAGTAACTTCTCTCCTTCCACGGTGGGGATCCTAGGGATCCAGGCTTGGTAGCAAGAGCCTTTCCTTCCTGAGCCATCCCAGCAGCCCGTCGATCATTTCTTTAAACGCCCTCCCTCCTAACAGCCATGTCCTGCAGTATGGGGGTAAGGCTGCAATTTAGGACTTTTGGGACTCACAATTCAGCTCATGACAAGGACCACAGGACTGTAAGATGCAACCCACTTGTCAGAGCTGGCCTAAAATGCTAAGTTCCCCTTCTAGGACAGTCTCCAAAATCCCTTCCTGACAATGACCAACGGATAGAAAAGGAGGCTGGAGAGATGGTCCAGTGGTTAAGAGCATGTACTGCTCTTCCTAAAGGACCCAGGTTCGGTTCCTAGTACCTATGTCAGGTGGCTGAAAACTACCTGGGCCTCCATCTCCAGGGTCTCCAGGGCCTCTAGTTTCCATGGGAATCCGCACTCAAGCACACACACCACACACACATATATATAACTAAAAATAGTAAGTCTTTAAAAAAAAAGTCTAAGCTTTTGTTTAAACAACCAACCCCAGGCCAAAGAACAAATTTTAGGGCAAACATCTAACCTGCTACTCCCAGGAACCCCACTGAAGACCCACACTTTCCACACAGCAGGGACAGGAAGCTCTCTTCACAGTGGAGGTTACCCCCACCCCTGCCCCAGCTGAAGCCAGGAAGACAGTGAGAAGACCTGCCTAGGTCAGGAGGGTGGGTGGCAGGTGAATCATAAGCGGCCTTTTTAGCACCTTGTCACACAGGCATGCTCACAATGCGCCCTCTAGCAGAGGTCTCTGGAGACACTGGGTCTGGACTTCCTACCAAGCAGATGGTGGTGTGTGACCTTGAAGCAAGAAGAACCAGAGTATTGGTCTCTTCTTCCACCTAGGAGATCAAAGGGGTGAATGCCTCAGAGAAGCTGCAGTGTGAGTGGTCCCTTCATGCTCCTAATCGCTATGTTATGCCCTGGCCGGGACCGAGTCTGAGAAGTGAGTGCCAAGGGACAGTAGCTCGTTGCCATCAGTAGGTGTATTTTCTCCTCCCTGAGGGTCCTGGTTCCCAAAAAATGCCAGGCCTAGGAAGAAGTCCTGATTTGCTGCCCTACCAGATAGCTCTCTACCCATAGAGCATTGTTTTGGCGGCATCCCGGGCAAGTCAGAACCACAATCAACACCGGGCTCGCATCAGGGATAGAAAAACCTATGCAACTGGCGCCACCAAGTGGCAAAGTCAGCAACTGTCAGCACGCGTGCCACCAGCCACCAGCACCGAGCCGCGTCCGCTGCAGCCAAAAGCAAGGTCCTTAAGATCACGCCTGACTCGGTCTGTGGTCCCCTGCAAAGCTAAATTAGGTCAGCGAGCTTATTTGTGTCAAACAAATCAACCGAATCGGCTGATGAGCTGCCTTGACACTATTTGTCTTGGGTTCGCGCTAAGCACAGACTTCGGGCAAGAAAACAAAAAACAAAACAAAACAAAACAAAACAAAACAAAACCGGGCAGGTTTGGATGCCATGGACGGAGCCCAAGGAGACTGATCTGAAGGGCAGTCCAGATCCACACCCGCCAGGAAGATTTGTGTTCAGTGTGGGGGAGGGGAGCTGCGTGTATCTATGGGAGACAGCACAGCTCCAAACAGAGGCTGCTAAGGAACTTTTAGGGGACGCCTTCATTGTGAAGTCCCTGAAACTTTTAAAAATCCATCGTGTGGATGAGGCTCTTGCTGATGGGGGTCGGTCGTGCGCTGGTCCAGGCGTGGACCTACTTCCCCCATGCTGCCCATTCAGAAAGATGTTCCCCGGAGCCTTTCTTGAACCTTTTTTTATTTTAAAATTTCAAAGATTTATTTTTATCTCTGTGGTGGTTTGTCTACATGTACGTAGGTTCACTGTGTGCATTTCTAGTGTGCACAGGCAGAAGAGAGTATCGGAACCCAGTGGACTTACTGGTGGTTGTGAGCCACCATGTGGGTGCTGAGACTCCAACCCAGGTCCTCTGGAAGACCAACAAGTCCTCTTAACTGCTGAGCCATCACGCCAGAGCCATTTATTTTTTTATTTTTTCATTTTTTATTAGTTCTTTGTGAATTTCACATCATGCACCCCAGTCCCAGTCATCTCCCCCTCCTCTCATATCTACCCTTCACCCTGGCAACCCCTCCTCCAAAAGAGGGGAAAAAAAACACCTCTCCATGGAAGCTGTAGTGTGTCACACAGTGTACCCTCTTGTCCACCCTTCTTTGCTGGCAGATGCTCATTGCAATGATCCACTGGTCTGGTATGAGGCCTCTCTGACTTCTGTTACTCTATCAATACTGGATCCTCACAAGCCCATCCTCTCAGATGGGCTGCGGTTGCCCTGTGTCATGGAAATCCTGTAGTTTGGATCTGTAAGGACGGGCCCCTCCCTGCACTCCAGCAGTTCATCACTGGGGTAGATGTTGGGGTGAACCAATTCAAAGCCCTGGATCTGGGCCTGAGAAGTAGCTAGTCAGTGTACTGGCTCTCCTGTTCAGGGCCGACTCACCAGTCACTCCTGCAATCAGGCCCAGCTCTACCTTGCTGCCCAGGGGAGATGCAGGGCCCATTTTCCTGAGCGTTGCAGCTAGTGAGGAACAGGGACAATTCTTCGGTCGTCTCAGGCCAGTTCCCTGGCTGGGCCCCATGGCACCAGTCTGAGGGTTATCTCAAGCTTGCTCCTCACTTGCCTAAGTGGTCCCATGTGAGGGTGTCTGTCTCGGGCTCACTCCTGTGGCGCTGGACTGGAGGTTATCTCAGGCTCACTTTTATCCGGGAATGTTAGGCTACCAATCATTCAGATGTTCACAGGTCAGAACATTGAGCATAGACATAGCCTCTCTCCTCTCTGCCACCTACAGGGGCACATGTGATACAGCAGCCGCACCTCAAGACCTCTGGGGGCAGGGCTTTTTATTCTTTTATATCTGCACTAGTGATTTCTGCAGAATCAACAATATACCCAAGAGACATGGTGTATCCTCAGCTTGTCAGCATTTCAGGGACAATGCAGCCAGTCTCCAAAGATGCTGCATGCAGCTCAGCTCTGGCCTTGGAAAATGACTGAAACCAATCTGTGAAAAACACAGAAGTGAACAGAGAGGCATTATAAAGGGTTGTAATCTCTCCTGGGTGTCACTTCTCCAGGCAGGGCCATCTGAACGTATGCTCTGGGAGGAGTTGGCTCTAACTGGATAAAGTCAACCTGCCAGAAACATGGTACTGTAAAATAGCATGTAGCGGGATTCCATTTTTATTTATGAACAAATATAAATATACATTTAGACATACAGTGTGGCAGAACTTCCCATTGCAGCTGTGGGTATCCTTTGAGATCAGGAACTAAAATGGTTCAATTCAATTTTGAAGGCTTGTTTTTAGGGTTTCTACCTTGTAAGAGACACCTGTATGCTGAGATGTCTAGAGAGGTCCTGCTTGGGAAATCTGCCATGCTCTGGGCATCTCTGCCCAAGGCCACTGAGTACCTTGGGTGCAGTGTGAAGGGAATCTGCACTCACACAGATCTGTGTCTCAGAACTTACACTTATGACAGGACCACAACAGCAGTCTCCGGAGGAGCAAGGCAGCAAGTACAGTAAGCAAACAGTACCCAAGAAAATCAGAGATGAAGAGAACATCTGCCCGGCTTTGCTCTATCTCCGGGATGCCTCGGAGAGGAATTGCTTTGAGGACAACGGGGGTCCAGATGGCTGGTGGCCCTCTCCCCGTGGGGAATACAGTCCACAGTGAGCAATGAAGAGACGGGGCTCTGGTCATGTTTAGCTCAGTGCTGGGATCTCCCGATGGATGGTCAAAGCCAGGATGTAGGACCAATAAATGTGTTAGCAATCACTCTCATTGACAAGGACCATGAGAAGCCAAAACCAGAAAGACAAGTTTATCCAAGATCATGGATGCCTGGGTTCCCGTGAGGTGGGTCAGGATGCTGTTCTGATTCCAGACCACTGATCCACACAGTACACAACTGCACATGCACCATGCTCACACATATGCACAGACACGCACATGGCCAGTGCATGGGACATGCATACGGCAACACATAGATCGTCACATTTATCATCCGAACCATCAACATCTAATTGAGAAAATATTTTATTGAACTTTAAAAAACGTTGTGGTCCGGACAGGTCTCAGCATGAAACCCAAGATGTCTTTGGATTCTCCTGCCCAGCCTTGAGTGCCACCCCACCTGCTTCTGCATCTTTTTTGATATCTATTAATACAACTATCAGTTTGTGTGTATTAACTCACAGTGAGCTGAACCACATTCCACATTTTGACTGGCCATTTATTTTATTTTGTCTCTTCCTTCCTATTGGTTACCTCAGAACATTTTTAAATGAATCCTGAAATAATTATGTATCTCTCTTGCTGCCCTTTCTCCCCACTTTCTTTTGCCTTTGAGTCGGTGTGTGTGTGTGTGTGTGTGTGTGTATCCCAGGTTAGCCTCAAACTCCCTATCTTCCACTGTTAGCCTCCTGGAATTTAAACCTCAGCCCAGCTACTTCTCCATTAACTTTCCCTCCTGTGACACTCAGGCAATTGGTTCACAAACCTATCTTTCTAATAGAGTTAGGGCAGTGGTTTGTAATACAGGGGCAGTCCCTCCCTGACCCCTGACCCTCAGCGGACATTTGGCAGTGTCTGGAAACACCATCTTCACAGCTGGAATAGGGAAGATACCACTTGTCTCTAATGGGTTGGGAGTTCTCGATACTGCTCCCTCCCTGGCCCATAGCATCTAGGACAGTCACACCACGGATCCTGGCAGTGCCGAAGTAACTGAGCCCAGCTCTAGGTCACGGCTGTGCCCAAGGCTGAACAGAGTACTCCCAGCACTGAGCGCCGACTTCATTATTTCCCCACCCTGGAGAGATACCATGCTAAAGTGCTGATTAAATTACGCTGTGATTCCCCACAGGACCTGCTCGCATAACAGCACATTCCTGCCTCAAGGCACCGTGCAGTTAACCTGTGTGGCGTGTGTTTAGTGAGCTCACCATCCACCCAGCAGAAACGTGTCTGCAGAATGAGCGGGAAGTCTGTGACCTATTGGTGGCGGGCTCAATGAGAGAAGTTGGTGTCATGGACAGCGCCAGTTCTAGACCATGGCCATGCCTAAGATAGGAATATGTATGTAGAGGTTTGTGTGTGTGTGTGTGTGTGCCGGTATACACAAGCACTACACACGTGTTTGTCCTGTCCTGTGTGAATGTCACTCACACATGGCAGTGTTTCCAAGGAGGAAGCACGCCTTTGGTTGGTTGGTTCTCACCTGTAAAGTGAGAGGAAGGAGAAAGTAGCTGGTGCTTATCTCTGGGCAGTAGGATTTTTAGTTTTAGGTGATTATTTTATTAGTGTCAGGTCCAAAAGACAAAACCAACCAACCAACCTCAGGACAAATGGCTAGCTACAGTGCTTGTTTGCCTACCTATGGGTGCCCAGTTTAGTCTCCAGTGTCCCTTCCCCCAGCTTCTCATCCCTTTAGAACCCTGCCATTTTGACCATGCACTCCCGATCCCCCTCACTCCTTTGTCTTCCCCTCGCTCTCATGGTTATACTTTCTCCCTGTCCTCTGGACTCTTCCAGGTGCCTCTGGCCGTCTCCCTCCCCCTCATATCTACAATACCTTCCCATCAACCAGACCTTGGATCGGCTATGTCCTCACTATACAGTTAGACGGTACCAAATTCCCTAATTAAAAGACAAAGACCCTCTCAGACAACGCTCCTCCATCCCGCTAGCCCTCCGACCCCGAGTCCTTGCCTTATAGCTTCCCAGAGGCTGCCGACATTGGCCTCTCAGGAGGTTGGGTCTCACTCAGGATACCTCAGGGCACACTCTCAAGTAGACATGCGACCCCATTTTCTAAATGAAAAGTCACACTGAGAAGCAGTGGTCCCAGGCTCCAGCCACATTCCCGTCCTGGCTGCGAGAAGCGGTCAGCTCATGGTTTACCTGCAAAGCCCAAAGCTGGGACGAACCGGACCAGGAATCCCAGCGTGTCACGGTTCCCCATGCCAGTCAGCCTTCGGGGTGTGTGAGGGGCTCCATCAGTGCCCTAAAGGACCTCCTCTCCAAGAACGCAGGAGCTTATCCTTCAACCCTGGCTGTGGCCTGGCAGGGCTGGGGGGCTACATTCTTCTCCTGCACCCGTTTCAGGACCCTCCTGCCATCATGTTTCTTCTCTCCAAGGTTACACGTGTGGTATCTCAGCATTCCCAGCAAGAAGCCCAGTGTATGCACATTCAGAAGGGAGAGAAGCGCTGGAGACCTGTCTGCGGCCCCTCACACTTAATAACATTAAACATCCTTTCTAGGTTGAGGATGTGCTCTTCTCCTCTCTTCCCCAGAGGCCCCCATAGACGTCAGGTGATTCTCTCGAGTCTTGTACAGAAATTTACAGCCTCTGATTCTAGAAACCCCATCAAGGGAGCTCAACACACACACAGACACACACACACACCTCTACTGGATCAAAGCACAGAAGCACATTCCGAGGCCACAGCCGATTTGAAAGTGATGTTTGCGTTACTGACTCCGTGTGGGTGTATCCGTTCTTAGGGGAGACCGTGTGGAGGGGATTCTGCACCAGAGGACATGGGGGCAGGATTCAAGATGAGCTCCTGTGTGGGTTTGCCAAGTCGGGGAGAGCTGCCAACAGGAATGACTGCTCATATTAAACCTGGGTCAACAGTGAAAATGAACTCGAGGGTGAGGCTGACCAACGCCACTGGCGACCAAGGGTGGACTCTTCCCCGGGGAGGAGAGTCAGGAGTTCAAGGCTGGTGTCAAACACAGAGCTCGTGTCAGAACGTTCCAGTATGTGCCAGAACGTGCAGGGTCACCCAGTTCTTTCGTGAAGTTTGAGTCAATACACTGAGGAGTCCAGAGCAAAGAGAAAAGAATCACTGGGTTCTAACGCTAAAAATCGATTTCCTGGCCAGGGCCGTGGCTCAGTGACAGCGAGTTTGCCAATCACACACCAACTCCTGGGTTCGATCCCAGCCTGGCAAGACAAAACAAGGGAGCAACTGCCTGTCAGTCTGACCTTCGGTAGAGCTAAGAGAATCGAATCCTGACATGAACAGCAAGAGGAAGCAGGAGGGAGCCGAAGGGAATTCCATCCTGTAAGACAAGGCTCCACAAGGCCACAGATAGGAAATCTTGAGACTCACGGCCGATCCCAGGTCAACCTTAACCAAAACCACAAAACACCATGTCTCACCGTAAAGGTGGGTGAAAGGTCTGGGGAGGAAGTGTGTTAATAATGGCTGGCCTGAAAACAGGACAGGAGAGGGCAAGAAGTGTCTTGATCTTGGGTTTAAAATCTCCATCTCAGTCACTGGTAACAACTGTCCTGCAAGCACTGGACACGGACCTGCCTTTGGGACACTCCCTAGACTGTGACTACCACATTCATCTCCCACTGACGGTGGATTTGGAACTCACTACAAACTGGAGTAAGAGGTTTTTCTTTATAAACACCATCGGGAGTGGACAGCAGCCAAGAATGAACGGCCGCAGCACACGCACACATTCGCCAGTCCCCACTGGCTTCTGTGACAGACAAGGGAAAGGCACCCCTGCCCTGAGGCTGAGGGGTTTCAAGGAGACACAGTGACAGGGCTTCAGGCGTCCCATCTACCATTTCAGTATATGAGCACACTGAGGCAGCTCTCCCAAGGCTCAGTGGGGACCAGCACCTCCCTGAGGCTTTAGGCACTGCTGAAGGTTGGGATAAGGAGACGAGGCCTGCTGGTCAGATATTAAAACAGAATCAGAACTGAGTCTGTACACCCACAGTCCCGGAGACAGACTTTCTTCTGGTGCAGGAGAATGCACGCGTGCACTTGGTACCCTCAGGAACCAAGAGCAACAGTCACCTCCTCCAATGTATTCCTCTGGACAGGCAAAGGTGTCCTGCACAAAAAAAAACCAGCCCCTTCCACCACTCTGAAAAGTCAATAAATAACTACAACGTAGGATCAAAACAGAAGCAAGCGCCCAGCCTCTGACCAGCAGTCCCAGGGCCCTGCGAGATGCCAGGACCTCGCCCAGCCTGCTCTATAGAACGGCTCCGTCCATCTGCTCCAGCTGTCGGTGAGGGAGCCGGAGACACCCGAGGCCGCAAGACATGGTCAAGGATCCTTGTGTGGATTTCTCCTTCATTACACCAGTGGACCAGACTGGTTCTGGGTGTATATCTCCGTCGGGCCTCATGCAGGGAAGAGTTCAGGCGGGCTCTCTCCGTAGCAGTACTTGGCTATGGGGTCGCGGTATGTGTTCTCATGTTGCACGCTCTGTTGGCGAAGGAAGACAGGAGCATGTTAGAGAGGGTCAGCTGCAGCAACAGCCACAGTCCCTGCCTGACCTCTAGCACATCTAAAATGTTTCGAGGGACTTTCTAGCATGATATAGGACTGTTGGCACTGAACACCACGAGATGGATAGGACATCACTGTGCCATTTCTTCTTCTGCCTGCCAGGGAGCTTCTGAACAACCTCACTGCAGGCTGGGCATTCTGAGACTACTGAATCCATTCGAAGAGGGCAGGTGAGATGGCCAGTGGCTAACGCGGTGCTTGCCCCCAAGCCTGAGGACCTCAGCTCTATCCCCAGAACCCACAGAGGAGAATGAGAAAGCGAGCTGTATGAGCTGACCTCTGACCTCAGAGTGCATGGGGTGGTGCGCCCCACTCCCAATAGTAAATATGAAACGAACAAACAAAATAAATCTGAGACAGACGGAGATACGGTGGAACGGTGGGATCGGCCTCTGACCCTGTGGTCGGACAGACCCAGTCCCTGGCGGAGTCCTCACACATCAAATGGCGGTCATGCACTAAGGGCCTGTGCACAAGCCAAGCATCCTCCCCAAGAGCACCCTGGCTGGGCACAGCAAATGAAGTTGAGCCCAGACAGTGCCCCACCCCCACCCCCACTGATAGATTTTTTTTCCCCCCAACAATTTCTTCTCATACAAGCAATTTGAAGCTTTGGCTGGTCTAGAGCTCATTAATTAGCCTTTACCAAAGCCGTGCACCATATTAATTCACTTAAGAGACTCACAGACCAGGCTCCGGGCACTTGAACCAAGTGGCCATTGAGAACCGTCTCTATATGCACAAGAGGAAGTGACTTCCGGCTCAGTCTGCCGCAGGCACCAAGTCAGGAAGAGCAAGTGAATCAACTTCCTTTCCTGCCCGCTCAACCTGAGAAGCCCGTCATCAAGACCAGTGGAATTTCAGATTCTCTGCGCTCCCTCGATCCTGACCCAGGATGTTCTCAAGTGAACCAGAGATGGGGAAGCGTATCCTAGAGGAGTGTGCTTGTGTAAGAGACGTGTTTATCTGAGAAAGGGCAGAAACGAGTGGTAGCCAGAAAGACTGGATAGGTGAGATGGCTTAGCATGGAAAGGTGCTTGCCGCCAAGGCTTGGTCCTCAGGATCCACAGGGTGTAGGGAGAGAACGGACTCTCACAAGTCGTCCTCTGACTTGTACCTGTGTGGCTCTGAGCCCGGAATGTAAAAGGGAGGATAAACAGAGATGGGGTGGTGACGGGGGTGGGGACCCTCCAGGGCACTCTCTGCTCTGAGAACAGACCACTCAGTGTCAGGCAGTGTGTGCTCACCCTAGAAGCCTCGGCTATCCCCACGTGCCTGGACCTCCAATCCCCTTGGATCCTAAAGCGAACCACAACTCTGCCCCAGGACAAGTGAGTACCTCCTCTCAATGGCTGGTACTGGATCTAAACTCACCCCCTAACACAAGAGAACGTGTCAATGAAGCCCCTTCCGCCCTGGCTCTACCCGGATCGGTCAGCTAGAGCTCTCCAGCTCTGGCTCCCTCCTGCATCCCCAGCGCCACGTCTGACCTGGGAGGAGGTCCTGCATTTAGCCAGGCACAGCTCGAAGTGGTCCTCAACGGCCATGAAGAGGTTCTGGAAGGCCACAGCTGCCCGGTTGAGGAAGCGCTCCAGGAGAAGTTGCTATGGAAACAAGGCATTCAGTACTGGTAGGAACTGCCGGCCAAGCCAGCCCAGTCTCATTCACCAGATACCTGGTTAGCAGTAGCATTATCCTGTCTGCAAAGGAATCTAAGAGGAGACCAGTTCCTCTCTCAGGAGAGGGCACTGCACCTACACAATGCTGCAGCAGGTGCCAAGCTCTCCCCCTAAAATGCACAGAAGACAAGGGATGGAGCCCGTTCGTACCTTGCTGGGCTGCAGGCAGCAGGAGACGCAGTACTCGTAAGCTTCACAGCAGCCGTTGGCCAGGCACCCGTCACAGCAGTACTGCTTTGAACTGGGGACACTGACATCACAGCAGCCATTCGCCAGCAGGTCCTTCCTCTCGCAGACATAGCCTAAAAACCAGAGACAAGGCTCAGCAGGGAACTGGCCACTGCCCGCCCTCTGAGGATGAAGAATTGCACAGGGAGAAGGCAGGCAGGAGTCAGGGCATCCTGAGCACCAGGACCAGGCGTGGAAGGAACATGCCCAGGGCTGGCCTCGCCTGGGCAGAGGAAGATGGGAAGTCGGACTCCTCAGTCATCACTAGATCCGAGTTGCTGCCAGGCTCAGCTCCTTTCCAGCCTACTGATTGTGAGCTCATGGCCAGCCCAAGTCATGCCCGTGAGGCTGGGGTGAAAGGTCGCCCGGGCCTCTTTTAAAAAGTCCAAGACAGGAAAGGAGGAACCCGCTCACCAAACACGAGTGCTTTGAGGGTTTAAGAAGCAAGTACAGGGCTTCTGATGGCTTGTTGCTGTTGTGGTAATTTGAAGGGATTGTTAAAACAGAAGGCCACGGTCGACCTTCGTGACTCTGCTTCCGGTGTTTGCACACAACCACCCCCCAGAATTAGGGATGTTCTCGAATCCTCAAAAGAGAAAAGCCTAATTCGCTCCACAATGGAGAATCCCCACCACACAGATAAGCGCATCCAGCCAGCGTCATGTCAGCCAGGTTTCCTCACTGGGACTATTTAACTGCTCGGAGCTTCTTGAGACAGACAGTTGCCTGCACCATGAAGGGCAGGACAGAAGAATCTGTGAGTCTACAAGGGCCATGGCCCAACATCTAACATGCCCCCAGTGGCCATTTAGGTCCTCAGGTATGTGTGTGTGCATGTGAGAGAGCCTTAGGTGTATGGGGGGTGGGGGTGGGGCTCAGGTGTGTGTGGACCCTCAGGTGTATGCAGGGGCCCTCAGGTGTATGTGTGTATACCCTCAGGTATGTGCAGGGCCCTCAGGTGTATGTGTGTATACCCTCAGGTATGTGCAGGGCCCTCAGGGGTATGCAAGAGCCCTCTGGTGTGTGTGTAGAACCTAAGGGGTGTGCAGGGGCCTTCTGGTGTGCATGGGGAGCCCCTCAGGACTGTGCAGGGAGTCTCAGGTGTGTGTGCACTTGAGAGTGTGTGTGTACCCTCAGGTATGTGCAGGGCCCCTCAGGTGTATGCAGGAGCCCTCTGGTGTGTGTGTGTGTGTGTGTGTGTATGTGTACCCTAAGGTGTAGTCAGGGCCCTTCTGGCGTGTATGGGGGGCCCCTCGGGTGTGTGCAGGGGCCCTCAGGTGTGCAGCAGCTGTTCCCGACGAGCCGGTCTGAGCGCCCCAGCTCTGTCCTCAGAGAATGAGGCTGGTGGAGGATAACTTGTTTTTTAGAACTGCTCTGGAAAACAAGGTCTGTGTGGGAGCTGGCAGAACAGTGACAATCAGGGACACTAGAGGGCCCTCAGCACTTGGGAGACCAGAAGAGAACCATTCCCAGCGCAGGGAGCTGGTGGCTTCTATTGTTTCTGCTGCTGCATGGGGGGGGGGGGTTGGGTTGGGTCCTGGTAAACACTTCCTTCCCAGATGCCCCGACTCATGCTGTTGACAAGGCTTCTAAATGGAATTCCCAGAGAGTCAGTGCGTTCCTCAGGACTCTACCCCAGGTGATAGCAGCACAGCAACTTCATCTGTGTCAAGAATACAGTGCACCCCGATGTCACCCGCTGACACCACCCGTCCTTTCCTTTGGGAAGCTAGAAGCTAACATCTCAGGCCTTTTCCTTTCCGTTGCCAGCTCCCAGCTCTCGGCCTTGAACTCTGGTCCCTACCTCTCTGACCAGGTCTAATTTCTAGGGAGAGCAAGCTTACCCAGGCCTCTCTCCATGTATCACACAAAAATTACCTTTTACTTTCTGAAGTCATTCTTACTTTTAATTGTATGTGTGTGTATGTGTGAGTGCAGACTCCTGCAGAGGCCAGAAGAGGGAGGGCCTTAGATTCCTGGGAGCTGAAGTTATAGGGAGTTAGTGAGCTGCCTTTCCTGGATGCTGGGACTCAAAACCAGGTCCTCTTGAAAGAGCAGTCAGTGCTCTTGGCCACACACCCATTTCTCCAACTCTTTTTTAGCTGATACACACACACACGCACACACACACACCCATACATAGGAATGGGTCATCATGATGTTTCAATACACATATATACCAGGCAGTGGTGGCATGTGCCTCTAATCCCAGCGCCCAGGAGAGATGGGCATATCTCGATGAGTTTAAGGCCAGTCTGGTCTACGGAGCAAGCGCCAGGACAGCCAGGGCCACAGAGAAACCCTGTGGTGCTTATCGGCTCTGAGGATGTTATTCTCACCAAGTCCTGGGAGACTAGGGCAGGCCAATGTGTTGGTCTTGCCTGGGAAATTAACTTCCAGCTTTTGAAAAGTTTGTGACTCTAATTGGCTATCTCGTTTAACAGCACTGTTACCCTGGTGACACGGTGGCATCTCAGTGCTCAACAGCGTCAACAGTGGCAGGTCTTCTTTATTAAACCACTTCCCCCTATTTGTAAAGGCAAAGTAAAACCTGCCGCCCCTGTGGGATTTTTATTGATTAAGAAACTGAGTATTGGCATATACATACATACATACATATATATATATATGTATATACTGAAGAAATGTGTGAGTCTTTATGTGACCTAAATTAAACATTTGTAGCTATGATAAAAGAAAATGACAAACTGCCACCTAACACTAAAACATCCTGTTGTCCCCTGACTGCTACATATATGACATGGTGTACACAGACACACACACACAGACACACATATATATACAGACACATATATACACAGACACATACACACACAGACACACAAACAGACATATATATACAGACACACATAGACACACACATAGACAGACACACACAGACACATATACACAGACACACACACACATATACAGACACATATACACACACAGACACAGATACACATACAGACACATACACACACAGACACAGATACACACATAGACACAGACGCGCACACAGACACACATACCACACAGACACATATATACACACACACACATATACATACAGACACACACACACACACACACACACCCCAATTAGAAAGACAAGATGAGGAACCCCATGCCTGTGCCTGGTAGGCAGCGGCCTGGGACTGAGGCCAAGGCTGGCGCTGTAGGCAGAGGGAACTGCTAGGAGTCTGGGTGCTCAGCCAAGCTCCCCAGATGCTGGGATGGAGGGGAGAGCATGGAAGACAAACACTGCATCCCTGGAAACTAGCAAGAGGGGCCAAAGCATAGGGAGGGAAAGCTATCAAACCCAGAGTCCCTGTGCCTTGAGCGGAGGGAGGGAGGGAGGGAGGGAGGGAGGGAGGCGTACCCAGCTCGTCGGTGATGAGGTGTTTCCCTTGCACGGAGTTCCGGCACTGGTTGCTGGGTCGGCTGCTGTTGCCTAGATTAAACTGCACCTTCCACGGGATGGGCTGTTCCCGGTCTTGAACCTGGAGGAGGTTCCTGTCCCTCACGGCCCTCTCTTCCTACAATGAGACCAGAGGGAGAGAGGAGGGTTCACGGTGCTTTTCCTGCAATACCTCTATCTCCCTACCCTCTCCCCAACCCTCAGGCACAGGCGTGGCCTATGCCATGTGCGAAGTTAAAGCTATCCTCCCAGTTACTGTATTGATGTGCAGGGCCACAGGAGCAAACAAAGGATTCTATGGAATTCTGGGGGTGGGGGTGGGGAGTGGGAACAAAAATTTTTCTCTCTGCCAGCAACTTAAGTTTTTAGATACTAATACACACACCAAGGAACAGAACACAAAGCCCATTGGGAGGGATAGCTCTGTTTCAAGGGTAGGAAAAACATAAACAAACGAAAAAAAACCAGCAAAAACTCTAGAAACCCAACACCACAGAAATGTCTGACTAAACACTAGCAGGGACACACTGTCATCAGAGGTAAGTCCTCATGACACTCAGGACACCTCCCTCACCCCCCATCTTCTTACGTTTCCTCCACTCCAGACTCTTGTGTGCTCTGGAAATGTCTCCGTGACCCTGGGTATTCAGATATATAAAATACGTATATACAGGGCTGGAGAGAGGGCTGTCAGTTGTAAGCACTGGCTGCCCTTCCCGAGGGCCCAAGATTGGTTCCCAGAATGGGCACCGTGTGGTGTACAGTCGTCTATAACCCAGGCTCCAGGTTCCTCTGGCCTCTGTGGGCACCCACGCTCATGTACACACGCCCACACACAGACACACGGGCACACACACAAATTTACGATGCAAAAAAGTTATTTAAAAATTATCTTTACTCATCCTTGGAATGACCTAACTTTTCATTTTATACGAAAATATGCTCATTGTTAATACTAGAAGGAATTAACTGGCCTGGAGAAACGATACCATCCTTGCAGGTTTCCTGCTAAACCATCATTGTCACCCCCCAAAGAAAAGGTTTACTTAAAAAAACAACGCTTATCAACATGAAATTCAGAAATCCCAACAACTTAAAACAAAAGCTCTTTTTTTTTTTTGCATTGTTCACCTCTGACCTCTGACCCAGGATATACTGGCATCACCGTCGGTTGCTCTCAACACTAATTGGATAGTCAAACATTTCCAAGGACCCACATTATCTAGATAATCGTGTTGTCATGGACCCATCATGTCAATGTGCCACCATTAAGTAAACGCAGGCTCCAAGGGCCAACACAGGTCCCAGTTCTGCTGGCAGGATGCCCTGCATTTCAGTGTGGGGCTCTGAGAAAGTCCTGTCTGTCGATCAGTTGCGGATGGAAGTGCCAGACGAAGCCTAACTTCCCGAGGTCTGATGAACCCTCTGAGGGTTCACCAGCACTCTAACAGTAGGTGGCCTCTCTCCTACCGCAAGCCCATCAGGCCTGACTCCCCCTTCTTCAGTTTGCTCAATGTAAAACAGTCTCTTCGAGGTGGCTTTCGTGTGGTTTGCTTTCCCTTTTTCGGTTCTTTTAAAGGATATGGCTAGCCAGGACAGGACAGGACAGGACAGGTGACAACTCAGTAGCTGTCACCTCAGTTACAGAAAGAGAGGGGCTGAGTGCAAGATCCGTGGGAAACATCCGGACTGTCGCTCAGGAGCAGAACCTTAGCAGAAGCTCGGAGCAATGCATCCCAGAAGGATCTCCACCGCAGGACCCCAATCCTGGTGAACAGGAGAGCAGTTCTCCAGGACCTGAACTTGTCGAACATGAATATTCGAAACCTCTGCCAAGGCTAAATCATGGCTGTGGTCCGCTTTTGGAGGCAGGGTGGAAGGGACAGGAGATCACCTTCCGCCCAGTGGGTAAATGAACAGAGCTCCCTCTGATCTGTCTCATCCTCAAGCATTTCCCCAAGTACGTGATTTTCTTCATTCAAGATCCATTCAAAGCTGGGCGTGGCAGCACACGACTTTAATCCAGTATTCAAGAGGCAGAGGCAAGTGAATCTCTGCGGGTTCAAAGTCAGTCTGGCCTGTCTACACAGAGATGATTCAAGACAGCCAGGGCTACAATGAGAAACCCCTGTCTCAAATAACAAGGATGAAAAAAACCCATTCAAAGGGGATTTTCACAAAGTGCCACGGACACTTTAGACAAGTGCTCCAATGGGCTGCTGACAAAGGCTTGCGTGTGAATCGGAGCCACCCAACCCTCGAGATGTTAGGTGTCCCCAGGTCCTGCAGAGGAAAGATAGGACCAGAGTGGGCAGAAGCATAATATTCTTCATAAACAGTTGCAGAGCCTGCACAGCTAATGGACGTGGCCTCTCCTCAGATTTTCAAAAGGTTAATCAGGAAGTGTGCTGTGTTGGGTTTAATGGATAATCATAACAGTCAAATGAGAGACACGTCTGACAGAAGCGGTGCAGCACGAGAATCCAAGACATATTTGACCTTAATCTGCACAGGAATCTCAACAGAGGAGATACGGACAAAAGGCACCTCAAACAGCTAAAGTTAGAGGACTGTAGTTCGACAATGGAGAAAAGTATCATGAAGAACTTTTAAAATTGAGATTTACTTTGAGAGAGAGAGAGAGAGAGAGAGAGAATGTTGGGGGGCAGGGGGATGCACACAGAAGCCAGAAGAAGGTATTAAATCCCATGGAACTGGAGTTAGCAGGTACTGCTGGCTGGGAACAGAATCCAGGTCCTCTGCAAAAGCACTCCAGCACTCTTAGCCACAGAGCCACCTCTCCAGTCCCCAGAGTTTGTAAAGATGGGAAAACACTTGTACATTAAGTGGGGAAACTGCACATCTCAAGTGAGAGAAGCAAAACCATTCAGATGAAACAAGACGAAGAAATGACAACCACATGTCCCAGTGACCCTTCTGTGGGTGACCCCTATGCCCATGCCATGCCTTGCAAATGCCTTTGTTCAAGTATTTGAATACATGTACTTGGTCCCCAGTTGGTGGAACTGTTTGGGAAGGGTTAGGAGGCATGGCTTTGTCGGAGGACGAGTTTCACTGGGGGTGGGGCTCTGAGGTTTCAAAAGCCCAATCTCCCTGCCTAGTGGTTTGGATCAAGATGTGTGTTCTCTGCTACTGCTCCAGCACCCTGCCTGCCTGCCTGCTGGCTGCCACGCTCCCTACCATGACCTTCATGGACTCTAACTCTCTGAAACGCTAAGCCCCAACCAACCAAACTCTAATCACAGAAATAGAAAAGCAACACAGACAGCCACCGACAATCTGCCTGGGTAACTTCTCTTCAGCGGAACTCACTGATCTACCCTTCCTCCCTCCCACTCCTGCAGCAGATGGCAGGCACCCAGGGAGTAGACTTCAGTGCCTGCTCTGCCTCCACGCCTCCCCCCAACCCTGCGCACAGTGCTGTGCCCAGGTCACCCGGCGCCACTCACTCTCCCCTGATGGCATCCTCTCTGCACTCCCATCTCTAACAATTTAAATTATCCCCTAAAGCATTAATTAGGATAAAAACCAAAGAAAAGAGGCATCCCAGGAACCAAGGCAACAGGGCCAGCAGCTGTCTGGGCAGAGGCTACTGTACAAGCTTGAAAGCCTCAGGGATGCAGAGCCAAGGAGGGAGCCTAGGGGACTGTGCACACCACAGGATGAACATCTCCTTTCCTAGCCCACCCAAGTGCATTCCTCTTACCACCTCCACTTCAGAGACTGGAGGGGAAGGCCAGGCCAGGTGAGACCAGCTGCAGGGTGGCAGGTGGGAGTCAGCCAAGCAGGAAACCAAGTCAGGACGGGACTGACAGAGCACAGGAGGGCCTGTGTGAGAATGGGCTAAGCCAACGAGGACCCACAGTGAGAGCTCGTGTCTACGGATGAATTCCCAGAATCCCGTGGGCTGCTGATATGGCTTAGCGGGTGAAGGGGCTTGCCACCAGGCCTGACACTCTAAGTTCAATCCTGGGGGATCGACATGATGGGAAGGAAGGACTCCCCTTAACTGTGACCTGACTTTATGCACTCTTTCTTTCCCCACAACACTACACACGAACGCACTCACACAAGATAAATAAAAATGCAATACATTTTCAAAGAGAAAGTCGATTGGATATTGTTTAGGTTCAAGAGGGAGGACAAGTCAATGAAGGTGCCCCTCAATTGTGACTGTAGTAAAAGCTACCTACCTCACTGTGATCTTATTAAAGCCACTGGGATAGACACTCAGGTGAGCTGCTGCTTTGGAAGGTGAACTGTATGTCAATGTGCACACATGGGCTCTGAACCCAACCTACCCACTCCCAAGCACTCAGTAATATCCTGCTCTGTGAAGAGATCAACACAGATCACTTCTTCTGTCACATTATATACCACATTTGTTCACATCACAGCTATTGGAAGTTAACAAGCTCAGGGGAGGAAACAGTCTCCAAAAGTCTGATTTTATCTCAAATTGCATTTTATCTCTAGCAGTGGAGAATGTCAGCTGTCTCTGAGGGAGCAGGCTCTCTCCCAAGTCTTATAAACAAACCATTTACCAACTCATTCTTCTAGGTGGGAGGGAGGGGGAGGGCTGGCTAGTTTAGCTGGTATCTCAACTGTCAGCCATAGTTCAGTATGCACAACTCATTCTTCTAGGTGAGGCAGGGGGGAGGGCAGGGCTGGCTAGTTTAACTGGTAACTCAACTGTCAGCCATAGTTCAGTATGCAGAAGGCAGCATGGGCTGCCTAGCTCCCACCTCAGCACAGAGCAGACAAGAGCTTTAAATCAGCCATTTCCCTGCTTCCTCCTCAGTGAGCCAGCTGCTGCATCTGCCCGGGCAACAGGAAAGAACCTGCTCTAGGGCAAATGCTATGGCTCATGCCCTGGTGTGCTGAGAGCACTTTCCACCATGACCGGTTACTGCTGGGGCAAGGGTCACCACAGTTGAACACAACCACCATGGTTTAAGTGTTATTTCAAAACTAACTCGAACCTTGCTGACTCCTTGAAGCAGGCTCTCTTAGGATATACAGACCACACTCTAGAAAATGACTGGCTAGGTTACTCTGAAAAGCCCCAGGAGCTTGACACAATACACATTTCTTATTCGTGCCACCAGTGTCCCAGCGAGCAGAGACAGTACCACAGGGAGGGAACGACATATGCACCTAGACCAGAACACCCCCCACCCCCACGTCTTTATGGAACTCCCCACACAGGCTGGGATCTGTGAGTCATTATGTAGACTCACAGTGATCTGCATGCCTCACTCTCCCAAGTGCTGGCACCTGGGTGAGAGCTTCCACTCCTGGCATGATCCTAACTTTAAAAACACTTCACGCGGGATGCTGGCTTACATCTGTCACCTTGTCACAAAGAAGAAGGTCAGTCTGAAAATCCCCTGGCTGGTTTATATCACATTCACAATCCACACCTCCTCAAAGAAGCCTAATTCCTGACCACACCCAGGTCCTAAGAAAAGGACACTCCACAGAGAAGGAGTTCTGCCACGGGACCTGAAGATGAGTCAGGTAAGCAACACCCAGCCTGCAGCTCCACTTCACAAACACGAGGGCAAGCAACACAGGAAGAAAACAGCCTGAAACCAGAGAACGGAAGGTGTGGCAGCTACAAATGAGTCTCTGGCAAAGCAATCCTAACAGTCTACACGAAGGCCCCAAGAGTCTCACAGGGGAGTGCTCCAAGAGCCAACAGCAAAGTGCTCCAAGGGCTAACAGGAAAGTGCTCTAAGAGTCGGACAGGAGAGTTCTCCAAGAGCCTCACAGGGGAGTGCTCCAAGAGTCTCATAGGGGAGTGCTCCAAGAGCCAACAGGAGAGTGCTTCAAGAGCCTCACAGGGGAGTGCTCCAAGAGCCAACAGGAGAGAGCTCCAAGAGTCAACAGGAGAGTGCTCCAAGAGGCAACAGGAGAGTGCTCCAAGAGCCAACAGGAGAGTGCTCCAAGAGCCTCACAGGGGAGTGCTCCAAGAGTCTTATAGGGAAGTGCTCCAAAATCAGCACAGAAGAAAGAGTGCTCTAAGAGCCAACAGGGGAGTGCTCCAAGAGTCAACAGGAGAGTGCTCCAAGAGCCTCATAGGAGAGCGCTCCAAGAGCCAACAGGAGAGAGTGCTCCAAGAACCAGACTTGAAACACAGGTAAAGGCTGTTTTCTGTACCCTAGGTAGGGCAAGAGCACAGGGCTGGCTGAGGTACCAGTCACTGTTTTAGAGGTATCACTTCCCAACCTGACAGCACATGCCATCAACTCCTTCTAAGACCTCTTTTTCACAGGTGGAAGCCAGTTGGACAGCACATGACAGTCCCAGGGCCAACAGAGTTGTGCATAGCCACCCAGCTGTGAACTGACTGTCCACCCCATCCCAGAATCAATGTTAAACCCTTCACACCCAAGATGACATTAGGGAGCAGTGCATTACAGACTGAGAAGTGGGGTATCTCCTACATAACCAGAATTCTGTGACATCATGGGGTGGAGTCCCCAGGAATGGAGAAGTACCCTTGAGAGGGGCTGAAGGAACCAGGGTGCATTCTCCACTGTGTGAGAATAAAGCAGGCCAGGGGGCACCACCACAGGCAAACTCGGTTGGCATCCTGGTCTGGGACCTCCCAGCTGCCAGGGTGCACGTGTGGTATCCAGGCTACCAGAGTCCATGGTGGTGTTTCGGTAGTCCATAATAAGACATGTTCTTCTCACCCTCGTGGGACTTGATCTCACACAGGTTCTCTACATGTCCAGAGAGTTTAGTCATCTACTGGCCAAAGGCCCCATTGAGACAACGGGACAGCACGGGACGGCAAAGATAATCAATGCTTCTGGCTTCAGAGGAAACAGATTGATCAAACAAACAAACAAACAAACTAGAGGTTTCATAATGACCCTTGTAAAGTCTTAAATCTCAAGCAAAAAAAGCAAAAATAAATAAATAAAAAATAAATAACTAAGAAAGAAAGAAAGAAAGAAGGAAAGAAGGAAAGAAGAGCAAGGCAGGGGGTGGTGCATGCCCTTAATCCCAGCACTCAAGCAGATCTGTGAGTTCAAGACCAGCATGGTCTACAAAGTGAGTTTCAGAATAGCTGGGACTACACAGAGAAACCCTGTATGGGGGATGGGGGGGGTGGGGGGGTAGCAGAAAGATACTTATACCTACCCTTGCCACAGACAGACACACACACACACACACACACACACACACACACACACAAGTAATTAAAATGGGGCTATAGGAAAGGTCACCAGGTAGACAGTATCTAAGCCAAGATTACCAAAAAAAGGAAAAAACTGGCTCAGAAGAAAAGTCAAGTCACCTCAATCAAGACTTCCTTGAACCAACATCTGGTCCCCAGGAAGCGCCTAGGGGGCAGGGATGGAGATGAAGGCCGCAGTGTTTGAATAAGACACACAGGTCTCTGTTCTTAAAAACATTATGTTGAGCAAGAGGGTGAGGTGACATGCACAAGCAAACACACAAACAAGCAACGCTGGGTTAGTAATGACCACAAAGGCAAGTAAGTGGCCAGACGGCGGGCAGGAGACTGCACTTCAGTGGGGCACCCAGCATGGCCCGAGTCACTAACTACGGCCAGTTAGACCCAAACTGACCAAAAGCAGTTCATTCGCACAGACAACTCAGATAAGCTCTCTTCCGCCTGAGCAGAGAACTACACATCTGGGAAGGCCTGTGGTAGAGACCTTGTCTAGACTATCACCCTAGAACAGACTGTGAGACAAATCGGAAGCAGACTAGCCGGGATACAGCACTGCTCCAGGCAACAGATGAGAATGTCTCTCGCCCCTGAAGGGGCGGCAGAAATAATTCAGGAAAATGAGTGAGTGCCTTAGTCAGGGTTTTACTGCTGTGAACAGACACCAGGAACAAGGCAACTCTTATAAGGACAACGTTTAATTGGGGCTGGCTTACAGGTTCAGAAGTTCAGTCCATTATCATCAAGGTGGGAACACAGAATCATCCAGACAGGCATGGTGCAGGAGAAGCTGAGAGTTCTACATCTTCATCTGAAGACTGACTTACAGGCAGCTAGGGTGAGGGTCTTAAGCCCATGGCCACAATGGCACACCTATTCTAACAAGGCCACACCTCCCAATGAGGCCACGCCCTGGGCCAACCATCACAGTAAGTACGGGACATAGCAGAGCCAGAGTTCTGGGGCCTGGAGTGACAGGAAGAAATGAATAGCCTAACACTGTGAACAGTGATGATGTCCATCACTTAGTAAGACGCTGAGCACTGGAGAGGTACAGAGCTGGCAGAGGAAAGGCGAGAGTTCTGCTCCAAGTAGGTGTGATGGAGACGATTACCAGAAGGTGGAAAAGCCAGACAGGATTACAAGGTCAAATCTGGACGAGAGAGTAAGACCCTCCGTTAATAAAAAAAAAAAAGCAAGTGTGCAAAAGTGCAACCATTCAAAAGACAGTGACACAGAAAACCAGAGAGCGAAATGCCTTAAGAACAGTAAAATAGGATCAAAGGATGCACTGGAACAGGGAAAGGCAGAGGGGCAGGAGACCTACAGAATGTAACTCAGTCAAGTGTGGTGTCTAGGCAAACGCTGGGACAACGTTTCCTACTAAAGTGGGATGCCAGGTCTCTAGGAATTCTCAACCAAGACAACAATGAAAAGAGAGGTTGAGAAATTTTAAAAAAAAAAATCCACCCAAGCAAGTTGTGCCCCAAAAAGGGAGCCTGTTGGGTCACCCAGGTAGACAAACACAGAGAGCCCTTGGCCACTTCCTGGCTTAGCCAATCTCTACCTCCTGCCCACAGGTCCATCAAGAGGCTTGGGGACTGTTCCGAGCAGGGAGCGTGCCAGGGGAGGGTGCACAGGTCTGAGGACCCCCTCTGCCTGGCTTACCAGCCAGATCCGGCACGAAGGACGGGGGTACAAAGACCGGCAGTGGGACACCCCCCTTGGTGGCCTTGGGATGCACAGGAGGTTACAGTCGGAGGAGGATATCACACAATCAGAGGAAGGACGACTAGAGGGTTGAGGATTAGCGAGCTGGAGGGAGGACCAAAGGATCAGAGGAAGGAGCAGTGGATGATCCAGGGACCGAAAGTAAGAGGCTCAGAGGGAGGAGTGAACGGCTGCCTATCAGGAGGACTACAAGGTGGAGGACTAGAGAGAGGAGCATCAGAGGACAGAGGATCGAGAGAGGGAGGAAGTGTGAGGACTTAGGATCGAGGAGGAGGGGTTGGAGAAGTAAGAGGGCTGGAAGGCAGAGAACAGAGGATGGGAGGGAGGGAGGCAGAGAATACGAGGGAAGAGGAGTGGAGGAGGGAGCGAGGGAGGGGGCTGAAGGAAGACAGAGGAGGACGACGCGGAGAAGGGCTGAATGAGGATTTTAGATCAGAGGGAGGAGGGCTGAGGAGGATGGGAAGAGGGAGGGCTGGAGGACAGAAAGGAGGATTAGAGGAACGAAGATGAGGAGGACATAGTGTTTGAGGGAGGAGGGCTGGAGGAGGAAGAAGGATCAGAAGGACGGAGGTCCCGAGCGCCGTCACTTACCTGCTTGAAGGTGCTGCTGAGGAAGTAAACCAGCGAGAGTCCGAAAACCAGGGCGAGCACCCAGCGCTTGCGCAGGAGCCGGCGCCACAGCAGCGCCGCAAGGTTCAGCATCCCGACAGGGCGCAGGCGCAGAGACGACCCCGCGGCATGACCCCTAGTACGCTCCCAGCACTGCTTTACCTTCCCGCAGCAAACGCGCCGGCCACGTGATCCGCCACACGCCCCGCCCCGCCCCGTGACGCCACCGCCAGGCCCCTCCACGCCTCCTCGCCATTGGGTCTGCCGGAGCCACGGCCTTCCATTGGCTGAATACGAAGTTAGGGGCGGGCCGTCTCGGACCAGAGGCAGGTCTCACTGTGCCTGGGTCCTAACGCCGACCTCATTCAATGCGGCTGAGCCAGCCGGAAGTCACGTGCCTCCCTGGCCCCGCCAGTGATTGGCTGGACTGGATTAGCAGAGGCCGTGATTGCTGAAGTGTCTGGCAGGTAAACGAAGGCGATGCTCGCCCGCCACTACCCTGCGGCCCCGCGAGCCAGGCCGCAGAGGCGCTTCCCTGTCCGGTCTGGGGACACTGCTCGCGCCTAAGCATCCTGTAGGGAAGGTGTGGCCTCCTAGGGAGGGCCAGGGTGTGTGGGATCAAGGCGGTTCATTCATTCATTCCGTAGCATCCTGTGGGCTCCCGGATTTTTGAGAATAGTTGTATCGCCTGCTTGTCACAGAATCATGGGCATTTCATTTATGACGTTTTGTCAAGCTTGTAGATGGGAGCTTGGGGATACCGCGTTTTATTTTCCCCGAGGATAAGGAGTAGTGGGGCCACCCGGAGTATCAAGCCAGATTGCAAATTCTTGAGACCCGTTACGTGATGACATTTCCTTTCTTTATGAAAACGGCAGGGTTGAGGGTGTAGCTCAGTGATAGAGGGCTTGCCTGAATATGAAGATGATACCCAGGAGTCTTTTTCCCAGCTAATTTAACCTTGAAGAAAAAAAAAAGACAGACTCCTTAGCTGGTAGCTTCCTAGGTTGGTGGTCCCGAGAAGACTGTGCAGAATTGAAAGGCCCTTCGGCACCAAGATGTGTTGGCCTGGACTAAGAGATGGGTCTCTCTCTGTAGGGAAAATATACTGGGAAACTGAGTCTGTGCATGGAAGCATATTTTTAATTTCTTTAAAGATTTTATTTTATTTTATTTTTTTATGTGTGAGAGTGGGTTTGTGCATGGGAGTGCAGGTGGCCCCCAAGGCCAGTAGAGGGAGTCAGATCACTTAGAGCTGGAGGTACAGATAGTTGTGAGCTGCCCTTGTGGGTGCTGGGAACTGGACTTAAGTCGTCTGCAGGAGCAGTAGCCATACCAAGCATCTCTCCCTCCAAGCCCTGTCCCTTCTTTCTTGGTCTTTTATTGGTGTGGAAGGTAGGACAAGGCGCAGGGATCTGTCACTGGGGAAAATCAAGGTGATTTAATCTCTGCACAAACCTTCACCTTCCGCCTCTGCAATGCCGAGGTGGAAGGGCAAGCCAGACACAGACTCTCTCACGGATCATAGTAAACAAACCTGCATGTCATGTTAAGTGCTGTGAGGACAGCAGCCCAGACCCCACAGGAAACCCAAGAGAAGACAGGGCCTCTGGAAGGAGGTGCCATTAGCATCAAAGGAGGTAGCCTGTAACCTCAGCTGGAAAGCCATGCCAGGAAAGGAACAACGGCCCAGAGGCAGGAACTGTTGTAAATAGATAATGATGCACAGCCTGGAGGCCTCCAACAATCGATTTTTATTCTGGTTTCCCTTAGAAGCCAATGGAAGTTCTAAAATTGTTTTCTCTATAGTTCCCAGGTGTGTGTCTGTGTTCGTGTGTGTGTGTGTGTGTGTGTGTGTGTGTGTGTGTGTGTGTACATGTATGGATACTTGTGGAGGGGGTTGCAAATGTGTGTGGAGGTCCCAGGTCATCTTCAAGCATCATTCTGCCAGAACTACCCACCTTATTTTTTGAGATAGGATCTCTCACTGGGACCTAGGGCTCCTCAGGTAGAAAGACTGGGCCAGGGAGTACTGGGAATCCTGGTTTTGCCTCCCCAGTGCTGGGATCATACAGTGCAACACCATGCCTGGCTACTTACAGAGGTGCTGGGGCTTAAACTCAGGTCCTCATGCATGTGTGGTCAGCACTTTATCAACAAAGCTAGCTCTGTATAGCTAGCTAATAAGGTGTATAGTTTGCTAATAAGACAAACCTATTAAGGCCATAACCCACCATTAGCACCTCAGAGGATGATAGCTCAGAGGCTACCAGAACTACTGGGCGGTTACAGTACCCAGTCACATCTGCCAGTTTATTCTGTAACTGCAAGGCCAGTTCATGAAAGTGCTTTGTGCCCCCCAAGGTTGACTGTCCCCGATGAGTCTCCTGCCCTGCGCTTCCCTCTAAAGAAGAAGAGAAGGCCTGCTCTCTCTGAGACCCAGTGACCACATCCCATCAGGAACCCTGAGTGTCCACGGCACATCTCGTCAACATGGAGTTCTGAGGTCCATGTGGCTCCTTGCTGCGCATCAGGTGACATGTCTCCCTGGGGATTTGCATCGTCACTTATGAAATGCATGAGATGAAAGATGGAAGGAACCCTTGGGTTCCACGGCTCCATTCCCTCCTAGGAAACACACAGGAAGTGGGAAAGCCACAGAGAGGTTCCTGGCTTGTCTGAGGTAACACAGCAGGTCTGCTGCTCACTGTACCCCATCTAGCACCTGTCTGCGCCTCTATTTGTTGGTTTTTCCTCTTGCACAGGAGCTACCTCCACCTGAGACTCTCTACATCCTCACTGTAAGATGGGCGGTACCCCTCTCCCGTGGAATGTGATACCAAATTGAGGATTGTGTGGTAGAGATGATAGAAAGGTAGTTTGGAAATGGTCAGAGAGCCTCAGTCATATAACGTAGGAGTGATACTTATTTACAGTCACCATGGCAACAGGCAAGGAAGGGGCGTGTCAGGAGATGTGGCTCACACACGCGTGCGTGTCGGCTTTCAGGTGCTAAGGAAAATGCAGAGACGTCACAGTAGCAACACGGACAACATTCCACCTGAAAGGTAAGAGTCTCTGCCCCTCCCCCTCCCCCCAATTTCCTCCCATCTGAGGACCCTGGGCTTATCAATGTTAGTTATCGGAGATATAAAACCAGACCCAACAGAGAATTGCTTTGCAGTGTATTTGGCAGCGTCTCCTTCCTGTAAGAACACACCCGAGGCAGGCGGCTTTATAAAGAGAAAAGGTTTAGGTAGATCACAGTCTTGGAGGCTGAGAGAGGCAATAGCAGGGCTGGCCCAGTGGCCATATTGGACCTTATCACCCAGTGGCATGGTTGGCAGTGGTGGCTGCACGTGCGAGTGAGTGTGATTTACTTCTCAAACATGGCGGAGAGGACCCGGTGGCCTCAGTGGATAAAGCGCTTGTTAGGCAAGCCTGGGAAACAAAGTTTATATTCCTGGAGCCCAGGTAAAAACTGGGTAAGCTTAAGTCACCTGTACCTGGGAGGCAGAGACAGGGAAACCAGGGCAACTTACCTGGCTAGACGAGCGGGAATCTGCTTGCTCTGGATTCAGTGAGAGACCCAGCCTCAAGAAACACAGTGGAGAGCTGTGCTCCCCCAGAACATTGCTCCTCTACCTGCGCAGCACACCCTTAAGGATATAAGGACCGCCCACTAAGCTCCACCTCTTAAAGGCCCACAGCACCTCCTAATAGCACACTCATGATCCCTGCCTTTATAGTACCTTAGGGGACATTCACCTTACACCTAAACTAAGCAGAGGGTGTTACTGATACAGGGCAGCTGCTATTGTCTGAGGACACTTGTCAAACCCCCGTGAGACAGATCCACACAAATCCATGGGACTCAGACCCTTTCTGACGGTTTCTCGTGTATAGAGACACCTGGCCTCAGCGAGCTGCTACAATAGTCCCCACAGGGTCTGGCCTGCCTACTGGAGCATCTCTGACCAGTATGGTGGCTGGGAAGTCCAAGGTCAGGGAGCTGGCAGATCTGTGCCTGCCGAGAGCTCTGGCCCCTGGTTCCTGGATGGCTGTCTGCTTGCTGTGTGAACCACTGAGTCTATTGGGGGTCACTTTCAGGAAAATGAGTGATTCAAAGATAGCTGCAACACCAAAAAGCCCAGCCCAGCAGGGGTGAGACTCACACTGGAATCCTCCCTTCAGAAAACTGAGGCTATGGAGGTGCAGGAGGCAAGAGAGGGGTGTGTTTCTCTCTCTCTCTCTCTCTCTCTCTCTCTCTCTCTCTCTCTCTCTCTCTCTCTCTCTGTGTGTGTGTGTGTGTGTGTGTGTGTGTCCCAATCTTGTGCAGATTGCGTGCAGCTGTTCCGGTTTCAGGAAGGTAACAGCCACATCATTCCCAGAGGACCGTGTTGTCCACCAGTATCCAATCTCAAGCATCTTGTCATAAACAGACAGGGGACAGATGCACCACCCGTGGTGCCTTTGGTGGGAGGCAGCACCTCCAGGTCTCAGTCTCTCCAGCCATAGAGAGGTGATACAGGTGATGTCAGAGTTGCTGATGGAACAGTGTATTTGAGAGCCGGAGGACACACACACAGCACCCGTCTTCCGGTTGGCAAGCCTGACGGAACCTTCTGAGCTGTGCTTTCAACTGAACCCGGGCATTTTTGGGGGCAGAAGCAACGGCAGATAAAACCCTGTCCACCATGCACTGAGGGTGCACTCCATGCCTCCCTAAGTGCACCGTGAAGAGACTGAGGTTCTGAGAGGGCAGGTCCGCTAGCAAAGTCACACAGCCAGGAAGTGACAGGGCTGAGATCTGACCTTTGGTCTATTTGTTCCTATCCAACTTTGTGCTTTGATTTTTTAATTACGTTATTTATTTATAACTTTAATTACGTTATTTATTTGTAATTTTTAATTACATCTTTCTGTAATTTTTTTTAATTAGTTGTAGTTTCAATTACATCATTTGCTTATCTATGTACATTTTACACTTATTTGCCTCCAGTTCTGGTATTACAGGCGACTAAGACTATCCAGTTTTTACAGGGCAGCCGCCACTGCCAACCACGCCACTAGGTGCTGAGGTCAAATACGGCCACTGAGTCAGCCTTGCCCTTGACTCTGTCCGCCTCCAACACTGTTGGTGTGTTTTATAAAGAGAAGGAATATGTTTTGGTGGAGGTGCAGTCAGGAGTGGGGGAAGGGGGTGCCTCTGTGGGCCCATGCTGAGGCATCCCTTCCCCCTGAGGGACCAGCCACAGGAATAGAGTTTATTTAGGGCATGGGGAGGGGAGCTGAGGGAGTAGAGACAGAGAAAGAGAGAGAGAGAGAGAGAGAGAGGAGTAGAAGAGGGGAGAGAGGGGGGAGGGGAATGGGGAGAAATGGGTAAGGGGCAAGAGGACAGAAGGAGAGCAAGAAAGCAAGGGGGTGGGGGGAGGCAGGCTGGAGAGATGGCTCAGCGGTTAAGAGCACTGACTGCTCTTCCAGAGGTCCTGAATTCAATTCTCAGCATCCACATGGTGGCTCACAACCATCTCTAATGGGATCTGATTGATGCCCTTTCCTGGTGTGTCTGAAGACAGCTACAGTGTATTCATATATATATAACCCCTTTTATAGTGAGTCAGGCACACCTGGCTGTTGCCAGGCAACTATGGGGCAGAGCCTAGACAAAATGCTAACAACTGTGATCTACATAAACCTTTTCTCTTTATAAAGCCAGCTGCCTTGGGTGTGTTCTTATGGTGAATGGGGTGCCTGTGTCATGGCGTGCATGCGTGCGTGCGTGTGTGTAGAGGCCAGCTTGTGGGAGCTCTCTCTTTCCACCATGTAAGTCCCAGGTATCAGGCTCAGGTTGTCAGCCTTGTCTGCATCTCATTGGCTCTTTCAGAGCATAGTTTGCCTTCTCAGATCCAAGTGGATCCATTCCCCTGGGCTGTGAGAGCCGCTGCTCTTAAGCGGTTAAGTTGGAAGTGCATAGCCTCCATCTCCCTAAGGAGTAGTCTTTCCCATTTAGGCTACAGTCCCGGCTGGATACAGGAGAGGGGCTGAGGGGAGGGAGGCCAACTTAAAAAAATAAAAAGCCCTTGGTGGTTTGAGCCTTCCTTATTTGTCCCGATGTTCCCTGGAGCCTCGGGAACTCAAGTGAGCTCAGGGGTTGGGGGAGGCTTTCCAGAGTCCCCTGGGATGGTGGGGTCGTCCACACAGGCCTGGGCACCTGGCAGGACATGTGCTTTCTGAGCCAAGCTCTTGAAATTCAGAGAAAGCTCAGTCCCTTCGAGACACATAGCCATGGTGTCTGTTGTTGTTGCCGGCACTAATAGCATCAGTATTTTTATCCGGAGCCCAAGGGAGGAGGACCACACAATTCCCAGGCTTTGGAGCCACTAGGGAGGGGGCCCAGAGGGGAGAGTAACGAGGTAGCCAGCCTCAAGCCGTGCCAGGGTTAGGATGATGTACCACGAAGCCCAGTTTGCGAAGGAAACAATCCCGAGGTTTCTCCAGACCAACCCGTTCCTTTGCCCCATGTACAACAGTAGTAGGCTTTCTACAGTTTAAAAAAACAAAACAAAACAATTCCATGATCAGGTGAGTTTTATAAATACCAGGCTCAATAAAATGCTTTAAACGATTTCCTTTATCTGTGTGTGCTGGGCTACCTGCAGGAGTTGGTTCTCTCCTTTCACCACGTAGGTCCCAGGATTTGAACCCAGGCTTGGCAGCAAGCACTTCTTACTCACTAATCCATGCAGTTGGCCCCTAAAATGTACTCTGTTGAATTACTGACTAGACTAATCCCTCATTCCTCTGAACAGCTTTGGTTGAGCATGCTCTGTGGGAGATGCCTTGCGCTTTCTGGAGAGGTACAAAGGGAGTAAGTAAGCAATCAAGGTGGTCCCTGTCGCTGCAAGCTCAGATCTCCAGGGGGTTTGTCAAGGTAGAGGGCCCACCCCCAAAGATTCTGACACATTTGGAAACCTGGTTTCTATCTGTAAAATAGAAATGCACTTGGTAGCTGTCTCCACAACTTAGCAGAGTCTTCTAGAAATATAGACTGAGGGCCCTCAGAGAGCTTCTAGTGTGATAGTGAAATACCAACTATATCTATATTTAATTATTACATTAATTGAATTAATGATCAACTAGTAATTAAAGAGCTAATCATACCCATATAATAAGTAGAGCCTGGATGGCACAAGGTCAAGGCCAACAGCAGCTTTTATGGGGAGTATATAAGAGAGAGAGCCCAGTGCTGGGTTGTGGCTCAGTGCATAGAATGTTCGACTTGCACTCAGAAAGCCCTGGGTTCAATCCCTGGCACTGCATAAACCCGATGTGGTAATGCACACCTGTAATCCCAGCATTTGGATGATGGAGGTAGGGGAATTGGGAGTTCGAGGCCAGCCTCAGCTAAATAGCAAGTTTAAGGCCAGCTTGAGGATAGATGAGACCCTGCCTCAAAAACAAACAAACAAACAAATAAATATAGACTGTAGTGCCCTGGTACCAAACCCTCGGTTCTTTTTCCTCACCAGCAATTCATCTGTGACCAAGTGCTTGCGTTTGTGTGTGCCTCTTAAGTGTGCAGACCCCCATTCCCTCTAGACACCACAGTGGAGTTAAGTCTGCTGCCTTCCAGCACAGAGACTGATCTGCAGTGTGAGTTTGGGGCCAGGTCTGATATAAGCTTTGCCTGTCATCTTGTCTTGCAGAAGTCGCAGCCAGGCGCTCAGCCCTGAGGCCAGTGTGGATGAGGGTGGTGTATTTGAGAGCCTGAAGGCAGAGACGGCCTCCCCTCCTGCGCTCTTCTCGGGCCTGGCAGGTGGCCTGCCCGCCAGTCCCTTCCCAGCAGGCCTAGTGCTGGGCTCCACAGCTGGTGGCGGGGATGTCTTCATCCCCATGCCAGCCACCAGGGACGAGACCAGTGGCCGCAGCACCGAAGGAAGCACCTACCACCACCGCCAGGCCCACCACCACTTCCACCATGGTGCCCACCGTGGGGGCTCCCTGCTACAGCACGTGGGTGGGGACCACCGCGGGCACTCGGAGGAAGGGGTCGACGAGCAGTCCGGAACTCCGGCACCCGCACTGTCGGAGCTGAAGGCTGTGATCTGCTGGCTTCAGAAAGGACTGCCCTTTATCCTCATCCTGCTGGCCAAACTGTGCTTCCAGCACAAGCTGGGTGAGTCCCAAAGGGCCCTCAGCTCCAGGGAAGGAGTGCGCATGCCCAGAGCCAGGACCAGACTGTAGAACCATGGTGCACTATCCTGGAGTGCATGGGTCAACCCTGGGTTCAAATTTCCAGCCTAACTGTATGACCTTGAACAAGTGGCCTGGCCTCTCTGACCCTCGGTTTTCTCCTCTGTACAGTGGGGCTGACATAGAAACATTTTAGCTGGTCCGTCGGTAGGAAGGAAAGAGAGCATTGGGCTCCGGGAGCAGAGCTCCCCTTTCCTAGCTGCATAACTCTGGGTGGTTTTTTTTTAGCTCTCTGCCTTGGCTCTGACTGTCTTTCAAATAGGGGTTAAATACAAACATTTGTTCCTCCCAATCCCCAATTCTGCATCTGTAGATTCAGTCAACTACCCACGAGACATTCAAGGAAGAGGTGGGAGTGGCTCAAGGGGCTGCCCGTAGGCATGGGGACCTCTGTTCATCACTAGTACCCGTGTAACCAGCTGGGTACACACCTGGCATCCCAGTGTGGGGTGTGGTAGAGACAGACACCGGGTGTCCATGTGCGGGTCCCAGGCGCATGTGCACATATGCATACATGTGAACACACAACACTTGGGAAGAAGGGAGTGTCTATTGAACTCGCCCTGCTAACATTCCATCCACGGCACAGTGTAAGCCATTTCCGGCACAGTGAGCGTTCGGAGGCGATTTAACCTATGACGACGGGGATGTGTGTAGGTTCTATGCAAACACCGTGCCATTTCATGTTCAAAGTGAAGCAGCCACAGATTTGGGTGTCTACAGGGATCCCAGAACACTGCTCACAAATGCTGAGTGGTGACTGTGCTTCCTGGAGTCCGGATGAGCATGCCTTTGAGGTCATGCGTGTAACACATACACAGGAAGTGCTCTTCAAGTGTGTGACTACCTTTGTGTTCATTACTGCCACATATTTAAATCACCAGAGCCAGCCAGATGGCTCAGCAGGTAAAGGCCTTGGCACCAAACCTGATGACCTAAGTCCAGTCCTCCGGACCCTTGTAGCAGGAGATAACTCACACCTACAGGTTATCTTCTGATCACCCCACAAATATCATTTCACACATATGCACACGCACACGCGCATGCAGGCACTGACAGAACCTGGCACATAACAGGTACTCGGCATGACAGGGCATCAGGTAGTACTTAGCCAAGTACCTAGCGTACACTAGTGATTCCTCCATGCTCTCTGCAGCACTGACAGTGCTGCTCTGCCCTGCAGTGTTCACAGACTGAGACTCAGTTACTCCTTCCCATACAAGACAACCTCAAGTCGTGGTCCCGGGGAAGGAGACAGCTGCTGAGGCTTGTCCTGACCTCCTTATATGCACCATGGCATGGGTAGACTCATGCTCGGGACTCACACACAGTATTAATTAACCAATTAATTAATTAATAATTAATAAGACCCAAAACAACAAAAAAGAGAATCTCAAGATGAGACCATCTTTTGTTTATTTTCCCCTCTCTGGGGAGCTCCAGCCAACTTTGTCACCCCCATGTCACTACCCTTCCCTTCTGTCCCTAGGCGTGGAAGCCAGCATGTCCTTAAGTCTCACCCTGAATTCTGCCAAACTTGTGTCTAAGGATTTTTTTTGTTTTATTTTTTGAGACAAGGTCTCATTTGTAGCTTTGGCTGTCGGTGTGAATTTGTAGCTGAGCCTCAACCGGAACTTGCAGCAATCCTCCTGCCTCTACCTCATCAGTGCTAGAATGATGGGCATGTGCCACTGTGTCTGACCCTTGCAGCTAAGTTGTCCTTGAGTGCTGTCATTCTTTTTTTTTTTTTTTTTTTTGTTATTTATCAGTTTGTTTGAGACAGTGTCTTCCTCGGCAGACACCAAACTTGGTGTCCTCCTGCCTTGGGTTCCTTGGTGCAGAGATCACAGGTCTGACAGGTGTGCTATGTGGTTGTTTTTAATTTACATTTATCTACTTAATGTATACGTGTGTGCACAAACATTTGTCTGATGGCATCTATGTGGAGGTCAGAGGACATTTTTCAAGAGTCCATTCTGTCCTACGTCGTGGGTCCTAGGGATGGAACTCAGGTTGTCAGGCTTGGCTGCAAGTCCCTTTACCAATGCTAGCCACATCTCAGTCCTGTCTGAAGCAACAGCAGGATTGGAAGTCATTCTCTGGGAGCAAGCCTGGGCTGCAGCCTGGCGGGCATTGGTGATTGGATGAGTTGTGGAACCCAGTTCAGTCCCAGTCTCCCTTCTGCCCTGCCCTCGGCCGACAGCAGAGATTTCCATCTTCTCCCTTAGCACTTCTTCTCCCTGTGGTCTCCTGTGCCTGTATTACAAACAACTCCAGGATCATTTTAGAGTAGACAGGGTAATAGTCCCCGGAGTCGCTGCTGGAGGTTGCAGCCTGTGTGCCCTGCCCCACTGAGGTAGCTGCTGTTAGCTGTTTGTCCATCACACAGATGAGGGTACTGGGGCTCAGAGAGGGGCAGCAACTTGCCTGCAGTCACACAGCAGAAGTAACAAAGCTGGAATTTGGACTCTGGTCTGGCCACACCACATGGCTCTCTCTGGTCTCTCTAAGCCCTCTCCCCAGACGAGGGCCCAGCATCCTTGCTGACGAGCCTGCTGGCCTTATTCTGGAAGCTGGTCTTCCTCCCCTCAGTTCCCCCTTATCCACTCCAGAAACACAGTGGATTTTTTTTTCCAGCATTGCTCAGTGTCCCGGGCTAGGCTAGAGGTCTGAGTGGGTGGGAGCCAGCATGTCCCCCGTGTCACCCTGCAATTCCCACAGGCATTGCCGTGTGCATCGGGATGGCCAGCACCTTCGCCTATGCCAACTCCACCCTCCGGGAGCAGGTGTCCTTGAAGGTGAGTCCCCTGTGGCTGTGAGAGTGATCGATTTCCTGTGTCGCAGCTTTGCAAACTCAAGATCTGACCAAGGCCTGTCTAGGCCAAGGTCACAGTGGCCAACAAGGTGGAAGGAGGGCGAGGACCTCCAGCCAGCACTGTCCTCTGACCTACACACACACACTGTGGTGCATGCACACCTGCAGTTACGAACACACGCATATCCTTCTCTCTCACACATACACACATTAAAAAAACCTCCACTCACCTTCAGGCCCACAGTAGGTGCCTTGGAGCTGTCAATAACTCCATGCACCTTCAGGCCCCCAGTAGGCGCCATGAAGCTCTTGGCCACAGGCTTTTCTCCAGATGCTCCCTGACTTCTGAGCCCTTGAGTTACTGTCTCACCTTTATAACAGTAGCTGAACAACAACAATCCATCTGTCGATGACTAGAGTTCAGTGGCTGCACCTTTAGTCCCAAGACTCAGGAGGGTGAACTGGGAAGATCTGAAGTCCGGGAGTTCCAGGCCTGCTCCCAGCCAGCCTAGAGGGGTGACAAGCAATGTACTGTGTGTACTGGGCTACCAGGCAGGTCTGCCCAGAAGGCTGGGTGTGACCCAAGTATTATCACTGATTATTTACAGCTTTAGAGTGGGTTCATCAGCACACCGTTGCCTGGTCTTAAGTCAAGGCACTCTACCAATTCAGACCCATCAAGGTGACTAAATGAGGCAGAGCTCAGAAGGGGTTGAACATGGCACCCAGTCTACTGGAAACATTAATCTGAGCTCTTTTACAAAACTGCTTTGTGCAGAGCAGGCGTATGTGCACACTAATCCACCCCATGAGGTGGATACTGCTGTGGACCCGTGTGTAGTGAGAATTCTGCAAGTTTGGTTTCTTTTAAAAAGACAGAAATATAAGACTGTGGTTTTGTTTTAATCCCAAGTGTGGGGATGTGGGACATGCAGCAGTTGACTGTGATCTGCCTTGCGCTCTAGCAAAGGCATGATTTTGTCAACTACAAATAGGTTCTGTGATTGTGTGACGTTTGGAGTTTTGGGAACTTGTGCTCGTTGGTCATTCGGGGGTGGGGGGGGCTTAGTTGCTGTTTGTTGGTAGTCACGTTCAAAGAACAAGAAGAAATTAGATTCACAGATCGATCTCTCTCTTCTCTTTCTTCCTCCCTCCCTCCTTCCCCCTCTATCCTTCTTTCTCTCCTATCTAGTGATGGGGAAAATGGGGGTGTAGAGGATAAAGGGTGGGAAAAAAGAAGAACCCACAAAGTAGCAAAGACCCATTCAAGTAGCGTGTCTAGGGCTGGGCAGCTCCCAGACAGGATGGAGCCAATGGGAGTGTGTCAAATGCAGGCTAAGGGGATACAGGCAGCCCATGCCACTCCTGAGTCTCTGCTCTGAATGAGAGTTCTGGTCTTGCTAGATGGTTCTCCAAGCAGGCATCCTCTTCCCTGTCACCTTTGATGTGACTGGTCTTTGAGTCCCAGTAAGAGGGAGAAGTTTGCACACACCCTAAACATTCTAGAATGTTCCACCACAAGCACCGTTGGCTTCATAGCACCCCCACTTTCTCTGTAGGAGAAGAGATCGGTTCTGGTCATCTTGTGGATTCTGGCCTTCCTGGCAGGGAACACACTGTACGTCCTTTATACCTTCAGCTCCCAGCAGCTCTACAGCAGGTGAGAGGGGCCATCTTGGGGATTGGGGTGCACAGCTGAACGCCATTAAGTGAACAAGGATGCCAGCCTCAGGGTCTGATTAAACTCAGATTCCACCTACACACACACACACACACACACACACACACACACACAGAGACAGAGACAGAGAACCAGTGGATATGCAGCTTTGCATGAAGAAGAATAAAGCCACGTGGAATTAATTTTAGTGATAATTTTAGTGAACCATCAGCCTTCCATAGCTGTGTGTTCTGCACCTGTGGAACAGGAACTGAGATACAAAGTACTCAGGATTCAGGAAACAGTTACATCTTAACCGAACCCGTGCAGGCTCTGTCCTGGCTACTTCTCCCTGAACCACGCAGCAGCTATTTGCATGACATTTACATAGCATTTGATATCTAGGGTCTTGTAAAGACAGGCTGGTGATTGTGTGTGAAATTACTGCAAATTGTAGGCAAGAGATTTTGTATTCATGCATCTTTGGGACACTCTGGGACAAATCCTTCGTGGGTGCCAAGGGATGACTGTGTGTGTGTCCAAAACATTATTTCAATACTGGAGGAAGCTGAGGCAGGAGGATTTCAAGTTGGAGGATGGGCTACATGATAAAACCTTGTATCAAAGAAGGAGAAAGGGAGGGAAGAGGGGGGAGGGGAGAAAAAAGAATGGTGGTCGGCGGGAGGGGGTTGGCGGAGGTGGTGCTGTCTTATTGTTTAATGGGTTCTGGGGTTTTGTGGGAGTAGGTGTGGATGGGGGGTGGTGAGAGCTGTCCACAGTGGGGATATGCTTATGTTAAATGATTAAGGGAGGAGATTTTTTTCCATTACTTGTGTTATACCACAATGGGAAAAGAATACACATGCCCCAGCAACCCTTCCTAAGTGGGGGGTGTTTTAACCTCAGCGGTTTGTTAAGGATAAAGAGTGTTAATGTGGGCAGAATGAATATCATAGGAAAAGCGTCTGGGAGTCTTAGGTTCAGAGAATCTCAGCGGAATGTTCTCACTGTGTGGCAATGGTCAGAAGATTCCTGTGGATGCAGAAGAGGGTTGAACTCTGGACAGGGTGGACATTCAAGGTGGGCTCCTGGATTATGGACAACGGTCCCCTCTGTGAGAACTGGGCCTGCAGCAGTGGCGGGGGAGGGAGGCTTCAGAGCAGTCTTGGGAGACAGTCAAAGCCTGGCCCACAGCATGGCTGACACTGTACACTGGTCCTCATCCAGAGTTCTAAGGTCCTGCAGCAGGGCAGAGGAGGCGGGGTTTCCCAGCAGTCAGGACCAGTTCCCACCACACTGTTTTCTGGACGCCATCTTGTTCCCAGACGCAGACTCAGGGCCTCTTTAGACGAGGGCTGAGTCATACTGGCAGCTCAGGAGACTGGCAGAGGGCCACAGAAAAGCCACAGGGCCAAGACCTTGTCCTTTCTGGTGCCACCAGTCTCCAGTTGTATGTGAGTGGTTCCAGCAGCCACTGTCTTACGCTTGGTGTTTAGCCCAAGTGGGGAGACACTTTTGTACTGCCACCCCACCCACCACCACCACCACAGGTGCCGCCGCCACCCCACCCACCACCACCACCACAGGTGCCGCCGCCACCCCACCCACCACCACCACCACAGGTGCCGCCACCCCACCCACCACCACCACAGGTGCCGCCGCCACCCCACCCACCACCACCACCACAGGTGCCGCCACCCCACCCACCACCACCACCACAGGTGCCGCCACCCCACCCACCACCACCACCACAGGTGCCGCCACCACCCCACCAACACCACCACAGGTGCCGCCACCACCCCACCAACACCACCACAGGTGCCGCCACCACCCACCAACACCACCACAGGTGCCGCCGCCACCCCACCACCACCACCACAGGTGCTGCCACCCCACCACCACCACCACAGGTGCTGCCACCACCCCACCAACACCACCACAGGTGCCGCCACCACCCCACCCACCACCACAGGTGCCGCCACCACCCCACCAACACCACCACAGGTGCCGCCGCCACCCCACCAACACCACCACAGGTGCCGCCACCCCACCCACCAACACCACCACAGGTGCCGCCACCACCCCACCAACACCACCACAGGTGCCGCCACCCCACCAACACCACCACCACAGGTGCCGCCGCCACCCCACCCACCAACACCACCACAGGTGCCGCCACCACCCCACCAACACCACCACAGGTGCCGCCACCACCCCACCAACACCACCACAGGTGCCGCCACCACCCCACCCACCACCACAGGTGCCGCCACCCCACCCACCAACACCACAGGTGCTGCCGCCACCCCACCCACCACCACCACAGGTGCTGCCGCCACCCCACCAACACCACCACAGGTGCCGCCGCCACCCCACCCACCACAGCCACCACCAAAAGCTAATAAGAACAGCCATCGAGATGTAGGCACACACCTATCGTCCCCACACTGGGGACGCTGAAGTTGAAGAGTAGCATGGTGAATTCAAGGCCAGCCCCAGGCACATAGGAAGACCATGTGTCAGCAGCATAGTCTGCCTGAAGTTGGGGTCCCAGGGAAGGATGAGAGCCCCAGAAGTGAGGTCAGTGCCTCAGACTTGTCCATGGAGGCCATGGAAGCTGCTAGAGTACAGGGCTTACCCCACACGGCTCTCTGCCCCGTTAGGTTTCCTGAGCACTTAGAAAACATCTCTCCATGCTTGCTGAGTCTCCCTGTGATGAGGGAAGCAGGTAGCGGCCTTGCTGGCCATCTCACAGAGTCTCTGAGTCAGCAGGAAGAGGGGAGAGAAGCCAGCGCCCTCCAGCCTGCTGAGGCACCTGAGCAGGTGACTCCGTCTCCCCGGGCCATGGTGTCCTCACTTGGAAAGGCCTGATCATCCCTTCAGAGCCTTAGGGTAGGTAAAGTGAGATGAGCTGAACAGAGCAGGGTGGGCCCCACAGCGGGGGACAGGATGATTTCCTGCTGTAAGCGTATGAAAGGGAAGTAGGGGAGCAGAGCCAGAGCGTGGGCCGTGGACTGAGACCAACAGCTACTGAGCCTGAAATTCAAAATGCAGGGTCCTAGACACAGAAGGCGCATCGTGTTCACGTGCTCGGCTGTGCGCAGGTGACGTGGGTTCGCATCCTCTCTAATCACTGGTGCAATGGCTTTGCCCCTTACAGGGTCATATACAGGCAGATGGGATTGTAACCCGCCTGGCATAGACAGATGCAGTGGACCTACATCATGTTTGGTCATGCACAGGTGCCACACTGAGTGTACAGCCCGGATTGATTGACAGCATCCCCTGCCACCAGGATGCCTGGCTCACACCCACCTCTGTCTTTTGCCAGTTGCATGACTTGACCATGTTTCTTTACTTTCCTGTACCTGTGTTTTCTTATCTGTAAAATGGGGGTACTGACAGAAACTCAGGGTTTCTGTTGCCACCGTCACTGCTGAGGGACAGGGTCTGCAGTACATCCGTGATCTCAACCTGGCCTGTCAGTTAAGCTAGGGGAGAGGAGCAAGTCCTGATTTGCGGATAACACTGAGTTAACTCAGCCAGCCTAGATGTGAATGCAAGTCTGCCTGGTTCTGATGCCCTTGCCTGGCTGGCTGTGGCCTTGGGCTTCAGCCGTCATCTCTGAGGTGGAGCTCCGCCATGCTCACTGCATGAGCCCCTTATGGTGGGTTAGTTATGAGATGCACGGAGTATGGGCTTTAGCACAGGGCATGGGGCACAGGGCACAGGGCATAGGACACAAGATACAGGGCACAGGGCATAGGGCACAAGGTACAGGACACGGGGCATAGAGCACAAGATACAGGATATAGGGCATCGGGCACAGGGCATAGGGCATAGGACACAAGATACAGGGCACAGGGCATAGGGCACAAGGTACAGGACATAGGGCATGGGGCACAGGGCATAGGACACAAGATACAGGGCACAGAGCGTAGGGCACAAGGTACAGGGCATAGGGCACAAGATACAGGATGTAGGGCATCGGGCACAGGGCATGGGGCTCTCCTCTTCCTGCTTCCTCTCTTCCTCCTTTCTATGGAGATGATTTTGGATACATGAAACTGAAGGGGAGGGTGGCAGAATGTCTGTGGGGGAGGTGCACTGTAGGCAAAAAGCAAGGCCGAATGTTTGATTCCGAGAACCCTAACGAGGAGGAGGTAGAGGCAGGGGCGTCCCTGGGGCTCATTGGCCAGCCAGCCTACCCTAATTGCCGATTTCCAGGTCAGCGAGTGATCCTATATCAACAAAAAGGAAAAGTCAGGTGGATGACTTCAGAGGAGCACCTGGAGTTGACCTTTGACCTCCGCATACATGTACAGGCTCATCTGTACACATCTATCCACCTGTACACACATGAATACATACAACACAAACTCAAATGGTGGAGACCTTTATGATGCTCTGGTCCAGTATCGCCACTTAATCCCCTGGGGAACTAGGCTCAGAGAGGTTGAGAGTCCCGTCTGAGGTCACACAGCAGGTCAGTAGCAGATAGAGAAGCAGGCCACAGAAGTGTGACACCGAGGTAGGTGTATTTTCTGTCGGTGACATTTGCAAGGTTCCTTAGGGAAAACTGCCAAGGATGCGGGTCTAAATGCGCAACCTGGTTCTCTGAATGCTCCCAGCCTCATATTCCTGAAGCCCAACCTGGAGACGCTGGACTTCTTTGACCTGCTGTGGATTGTGGGGATTGCCGACTTTGTGCTGAAGTACATCACCATCGCCCTCAAGTGCCTCATTGTGGCCCTGCCCAAGATCATCCTGGCCGTCAAGTCCAAGGTAAGCCTGCCTGCTGCCTGCTGCCTGCCACCCACGGCCCGGGGCACCTCAAAGGAAGAAGGAACCAGGGCAGAGCTGCCACAGCGCTGCCACCCACCACGATGTCCCTGCATCTGCAGCCCTCGGTGCATTTTCCTTGTGGCTTTCCTTGTTAGAGCCTGTCCACTGCCTGGGTCCTGCATCTCTCAGAGAAGGGTGTCACTAACGGCTTTGACTCTGTACAGTCCAGGGACTCTTTTTGTAAAGATGACTGAGGCTCAGCGGGGAAAGGGCTCTGTGATCAATTAGTAATGCCTGCCACAGCAAAGGAGGGGGAGGGCAGTGGTGCTTTGCAATGTGCAGCAGGGAGATGCTTTGGGATGAGGAGTTCTTGAGGCATGGCCTTCAGAACTTGGAGGACTGAGCCGCTGCCACTCACTCCAAGGACAACGGGTCGAATTGGCCCTCAGCCTTGAGTGGCAACTGACCCAAGCCTACTCCCTAGTTTTTGAGCAGGTTCCTTCCTCTCCCCATCACACGCTGCCTTGGGTTTTCTTAGATGAGGCCACATCTCTGTGCCCTAAACATGTCTGTGTTCCTCAGGAGAGGAACCGCTGGGCATAAAGAGCCCTGGGCTACGTCTCCAAACTTGCTCAGACCATAATAACCATGGTCATGGTTCATGCTGTGTTCCTATCAGAACCGTGAACTTGACCCAGCGTGACCCATGGTTAGGCACAAGGACTTGAGCATCAGGCACATTTGTGTCTGGTTCCACCTGGATTCCTCTCTGCCTGTGTGATGTTGGGCAGATAACAAAACCTCTCTGAGCTCCTCACCTGTCTACTGTTGCAAATCATGCCTTCCCTCAGAAGTGCTGACCATGTAGGCACGGTTGCTTTGGGGAAAGAGAAGGCGCTGTGCCGGTGCCTGGTGCATAGGGCACTGTTCAAGGAGTGTGTCATGGCTCAGCTATGTCTCCTCCATCCGAAACGTTCGGATCACAGTCTTTCAGATTTCATTTAGGCGATCTGCGTGTTCATACTGTGTATGGTGGGAAAGTGATCTGCTCATGAACATGGAATTCACCTGTGTCTCACCCACATGACAAAGGTGGCATCAGACAGTGTTATTGGCAGTACCTGCTTTCCATTGCAGTGTGTCATGGGAGGTCAGGGCAGAATTTTCCACTCGTGTGACTCCGTGTCTGAGCAAACAGCAGCAGACTCTCAGGCAGTTGGGATGCCACAGTCTTGGTTGGGGTGCTCCACCTGCACAGATAAGACTTAGTCTTAGTCACCTAATCCAGGGTTTGTCCTGATGTTGAAGGTTGCAGAGTACTGGCCAGCTGCCTGTTTCTCAGACTCCGTGCGCTGTATGGTGGTTTTGTATTCCAGGACTGGGAGCCCAGGGCTTTATTTAGAAACTTCCACTTTCCTGTCTCCTCCAGGCTCTGATAAGTCTAATGAGTGAGAATTCAAGATGCTACCTGGACCCTATGTGCCTTGACAAGGAATAGCTTACAGCCGTTAGCTGCTTGGACAAAGTAGGTTATTTCCTTCGGGAATACAGGCTCGGACAGCCACCTGTGGGCACAGAGCATTTCACCTTTGCGATCCTCTAGTCCTTGCCCATAGCCAGCGTGGAGCACAGCAGTGCAGGCTGGGGAGGAGCTGGGGCTGAAGCTAGCTGACACATCTCTGCCCCTCCCTCCACTCATTTGCACACCCATCACCACTGGAGCGTCCCGGCTCTGCACAGTCTACAGGATCAGCCTGGGAGGCAGGAGAGGCAGAGTCCCCACCAGAACTTGTGGTGGGCACTAAATGACGCTGAGAACAGACTGTCAATTGAGGTCATTTTTCTTGTCCATTCTGGCTGCTTTCGGGAGCAGCTGCTAAAGTATCCACCACAGGGAGGGCACTTGGCGTTTGCTGGTCATAAACTTGATCTTACCGTGACTGTCACTCTCTTCTCGCATATATAGAGACTCTGGCACAGGATGGTTCGCTGACTTGCCCAGGACCACAGTCAGACACTAAAGAGTAGACAGGACAGTGGCTCTCCACTGTGGGTGGACTGTGCACACCTGCTTCAGACAGCAGCTGGTGGCACAGAAGTGACAGAGGCAGGCCCTCCCACATTTGTAGTGACACACTTGTGGGGTCCGTTGTCATGCGCCTTGTCCTCTGGAATTTCCCTGTTCTTGTCTCTGGGAAAGAGGTCTGGTCTACCAAACTCCCATTTTGAGTCGGACCCTTGGTAGCTTAGGGGATGGCCAGTGAGTGAGTTTCATGCTGTGTGCACACACACACACACACACATACACACACACATGCACACACACACACACACACACACACACACACACATGCACACACGCATGCACACATGCATGCACACACACACATGCACACATGCACACACACACACACCACCCCCCAAATTCAGCTGCCAGCAAGGGAAACTGCGACTGTGGCCAGCTGCGGGAGGGTCTTCCCAGCACGACTGTGACTGAGGCAGGCAATGGGCTGGTTTCCAGGGGTGGGCAGGGGACCTCCTTCAAGCCTGGCTAGCTGGGTGTCTATTCTGGATCTCGGAACATGGCTGTTTATGAGCCCATAGCTAATGTTCACAACCTGGGAATGATCTCAGACACTTTCCCTTGCTTCTTCCTGGTGGCCTTCTGCTTCTGTCCACTTTGTATCTGAAGTGGCTCTAAAGTCCATGATGGCAGATATAGTGAATAGCGTTCTGCTATCTGCTGCCGTGCCCTAGCCTTTGCTGCCATGAGACCCAGTGGCTTTTCTCAGTTTCTCCTCTGACCCCCTTGCTCTGTTCCTGCCTTTTCAGACAATTGACATGATGATTCAGCTCATCCCTTTTCTCTGCGCCCTACGGCTAACCCCCCTGCCCCTTCTCTAGAAGGGAGTGAACACATCCAGCATGCTTCTTGTTGGGACACAGCATCTCTATGCATTCAGAATCACAGGTGCATACATGTGTGTGGGTGTGCGCACATGTGTGTGTGTGAATGGGGAAATGAATGGATGAAGTATACGAATGGGAGAGTAATGAGTAGATTGTGCATGGCATATGAATATATGAATGAGGCAAGGAGAAAGATGGGTGAATGGATAACTGGATGCATGGATGGATTAATGAATGGATAAATGGATGACAGAGTAGATGGAAAGATGGATAAGAGAATGGACAGAAAGATGGGTGGGCGAGTGGAGGGAAGGATGAATGAGTTGGATGGACAAGTGGATGAGAAGAAGGAAGGAAGGATAGGTGGGTGGATATATAAATGGACAAGAGAATGGATGGAAGGATGAATGAAGGGAGGATCGACCCGGCTATCACCTCTCTTCCTCCACTTAGAACAGTGAGAGCTGGGATCCTATCCTCAGCTCTTTTTTTTTTAACCTGTGCAGATGTCCAAGCAAGGTAGTCATGCACAAAATAATACTCTTCTTTAGGCTCTGAAAGACTGTAGGAACTCTGGGAGGACTCTGGAGGCCCAGATGACAGCCACAATGGCGGAGCATTGCCAGGCCATCACCACAAGCCAGGCAGGGTATCCCACAGGTAGATTGTTCAAGAACCCTAAGAGACTGACAGGAGTGAGCTGTGTTGAAGGCTCAGGGGACATTGCCAGCAAAAAGTAGACACACCCCTTCCCGGTGACATTTAGAGTCCCAGCACACCCTCACCTTCAGTCTCCTCAGTCCTCAGAGAGGAGATGCTCTGACCTATTCACACACACTGAACTGAGTGATTTGGCAAAGGTTGCAGACTTTGCAGTGACCATAGAGAGGGGCGTGGCTCAGCCTGTCATGAATCAGCCCCTGCTCACAGCGGACTCACAAGGCAAGGGCAGTTGTCTTGGACTTCTAGAATATTTTATTTGAAGTAAAATTCACATAAACTTAACCAGTAATCATTTAAATCAGTGCCGTTGATTCTGTGACATCTTGTACAATAGCAGTGCACCCTGTGTAGTTTCAGAACATTTGCATCACCCCAGAGGGAAGCAATAACCTCAGGACCCTCCCACCAGGCCTCAGCAGCCACTAACCTGCCTTCTGTGTATAGAGTGGATTTGCCCACTCTGTGCAGTTCCTATACACAGAATCGCGTCATGGCTTTTAACCAACATTTATGTCTTCAAGTTCATCAGCATTGTGCGTGGGCTGGCACAGCCACACACACACACACACCTATAATCCTGGTGCTCAAGACACAGAGGCAGGAGGATTGGAAGCTCAGGCAGCCTGGGAATACAATAAGACCTTACTCAAAAGAAAAAACAAAACAAAACAAAAAAACAAAGATTAGGAGTTGTCTCAGTGCTGGCAGGAGGTCCTGACTCCAAACCCTAGGACCACAGGCTAGCCAGGCATGGCTGCAGGTGCCCGCAACCCCAGCATTGCAGGGCACAGACAGGCAGTCCCCAGTGAGTTTTCCGTTCAGTGAGAGACTCTGTCACAGGCAGTAAAGGATAACTACTAAGGTCCTTCTCTGCCCTCTCTGGCAGAGTACCCCGCACTCATGCATACCCCTGCCCTCCCTCTTGTGCACACACATGTGCGTACAAGAACACAACACCATCACACTGGAGTGTGGCTCAGCCTTCATTTCTTTCCATCACTGGCCCCCATCCTACAGTGTGGACAGGCCACCATTCACTTAACCATTTGTCCTCCGAGGGATTTTAGGGTGCCTACCACCTGGTGTGAGCAGTGCCAACAGAACCTTCTGTGTGCAGGAATGTAAACCTGGTAAATCTAGCTTCTTCGATGTGTTCAGTGAGCTAGTTAAGAGTCAGGTTTGTGGACACAAATCCCTGTCGTAATCACCAGTCCAGGCTGGAGAGTCTGTCTTCTCTCTCCTCCGCACGGCACTCTGTCGGACCAGGGGGTGGGGGTGGGCGCTGACACCCCTTCCCCAACACCTCTGAGGTGTGAGTGACAGTTATTAATGCCTCTCTGGCAACTGTCCAGCTCCTTCCTTGATGATTATTATTTTATTCCGAGAGATTAATGTGCCGGGTCAGAGCGTAATCCAGCCTGTAACAAGTGATGTGAATGGTCCTCCCAAGATAAATTGCAGGCTGGGAAAAGGTCCGCAGCCTCTCCTTGCCTGGCTGAGAGCTTTGGAGAGTCCTCATCAATCCTTGTCTGGGGGAAAGAAAGCCACGGGTGTTCCTCTGCAGCTGGGGTGGGGTGGGCATGGGGGGAGACACATCTGTCAGGGACCCCTAATGGCCCTCAGCACAGATGCTCCTTCACAGGCCTCCATGCCAGCCCCTGAGAGAGTGGGCTGATGGGATATCGCAATTATGATATTGGAGGCCTCTGGTATTTGGCCCTATTTGATGGCCTGACGGGCGGCTGAGTGAGCTACCTTGCCTGGGGATGTGGGGAGTTTCTTCATTTTCTTCCTCTTCTTAATCATCCCTCTGCTGCGACCAATTCCCAAATTCCCTCATGTCCCCTAGCACAACAGGGTCTGTCAGGGACCCTCACAAACGGGCCCCTCGGTGAGTCAGGATCCTTGGGCTAAAGATGGCAGCCACCGGTCTTCAAGCTCAACTCCAAATTGTCACCCTGATCTGGTGTTCTGAGCTGACACTTGCTTTTGCTTATTTCTTAGAGTTTCACTGTGTATCCTGGGCTGGCTTTGAATTCTTACTCCTCCCGCCCCTGTCTCTTGAGTGCTAGGATTCCGGGTGTGAACCACCACACCGGCCCTGAGCTGCCGCTTGTCATTATAAACCCACATAATAGGCTACGGGTATAAGTTGGTAGAGCACTTGCCCACATCAAATCAATCAATTAATTATCCCCATACAATATATACAACGCATGTAGCTTGGGCCCGCCAAAGCCGGCTTCTACTCCACCTTTCTCCTCACCATACTTCCTCCCCTCCCTTCCTTCCCTCCTCCATGTAGACCAGCTTCCTTGAGGACTTTGCATTCTCCTTCTCAAGCCCTTCACATTTCCTGTCCCCTCTGCCTGTGGCAGTCACCCCGAGGTTCCCATGACTGCTTCCTTCCCATGGGCAGGCAGATGCGCGCGCGCGCGCGCACACACACACACACACACAGAGAGAGAGAGAGAGAGAGAGAGAGAGACACTCATCTCTCTCCTTCCTAACTGTGGCCAGCCACTTGAAGTTTCTTTAGCCATCTCTTCCACCACAATGGACCACATCTTCAAACTGTGAGCCAAAATAAGCCTTTTCACCCTTAAGGTGATTGTTCTCAGGTATTTGGTCACAGCACTGACTAAGGCGACCCCTGCATATGAGTACCTGACAGAGGTCATCCTGCTCAACCCTCTGATGGAGAGACATAAAAACAGCAGGTTGTCTTAAGAACTCCGCAGTCCCCTGGCCAAGGGAAGCCCCACCACATGTCACGTGCCACCCAGGCCTTGAGTCTCAAAGCTGGACTTCAGTCCCAGCTCTCTCATTTACTACGGGAACCCAGGCTACTCACCCAGTCACGTTTATCCTGTTACATGCTGCAGACAGAGTCAGGCATCTGTGGTGCTCCATAGCGGACCAGGGAGAGTCACAGCATGGTGAGGTTGGCTCTGCAGTCCGACTGCTCCAAGAGACCCATCGTTAGGTCGCCTGCTCTCTCCCTGAGGGCCAGGGAGGAGAAAACTACTGCCAGCTACTGCTAAGTGGGGCTACTTAGCAATGCCACTAAAGTCAAATGTCTTCTCGTGTCCCCAGACTGGCCCCTAAGGTGACAGCCTGCAGGTGTCCCTCAGGATTTGTCATGTATTGAAGTCCCATACTACATCAACATGAGGGTCTATATGCCTTTTTAATTTTTATTTATTTAAGTTATACTTAGTTAGTGTGTATGTATAAATGCCACGGCTCTCGTGGTGGTTAAAGGACAACTTACAGGTGTGTTTTCTGTCTTGTGTGGTCCTGGGCATCGAGCTTGGTGCTTCAGACTTGATAGCAAGGGCTTTATCCACTGAGCCATCTTGCCACCCCAAGGGATGGAATCTTTAAAGAGGTGATGGAAAACCACTGACTCAGCAACTTCGAAAACCATCAGGGCCTGGGGAGGCGGCTCAGTCGGGACGGGACAGGTATGAGGGGCTGAGCTCTGGTCCCCAGAGCCCATGTGGAAGCTGGACCAGGCAGCACAAGCAGATCCCTAGAGCTCACCGGCCGTCCAGTCCAGGCAGCTAGTGAGTGTTACATGAGAGACTCTGTCTCCAAACCTAAGGTGGAGAGCACTGGGGATGATACCCAACATGGACCTCTGGCCTCTACATGTATGCATACCCATACGCCCACAAACATGCATGATCCTAGCTCTGCTGGCAGCCAGTACGAATGCACATCCTCACCATCCAACTCAGTCAGAAACCACAGGGATGTGCCCTGCAGTCAGGACCATAGCAAGCACTCTGGCTGATCTGAATATCTACCATTGACCTTCATGGTTTGTTCCTTTTCAGCGCTATGTAATATTCCCAGCATTAGTTGACCCAATATAGTGTGATGGTTAGATTGTCTCTTTGTCTTTGACAACATGACAGATATGATGGCCAACATCCCTGCAAGCACACATGAGGTGTCTCTGCCGTGACCATGCTGGGTGGAGTGAGGATCTTCCACTTCCTGGAGAATCCCAATGGTTCCCCCATCTCCCCGTTGAGTGTAACTGTGCGCACGCCCACAGGGCTGGGTTCGAGCTGCACTTTCCCCATGGCTGTCTTCCTGCTTTAGATGACTCTGAAGTGCTTCATCTTCAGGGTGGACCAGGATCCCATGAGAAAGGCTAAGCCACTGTCCTTTGGAAAGGCCCCAGGGTGACATGTGAACCCAGCATGACTCCAGCAGTGCCCTCTCTCCCAGCCCATTGGACCCGTAGCTCCCTTGTTGATTTTTGCCAGAGCCGCAGACTGCAGTTAGTCTCCCTGACTTTGGTGGGAATCTCTCAAGGGTACACGTCAGGCAGATTCTCTTCCCAGAGAAACAGAGTCACTAGCACACCCGTGCTTTGAGAACTTCATTGCACGGATTGGGCTCCACGGTGCTGGCTGAGCAGATCGGAAATCCTCAAGACGACCCAGAAGCCCGGCAGGAGAGACACTGTAGCCAAGAGCAAATGTCCCTCCTTCAGCAGGGAAGGCTGGCTCACTCATACAGCCTTGCATGTGTGGGCGAGATGAGACATACTCACAGGATGCAGAACAGGCCCTGCCACGTCCTGGTCGAGGTGTCACCAATCTGTAGCTCACAGTGACGCCTAGGAGAGCACCAGGTGGCAGAAGCGGACACTGGCCTCGTTAGCAAAGTGCATTGAGACGGTACCACATGATGCTTTCCAGAGGCAGGACAGCATCCCAGTGCACACATGGGCACTCCTCACTCCAGCAGGGGCATCAGTTCAAGGCCAGCCTTGGCTTGAGCAAACATGCAGAAAATACATGTAACTTATTTCTATTTCTCTCTCTGGTGTGCATGCGCGTGGAATCAGCTCCCATCCACCATTTGTTTGACAGTCTCTCATTGGCCTAGAACTCCACGCCTAGGCTAGGTGGACTAGCCATGGAGCCTCAGGGCCCTGTGAGTCTCTGCCTCCCGTCTCAGGCTCTCTGGGAGGTTGAACATGTTGCCGCTAAGCCTGGTCTTTTACATGGACACTGGGGATCTGAACTCACGTCCTCCGGTGAGGAAGGAGCTTTACCAACCAAGCCATCTCCCCGGCCCCACAAACGACAGAGAACCTTTCAGAAAAAAAGAATCAGGAGGTGATGATGTGCATATTTACACAATTGGGGAGCTGAGGCAGGAGGATGGCCATGAGTTTAAGACAAGCTTAGGCTACATAGTGAGACCCTGTCTCAAAAAACTAACCATAGGGGGAGGAGACAAAGCAAAGGAAGTGCCCAGTCCAGTTATCAGCACTGAACTTGATGAATGGAATCCCATTTCTGTCATTGGATCTGTGTCTGGGAAGCACTGTGTCATGGAGTCATGTGATTTCCTGTTACCGAGCCCACATTCCCACATAGAGAGAGTCATCACCATGATGTCAGGGCCGTTAACACTCTTCATTATTGTTGCTGTCACGTGTGTTCTGTGTGTGCAGGCATGTGCTTTCCGTGGCATGTATGTGGAAGTCAGAGGACAACATGCGGGCATTAACTCTCTTTCCACACTGCCAGTTCCAGGGATAGAACACGGGTCATCAGGCTTGGCTGCAAGCACCCTGACTCACTGAAGCATCTCACCAGCGGATGTCCCTGCCTTAGGGTTTTTGCATTGATGGTCCCATATATCTCCCCGCCCCAAACAGCTCCTGTCTTGCTTAGATCCTATGGGCTCTGTCCAGCCGTACAAATGGACCACTGGGCTACCCTGTCAGTGTCCTGGAGCCAGGTGCTGTTGAAACTAAGGCCATGTGGAGAGTCTTCTGTTGAAAGCAGGGGACACAAAGAGACACTAGTCTCTGCCCCTAACCCCTCTCTGCAGCTGAGCCATCCCAGCAAGATGTATTAATTTATCTAGGGTCACACAGTGCTCTGTGACAGAACAACAGTGTGAGACTCCAGGCCTTTCAGATGGTGAGGGCCATGGTGTTAATCAAATAATGAATGTCATGTCCATTCGGTATGAGCATGGGGAATAGCAGACACGCCTGCTCCCATCCTTGGCGCTTCATCTGTGTAAGCTCATTCTAAGCTGTGCTTTTAGTCACTGTTCTATCGCTGTGAGGAGACACCATGACCAAGGCAGTTCTTATAAAGGAGAGTATTTGATCCTTGATCATCATGGCAGAGAGCAGACAGGCATGGCGCTAGGGCAGTAGCTGAGGGCTTCACATCTTGATCTTCAGGCAGCAGGCAGAGAGAGAAACACACACACTGGGTTTGGTGTGGACTTAAAACCTCAAAGTGACACACCTCCTCCAACCAGGCCACACCTCCTAATCCTTCCCAAGGAGTGCCGTTAATTGGGGACCAAGCGTTCAAACAGATGTGCCTGTGGAGGTCAATTCTAACCACCACCCATGCCCATAACCCCTTGTGAGGCAGATACTCTATGTGCTTCACTTTGCAGACAGGGAAACTGAGGCAGAGAAGCTAACTGACTTGATGGGGGTTAATGGGTGGTGAGGCATACACTTGAATTCCACTTCTTTAGTTTCAGAACTCAGTTTCTCGATATGCTGTCACACGCGTGCAAACATACATGCAAGCACACACTAGTGCACATGCACACATCCCGAGCCCACACTCCCGCTAACCTACCAACAGGGCAATGGCAGCCACTGCCACTCGACACATTGGGAGACAGTCATCACTGCCCCTGTCAACCCAGGCCCCACACCCTCATCAGCCTCGCAGACTCGTGTCCCAGCCCCCTGCCACCCAGCACCCCAGCTTCTGTCTGAGGGGACTGTCATTTTTGTTTTGTCCCTTAGGAGACTCTCAAAGGCTACAGTCAGCCACCAAGGGAGCTAGCAAGGACAGGACCCAGTGAACACCTGGGAGTGCTCACACTTTGGCTTCTACTAGTGTGTGTGTGTGTGTGTGTGTGTGTGTGTGTCGGGGAGGAGGAGGGGGTTTACATTATTTATTTATTTACTCAGTCCTGCCCTGCTCCACCACACCCCCCAAGCTGTTGTTCCCCACTGGGAAAAATGAAAAACAGCCTCAGACAACAGCAGACAAAGCAGACCACACCCCCCGCAGTTTAATTTCCTCTAATTCATTTTACATTGAACCAAATGATACCGTTAGTTGTTGATGGCAAACAGTCAGCACGGAGGAGGAGCAGCCGGGACCCTGGGGGAGAATCAGGGACACAGCTGCTGTTGAAATCCTGGCTCCGTCAGCCCGGCCCCCAATCCCACCTCCCCATCTCCTTTGGAAATAGGTTTCCAGGTGGAAGGATGACACCCTTCTCCAGCTCGGATGGTGGCTGTCTAGGGGACAGGCCTGGCTGTGCCCCAACTCTGTCACCCAGCCTAGGGTGGCCCCTGTGGAGAAACAGAGACCCAGGCCGGGCTGCAGTAGCAGTTCTCAGTGCTCCTCCTTGCTTATCACCGGCTAGCAGGACCTGCCCAGTGCTCAGTCCCGAGGCACGGACAGGGCACATGGAGCTGGGCACAGCCCAAGTGCAGCCCTTAACTCCAGAGCCTGAGGCTGCCCCATAAGGGGGACCACAGCAGCTCAAGAAACAAAAGCAGGGGCAGGGATACCACCCACATCCAGACCAACAATCTGGGGCCGGCCCTTTTGCGGTCTGGGTGGGGTCTGGTGCCGCTTTGAAGCCTTCTGTGACCCCGACTCTTCAAGACCCCTTTTTGCTGAGCTGGGCCTTAGCTGATAACTGTTCTTTTTTTTTTTTTTTTTTTTTTTTTTTGGTTTTTCGAGACAGGATTTCTCTGTGTAGCCTTGGCTGTCCTGGAACTCACTTTGTAGACCAGGCTGGCCTCAAACTCAGAAATCCTCCTGCCTCTGCCTCCCCAAGTGCTGGGATTAAAGGCGTGCGCCACCACCACCCGGCCTCTGATAACTGTTCTTACACGTGAAGAAAATTCAAACTCTGAAGCCCCTGGGCAAGGAGGCAGAGGCCTTTAGCCTGATCGTGGTCTTGGTGAGGCCAAGCCAGCATGATAGATGCCAGAGGTCATCCCAAAGGCCTCCTTGTGCTGCAGGAGGGCAGGGGGAGCTATACCTGCTCTCTCATCCACACTCAGAGATTCAGACAGCCCTCTGTTCTGCTGGTAAGGAAATCAGGCTAGTTGCAGGTCACGTGACTCATTCCCAAGCATGAACGTCTAAGATCCCACTGGCTAGCTGGGTGCTGGGCCAGGGGAGCCCTCAGAAGCAGCTCTTCCAAGCTCAACCTCCCAGGGCAGCAGGGGGCAGGTAGGGAAGCAGGCATCCCGAAACAGCTACCCACAAGGCTGCTCTACCCATTACAGGTGTGTGCCACCTTATGAGAAATGATTAGGGCCGAGCTGGGCAGTGTGAAGCCAGAAGGGCCTTCCAGAGGAGCAAACGGTCATAGCACTGGTGTGACTTTCCAGATCACAGTAGAAAGTCTCATTGCTTACGGCGATGTCCGTCAAGCTCTCACCATGAACACGTACGGTCACGGAATCCAGAGGCCAGGAAAGGCTGGTAATGAATTTGTACTTCGGACAAGGCAGGGAGGTCAACTGCATCTTACCATTCTGCCCATACTGTGGGGACAGGGTGGCAACTTCCCAGTTGAGGGGATCCACATGCCCCTCTAGTAAATGACAGCAGCTTGCTTCCAGGGAGCCCTGCTCCTGTTTCATCTACCAACCAGCTGAAGCTGGCCCTGGAGCCCACTGGTGTGAGCCTCCACTTTCTCTCCTGTTCACAAAGGCTCCACGGTGTTAGGAAGGAGCTGGGCTCTAAGCCACCTGTGATGGTACATGTCTTTGATCCTGGCACTCAGGGAGCAGAGGCAGGCCCCGCTTTGTGAGTTCAAGGCCAGTGTCTGGATAGTGAGGTCCCGGTCAGCTAGAGCTTCATAGTAAAAACTGTCTCAAAAACAAAAACCAAAAAAGGAAAGTAAAAAGTACAGAAATGTGTGCAGATTTTAAAGGAAAGATATAACGGACACCCCCCCCATGACACTTTCTGCCACCGCCTATCTACCTTTCTGTTGTCCACAGAAAACCGTTCCCATGTTTGCTTTTGTACATTTGTCCGTCTCCATTCTCGCCAAGCTATTGATCATGGGCAGAGGGAACATGGAATATACCCAGTTTTACCCTTAGTCAGACTGGAGTTTGAATGTCAACACTACCCAAGCCAATAATTTTTTGCCTTCGCCTCCAAAATATTTATCACACACAGCCTAACACTGGTGCAGTGTAGGGACTAAATAAAAAGTTCCAGTTGAGGAGGCATGGCCTACCCTCTGGTCAGGTGATCATTATTAACCATAAGCCATCAGATTACAGTCTGCACTACTCAGGGATGAAAGTAAATCCTGGACACTGAAGAGATGGCCTAGCAGTTAAGAGCCCAGACTGCTCTTGCAGAGGACCTGGATTTGGCTCCCAGCACCCACAAGGTGGTTTACAGCCATATGTAACCCTAATTCCAGGGCACCCGATACAGCCTTTTGGCCTCCGTGGTACCAAACACACATGTGGTGCATATACATAATGTAGGCAGAGACACATGTATACATACATGCATACACACAAAACCATATCCTGGAGGTTTGGATCAGTGGAAAGGGCTCTCAGTTGTGACTACAGTGATCAGGTTTCTCTGCAGTGAGTGGGGTTGGCCCCGGCCTGGAGCCGGGACACCCGGCAGCCTTAAGTGCGAAGCCTGCTAAGGACCCAGTACAGCCGCAAGTCTGAAACACTGCCTAGAATGTCAGTCACATCAAGAGCTCAGCACTCCTTCGGCACCGAGGTCTCTTGGCGCGGGAGTGATGTCATCGTCCTGCGCCGTCCCGCGGGCCAGGGGCACTCCAGGCTGGCGAGGAGCCAGTTGTGGGGAGCTGGGGAGGCTACGATGATCTCATCCACCTGGGAGAGACTGGGCGGCCGCTGACGTCATCGCAGCACCCGTTGCCAGGCAACGCGGAGCCGCTGGCCCCACCCCAGCTTCCTAGGTTCTGGATTGCTCTCCGCGTCCCCTTTCTCCTGCCAGTGTTCCCTTCTTCCTTTTGCTCCTTCCTCCTCCTCTCCCCTTCTTCCCTCATCTTCCCCTCTTCTCACATCTCACTGTATTTCTTAGGCTCTTGTTTTCTGTCTTCCTCAAAGATGTCTCGAAGCACCCCACAGAATTTAAGTCCTTGCTCCTCTGCCTGTCCTGTCTGAGCCTGCTTCCTCACAGGCTAACGGTGCTAATAAGAACAGCCTCTGATCAGCCGTGGGGCCAGCATGAGGGTGCTAAGTTTTCCACACACAGCCTCTCCTCTCTGAACAGGCAGCCGTCTCCTTTCCTGTCCCTCCCCCCTCTGCTCAGATGGTCATCTAAATGGCTTAGCCCAGTGTCTGAGTTGTCTCATCTCCTGTTTGGAATTGGTTATCAACCACCTCCCTCTCAGAGGGGCTCTGGCTGTGCAGTTCCTGCTTGGCACGTGATGAAGAAGGAGATTATAAAACAGGCTTGGTGGGATACCTGTAATCCCAGCACTTGGGAGACTGCAGCAGGAGGATCATAAGCTCCGGGCCAACCTGTTCAGTGGCCTTTCCTATCAGGCCTCTCTCTGACTGGCTCAGTCTCTCCTGTCTTTGGCCCAGTCTTTTGTCCCATGGTCCTCTCTGCCTTTTTTTTTCTGGGCTCCTCTCAGCGGCCTTTCCAGCTGCTTGTCCCAGAGCTCAGAGGTCAGCTAGGAGCCTCCTCTCTTGGAGAAGTCCCGATGCGCCCCTCCGTCCCTGACTCTGCCCTTCAGATGCTTGCTGGCGCTGTTTTGTCCTGAGGGTACTGGCAACTGAGGCCTGAACATCCCAGCAACCTGGCAAGTCATTTTCCTAGAAAAACAAGCCTCTATTTTCAGCCCTCTGTGTCAGGTTGGAAAAAAAAAATGCAAACAGGGACTGGGGCCGAAGAGCCCCTCTGCCCTCAAGGCTACAGTATTTTCTGTTTTTAGTCCCCACGCTAAAGGAGACTTTGGGGTGCAGCCAGGCTGTAGGCTCAGGCAATGGAGCTATCTACCTGCCTTTGCTGGACCCTTGACTTACCACGGCAACCCCTGGTTCTCTGAACAGTTTTGAAAGAACTGTCATGAGGCCCTCCCCTCTTTGGCCATTCAGAGAATCAGGTGACCAAGTTCAGACTCAGCCCTCTGTTCCCAGAAGGAGGCTTAACTCCAACAGGACCCCTCCAACATTTGCTATGTACTTTGGTGCCCAGGCCCAGGAAGAAAAACACAAAATCTTCCCTTTCTGTAGGAATTCAAGCTATCAAAAATGTTGCTACTGGCTTCCGTTGCTTTAACAGATCTGCTAGGTCCAGCATTTTTCTAGCTGTGTGACTTGGAGCAAGTTCCCTTACCACTCTGTGCCTCTGGCACTGACCCTGTATAATGAGAGTGACACCTGTAGCTGGAATTTGGTTACTTTGTGGGTCCTTTTTTTCTCCCACCCTTTCAACCCCTAACACTAGGTAGGAGAGAAAGGAAAGAGGGGAGAGGGGGAGAAAGATTCCTGAGTAAAGTTGGAGTAGGAAAGGGAGCGACCATTAGACTACTTCCTGCTGATTAGGAACATCAAGTAAGTTCCTTGGGGGCAAGTTTGATTTTAGCTGCCGGGACATCTAATTTCTTCTTCTCCTCTCTTTGCACACAACTACTTTAACATCCACCCATCAACAGCCACACTCTCAGGGCCCTTGCATTCATGCAGCCTCTGAGAAGTCCCCAGAATTCCAAATGACACACTCATGAAAACTCTCTGCAGCTGGCAAAACCACACCCCTGCGAGAGCACGAGGCAAATCACAGTCACCTGCTGTGAAGCAACCCCCCCCATCCCCACACCTGGAAATCACATACTATTTCTGTGTTTTTATAAGAAACCAAAGCTCTCACTACAGTCAGCAGCACCTGCCTCTCTGGTACCGTGTGCAGAGTTGTGCCCGGCATATAACATCCTAAGTATTAACTCACCAAAGAGGAGCAGAGACAACCACTGCTGACAAGTGGGAAAGTGAATAGGGAATTCTTCATGTTTGAGCTCCTGGATCCACCTGCAGTTGAAGCTGCAGCCATCCTGCCTTGGGGGTTCTGAAATATCTACTTAATTTCTCCAAGCTACTTTGTTACCTCTCTGACCCTCATGATCCCAGGTGACTCCAGTAGTTGGGTTAACAGTGATTAGAGGCTTAGAAAGCCAGAGTTGGGTTAATACCTCTGGAATACAGAGCAGAACACTGAGGTGCAGAGCGGGGGGGGGGGGAACACCTCACTCACTTGGAGTGCCAGAACCACGAAAGATGTCCACCAGGCTCTTGGACTCACAACCACACACATTTCACATTGATCTCACGGTGTCATTGCCAATGTGGGAAAACCATCCCCCCCACCCCCCACTCTCTTAGAAGGTTTGGTGCATTCACCACAGGGCATTTTATGGTTGGCAAACTGGCCTCAGGGCCACAGCAGACCCTCCTTGAATGTCTCTGGATGAACCCCACACCTCTCAGGCCTTAGCTCACTGCCTCCATCAGTCCCAAGAGAGGAGAGCTCCCATTGGCCCCTGTTACCAGTGTCAGCAGGGGCTTTCGTTGTTGACCTTTGCCCAGAGAACCTCAGCGAGAGTGCATTAGAACTCTAAGCCAGGACACGGGAACAGAAGTCCACACCCTTTACAGATGCCGGGAAGGGTCCAGTTGAGTCCTGCCTCCATCCTGTCACTGCTTCCTTCTTTCCTCACTGGCTACTTTTCAGGATAATTTTGTGTCTGGTGCAGCAATGGTCGCCAAACCATCTTCCTCGGCCAACTTCAGAGGTTTCATCTCAAAGTCGTTTTTGGATACAAGGATGATCTGACTGTGACATCTCTCACCCCACTGATCACCAGGGGTGATGTGTATAAGCTGGCTGGCTAGGCGGATGTTCCCTCTCTGCCTCACCACTCCTTGTGTGACGCTTGCAAACCTGCATGCTCACTCAGTGGAAGAAGACACCCTTCCCTGAATTGAGGAGGACTTCTCCTCTGTCAAGAGTATAAGAGTGACTGCCTCTCCTGCTAAGAACAGTGGTTCTCAACCTTCCTAGTGCTTTGACCCTTTAATACGATCCCTCATGTTGTGACCCCCCCAACCATAAAATTGTTTTTGTTGCTATTTCACAACTGTAACTTTGCTATTATGAATCATAATCCAAATATTTGATATGCAGAATATCAGATACACGACCCCCCTACAATAGGTTCGTTTGATCCCCAAAGGGTTCAAGACCCACAGGTTGAGAACCCCTGTGCTAGAACCCCCCAGACAAGCTCTCAGAGTCAGTTTTCTTTAAAGCTCCTTACATGCAGAGATTCCCTGTTGACATCAGAGCATCTTTGGCATCAGAGTCCTGTGAGACTGTGGCCATAGGAATCCGCCTAGCTGTTTGAACCATAGCTTCATCCAGGCTGTCCACCAAGACTCAAGGAAAGTGAGCAAGTCTGGCAGGGAGCAGGTGCTCCAGGAGGAGGGTGGAGGGAGGAGCCTGTGCAAAGGCCCCGGGGTTTGACTGTGCCTGACTCACAGGGATGCTGGCCAATGGTACATTGTACAGCAAATGGAAGACATGATGCTGTAGACACCTCTCTGAGTGTGGCAGCAGACACTGGTCTGGGCGAGTCTGACACAGTTTTAGGCCCAAGATTGACCTTGTAGTCTGAAAACTTGTACTGGTCACCTTGAGAGGAGGTTACTGCATAGAGCTATTTGCCTTAGGGTCTCTAAGTGAAGTGAACATTAGTCATGGCAGTCAGGGACACCAAGGGCATGGAACAGGGTTTGGTCACAGAAAGGAGATGTACTTCACTAACGGTGCCCAGCTGGGAAAGGGCAGGGCTAGGATTTGAACCTAGCCAATAGGAACATGCAGAGACCTAAGCTTGAATCACAGGTCCACTACTGACCAGCCCTACTCATCTGTTTAGGTTGCTATGACAACCCGCCTGAAACTGGATGGCTTCTCACAGTGCTGAAAGCTGAGGAATCCAAGATCAAACCCTCGTATGATTCGGTTCCCAGTGAGACCCTTTATCCTGTCTTCTATCTGTGTAGGACAGGATGGCCTCGAACTCACAAAAACCTCCTTTCTCAGCCTCCAAGACCTCATGAGGATGAGGTTGAAATTCTAGGGATGAACCTATTAGTTTTACATATGTGTCTGTATGAGTGTATGTGTGTACCCAGAAAACTATGAAAGGTCTCTAAGACAATGTAAGCCTCCTGATGTGGATGCTGGGAACCAAACCCAAGTCTCCACTACAAGAGCAACAAGGGCTCTTAACTGCTGAGCTGCCTTTCTAGCCCTTGGTGTCTCTTTTTTTGTTTGTTTGGTTGCTTGGTTGGTTGGTTTGAGACAGGGTTTCTCTGTGTAGCCCTGGAGGTCCTGGAACTCACTCTGCACACCCGGCTGGCTTCTAACTTATAGAGATCCTCCTGCCTTTGCCTCTCAAGTGCTGAGATCAAAGCTGTGTGCCACCACCGCCTGGCCATGGGGTCTCTTATAATGACACCAATCCTGTCACAAGGTGCCACCTCATGTCCATATCACTTCCCAGGGGCCTTGTGTCCCAGTGCAGCTAGCTGTGTCTCCAGGTTCCACACCAGCCATTTAAATCTACTATGGCTCAGGATTACTCAGGGGGCTTATGGCTATACTGAAGTGGGCAGACAGTTTGTCATCGTTTCCTAAACAACAGAGTCTATAGTTTACATAGTGTTTACATTGTATCCACATCAGAAGCTACTGCAGCCTACAGGGGCGTGGCTTCTATGCAGACATTCTACTGTCTTGTTTGAGAGACTTGAGCATCACAGATTTGACCAGGTTTTGTTTGGAGGATTCTAGAATCATCCTCTTTGGATCCTGAGGGATGGGGATTAGGGCTTTGGTGCGTGAGTTTGAGATGTAGTGTGGTCCGGAGACTGCAGGGTGCCCTTGCCTGAATACTGCTACTCTCTCCTCATCCTCCTCCTCCTTCTCTTCCTCCTCTTCCTCCTTCCCCTCCTCTCCCTCCTCCTTCTCCCTCCTCCTCCCCCTCCTCCCTCTCCTCTTCCTCCCCATTCCCCTCCCTCCTCTTCTCCTCCATCTCATCCTCCTCCCTCTCATCCTCTTCCTCCCCTCCTCTCCCCTCTCCTCCTCCTCCTCCCATCTAACCCCCTGCCCCTTCTCTTGCCCCTTCTCCTCCTCTTCTTTTTGTTCTTGACTTGAAACCAAAGTCATTAGCTCTCTCTGTTTTGTGATCCCAAGTTCATTTTGGGGCGTGCTGGGACAGCTCATCTCTCTGCCATATAATGCCCTCCTGGCCTGGGCAGCCCATCGGGGCCTTGTCTCTTGATTCTGCTACCTCAGCTGAGTCAGAAGTGGGGGGCCCAGGATCCCATACTCTTCTCTTGCTCCCCTTCCCCCCAGCCAGCCTCACAGACAGCAAAACAGTAAAGGGAGAAGCGCCCCATTGCCTCAGGTCTGGACCGTCTACACATCTCTCTGCCTCAATTCTAACCTGCTTTCCTTTCTGTTTCCCTCCTGCGCCCTTCTTTTTGTCCTCCCACTCTGATGTTAGGGATGGACCTCAGAGTCTCATGTACGAAGCCACCCTGCCCCACTGCGTCCCTGTCCTCTATTTCTTTGCGTCTGAACTCTCCCATGTCTCTTTCCAGTGCACTAACATGGAACTAATATGGCACTAACATGGAACTAACATGGAACACTCCCAGGCCAGGACCAGCCTGAGGGAGAGCGCTGACTGTAGCCGTGTCCTGCACTCTCGCTGTCAACCTGTACTGTAGACCTCTTAGTCCCTTGGATCTTCATGGTATCTGTGACGCCATGGCCACCTGGCTGACCCAGGTCACCTGGGCTCCTGAGAGTGGAAAGTTGATATTTCAGGAAGTTTGCAATGGACCTTATGGGAGTATTGATGCCACAGAAATTGGCAAACACACATATCAGGGACTGTTTACCCGAATGCCAGCGCATGAAGTTGTGCATGTATGAGTTTATGTGGTTGTGTGAATGTATGAGTGTGTGTCAGCATATGAATGTGTGTGTGTGTGTGTGTGTGTGTGTGTGTGTGTGTGTGTGCGCGCGTGTGGTATCTGTGGGAGTGTGTGGGAGTGTGGGAGTGTATATGATAGTGAATGTGTGTGAGTGCAGTAGGCGGGTGTGTGTACATGTGTGCATATGTGTTTCTTTGTATGTGGGTGAAGCAAGGCTCAAGGAAATGACATTATTGTCCAAAGTCACCCCATTTAGTGACTAGCAAGCCCGAGCATGGCAAGTCTCCTACCTTGAGTTCTGAGCTGTCCTGCCTCATAGGTGAACACGTAATGGGAATATTTGTTAGTCTCAGGACACATGAATAACCAACCCTTCCTCTCTGTCCACACTGATGTCTTGGATGGTCTCTCTCCTCCATCCTCCCCGCTCCTCAGATCAGCTGGCGGTGCCCTGTCTGCATCTCCTTCCTCCATGCCCCGCCCTCCTCATCAGCCCCAGGTTCTTCAGGCTTTTGTTCTTTCCTGTTTGCCGGCTTCTCTGTGTCCCAATCCATCCCGACAGTGAGGAAGGGAGACTGCAGCTCGCCTGGGACCGCCCCTGCCTGCACCCCCTTCCCCCATCCCACTCTTATCACCTCCCCACCCCTCGCCCCTCGAGCCTTATAACAGTCTCTGTGCATCTTTCCTGATGACAGGGAGGAGAGGCGCCCGCACTCCATCGCCCTCCCATTGTTGGACGTGCCATAGACACCCCGCCTCCTGTTTGGTGGTCGTCAGGAGTAACATGCAAGAAACCTGGAATTAGGAAACTGCTTAATTAGGGAGGACGTGTGTTCTCCCTGGATGTGCACAGTTCCCAGTGGCCACCCCACCCCACAGCTAATTGCTACTTTTAAGATGGTTCCGCTAGGCTCTCGCTCCCTTGATTTTATTTTCCCTGACACAAGGGCTTGCCAACGAAAGTGTTCTTTCCCACATTCCAACTCCGATTTTCTGTCAGCAAAGTGTAAGAAGGAACCAGGAGTAATGGGGGTGGAGCCTTCTGCCCTACTGTGTGCAAGGATATGCCCTGAGTCAGAGGTGCAGGGTGGATGCCCTGAACTCAAAGGTCTCTGAGGGCCTTGGAGTCCAGCGGGAGAGATGGGGGTGGGGGGTCTAAGGCTGGGAGAAATGAGAGAGAGAGAGATGGGGAAAGAGGGAAGATGGATACAAAGAAAAGAAACATGCATGGATGGATAGATGGATGGATAATGGATGGATGGGTGGGTGGGTGGATGTATATATGGATGGGTAGATGGATGGATGGATGGATGAATGGATGGATGGATGGGTGGATGGATGGATGGATAGGTGGATGGATGGATGAATGGGTGAGTGGATGGATGGATGGACGAATGGGTGAGTGGATGGATGGATGGATGGATGGATGGATGGATGGATGGATGGATGGATAGGTGGATGGATAGATGGATGGATGGATGAATGGGTGAGTGGGTGGATGGATGGATGGATGGACTGATGGGTGGGTGGATGGGTGGATGGATAGGTGGATGGATAGGTGGATGGATGGATGGGTGGATGGATGGGTGGATGGATGTATCAGTTTCTTCATGGGTGTGTAACTGGGTGCCATTGTTGAAAGATGGTAAACGGTAGAGGTGTAACCTCACTGGGGGAAATGTCACTGGGTCCTGTCCCTGGAAGTTACATCTTATTCTGGTCCCTTTTTTCTGTTTCCGGTTCACCGTGAAGAAGTTGCTTGACTGCACACTCGTCACCATGGTATTCTTCCTCACAGTAGACCTAGAAACACAAAGCCATTGTCCACTCGTCGAGCCCTCTGCTGGCTAAATAGTCTTCACCTCCAGACCTTTTTTGTCAGGACTTTGGTGTAAGGCCAGAGTTCTCAACCTAAGGGTTGCAAACCCTTTGGGGTCGCTTATCATATATCCTGCACATCAGATTCAAGGGAATCGTGAGCTTGGAAAACCAGGAAAGCAGTGGGTTCTGCAGAGCTTGGGACCTGCTGTTGGGTGGAGAGAGGGTGGAACCTCCTTGCCATCCATGGGTTGGTACCATCCCCACATGGCAGCCAGCCCCTGACGACCACAAGTCCCAAAGGAACTAGATTTGCCTCTAGGTGATACTTCTGGGGTGAGAGACCATATGAATGGAGCATCGAAGGGAAAGGAAGGTCCTTCAGAAAACAGGGGATCCCCCTCCACACACACACACTCAGGGGACATACATATATACACAAAGGGGACTCCACACACACACACACACACACACACACACACACACACACAGGGGACCCACATACACACACATATAAAGGGGACACACACACACACATACAGGGCCCCCCACATACACACACACACACACACACACACACACACACACACACAGGGACTCAGCCAAACAATAACAGTGGGAGCAGATGGCTGGATGACCATTCTTGGTTCTCACACTGATCCGCTTCCAGGAGTCGCCTTTGGATGCCGAGCGCCTGCCGTCGTGATAAATGGAAAGAGTATAAAGCCTCCTTAGAGCCTTTGACTGGTGAAATGGCTTGGCTTGTAAAGGTGTTCACTACCAAGACTGATGATCTGAGTCTGACCCTGGAGCCTGCATGGCGAAATGAGAGAACAGACTCCTGCACGTTGTCCTCTGACCTCCGCACACAAGCTGTGGCCCACACCAGCACCCTACCCTAGAGAAACAAAGAGGGACAGTCTCTGTAAAGAATTTGCACCAGGCAGTGGTGGCGCACACCTTTAATCCCAGCACTCAGGAGGCAGAGGCAGGCGGATTTCTGAGTTCGAGGCCAGCCTGGTCTACAGCTGAGTTCCAGGCCAGCCAGGGCTACCCAGAGAAGCCCTGTCTGGATATGTACTATGCTGGCTCATCCTGTCTCCCGGGCTGTCTCCCTCATCTTTGTCTTGAAGAGTGCTGGCGGTTGCTCTGCAGACGCAATGGTTTGAATTTGTCTCTCTTTTCCTCATGGTTCCATTGAGGAGAACAGACGTGACACTGTCTTTCCTGGTGTGTCAATTCCAAGATTCATGGCATTAGGGTGACTTATGAGAAGGGTGCTGACCCTGGTTGCTTGGGTAATAGGGTGTGTGGTTAACCACAGAGCTGGTGTTTCACAGAATAATCTTTCATGGCTGTGTGGCACTCCATCTTAGATCTCCAACAGTCAGGGCCGCCTCTTGTGTGTCCCCTTGGTGACCTCTTTGCTGTTACAAAGACTCGTCCTGGTGACTCTTTCTCTCTCTGTGCGGAGCCCTGGTTACTTTGTTAGAGGACTTTATAGGCACAGGGCTCACTGACCTTTCTAAGGCTGTGGACATCCGAGGAAGGGCTGTTGGCTCGTGTGTGTGTGTGTGTGTGTGTGTGTGTGTGTGTGTGTGTGTGTGTGTGTGACCCAGTCTTACTCGAGTGTGATTTATAAAGTACACAACTTTGCAGCATAATTTCTGTGAGCTGGGACATGTGACCACACCCACATAAGCAACGTTTCAATCAGTGAGGAAGTCATTTCCCACAATCCCCTAGTGTTCCTTAGAGTCTCACCCTCACCCTAGACAGCCACAGTTCTTCTTTCATCTCTCTCTGGCTTAATGTTACCTGTTCTAAGACTATGTGTAAAGAAGGGTTGTCATAGAGAGAGAAAGAGGGAGAAAGAGAGAGAGCACCCGTGTGTGTGTGTGTGTGTGAGAGAGAGAGATGTGTGTGTGTGTGTGTGTGTGTGTGTGAGAGAGAGAGAGAGAGAGAGAGAGAGAAAGAGAGAGAGAGAGGTATACGTATGTGAGAGAGACAGGTTCATGTGTGTATGTGAGAGAGAGTGTGTGAGAGAGAGAAAGAGAGGTTTGTGTGAGAGAGAGAATGTGAGAGAGAAAGTGTGGGGGAGAGAGTGAGAGATAGAGAGAATGTATGTGTGTGTGAGAGGGAGAGTGCATGTGTGTGTGAGAGAGAGAACATGTATGTGTATGTGTGTGTGTGAGAGAGAGAGGTGCATGTGTGTATACATGGCATGTGTGTTTGTGTGCCTGCAGACTCCCCAGATTGATGTTGAGTGTCTTTCTCAATAACTCGACTTTATACACTGAGGCAGGATTTCTTACTGAACCGGGCGGGTGCTCACAGATTCAGCTACTCTAGCTATCCAGCTTTCCTTGGGACCCTTTGTCCCTGCATCCCAAACACTGGGATTGTACCACGCCTGCCTGGCTTTTTTGTGATTGGAAGGGATCTGAACTCTTGTCTTTACATTTATTTGGCAAACACTTAACCCACTAAGCCATTTCCCCAGCCCAGTATGAAGGCTTTTATCACCATCTTCGAAGCAACATAATGCCTGTGAAATCCATCCACGTTGATAGACGTATCAGTCATCTGTTAGTTACAGTCTCGGAATAGTCTCCTATTTCATAAATATTGCCTGAATTGGTGTTAAGTGTTCAGCTACGGGCGGTGCATTTGGGTATTTTCCAGTCAGTGGGTCTTGTGATTACAGCTGCAGAGAACATTTTCGACAAGTGGGCCCTATTTCCATTTCTATCAGGGACCGTCCTTGGAGGGGTTTCAAAGGCCTCCCATCAAGGTAGCGTTTACATTCAGGAGATGTAAACGTCTCCTAGCAGATGCCCTCCCTCCTGATGCTTGTTCATGGCCAAAGGGAAGCAGGAGCCTGCACCTGTAGCAGCAGCATCTTTACATCTCAGAGCAACCCCTGGGGATGGGAACCTCATTCTGAAAGTCTCTCAGGAGTGAGGCCCTGTGCTGAGGTATTTGCCAAGGTGTCTTCTGGCCCCTTTGGAGGCCAGAAGAGGTAAAACTGCAGAAGTGGGTGCCTGCCTTGACTCCCAACCTGGCCTTCCTTGTTTCTATCCTGTGGTGCCAGAGTCAGCCCTCCTGGGTAGTTTGGAGAGGCAGTGAGCTACCCTCTGCCCTCCATACTGCACTGAGGCAGACGGTTGACCGCACCCACGCCCTATCCCTGATACCTGATACTGACGCTTCGGTCCTGGGGACAGTGGGCAGTGGGTGGTGGGCAAGGACTTCAGGCAGGAGCCAAGACTCCCTGGCCACATCCATTGGTCCCCATTAGAGCCAGCCTGAGTGCTTTCCAAAGCTGATTAATGGCCTGCCTATGACCTGGACTGTCATTATGGCCCTGCCTGGGCCCCAGCTCTGTCCTCTGGGTCTTTGCTGCTAACACTAATTGATGCTTTCTGTTTGACTGCAGGGAAAGTTTTATCTGGTCATCGAGGAGCTGAGCCAGCTGTTCAGGTCGCTTGTCCCCATCCAGCTGTGGTACAAGTACATCATGGGGGATGACTCCTCCAACAGCTACTTCTTGGGAGGGGTCCTGATCATCCTCTACAGTCTCTGCAAGGTGAGCTGCCTGCTGGGCCAGGCTTGAGGACTGTTGAGCGGTTAGGACCCAGACACTAATGTCTGCCTGTTTTAAATCAAAATGTATTTCATATAACATAGAACTAGCCATCCATCAGTCTATCCTTTTCTTCCTTCTTCTCTGGTGCTGGGATCCGAACCCAGGGCTTCTCTCATAGCAGGCAGGCACTCTGCCATTACACTGTATCCCTCTTTAAAACTCTGGCACAGGGTCTCACTAGGTTCCCAAGCCATCCTTGAACTCCCAATCCTCCTGCCTCAGCCTCCGGAGAAGCTGGGAAGGATTACAGACCTGCGTGACCAGGACTGGCTGCTGTTAACCTTAGACCATGCATATTTGCTGTTGCTGCGTGTTACAACTGCCTTCCCTATATGGTTCCAAAGTGTGTCGTGATTTTACAAACAAACCCAGGACCCAGCTCTTCTGGATAGCGGCCATTCTCCATCCCTCTTGCAGACACCAATTCTGTCTCTGCAAATGTACTGATGTTGGGTGTTTGCTCCCGGTGGAATGACCTATGGATGGGGCTCATTTGATTTATCATGATGAGATTCACACACATCATGGCATCATAGCATACATTAAAACATGTATTTAGTGTTGGAGGTGGGACCTGCGTGCCATAGTATGCAGAGGACAGCTTGTGGGAGTCAGGTTGCCCCTTCCCGCACTGGGTTCAGGAGGTTGGGCTTGATAGCAAGTACTTTATTGAACCATCTTACTGGCCCCATGAAGTAGACTCCCATTCTCCTGCTTGACTCTCTCCTCTCTTCTTTCTCTGTTTCTGGCTTTAAAGGGCCCAGGGACAATGAATGTGTCCACTTTGCTTCCTTCCCAACAGGACCAGCCAAGCAATCTGTACCTTATCTTGCTCACTATGATCAGCTAGCAGTGGCTGGCTATAGTGCTAGGAATGTGATGTGATTGATTAGTAATGCCTGCCCTGGGCTTGCAAGGGGAAGGACAGTACTGTTTGATCAGAGTAACAGAGGAGACTGTTGATACCGGGTGTCAGGACAGAAGTCAGGCAAGTGGGGAGAAGTTTTTCTGAAATGATCAGTCAAAGCCGAAGGTGAGGAGTCCCAAGAGATTGTTCTTAGCCATCGCTCTTCTCTCCTTTCAGTCATTTGACATCTGCGGTCGTGTGGGCGGGCTCAGGAAAGCGCTGAAGCTCCTTTGCACCTCCCAGGTGAGTGAGTCCCAGGCTCAGGGAACCAGATGATGCAGCCCACAGCAGCCCTTCCTTACCTTGCAGACACTGCCTCACTGAAGGGCTCACGGCTGTGTTTGTCTCCCTCCCCCCCTCACCCCTCAAACAGAATTACGGAGTCCGAGCCACAGGGCAGCAGTGCACCGAGGCTGGCGCCGTGTGCGCCATCTGTCAAGCTGAGTTCCGAGACCCCATGATTCTCCTGTGCCAGGTAAGCGAGCAGCGCCCCCAGTGGGACCCCACTCCAGAAAAAAAAGCGGGTCCTGTGAGCATATCTCAGGGTTCCAGTGTGGACTTTAGGGCAACCTGGTGAAGACCAGAGACAGCTAGACCATGGTTTAAATCTCAGCCCTACTTTTTTCTGGCTGGGTAGCCAAGGGCAGGTTGTTTTTCCTCTCTGAGCCTTAGTGTTGTTGGTAAATATAGAACTTGTTCTTCATGGTGTGGTGTGATATCAGACTGTCCCGAGTGCAAGCCCCAGCCATATCCATTCTGATGGGTATTCCCTGCAGGTGAAATGAGCCAATTCAAGCCAAATGAAAGTATATTGCCAGGTTTATTGGGGGCACCTCTCGGTGAGAACTCGCCGACCACCCAGGAGGGCAGTGAAGTTGCTATGGAGAGAGAGACAGGGGAAAAGGGGAAGAGAAAGAGAGAAGCGGTATGGGGGGGGCGGTGTTCAAAATGTCTGGATTGTGTACTGAAGAACCTCTCCTGGTAGACGAAGCCTGGACTGGAAAGTTCAGCATTCAGGGCAGGGTGTGCTGGGAGAACCTAGAGGCTCCGTCTACTTTGGTATGTAAAATGTGGACTTCAACCTCTGGTCCAGGGTCTGAATCACATTCTATAAAAATGTCCATGCAGTGAACGTAACTCGGGGCTTGCTCCTGCTGACACTTTAGCAGCAGTGGATGGTTTTTTGCTGTTATTTTGAGATGGGGTCTCGTGGTGTAGCTTGGGAGTTCTTGAACTCAGGATCCTCCTGCCTCCGCCTCCCAGCACTGAGATCACAGGTCTGCACCACCTCACCCGGCTTCTAGGAGCAGTTTTGATCCCTGGTGCACTGTGGGGGTGTCACTCCATCTCCCCATGACAGATATAAAATGATCATGATGCCTTGTACTGCGTATGTGTCCGACCGCAGTTACAGGCCCGTAGTACTGTCTGTACCATCCACCGTGCAGAGCTGACCCTGCGTGGCTCACTGCAGCGCTGCCAGTGCTCTCTTTACTATTTTCAGTAAAGTTATCATTACTCTCTGTTTTCATTATTATTGGGTATTGGGGGCGGGGGCCCAAGCCACAGTGGTAAGCGCTTTGACTCCCTAATGTGCCCCTTCCCCTCCTCCTGACCCCAGGGGCTAGGTGTCAATTTAGTAAATGTGAGCGGGGGTGAGGGCAGAGTTCAGAGGAGAGGTGGAGGACACACAGAGCCGGTCCCCTCCTTGGGAAGCTCACGGTCTCCTTAGAGACTCAACACATATTCATAAATAACTATGAAACAAGGCAGGCAGTGATAAGAGCTGTGGAAGAGAGATTCATGGAGAGTCCCCAGGGACCAGGGCAGAGAGGGAAGTGCTCCAGCACGGGAGGCTTTTTGCATAAGCCTGGGTTCCAGAAGGAATGAGAAGAAAGGCAGATGGCCTCCCTAACACCCTTGGAAGATAGGATAGGAGGTGGGGTCCTCTTTTAGCATTAGCAAGAGAAATTTGTTATTGCTGTTTGAGAGAGAGTCTTTGAAGAAGTTCGCTTTTAATTGAATTTTTAATGCTCTGTTTTTTTTTTTTTGAGATTGGGTCTTATGTAGCCCAGGCAGTCTCAGACTCACTATGTGGCTGCGAATGGCTGAGCCTTCGGCCTCTGCCTCTGCCTCTGCCTCTGCCTCTCAAGCACCGGGATTACAGGTGTGCAGTGCTGTGGCCAGGGCCTCAAGTGTGCCGAGCAAACAAAGCTGCTCACAGAGCTACAGCCCCATCTCCTCACTGTGATCTGCTTTCAAATCGTCAGTGTGGCCAGGTGTGGTGGTGTCCATCGTGAATCCCAGCACTCGAGAGGCAGACTGAAGGGTCTCCCTCCACAAGTTCAAGACCAGTCTGGGCTCCAAGGCAAGCCCCTGTTCAAACAAGCAAACAGAACGGCAGTTTGTGTGCCTGAGTCAAAATTCAGACAGGGGACATGACAGCTAACTGGAATGTGCAGCTGGGTTTTCATCCCAGGATGGGGAGGAAGATAAAACTGCTGTTTCGGTGAGATTTAAATCAAGCCTAGAGAGTGCTTCCATAGTAACATGTCAACCTGGTTCTCTTGGCTTTGGCAAATGCCTTTCTCAGGCGTGCAGTAATTCGAGGGGAAACTGAGTCTAGATGAGGGCATGTTTCCATCATTGAGCTTTTCTATATCTCTGAACTTACTCCAGAACAAAAGGTCTTTTTAAAGAAAAAGATTGTTTGCAAGATATACAAGGATGGGAGCTAGCAAGGCAGCAAGGTGCCTCTGTGGTCGAGGGCGTTGGCTGTATAGCCCGATGGCCTGCACTCAGTCCCTAGAACCACATGGTAGAAGGAGAGAACCGTGTCCCATACATTCTCCTCCAACCTCCATGGTGCACACATACACAGGAAATAATACATGCATAAGTACATACATGTGTGCATGCATGCACACACACATGATACACACATGATACATGATACATATATGTATACATACTTACTTGCATGCAAAGGCTAGTGACAGGCTGCTTGCCCTTGTCACCAGGTCTCTGTCCTGTACCAACGACAGAAGCAACCCACCAAAGACATTTTGTAGAATTCAAAATCATGCCAAACATAGCATGTGCACATGCTTAGTGTGCACATGTGTCTGTGTACATGTATACCAACATATACACCCATCAACATCTTTTAAAGCAATCTGAACTTGTAGCACAATCTCCCTGAGCTGTGTGTCGCTCAGCACCATCGTAACCTGTGACTGGCGCTCAGAGATCACCCCTTATTCTGCCTTACAGCCACCCACAGACCCGACATTCAGTGGAGAGACCACCGTTTGTGTGACTATTTCCTAAGAGGCACAGCCTCTTCCCATCTCTCGTTACTGCAAAGATGGCTGTCACGAAGGTGACTGAAATAGATTGATCGTGCCTGCCCGAGCCCATGGTGTTGATTAAATGAGTTCACTCAGGTAGATCCTTAGAAGCCCATGTGGCCTGGAATGGGGTTTAGCACATGGTAACGGTTCCCAACAGACACTTTAAAGTATTGGTGGAGGGCTCTTGGTAGCATGACTTCCTGGTTGGTAGGATTCCTGGGTGAGGGGGCCCTCGTTTTGAGGGGTCTTGCTAAATTGCCCTCTTTGGAGAGACTGCCTGCCTGTTCTCCATACAGAGTGTACCCCAGCCACTTGCTCCTACCCTTCACTTGCACGCAGCATTACCGAAGCCCTCGGCTTTGCCAGACTGACAGGTGACAGTGCTGTCGCACTCCGCTCTCATTTGCATCTCCCTAATTATGAGCATGGCCGGGCAGCTCCGCGTGTGCTTTGGAGCCATCTGTATTTCCTTCTCCGCGATGGGGATGATCTGAACATGCCGGCGAGGTGGAATTCGTTCTCCTGGCAGCCTCTCCGGGTCTCAATCTGCCCATCTCTTCCATTCTTGCACTACATCTTCCCAGAGGTGGAGGAGGAATGCTCGGGAGGGGGCAGACAAGACACCATTGTCCTAGAGTCAGGACTGACAGCCACATACAGCAGCTGAAGACACACAGGCATTGGCAGTCTGAGCTCACATTCCCACCTTGCTCTGCTGGCGTGTGCTGGGCCTGCAAGTGCTGAGGCGGCCGTGCAGGTGAAAGGGCCTTACGTCATCAGTGAATGAATGAGCTTAGATGTCACTTAAGAACAGCTTCCCTATTTGTGCCTCCCAGACTAGCGTGATCCTGGCTACTGTGGTCTTACAGAGTGTGTTCTTATACACTATAGTCTTACATACTATGGTCTTATACACAGTGGGTTTTCACCACAGAGACCTTTCTAGTTGTTAGCATGATTACTTAATGGAGTAAATGATTGTTTAAGATCTCTCTCCCCTGGGCCAAACTGCAAGCACCTTAAAAGTGGAGGCTACAACTCTCTTGTTTAGCAGTAGAGACATAGTCTGGGCACAGTGAGTGGGTGAATAGATGGGATGGATGGATGTATGTATATGAATGGGTGGATGGATGAATATGGATGGATAGGTGGATGGGTGGATGGATGAATGGGTGGATAGATGGGTGTATGTATGTATGGATGGATGAATAGATAGATAGATGGGTATATAGATGGATGGATGGATGGATGGATGGATGGATGAATGGATATGAATGGGTGGGTAGATGGATGGATGGATAGATGGGTATGTGGATGGATGGATGGATATGAATGGGTGGGTAGATGAATTGATGAATGGATGGGTGTATGGATGGATGTATAACCCTCCTGTCTCACCTTCGAAGACTTACCAGGTGAATCCCAGCACATCACTTCTCTGCCCTCAATGCTCCCCTTGAGGTAGTGCCTGGAAACAGATTGCAGATGGAGGCTCATCAGACAGTGAGTATCCTCCAAGGCTGCAGCTCTACTCCAGTCCTGGTCCAGGTAGTCTCCCGACATGTGCTCATGGCCTGCCACCCACCAAGACAGAGGAACTCAGGAAACAGGGATGCTCAGCCTGAAGTCATACTTCTCGAAAGGGCTCCTTCACCAAAGAGCAGAGAGTGATCAGAGAACAAAGCACATTCCTGGCTCTGGATCACTGTGAGTTTGGCTGAGGGTGTGAACAGCTGACAAGACACCTATTGATTTGGGCTTAAAATGCACAAGAGGCTGTATCTTTCTCTATCTTAAGACCACCTGTGGGGTGGTGGGGGAGGATCCCTGCTTATTAACAGAGCAGAGTTGGGCTCAGAAAGGCAAAGACGTAAGATAACAGAGCCAGAATTCACACCCAGGGCCTCTAGTGTTGTTGGCTCTGCTCCTTCCGCTAAGCCTTGGCCTCTTGCGTCCTGTCACTGAAGGCTGTGTGTCGGAGTTAGGGCACCTCTCCTAGGATTCTTGCCAGCGTGCCGAGATCTGTCCAACAACGCCTGTCCATGAGGTGAGGGAATAGCTGAGCTGGGATCCAGGCTGCGTATACCTGCTCGTGTCTGCTGCATCCTTTCCCTTACAGAATGTGTGCTTCCTAAGCACCAACATCCCCTGAGTGCTAGCTCCATAACCGAGCAATACAACTCATGGTGGCCCTGGCCCTTTAGGCCATCATCCTCCCGAGAGTGACAGAGCATGTCCTGGGCAGGCGTGGATCTCTCAATGCAGTCAGAGGTGATGATGTTTGCAGCTGTGTGTTTAAAAGGCAGAACATGTCTTAGGCTGCGGTTTACTCCCAAGTCTGGACATGGCTGGCCTAGTTTGTGACTGAAGAGGGTGTGTGTGTGTGTGTGTGTGTGTGTGTGTGTGTGTGTGAGTGTGTGTGTGTTGTGCATAATAGCCACATCTTCAGCAATGTTTTCACAGAATTGGTTGTTTCTGACCTCATGTCTCAGACCCTGCCAGTGTGTACACTGTACACAATAGCACAGAATGGACGGAGAGTGAGTTTGCTCTAGACTCAGGTACTGTGTATGAGCGGTAGCTGCGTAGCAAGTTGTTCCAAAATGTGGTTAGCAGCGCTATAAAACATCTGTGATTTCATAGTTCCCACGGGCCACGAATCCAAGCCCTGATTCGCTATGGCCTCTGCTTAGAGGTAACTCACGGGGTAGCATTGAGGGACTCCTAGCTCCTGAGGGAGCTGCCTTATCCAAGCTTCAGGATACTGCTGTGAGCTGGATTCAGATCCTTGTGGCCTGTAGGACTGAAGGTCCTTGGTAACTGTTGTGGCCACAAATAGCCCTGGCTTCCTTGCCAAGCTGGTATTGTTGGAGCAAGCCCATGAGGACCTCAGGGAAAAGTATAAGCAAGGTGAAAGTCATGGTTCTTGTAATCTACCCCAGGGGTGACTTCCATTACTGTATCTTGTTATAAGCAATGCACCATGGTTAGGGGTCCACAAGGAGGAAAAGGTCACACGGGCCATGACACACAGCTGCCTGTCACACTCCTGAATCCCACCGCCTAACTGCTGTGCCTCCTTGGCCCCAGTGTCTTCCCCTCTCTGAGTCTCTTTGCTGGGATGTGATCACATGGGTGGACTTCATCACAGTGAAGGGATTGTGGGACTGCTCCTGTCTGTCACCCGCTAGACCCACCTGTGTCTGTCTCCAGGCGCACACAGATGTCCTGAGACAAGAGACGCCTTCTCTCCTCCACAGCCTCTTCCATGCAGGCCTGCGTCTGTGGTCCAATCACCCCTGTGCTGCGTGTTCTGAGACTGTGGTGAGACTTAGACACCCGCTGTGTGAACACAGTCCCCAGGGCTCCTCTCCCAACTCCAGTGAGTCACAGCCTGGAGAGGAGAACCCTCCAGCGCTGGGTGTACTCCTGCCCTCTGACCCCAGCTGGGGAAGGTCTCCATCCTGTCCCCCATATGCCTCCTCCTCTGCCTTCCAGCCAGGGCACCAACTACCGACATTTCTATTTTAGAGCTGATGGAGCTGTTGTCTCCCTCCTGGAGGGCGTGCATGGCTGGCCTGGCTAGTTGGCGGCTGTCGCCGGGCTCCCAGGTCGGTCACGCTCTTTCCCCTTGCTGTTCCCACAGCATGTGTTCTGTGAGGAGTGTCTTTGCCTGTGGCTGGACAGGGAGCGCACCTGCCCGCTCTGCCGCTCCGTTGCCGTGGATACCCTGCGATGCTGGAAGGATGGGGCCACATCCGCACACTTGCAGGTGTACTAACTAAACGCTTGTCTGGGGAGCCGGGGAGTTGCCCTGAGGATGCCTGGGAAACAGCCTCCAGGACTTCCTCCTGCCGTTCACCACCTCTACCTGATGGCCCCAGGGTCCCCACACCAACGCATTCATCACCTCCCTGGTACAGTGTGTGCATCCTACCCCACCAGAAAGGGGAGCCCTCCTCACTCAGACTTGGCTTCCCCACAGGTAGGTGATCTGTCCCCTCTAAGTGGAGGAGTCACCCCACACACAGTCTCCCCTCACTTAACCTGCTTCCAGCTACTGGTTCTCAATGCTACAAACTGGTACGAGCTGAGTGAATAGAGTCTGACCCAGGTCTGCTCACAAGAGCCACTGGGAGAATGTCCAGCATGTGAACACCAGGCCTCACTCGCCCCGCTGACCGTCAAGACAGCAGGAAGCACCAAGCATCCTGCTCATGCTGCCTCCTGGCCTGTCCATGCCAGCCCTGGGGTGGGGGTACTCTCTCTCACACTCTGGGGTGGGGGTACTCTCTCTCTCACACCCTGGGGTGGGGGTACTCTCTCTCACACCCTGGGGTGGGGGTACTCTCTCTCTCACACCCTGGGGTGGGGGTACTCTCTCTCACACCCTGGGGTGGGGGTACTCTCTCTCACACCCTGGGGTGGGGGTACTCTCTCTCACACCCTTGGCAGGTGTGAAGCTTGCTGTGACTGCCCAGCCAGTAAGGGTCGAAGTGTCTCCAGCGCTGCCTGGTGCTGTTGCTGTAAGTGGCCCTCGCTGGTTGAGCATCGGTGGCCTGGGCATACAGCACCTCAGAGACAGACTGCTCTGCGAGCACACAGGCAGCCAGCGAGGTCAAATGGGAGGAGCCATGGAGAGACCGCACCTTTGTGATGCCTTTCCTCCTGGGCTCTGCCTGGGGCAGTCAGTCTCAGAAGGGTCAGCTCTGGTCCAGAAGTGCATGCCACCTGCCTTCTGTCATTCTTCTGCCCTTATTCTTTTCTACATTGTCCCTTGCTGACAACTCAGGACTGTGCAGAGCTTTGGTGGACATGGCTGCCTCCCCCTGGGAGACTTCAATCCATGTCATAAGTGGCACATGGCTCTGGAGCGATCCATTTTCCCCTCCCTCTCTCTAGTGAGGTAATTAGCTCGGAGAAACAACAGTCCTTCCAGAGTCTCTGAAAAGACTGCTTTATATCTTTAACTAAACGCCTGAGCGGGACCGCAGGGAACACTGGGAGTAGCTCGCAGGTGCGCTTCACGTCCTACGGTCTCCAGGACGCAGCTGCTTCTCCCCCTGGAAAACTCTCTGATTGGAAACCTGGGACATAGCACAGGTGACCGCACAGAAGCCTCTGGAATTCTGCCTGCCTCCACGGCTCCCAGCTCTGTTCTCACGGTCCATGCGAGTCCCCACAACAGGCTGGCCCAAGCCACATTTGAGAAAGCTGCAAGGCATATGTGGGGGGCAGAGAGGGGGAGCCTCGGTTCTGTCTCCTCCCCTCTGTAGATTCAGGACCCATGCCCTGGGCACTCCTGCTGGGACTTATCCCTCGCTTGTTGGTCTCCCTGGCACTTTCCTGGTACCAGTAACACACCCTTCCCAGGGAACCAGTGCATCCTTCAAGCTCTGTCACTATGGCAATGGCCACGATGTTAAGCAGTCCCACTGCCTAGGTGTTTGAAGAGGAAAGGGAGGATGGGCCCTTCTGTTCTCTCTGGTTTGAGGGGGTATCCAGGAGAGCAGGGGGACCGCCTGGAACTGGTTTTTATCAGAGAAATCGCTTTGCCTGCTTGTCAGCATTGTGGAGGGGTTGGAGCTGCAGGAGGAGCACAGAAGTGTAGCATGCCATTGGGAGTCTCGGAAACCTGACCCTAAACTTTGTGATGTCCCTATACCCTGTCTCCCCACCATGGGGCTACAAAACCTAGCGCGGTACTTGCTGAGACCAAGAAAACTAAGAGGACTGAAGATATAGCTCCGTTGGTAGAGTACTTGCCTAGCACGCAGGAGACCCTGAGTTCCATGGCCAGCACCACATGAACTAGGCATAGCAGTGCACGCCTGTATTGCTAACACTGAGTGGGAGAGGCAGGAGGATCAAACGGACAAGATAACATTCCTTGGCCACGTAGCAAGTACCAGGACCTACCTGGGCTCCAATGAGGCTCCATTTTAAAAGGGAGAAACAGGTAAACTAACAGTGTAGGTTACTGACAAGTGCACCAAGGGTTAAACTCCCCCCACCCCCATTACTTCTCTAACATCTTGTAAATATAAACCATACCCCTGCCACACAGGGGGGTGCGTCCCCTGGGACAATGAGATGCTCTTCAGTTTGCATCCTTCCAGGGAACACCCCATCAGTGGGGTTCTTCCAGGCTGGAGGGCTCAGGCAGTTGCCCAGACAGCAGGCTGTGGGAAAGTGTCTCCTGGAGAACACGCACTCTTCTCCTGCAGTGGTGTGTCAGGCCTTTGTGTTGAACAGATCAGTGGTGCATCAGGGGCTGGATTTGGCTCCTGTTGTTTTGTGGGTCACAAACTCAAACCCCTGAATCCTCAAAGTGTTGTGTGGGAACCTGAGAATAATAAGGTAGGGGAGGCTGGTGAGAGAGCAAAGGTTCAGAGTGCTTGCCTGGTGCTCATTTTTTGGGGGGAGTAGGGGGTGGTGGGTTTTTTTTTCTTCAAGACAGGGTTTCTCTGTGTAGCCCTAGCTGTCCTGGAACTCACTCTGTAAACCAGGCTGGCCTCAAACTCAGAGATCCGTCTGCCTCTGCCTCCCAAGTGCTGGGATTAAAGCCGTGCGCCACCACCGCCCAGCTTGCCTTGCGCTCTTAAGAGGACCCAGGTATGATTCCCAGCACTCACGTCACAACTCCAGCTCCAGGGACACAAACAGATCGTTTAAAACGAGAAATCTTCAAGAAACGCATGGGAAGAAGAAAAGCTCTGGAGGCCTGACAGACTCAGCACCTTCCAAAGGGACCGGCACAGGCTCGGAGCCTGGGACCCTCCCCCTGCTGAAGAGGAAGCGGGCAGCCGTCTGAGGTCTTCTGTACTTTTGCTCTGGGACACGTCTTTGGTGTCTTTGAGAACCTTCTGCCAATAAACCTCCCCTATGGATGTAACTTGTATCTGTGGGTCACCGTGCCTCCTGAAGCCAACTAGACCTGGGTTGAGGCTGTCAAGAAGTGAGTGGCACACATAGCCTGTAGGCATCAGATGCTTCTCCCTAGAGAAGGAAGAAGGAAGGAAGCCAAAGTGTTGGCTGCAAAGGTGCCTCAGTAAGGAGAGTGCTGGTCACCCGGGCATGAGGAGGCCCTCGTCTGGATTCCTAAAATCCAGGGACCCTTGTAAACAGCTGGGCATGACAGCTTGCCTGTGGGGGTGGGGCAGACAGGCAGCTTCCTGGGGCCAACCAGCCTAGCTCCAAACTCAGAGATTCTGCCTCCAAAAATAAAGTGGAGAGTGACAGAGGCAGACCCCGAATGTTGACCTCCGGCCTCCATACAGACACATGTGCACATATGCACAGAAGGGCAGAGGTGGGAAGGAGCCATTGCTGGATGGTGACTTATGCGGAGATCGCCTCCAGCGGTATCCCGAGGGAGGCGCTGCCCGAACTCAGGTTGTCTGAAACTACCTCACTCTGTCTTTTGTACTCACAAAAACACGCCAGGGGGGGTCCCTGACTCTGACTGATGGGGGTCTTCCGGGGCTTTAGTCTGTGCACCCAGGAGGCCCCACATCTCCCTGAGGATCAGGTGTGGAGTTGGCTCACCCGGCTGGGGCCCTGTTGTGTGATCTGCTTAGATTCTGCCCGTGAGGGTAGGTTTGTGTCTCCGAGGGAGAGTGCTTACTGAGTGTGCCCAGGGCTCTGGGTTCCACCTCCATCACTCACTCATAGGTAGAGGAGAGAGCTGTTGATTCATGCTAGTGTCCTGGTTCACAACTATAATCAGACTGAGGGTTCCAGGTAGTCCTGGGCTTGATAGTGAGCTCTAGCTCAAAAGCCAAAATAATCTGAAGAATATAGACCTTGCCAGGGGGGCGGACAGAGGCAGAAATCTAAGTGCAAATTAGTGACATCTGGCAACAACGTACCCCTAAGGGTTTACTAGCTGCCCCGGTGAGCCACAGGTCCAATGATCCAGTTTCAAAAGACAAGGTGATTGATGCTAAGCGTAGCATTGCACACCCTTAATCCAGCACTCAGGAGCAGAGGCAGGAGGACCACCTCTGAGGACCTGGTCTAATCATTGAGTTCCAGGCTAACCAGAGCCACACAGAGATCCTGTCTGGGGGGGGGGTTGGGGGGGGAGTCAGCTCCTGAGGTTGACCTCTGACCTTCACATTCAAGCACACGTGAATACACACAACACGAAGCTGGAGGATGAGCGTGCGGCCTCACGGTCTGCACAGTTGCCATGGTTATCTGCTGGTCTCTGGGGACCCACCTTCCCAGAGAAAACACACGAAGGCTTTCATTAGAGGTGCACAATCAATTTTTTAATAAAAGTGTAACAAATATGTACAAAGCATCCAGGTAGGGGACACCCCCCCTTACAAAAGAGCACAAGGCAACAAGGTCAGGACCCAGACAGAATGTCCCCCCAAGTTACTGCCTGTCCCCCAGGCTCCAAATGCCCTCACAGCCATCTCTACCATGCATACAGGCTCTTCTAGTGCAAAGACCTTGGGGATCCAGGGTTGGGAAAGAAGATAGACTGGAGACGGGTGAGAGACTTCCCAGGGCCTCAGGAGTAGTTGGGACATGCTGTTTGCACATTAGATACCCCTTACCCTGGAGTTTTCTGAAACTGGAGACAACTCCCTGAAATCATTCAACCTGCCCTCAAGTGTCCCCAAATAAGGCATTCTCTCTTTTCACCTAAAGTAGACACTCCCTGCTGGGCTACAGGGTTGTCCCTGCCCTCAGATTAGCAATGTCTTGCCCTTGAGCTAGAATACCTTGCCTTCACCCACAATGCTTCATGACACCAGAGCCACTTGATCTGATACAACAGAGCAGGTACCACATTGGTTTGGGGGGTGGGGGTGGGGGTGGGGCACACAGACTTGAATGCAAACCTAGTTCAGCCACTTTGCCATTTGGGTGCCCTCAGCTTCCTCACCTGTAAAATGGGATCCATGGTACTACTACCAATAGGATGGGGATCTCTCCGGGCCAGCCCTGGAAAGCGCCTCGTGCAGTGTTCAGCAGCTGTGCTCCTATGAGGGGGGGGGGGTCTTTGATTATTGTACAAAAGGGACCAATCCTCCCCCGGAGAAGGAGACAACAAGACAACGTAGCAAATTTTTTAATTGCATTCAGCCCAGAGAGTGGCATGCAGAAAATACTATATAGCAATCTGCCAGCAAGGCTTGGGGTCACAATGGTGACCTGGCAGATCTGTTCTAAATTATGAGCCAGACTGGAAAGGGACATTTCACGGCATCTGGTCTCCAAAAAGGACTGTTACTGTACCATAACTAAGTCAGGTTGTTCAGACGTGGGGTCTTCGACTGGCCCACTGTAGATGCTCAATAAATAGGTGTCAAGTGAATACATTAAAATGTTTAAAAGATAAACTTTTGGCTAAAGCTTTCAAGAGACACTGTGCTGTCAGCTTTCCCTCTTAGTGGGGCTTCTGAACAGCTCCTATGGGAATAATCTGCTGCCCCTCTCGCCAAATCCCCAGAAACTTCTGACCCCCTGTTCTCCCCAAGTTCACTCCAGGCTCAGAATAGGAAATAGCATGAACCCAGAAGTCACTCCTGTTTCTAATAGTTCCCTGTGGACATCCAAACAGTCCACAACATAAGCTGGGTGTGGTGACCCATAACAGTAATCGGGCAGTGGAAGTAGGAGGATGAGGAGTTCAGGGTTATCCTCTGCTGTATAGTGAGTTCAAGGCCAGCCTGGCTCCGTGTCTCAAAAAACAGTAATAACCAACAAGCAGTCCCCAGGAGTGACCCAGTGTCTCCCAGAACCCATGCCAGGACGTGCTCCCTCCCCCAGTTCTCAGTGAGCAAGAATGACATTTTGTCAATTTTAGAAACATGACAGTACAGTCAGGTGGACAGAAGACATGAGCTCAGCTCTATGGAGTGTCATCAGGCCATCCTTCGACACTAGGCTTCAGTCACCATCCCCCATCAAGGTAGAGAGGAAACAGATCAAGGCTATCACAGTGGGGGGGGGGGGAAGCAGTCTCCAGGGCGACTGAGAAGGGGGGTGAGGGAGTGTGGGGGCATGGCCCTCCCGGCCCAGGACCATAGACACGGTCCTTCCTGGGCTCTCCAAAAAGGACTCTGGCTCAAAAATCCATCTAGACAAAGGGAGATGGAACCCCAAATGTGAACAGGGCTCTTACTCTTGTGGGGAATGAAGTGAAGGAGGGAAGCTTCCCGAAGGGAGTGGACATTCTCTCGAAGCCTTCGGTGCCACAGACTCCAGGACTCACCCTCAGAGAGCAACGAGCAGCTTTTGGACCCAGGTGGTAGGTAACATCTCAGCTCATCACACAGCCAACTCCCTAGCAATGATCTCAGAGGCCTCCCAGGCTTTGCGCCGATGCACACACACTCACACACACACACACACACACACACACACACACACACACACACCCACTGCTGTCTGCTGAAACCCAGTATGAGGTCTTTTTAAAATTTATTTCAAAGCCTCTCTCCCTCTTCACAGACTCGACATAGAAGCGAATCAAAATCAATTCTCCTTGGCAGCCAGGGAGAGCAGGATAAAGGGAGGGATCGTGCCAACCAGCACTTCACACACTGTGGAAGTTGGGTTTTTTTTTCTTCAATAACACCACCAACAGAAAGGCCGTCCCATTATCTCATGCAGTCCAAGTAACACCACGGCAGAGACAGTGAGACAATAGAAACACAGTCAGCATGCTTCGATATCCTAATACAAATGTCCATCAAGAAGTCAGCTCTCATAGAAAAAAAACAGGCATTTACAAAACAACCCCGTCAAACCGGGGGCAATGGAGAAGAGCACTCAAATGAACTGCGTGCGAGCCAAGGCCCAGATTTGATAAATACGTGGTTTCCATTACTACAGGAGAGTATTTACAGAGGACTTGGCTGAAAAGTTCCATCCGGAAGGTCACGGCTGCCCGGCTCTCTCAGTAACACAGACAGCTTCATTGAAATGAAAATCCGCTAGAAATGCCAACCCGTGTTTGGAGTTCAAATCCTCCGGGGAGCTATCATTAGCTAACAGGCAAAGCCAGGCTCAAAAACAAAACACGCACAAAAAAGAGAGGTTTTTCTCTCACCTCTCACCCTTGCGCTGGGTCTCTCCAGGGTCAGCATGTCCCCACTGCGATCTGGACAGTGTGTCTTTAAAGAGGCTGACACCACTGAGTCCCACTGTTTTGCACACACCTTCTCTGGAAATGTGATACTTGCAAGGACACATTTCCTTGCTAGGACAGGGACTAAATACAAGCAGAGGGAGTCTTCCAGATCATTCTGGGACCCTCTGTGTAATTCTGGCTGGGCGAGGGCACTGCCTGCTGCTTCCCCACCAAACAAGTTCGCTCGCTATTTATTTATCTTTCTTTGCTGAGTTCAGTTCTGGCAAATAAAAGAGGGAGACTTCAGCATTGAGTTCTTGGTTGCATTTTTTAAAGTGGGTTATTTAGAGAAATATAAGGCATGGATTTAAAATGGAGAGAAGAGTCTGTTGACAACAAACCGAGAAAGTGTGCACTTTACTGGTCACGCTCAGCACAGTTGGCCAAGGACCGGTTCCCTTGTAGCCCTGTGCACCTGACCAACGGATGCTTTCTAGCAGATCCCCTGATCTCCGGGTACCAGGCGAGTCACCTGCAAATCGAGCCAGGAGAAAAGGACACTCCCCCAGTAGCCAGTGTCCCAAATGCCAGATACCAAGGCGGGAGGCCCATGAGTTGAGGTCAGCCTGGGCACCAGGGTGAGGCCTTGTCTCCAAGATTAAAAAGGAAAACATTAAAAAAAAATCAAGAGTAATTGTCTCACTGAGCCCACAGCAAGAATCCCTCACCATCTTGGCTACAGAGACCTCGACGATGGGGGTGATGCAGTATCCATGCAGAGGAGTAATACCTGTTCCTGTTGGGATTTTATAAAAAATGAAAGCAAAAAAAAAATAAAATAAAATAACCACCAACCCTGAAACCGTGAGCTGTTGCAGCCAAATGTCAGCCTAGCACACAGCTTCATTATATATGTATATATATATTTATATTAGCCCTTCTAGAAACTTCTGAAAACAGTAGCTTATTCTGTGTGGTTTGGGGACCATGGGAAATCGGACGTTTCATTTAAATGGTCCGCCCCCTCCCCCAGCATCCCCTGCTTATAAATCACGCTCCATCAGAACATAGCCATCTCTTGGCTGTTTAATCTATAAAAACCTAAGCCCTGAATCCCCTTAGGAAATTGGGGAAGGCCACAGCAGTCTCTCAGGGTACTGCTGCAGGGAGAGGAGGGACTGCCTTTTCCTAAGCTGCTCCTGTATACTGGCCTGCCCCTCCCCCCTCATAGCCCTCCTCCCCCTTGGTGTGAGGGGGACCTGCTCCTAAGCCCTGTGAACACCCCCCCACCCATAGAGAGACTTTCCAGTGGCAATCTTGTCATCTGGTCCTTTAAAACAAATGAGAGTATATATCCAAGGAGCAAAATAGAAACCTCTCATCCCCTGGCCTTCCGGGTCTGTCTGTAAGACTCTGGCCGTACCAAGAAGGATACACTTAGCACCAAGAAACTGAAGTGAAGCACCGGACACACTATATAGGTAGGGAAAGAAAATGACATCCCTTTCTCTGGCTATGACCACCATGAGATCTAGAGGGCTGTCCCTCTCTCTCTCCACAGGGACAGGAAGAGGCTAGGACATGTCAAGAAATGGAGGGATCCCAGGCTGCCCCCAACAAAACGGGCCCCCGCGTCCCCTCTGTCTTGTCCATCTCGCCTTCGGCCGAGTCCCCTCTACTCCACACCAGCATCTGTGCTGAGCAGTTGGTCCACGCTGAGGCTGATCCCACCGGTCCATGTAAGTTTCCTGCACGCGTAGCAGCAAGCATCTCTCTCCCCTGCCACCCTAGACATTACAAAGTCTCAGAGTTCACATCGCAAGGTTGCGGGGTGGGGGAAAGGAAAGGGACCGCGTCCCCCGCGGGCATGCACAGGTACGGAATTTTGTATTTTCTCTTGTTTTGTATATATATAGCTAAATAGCACTGGGGTGGTTATCTCTGCAGCTGGACTTCCCGAGGGCTTCCTCTGTCTGGGTTTCCACCATCAACTCTTTACACTGCTTCCTTCCATGCGCTGGGCTACTCCCTCAGGAAAACAGGAACCAGCCTCCTCCAAGGACACAGGGTTTCTCCAACCTGTGGAAATAAAGATTTGTTTTTTTTTTTCTGTCAGTGCAGTCAGCTTCAGGGATGATGTCAGCGCAGAAGGGGAGGGGAAGAGGGGGATTTGAGACACAAAGCTCTGACTGGCGAGGGAAGGACTCCCCAAAGCCAGGCCTGGGTCTTCTCAACCCCAGAGGCTCTGTGCTTGTGATAGTAACTGCCCTCCTTCCTTGAGAGCACACCACACACACACACACACACACACACACACACACACACACACACACACCTGCTCTCAGTCATTTACATGAGCATCATCTGTGATTAAAAACAGACTTTGAGCCAGGCGCGGTGGCACACACCCTTGATACCAGCACTTGAGAGGCAGAGGCAGGCAGGTCTATGTGAGTTCAAGGCCAGCCTGGTCTACTCAGTGATATCCAGGATATCCAGGGCTATATAGAGAAACTCTATTTAACCTAGCATGCAAGAGACCTCTGGTTTCACCCTCAGCACTACAGTAACCATACTCAATCTTGCATGTCTACAATTCAAGCTCTTAGGAGGAGGAGGAGGATCATGAGTACAAGGTCATCCTTGGCCAGGCTCAGAAACTAGGAAGTTCCAGAATAGTCTGTGGGACATAAGAACCTGACTGGGGTTGGGAAGGTTGGATGAATTGGATTTTGACCCTGAAGGTAGGTACTGTTCTCTGCACCAAAATTAAATAAGTTTATTGATGGTAATTTATAAATGACACATAGATGATTAATAGATAAATTATGGGTGTATGATAAGTATGAAAGTAGGTGGATGGATGGGTAGATGAAGGATGGATGGATGGATGGATGAATGGTTGGATGGGTGGATGGAGGATGGATGGATAGATGGATGAATGGATGGATGGATGAATGGATGGATGGGTGAATGAAGGATGGATGGATGGATTGATGAATGGGTAGATGCTGTGAAGGCCAGAAGAGGGAGTCAGATCTTCTAGAACTGGAGTTACAGACAGTTGTGAGCTGCCCAGTGGATGCTGGGAATTGAACCTGGGTCCTTTAAAAGAACAGCCAGTGTTCTTAACCACTGAGCCATCTCCCCAGCCCAGATTGGTGAAAAATCTAAAGGCTCATTACCCTTTCCCATTTAGGAACAAGTCCTTCATCTGCTCCTCTCACACTTCCATCTGTCCATATTCCAGACAGAGTTACGGACAGTCTGCTTTTCTCACTCACCCATCATCCCCACACTCCCCACAGCCATAACCCACTGCAGTGCTCCCTGCCCATGGGAAATTCCGGGGCCACTAGAGGCAGAGGGGAAGAAGTTCCTAATGTTGCTCTCCTGAAGAAGAGTCCAGTCTCGGGAAACATGGGCTACACAGCAAGTGAGTGAGCTCACACCTCAAACATCAAAACCTAGTACATAGTAAACACCATACAGGCGATATCCCCTGACTAAGGTTGGAGGTGGTACTGATGGGTCCATCAACATAAACCTGACTGTTCAGAAAGCAGTTTGATAACATGATTGACAAAGCAGTAATAGTAGGCTCCTTTGGGGGCTATGGTTTTCCCAGAAAAGGGCTCCTGATCGGCTCTACAGAACCAGGCAAGAGTTCCCTCCTGGGGGCTGGACCTCCATTCCAATTGCAAAGTGGCTGTTGGTTGCTGCTATAGCATTCATAGCCATTATTGCTCCAGAGGCTACAGTGCCAAGGATACATAATGGTGGAGGGCTCAGTCCCAAGGGGGACTCGGGGACATCACCAAAGACGGGGCATTAAGAATATAAGAGCTGAGGATGAGAACCTGTACCAAACGAGGCATGGCTATCCAACTCGTTGGACATTGATTGGGCCCATCGACATTGTGGGTGGGGATGGGACCCACGAGCTCCCACTGCTCCTACCAGGGCCACTGAAAATTAACATTTGCTGGGGGAAGGTGTCACTGCCTACAGTGGTGTAGTCACAGATAACTTATCTTTGCTCCATGGGGTAATTTTTCGCTCACGCTCCGGCCGGTAACTCTAGTTAAACTCAGTGGGCCTCTGAGGAGGCCTTACTGAGAACAAGGGAGCCAATGGGGAAGGGAAATTCACTATATAAATGTATTGAGGCTGTCAATAAAAAAAACTATGGGGAAAACTTGTACACAGACGTTCATAGCAACGTGATTCAAAATCAACAGGCGGAAACTCCCAAACATGCATCAGAGGTGGACGGATTAAGTACAGTGTGATTTGCCCATGCCTCGGAATTTTATTTGGCTGTGAAAAGGGATGTGATGGCTACACAAGATGGATCAAACTTGGAAATCTTACACTAAGTGGAAGAAACTGGGAAGAAAGTGAGAAACAGCATAGCATACATTTATACGAAAGACCCGCCAGACCAGGCAACTCTTTGGACATGGAAAGTCGAGTGTTGGTTGATTAGGGCTATGAGGGTAGGGCAGTCCTGGGGAGTGGTTGTTCATGGACGGTTTATTTTCCTGTGTAGCCCAGGCTGTCCCAGGACTTACAATTTTCCTGTCTCCACTGCCCCATGCTGGGAAATTTGAGGTATGCACGATCATGCCTGGCTGATTTTAGAAGCAAAGGCAACACAGGTTATCAGAGGAGGTGCAGACAGGAAGAACACACTCAGGGGTTTGAGAGAAAGCCCACAGATCCTTATTTCCTGGTTGGAAAAAAATCTAGGGTGTTGATTGAATCAGTGTGTGTCTGCGGGGTCTGGCTTCCTGCTGAGTGTGGCCACCAGGGGACATAGGTAGACCCTGGATATTTGCTCTTCAGGGGACTTGCCACTGGTCACAGACCAGGAAACCCCAGCCCCAGCTATGCTCCGCCCCAGTTCTGCAGAGTGGTGATAGCCCCCGCCCATTGCCAACCTTGGGGAGGCACCACCTCACCCTAAGCCCTGTTCACATCTCTGCCTTTGAGCCCTTGCCAACCTTTCCTCTGATGACTCGGGTTAGCGCTAGCCTCTGCCTCTTCCCCGGACACGGACTGACTTCATGATGGTGAGTCAGACCTACTACACGGCCCCCACGTTCACATCAGTGAGTCACAAGGATCCAGATTGGGGACTTCAAACCATAGACTTGCTTAGCCATTGGTAGCTGATGCTGCAGATGCCCCCCGCCCTGCCCCCCATCTGCTAACTCCCTTTCTCCACAAGCAAGGCAAGGCACACCAGGATCCCCCACACCATCCTGGGACTACTTTCTACCTTCAGAGAATCCAGAACTGGAGAGATCAGTCCACCCAATCCAAGGCTATGGGATCAAAATCAGCAGGGCCCATGGCAGTGACAGAAACAGAAGGTGGGGTCCTGTGGCAGATATTTAGTAACTCCAGAGCTAAGGAGGCGATGGAGCAATGGAGGGAGTGGAAGGAGTATTTACTGTGGACATACTACGTTCTAGTGTGTTGACTGTGTGCTAAGCATTGACCTCTATACTAAAGAAAGGCAGGCTCCCTTGATTTTCCCTCCAGCCTCACTGGGGAAGGTGTGGCAGGTCAGAGGTCAATGCTTGTCATGGTTTGAATGAGAAACATCCCCCATAAGCTCATATATTTGAACACTTGGTTCTCCCACTGTTGGGGTTCCTAGAAATCCCTCCATGATGGACTACAGGGTATATGATGAAATAAACCCTCCCCTCTTCCAGTTGCTTTTGGTCAGCATCTATCACAGCAACAGAGGGGCAGACTGGAGGGATCTGAGAAGACCCAGGATGTGAACAGAACCTTGAGACACAGGCATAGTGAACTGGAGCAAGCAACCTGAGGGAACCAGGGGCAGGAACTGCGCCAGAAAGTCGTAGGAACTGGGGTTGTGTCGGGTGTTAACTGGATGCAGTTGGTGAAAGGAAGACACCCATGGATTCTAGATAGAGGAAAAGCCGAGATCAGAACTGTCAGCCCCTGTGGTAACACCCCTTGGTTTGCCCTACCTGTAAAGCATGTAAGGAATCTAAGGGTTTCCTGAGTCTGTCAGCCAACTTCCCATCTCTGTAATAAAATACCTGAGATAATTGACTTATCAAGAGAGAAGGTTTGCTCAGGCTCACCGATGTGACTTCATTGCTTTGGAGCTGGGGGGGTGGGGCACAGCCAAGCTGCTTTCCTTGTGATGACCATTGACCAGGAAGCAAAAGAGGAAGAATCTGGGGTTCCAACGCCCTCTTCTGGGTACACCTCCGATGATTGGAAGATTTTTCCATTAAGCCCTAACACTTAAAGGCACATCTTCAAGACGGTAAAACAATAGAGTAAATGAGCCTTGAGCGCTCAGTCTTTGGGGGATGCGTCAAAGCCACAGCCCCGCAGCTGCCAAAGGGACCAGTTCTAAAGCCCATCTAAGCACTGTTTACTGAGTGATGTCCACAGAGACATGAGCTCATGAGTACCACTAATGAGTATGTGCCCCTCACGCTGCAGATGGCATGTGACCGAGTCCCAAAGTCAGGGACTGGCCTGGCTGTGCATTTTCATTATGAAGATTGCAGGTCTCACCTGTAGAACAAATCCCATAAATGTGCCCAAAGTCCTGCCTCTACTGTGATCTGTAACCACAGCAGCCATTTGAAAAGGCTCAAGTGCTTCCCGACAGAAGGCCGGATTGGCAAACTAAACTGCCTGTGGAGTAGAAAGATATAATCCCAGGTAAGGTAAGGTGGCACAGGCCTGTAATCCCAGCACTCAGGAGGCTGAGGTAGGTGGATCTCTGGGACTTCTAGGTCAGCTAAATTCTTGTCTCAAATAAAATAAAATAAAATAAAAAAGAACCACAGACAGACAGATGGATGGAAACTTAACTATTCTAAAGCTGAGCTGGGGCTCAGTGGAATAGCAAGGCCTTGGCTTCCATCCCTAACACCACAAAAGTAAACACTTGGAGGTGGAGTGATGGGTGGGTGTGGTTCTGCACTGAAGGGTAGAAGGTTACGCACTAAGGTCCTTTTCTCCTTTGCTGAGTGTGTGCAGACACACACACACACACACACACACACACACACACACACAGTATCCTTTATCTGAAACTCTTGGTATCAAAGTGGTTTTGGGGGGTGTGGGGGATGGAGAGATGTCTCAGTGGTTAAGAGCAATTGTTGTTCTGCCAGAGAACCCATGCTCCATTCCCAGCACCACATGGCAGATTACAACCCTCTTGAACTCCAGTTCCAGGGGGGAAAAAAACTCACACCCTCTTCTGGCCATTGTGGGTACTGCACACACAGACACACACACACACACACACACACACACACACACACACACACACACACACACACACACACACACACACACACGGCACATAGACAGCCGTGCAGGCAAACACCCAGACACCTAAGAATAATAAAGAGAATGTTCAACATTTAATTTTTTTTTTAAATTAAAAGCTAAGCAATTGTGAGAATCCACCTGTAATTCCTGTGCTTAAGACAGGAGACTGGAGAGAGGCTCAGAGGTTGATAGCACTGGCTGCTCTTCCAGAGGTCCTGAGTTCAATTCCCAGCAACCACATGATGGCTCATGACCATCTATAATGAGGTCTGATGCCCTTCTCTGGCATGCAGGCATATATGCAGGCAGAACACTGTACACAATAAATAAATAAATAAATAGAGGCAGACAAGGGTTCCCAGAGTTCACCGTCCAGCCAGTGAGCTCTGGGTTCAAGTAAGTGACCCTGTTTCAGTGCATGAGGTGGAGCTAGATGGAGGAAGACACCAGACATTAACTGTGAGGCGCCAATGTGCACACACACACACACACACACACACGCACACGCGCACACACACACACACACACACACATACACACACACACGTGCCCACACGCAGTGTTTTAGAGTTCATTTTCAGGTTAGGGTTGCTCATATGGTCCAGCCAGAAGTGTGGAGACACAGACAGCTTCCTGACAGACATGATCTAGCACATGTGTATAATTTGACAGAAGGTCAAGTTCCCCGCCCCACCCGACCTCTGGGATGGGCAGGGTTTCTCTGTGTAGACCTGGCTGTTCTGGAACTTACTCTGTAGACCAGCTAGCCTGGAACTCAGAGATCTGCCTGCCTCTGCCTCCCAAGTGCTGGGATCAAAGCCACCACTGCCCAGCATTGTGTTTCTTGCCTACCTACCTTTCTGTCTCCAAAGCCCAGCACTATGCTAAGTTCCACGTTCCCCCGCACACCAGTGAGCACGGGTGTGTCAGCTGCCAGTGACTCCATATGTTTGAAGGAGTCAGATGGCAGCAGCACTCCTGATGCAGGGATTCAGAGGAAAGCTGTTTGGGGGCAGCATCCTTGAAGAGAAGATGGAAGACGGCTCTAGTGGGTTCTCATTTCGGTCTCTACCTGAGTTTTTCATGCTGGAGACTGAGGGGAGCTAATGGGACTGATAGACCTCTGGGAAACAAGTCTGCTCCCCTTGGCCTGGTCACTGCTAGCAATCATTAGACATCCACACAACCCACCTCTCTAGCTCCCACCATTGCTAAGACAAACCACTGACTTTCAGGAGGGCTAGCTCAACCTAGAATCATGCCCGGATAAATTGGGCATTCCTTTCTTTCTTTGATACATTCCTTTCTCTCTTTGATGCATTCCTTTCTCTCCTTGATACATTCCTTTCTCTCTTTGCTCTGCTGCTCAGGCTAACCTCAGACTCCTGTCTCTCAAGCAATCCTCCTGCCTCACACTCCTGAGCTTATGCTACTACAGCTGTGTGCCACCAAGCCCAACCTGGACAGGCCCTTCATAAAGTACACCAATGGATACGAAGCCGATCGCGCCCGCGTGTGCTACGCGTGTGCTACGTGCTACAGCATGGACATGCTTTGACGAGACAACGTCACCTCTGAGAACTATGCCTTTTGCTTGGAAGGTGTCCAAACAAAAATGTTCACTGCAAGCTGGTTTCCAGGGTTACCAAGTGGGAAAAGGGTGGATGTCCGTGGAGGAGGTGACTAGCTAAGTGCTTCATACAGACAAAGGAATGGCTTGCAGCCATAAAGAGGGTGATGCCCATCTTCTAGTGTTCGCAGGGTGAGATCTCAGTGGATGAGCTCAGACGCTTAAAGTAGGATCTGCACAGGTGTGCGTGGGCCTGGAGGGAGGACTGCCAGGGAGGAGGAACCTCCAGGTGGAGGGAGGACTGACACAGGTATGCACCGAAATCCATTGAGCCCCTTCAAGTGAACTGCAGTATATGGATGGGTCAGCAACCCACATACAAGGGGGTCTTACTGCCATGTGGGCATGGAGACTCATTGTTGCTAGGGCTTTCCATAATTTTAAGAAAGACTGGAAATAAGGCTTCCGTAGGAGAGCGCCTGCTTTGTAAGTGTTTTAAATCAAGCAGGGCTGAGGCTGAGCATATTCCACGTGGAGGTCACTGTACCTAACCCATGCTTAGGAACAGCTAGCTGGCTTTTAAACCTACCACATTTTACCACCAGGGGTTGTTCCTCTGGGCCTCAGTTTCCCCATCTGCAAGGTACAGGAGATGGGTGGAACAATATCTACTGTCCTAATATCAGGACTGGATGTTTATAGAATACTAGTATTTGGGTGGGTCACAGATCTTTTGGGAACAGATCACGACAATAGCCCCTTTTCCCAAGTAGACAGAAACACATAAGTATGACATCAGCCAGGTTTACTGTGTCATTTCTGGGACTTGCTGAACCCCCGCAGGCATTCTCCATTCTACACACCTTAGGGAGGGATGAATGCACATGGTTCGCTAGATCCATTATGAGAAGGTCAAAGTCAGCACAGCCAGCAGAGGAGAATGACCCAGGGCACTGACCGTGCAACCACAATCTCTGCCTAGACCTGCAGACTTCGGCAGAACTGCTGAGGCACACATCAGGGACAGGGAGGGCAGCGTGCTTTAGACTGGGCTCAGAGAAGTCTTAGAATCCTTTCCCACACCATGAATGTGGGCACACAGGCTGGCCTTCACCCCAGAGAGAAGCCACGCCCAGCCCCAAACTGTCCACCTCTAAGGTTCAGCCATGATAGGCCATGCAGATTAGACCTGCCTGCCTCCTTATCACCAGACACACAGAGTAGGTTCTCACAGTTTGGTGAGTGGGGCCAGGCCCTCAATACCAGGACTCGTGTGTGCTGGTATCACTGGGATCCAAGTTCATAGAGGGGCACCAGGGCCTGGAAGGTAAATGGATGCGCTTTAGTCACACTACTGGTAAATTACAGGTGGGGACTTGACTTGCGGTTAGCCTGACTCCAGGATTCATGTCACCCAGATGCTCCCCCTTGAACATGAAATATGGGTGAATATTCTTTTTTTTATGTATATGAGAACCCTGTCTTCATGCACACCAGAAAAGGGCATCAGATCCCATTATAGATTGCTGCGAGCTACTATGTGCTTACTGGGAATTGAACTCAGGACCACTGGAAGAACAGCCAGTGCTCTTAACCGCTGAGCCATCTCCCCAGCCCATGGGTGAATATTCTTAATGGTGAAATAAGAATTGATAAATAAGTCCTATGATCTGCCGGCAGGCGGTGTTTCGTGTGTGTGTGTGTGTGTGTGTGTGTGTGTGTTATGTGTTCATGTGGGTTTTGTGTGCTTGTAAGGCCAGAGGGATCAATATCAGGTGTCTCAATTCCTCTCCACCTTAGTTTTTGAAACAAGGTCTCAGGGAACCTCACCGAGCTGCCAAGTTGGCTGGGAGGTCAGTACACTTCAGAGATCTGTCTGCTTCTACCTCCTCAGCTCTGGGATTCCAGGCATTTGTGCGAAGCCTGACTTTTACATGGGACCTCGGGATCCACACTTGGGTTCTTTTGCTTAGGTGGTAAACACTTTACTCACTGAGCTGGATCCACAGCCTCTACAGGCTATATTTTAAATCAGGATTGGCTTTCAAAATGGCAGATCTGCTGGAACCCATTTCATTGAGCTCAGCATGATACCCCACTAACAGCCATTTCCCCATCACTGACATCCTATGTGGGTCAAGTCCCTCGTACTAGAGCTAATATGATAGATAAAACTCGTGGCCTTGGGGTCAGGTAGGCTGGGAAACTCTCCAAGACTTTAGGGACACAGCCCTGGCTCAGAATTATCTGCACTCCCCCACTGGCTAGAGGTATAGACCACGAAGAACATCCCAGAGAAAGGTAGGCATTGGGAGGCAGAGGCAGGCAGATCTCTAGGAGCTTGGGGCCAGTGTGGTCTACACAGAGAACTCCAGACTAGCCAGGGCTACACAGTGAGGCCCTGACTCAAAAGATTCCATAGGAATTGAAACAACCAGAGTCAAGCTGATGGGTGTGTGAGGTACCCAGGCCAGCGGTGGGAATGAGAGTGGGCGGGGCACAGGAGTGATTGGCAGTGTGAGACTAGATTCTAGATGCAACTCATGGTAGAGACTCAGAGGACGCTTCTGGACTCTTCCATGAGTTTACGTTTTCAAGGCAATCTCAGTAATCACACATGTTGACAAATGTTTCTGCACCAGAGTTCCACCTGTGGCCATTTTTACTCGACGTCTGCACGGAACAGGGGCCACAGGGCCTTCTTCAGCACACCACACACACCCAGACAGGGAAGGCAAATGATTAAGGAGCCAAAAGATACAGCTGGCCAAGCCAGGAGTGTCAAAAGGTATCACAAGGATGGGCCAGCGAAATGGCTCAGTGGGTAAAGGCGCTTGCCACCAAACTTGAAGACCTGAGTTTGATCCCCAGGAGCCACATGGTGAAAGGAGAGACCTGACCTGACTCCAGCAGGTTAGTCTCTGACCTCCATACCTAGGATGTGGACACACACACAGACACACACATGCACAAACACATATACACTCATATGCATACATATATATATGTAGACAGACAAGACACACAGACACGCAAACACATACATACACATTCATATGCATACATACAGATACACAAACACACACATACACATTCATATACATACAGACATACACAGACACAATACACACACAAATATACACACAATAAATATAATAATTTTTTAGTTTTGATTTCTTGAGACAGGGTCATACTATGTAACCCTGGTTGTCCTGGAACTCACTTTCTAGACCAGGCTGGCCTCAAACCCACAGAGATCTGTCTGCCTCTGCCTCCTGAGTACTAGGATTAAAGGGGTGCACCACCATGCCCAGCATTTTTTTGTTTGTTTGTTTGCTTTGGTTTCTGAAAGAAATAACTTTAAAGAAAAGAAAAATATTGTAAATGTGAAGAAGTCTGTGCTGCTAACGTTAGCCCTTTGTATCTACAGCTTCCCCACCGGGAGGTTCTCATACCAGTGGCTTGAAAATACCCAGGGAAAAAATGGGCACCAGCACCCAACACGCACAGGAGTATTTGTTTCCCTACATACCACCATGAGTAACTGCCCCTGCAGGAAGACTTGGAAGCATACCGGAGAAATCCATTGGTGGTGTGCAAATATCACAATGTTTTGTATAAGTGTCTTAAGATATCAATATCTGCCTATTGATATCCCAGGGATCCTGAAACAGACTCCTGTGCATACAGAGGGACAAATGCATTTTAAGGGGCTGGTGGTGTAGCTCAACTGTCAGAATGCTTGCCTTATGTGCACAAAGTCCTGGATTCCACGCCCACCACCCACAAAACAGCTGTGGTGATGCGCACTGTAATCCTAGAACTACAACAGCAGAGGCAGGAGGATCAGAAACTAAAGGTCATCCTTCACGTAAGGCGTCGGAGGCCAGCTGGGCCTATAGGAGACTTGACCACAAAAGAACAAAAAACAACAACAAAAAAACAAAAAACAAGCAAACAAACAAAAAACCCCCCAAAAAACCCAAAAAACCAAAAACAAAAACCCAAAACTTTAAAATAACTAGTTATGGTGCCCAGGGATTGCATAGGCTAAGCACATGTGCACCACTGAGCTCATGTGTTGGTAAAAGCAAACGGCATGTGCTGGAGATGTCTCAGCTACGGAGGGCACAGGCTGCTCTTGCAGGGGACCTGGCTTCAGTTCCCAGCACCCACACAGTGCCGCCTATCTATACCTCCAGTCCCAGAGAGCTCTGCCGCCCTCTTCTGGTCTCTGCAGGTACTGATGTATAGGCTGTGGGGACATACAGGCAGGCACTCGTACACATAAATTTTTTTAAAGCACACTGCCTGCAGGAGCTGCCCTCTCAAAGAACCTGTCCGTGCTGTCTGCAAGATGCTATTTGTCTAATAAAACACACCTTATTTGTGTCTCTTAGAACTAAGTCATCTCTGCTTAGCACACCTGTCGTGGAATGGGTTTATTTGGACTTTCGGTAACCTGGGCTGGATTGGGACCACTCTTAACTCGAGTGACTCTCAGAGCTGGGTTGGAAAAACCAAAGCAGCTTTCCTCCTGGCTCCATGCTCACTTCTTCACCATGTCAGGGTTTTCTTCTAAGTCTGCCACACTGTGAGGAGGCCCAGGCTTCCGGAGAAGGCTCTGATTGACCAGCTCCAGCCTCAATAGCCAGGCAGGTCAGTGAAGATTCCCTCACTCCAACCCAGCCACTCCACAGCAGGAATTCCGCATCTCTGACTGTACCTGACCAGATTCCCAGCCCCTAGCATGTACTGGTGTAATGAAATAAGCGTCGGAGTAATTCATTACATGGCTATCTTAGCCAGATAAGCTTTCTTCTTCACTGCTCCCTGCCTGTTCCCAGTAAAATATCTCCCAGGGGCTGAGGGGTAGTGCAGGCACTAAAGTGCTTGCTGTTCAATCATGAGGATCCTGAGTTCAGATCCTCAGCACTTGAGTAAAAAGTTGGGCGCCAGAGAGTGCACCTGTAACCTCAGCACTGGGGAAGGCAGAGACAAGGAGGGTAGCCAATCAGTGAGCTCCAGGTTCGGTGAGAAAGCCTGCTCTTAAAAATGAAGTGGGGGGGGGGCTGGAGAGATGGCTCAGTGGCTACTCGGCACTGACTGCTCTTCCGAAGGTCCTGAGTTCAAATCCCAGCAATCACATGATGGCTGGCAACCGTCTGTAATGGGATCTGATGCCCTCTTCTGGAGTGTCTGAAGATAGCTACAGTGTATCTGGTGTGTCTGAAGACAGCTACAGTGTATCTGGTGTGTCTGAAGACAGCTACATTGTACTTACACGTAAGCTTTCTTCTTCACTGTTGCCTTAAAAAAAAAAAAAGAAAGAAAGTGGAAGAATGATCAAGGACCTGGATCCTCTACACCTTCATTTGTGTGTGTGAGCAACACACACACACAAATGGAAAAGGTGATTGAAGAAGAAGAAGACACCCAACATCAGCTTCTGGACCGCACACACACACACATATATTAATGCGCAAACACTGTGCACACACACAAACTTTAATACAGCACCTAGCATACAGTAGGCATGCAGCAGTCAGCAATCTTCAGTCCAGGGTTGAGATAGAACAGCTGAGCCTATGGTCTCCATCCCCAGCACCGTAAAACACTCCTGCCATAGTAGACAGGGATAGTAGTAGAAAATAAGGGGGGGGGGGACAACAAACAACCAGCTTGCTTCGTTCAGGATGGATTTAGCATAGCTACAGTGCATAGCTGTACAGCAGGGACCAGCAAATCACCAGGGGCTGAGCAGCACTATTTGACACAAACATGCGTGGTACGCACTAGGAAACAGAAGCTGGGTCCCTTTCCTGCCTCTAAGGTACATCAAAACCTAGAGATGGGATGGACGTACCCACCTGGCTGCATCTGGGGCACACTTAGGTCTTCTGTGAAGCTCTTCCTGTTTCCAAGGCTAACTCAGGCACTAGTGCCCTTGTGGCCTCTCACTAGGGGTGAGAATGACTCAAAGACGAGGATCACATGACCAGAAAGCTGGGCTCCTCCTGCACATCCTGGCTCCTTCCCCAGAGTTCACCCTTAACAGCGGTCCTCCTGCAGTGACTGTCTCCCCCCCCGCCCCCCCCCAAGCTAGAGCCTGGGCTTTGGTGAGCCTAACACAATCCTGGTGAGTGCCAAGAGGGCAGCCTGCGGGATGCACCTCCAGATTTAACCACTTAATCCCCAAAGTCCCCCTGTCTAGCTGGCCGGCCAACCAGTACGCCACTAATTCTTTAAGTCTTCTTTATTTTTGTTACTTTGGCTGGGACTTCTTTCTCCTCTTCTAGTCCCAAGGCAAGAGTCAGCCGCCCTTCCCTAGTTCACCGGTCAAAGACAGATTCCAGAGCCCCATCCTCTCTCCTTCCCCTCCCCCTCCCGAGGCAGGCAGCTCCCAGCTCCCTCCCTCCCCACTCCCCACACAGCCTCTTTTGTTTCTCTCCTGTATCTTTGGGCAGTGACTTAGGTTACCTCATACCCATCCTCCCCCTGGCTTCCCCAGCCTCCGAGGTGCAGAATGTACTGTGCACGCTCCCACTCCCACCCCATTACCGTACCAGGTGTCCCCCTCCTTCGATGCAGCCCCCTCCCAAGCCGGGGCAAGGGGTGGCTAGCCCGTCAAAGCTTGAAGCTCCAACTCCTACTTTGCAAAGACTCAGGTCGATGCTCTCTGCCCCAGTTTCCCATTTGTTTGAAGTGATAAGAATGACCCTATTTCAAGTGGAGTGAATTAAGAGCGAGACCCAGCACTAGCCTTGGCACCCCTCCCCCAACGCACCCTGGAAGGGGGATGGCTCTCTTTTACAGCCAGGTTGAATACAGCTGTGGCTCTTAGCTGCCCACAAAGGACAGGTACCCAGCTCCTGTGCTAGGGCTGGAACTCAGGACGTCCTGAATGCCGGGCAAACCCTTTAGCACTGAGCCACATTCCTAGCCCTTCTGGTCCCTAAACCTACCTCATATGTATGCAAATTCAGATAAATCAATCCAGGTGTGTGCATACAGAGGCCAGAGGCAGAGGTCAAACACCTATCTTTTTATTTTCAGAGTCCCCTCCCGCCCACCCCCACCCCCACCCCCATTCCGCCCCCAGTCATTTTAACTCAGCCGGCTGGCCAGGGAGTGCCAGGATCACCTGTCCCTGACCTCACTAGATCCCTCCCTCTAGACCTGGGGTTACAGCTTTCTGTCTCTCCACGGGGCTTGGACACGGATGCAAGGGTCCTCATGTCTGCATAGCAAGTAGTTTATCCACTGCCCTGTCTGGTTTAGCACCCTACTGGGTCTTAAACTGACTTCTCCATAGGGCTTGGGGCGGGAGGATGGCTCAGAAGACACAGACATTGCCACCCCTGCCTGACCACTTCAGCTTGATCTCTCAGGACAAGCTCCAAGGAGAGAATTCACTCATGCAAGCTGTCCCCGAACCTCTGGACTTGTGCCATGGCACTTGCGTGCCCCCCCCCACATCATCAATCAATCAATCAATCAACCAATCAATCAAACAAGTTTTCAAAAGAATGATGCGCTTCAGCGCTCTAACCATGGTAGAATATGGCCAAAGTTGAAAAAGGTCCAGTTCAGTAGTGGTCATGGTAGCTCAATCTGCAACTGCTTCATTATTATTATTATTATTATTATTATTATTATTATTATTATTATTAATTTGATGCCATAATTCATTATCGAGCCACACAGGAGCCCCAGCCCTTACAGCCACCCCAGAAGCAGTAAGGATTGTTCCTTCCCCCCTCCTAAAATCACCTGTGCTGTAATCTCATTGTTATTATTGTCCCTGTTTTGAGTACGGAAAAACTGAGCCTTGGCGCTTTATTTCTTTTGTCCCTTTTATTGGTAACTTTGTGGACCAAATGTTACTGGCTCAGAGCTGGGGCTCAGAACAAGTTTGTTGGGCTCACTGACTCTGGTTAAAGCTAAGGTCATTAAAAGATAACCCCCCAGCCCAATGGCCCTCCGGGAGACACACAAGGTAGACCAGAGCATTCTCATCTTGCCCCCACCTCACACCCCATGCTGGGCAAGGGGAGAGCATCCCACACCCACTACCCAGATTTCAACCAATTGTCCTCTCAGCGGGTTTTTCTAGTTCTAGTCAACTAGGCAGACTGGGAAGTGATGGGTGTGGTCATCTTGTCACCTGATGAGGTAGAGAGCCCAAGCCGGGGTGGGAGTACCCCAACATGGGCTTCAGGGGTGCAAGGGACCAGCTGGAGGAAAGCACCTGCACTTCCAGAGGTCAGGAGTACCAGAGAAGAAGAACCCTGGTGGGTGTGGCAGTTGGGGGGAGGGATGCTCTAAGCCAGAGAAGCCAGGAAGGAGTCTGGACGCTGCATTGAGCTACCTCTGGGACAGAAATGGAGCTAGGATAGAAAGTTAATTCTAAGGCAAAAGTTATCTGCTGTCTCCCCTGCACCCCACATCCCATACCGCACCACCGGGCTCCAGTTTCCCAACTTCTCACCCTTGTCGGGGCTCAGAGTGGCGCACCGGGTCTGCCTGGACCACAGTCTCTTTTTCGGGTTCCCTGAGCACCCCAACTCCTGACATGCATGCACACCTATGCAGGCTCTCGTCCTCGCCCTGAGTCTCGGGTGGAACGACACTAACACCAGCAGAGTACTTCTGCCATCCCGCCTGTACTCCAAGACTCCAGAGTTAACATCCCTGCCCCATCCCCCGCTTCTATTAGATTTCCTTCCCTCCCCACTCACTTCTACACCTTCCATTTCACCCCACCCCCACCCCACCCCACTCTCCAATTCATGGCCAGTTTTCCCTTTTCTTTCTCCCTCTTTCTGCCTCCTCCCAAAGTCTACATTTTGGGCGTCAAAACTGTGGCACCCTCCAAAATATTAGTCCCACTCCCCGCACCCCTCACCCCCCCGGATTCCGCAGCAGCGGTACTTTTGAAAGGGAAAACAGAGAGGAGGCGCGCGGGGGACCTCCAGAGCCAGGGAGCCGGACCGCAGGGCGCCCCGAAGCGACGGTTCTCTTCGCCAGCGCCCGGGCTGCGCGGGCCCACGCGACATCTGTCGCCCGCGCTCCCGGCTCACACCCCGCTCACCCCCGCAGCTCCCCGGGCGCTGCCACCCCCCACGCTCCGGCTGCCGCCTCTCCCTGCGGCGCCGCGCCAGCTTCCTAAGGTGTCTGCGCTCCCGCGGGGCTGGGCTGGGATCAGCGCGAAATCTCGGGGTCTCTGGCTACCTCACCTGTGATCTTCACAACTCGACCCACTCTCGGAAGTCAGCCTAGTGACCCCACTCCCGTTCTCTGAAGCCTCTCCACTCGAGAACCTAGAAAGGCGACCCCGACACTTCTTGCTCTCCCAAAACGCCTAGCAGGGCACCTGGCACACCCACCTACAGCCTCCCGACATCAAACGTTAGGTGCCCAGAACCCTGTGACGGTTCGGAGCACACAGCAGGCGCCCAGCCCTCACACCGTAGCTGGGGGGGGGGGGGGTGACAGGAGGCCAAGCTGTAAACCGCGACACCTCGTGGTAAGTGGAGCAACAAAGTTACCCGGGAGATGGGACCCTAAAGTGCGCCTGCTTTGGGGAGAGGACCACGACCTAGCCATGAGAAACTCCCACGGGAGCGGGGGTGGGAGGAGTGGGGGTCATAGAGAATGGGGGTCACAAACTGCAGATCTTTGAGGAGAAGGGAGTTAACAGTGGAGATATGGAGACCTGGTCTAATTGGAATGCCAGGCGACTTGGAATAGGCTGAGAACCTGTGGTGTCTAATTAGGGGGAGGCTCTTAGTTCGGACTGGTGCGGTTCTACTGCGCGTGTTTACCGGGGGCTGGCGGCGATTTTGGTGGCTTAAGTCTTTCTAAAGCCACTACAGGAAGGGGGAGGAAGGAGAGAGAGAGAGAGAGAGAGAGAGAGAGAGAGAGAGAGAGAGAGAGAGAGAGAGAGAGAAGTCGAGAAGACGCAGGGACAGCGGGAGAGGAGAGAGGAAGCAGACTGGAGAAAGGGAAAAGAGGAGAAAGTGGAAAGGCAAAGGAAACCTAGACCAGGGGAAAGAATAGCGGGAGTCAGAGGAGAGAGGAGAGGATGCGAGGAAAAAGAGAGTGGAAACATTGAAGAGAGATGAGAGTGAGGGAAAAGAGGGGAGGGGAGAGGAGTGGGGAGCGGGGAAGAGTGTAGACAGAACAGAGACAGAGGAGCGGGAGGAGAGAGGGGGAAGAGAAAGGAGGGAAAGGGAGAAAACGGAGGAAAGGAGAGAGAAGAGAGAGGAGAGGGGAAGTGAGGGAAGGAAGAGGAGAGAGAGGAAGGAGGGAAGGAGAGAGGGAGAAGGAAGGAGGGATAGAAAGTAGAGAGGGAGAGATGGAGGGAGCAAGACAGAGGAGAGGGAGAGAAGAGGAGAGGAAGGAGAAAGGCGAGGAAGAGAAGAGAGAGGAGGGGAACAGGGAGGAGGAGAGAGAATGAGAAGAGAACGAGAGAGAGCGAGAGAGCGAGGGAGGGAAGGAGAGAGAGGGGGAGAGAGAGAGAGAAGAGAGAGAGAGAAAGGGAGGGGGGGGGGACTGCGCCGGAGCAGACACTCAGGGTCTGGATAGAGAGGGACAGAGAGCAAGCGAGGAGAAGGAGACCGGGTCTTTTGCACCTCGCCAAGGAGCTCTGGCTCCCCCGTCGCTGTCGCTCTCCCGCCCGCTCGCCCGCGTACCTGTTGCTCGGTCCGGGCTGGGTCTCGGCTCCGGTCCCCCCCACCAAGAAGGCCCCGCGCGCGCCGCCTACGCGCTCCGCCTGCCGAGCAGCCAGGCCGCCAGCGCCGCCACCTGCGCGGCCGCGCACAGCCAGGGCCAGCGGGCGCGGAGCGCGGGCAGCAGCGCGGGCAGCGGGTCCCGGGGCCGCGCGCGGCGCCGCATGGCGCGTCGGTGCAGCTCGTCGCCCAGCGCCTGCAGCCGCAGCGCGGTCACCTGCGCCGCCGCCCAGCGCAGCCCGGGGCGAGCGTCGCCACAACCGCACACGGCCGGGGGCCCGCGGCCGCGATGCCGGGGACACGGGCACATGGCGTGCGGAGGAGCCTCCCTGGACCCCAAGTTTCGCCCTGCGCCGCGCGTTTGTTGTGCTGACGGCGCTATTATTAATTAAAGTGTCACATGGTGGAGGGGGCGGGGAGGGCGCGGGGAGGGGGTTACATCATCCGGCCCGGGGGGTGGGGAGTGTGTGCAGGAGAAAAAGCCGAGAGGTAACTTTTAACCCTCGAGACGCCGGCAGGGCGGGGACAGGCGGGGATGCGGGGCTTCGGGGACGCTGGCCCGGGGCGTCCGCTGTCTCGCTTCCCGGGCTGCGGGAGGTTCCAGCTTGGACATAACCTGGAAAGCCAGCTCGGTGCCCACAGTGGATGGAGCTCCGGGAGAATTCGGATGTTGTGCGGAAAGATTCCCGGGCTGTTGTGTGGCTTGGGTGGTGGGAGGCAGGGGGATTCAAGCCGACTTGCCCTGTTTCGGGGCAGACTCCACACCTGTCAGCTTTCGGGTCGGTGCACGCATTCCTAACACGCGTTCACACCCCCTTCTGGTGACCTGACCTAAGCGCACCCCGGGGTAGGAGCGCGAACCCTGAAATAAGGGCGGGGGACCCGGGGCTGGCGGGGTTGGACTCCAACTTGGGCGAGTCGCCTTTGCACTCAAGACATTCCCCCTCCCCCAACCAAGAACGTCCTTCTAGAGAGAAGTTCTAGCAGGCTGCTTGTTTTGTGGGCTTTATCTTTTCTAACGGGGTCATGGTAAGGCGCTGGCTTAGTGCCCAGTGAGGTTACCTAACCCGAAGGAAAACCAATCCAGTTCCGCTCCAGCCCCTGGCAAGGGTGCCAACCGGCAAGGGGGCTCCTGAGACTCCTTAGGGTGCTAGAGAGACCCACCCGCCACTGGAAAAAACCACTGGAATTTGGGCAGTTTGGGATTGGGGCCTGGGGAGCAGGGAGGTGACCTGTGAGGAAACTTCTGTGGCCCCTTCAGACCTGCAGAGTATTGTAAAAGCCTGGTGAGGTCTCTGGTCCCTTGGAAAAGATTCTTCATGACCGATGAACTTGGAGAAGTAGCACCCAGCACTAATAATCCTCCAGTTCCCGGCAATACAGAAGCAGAGGCAGGAGGAATCTCAAGTTCAAAGCCTACCTGGTCCATATAGTGGTTTCAGGCCAGCCACAGTTACAGAGAGAATCTTATATTTAAAAACCCCGAAGAGTCAGGGAGCCTCTGTGGGTAAGGGTGCTTGCAACCGAACCCAATTACTTAATTTCAGCCCTGTGAATCCGTATGTTCCAAGGATAGAACTGATACCCAGGTTGTCCTCTGACCTCTGTATATACTATGTGATGTATATTGCATGCACATAAAATAGATAGAGAGGGAGGGAGGGAGGGAGGTAGCTAGCTAGACAGACAGACAGACAGACAGACAGACAGACAGACAGACAGATGTATTTAAAAAGAAAGCAAATCGCCAGGCGGTGGTGGCGCACGCCTTTAATCCCAGCACTTGGGAGGCAGAGGCAGGTGGATTTCTGAGTTCGAGGCCAGTCTGGTCTACAGAGTTGAGTTTCAAGACAGCCAGAGCTACACAGAGAAACCCTGTCCAAAAAAAAAAAAGAAAGAAAGAAATAAAAAAAGAAAGAAAGAAAAGAAAAGAAAGAAAATCAAACCACAAAAGGCTATGAGCTCACCTGTTTTGGTTTTGTTTGTTTGTTTGTTTTTAAAATTTATTTATTATTATATGTAAGTACACTGTAGCTGTCTTCAGACACTCCAGAAGAGGGAGTCAGATCTCATTAAGGATGGCTGTGAGCCACCATGTGGTTGCTGGGATTTGAACTCATGACCTTCAAAAGACCAGTCAGTGCTCTTAACCACTGAGCCATCTCTCCAGCCCCCTTTTCTGGTTTTGTGATGTTATTGTTACTTTCCTTTTGTTTCAAAAACTCCTGCTTTATAGTCCAGGCAGAAACTCTCCTGCCTCATCCTCCTGAGCACCAAATGACAGGCCTCTGCAGCTTGACTTTCAGCCACATCAGTGGCTGCTGGCTCCCTTGACAGGTTGGTGAAGTGACTGTCAGAGCTCAGCACAGCCGCCGACTAAGTTCTCTTGGTGACCCTCGCCATCACCCAGTCTCAGTCACTGTGCCCTAACAGCCCACACTACTGTGTACCTTCCATGCCAGCTGCCTGCCAAGGTCCTGGCCTGTGCTCCTACTGAGCATGTCTTGGTACCCTGCTTTCAAGATGAGGAAAGCCAAGGCCCAAGTCCACGAGGCCTGTTGCCCAAGACAGGGGTTAGAGCAAAGCAGAGCCCGGCCTTGAACCCAGTAGTGGGCACAAAGCTCCAGCTATGGTTTTACACTGGCCTCTGTATTCTGAGACTGATAATACCTCCCTCCCAGGACCAGGGCCCAGATTAAATGAAAGAACCGTGTGCCAAGCGCCTGGCATGCATCGGGCTCAAATAAACCTCGGTCCCCTCTGCTTCTGGCCAGAACTCCTTCCCCATCTCCCGGGACTCCCCCTCCCTAATCCCAGCCATCCTTACAGAGGGCAGCTGAATCACTGCCCAAGTGTAGTGGTCCAAGATCGAAGATACAGTGTCTATTTAAAAAGCCCTTTGGATTTGAATTGAACAAATCCCCCCTCCCTTTTAATCTCCACGCTTTTAACGGCTCACTTCATGGACATTAATTTTAATGGGACGATTATTACCCTGTTTGGAAGCCTGCCTCTCGAAACACTGGGCTCACAAGGTGGCACTGGGTTGGCTCCCAGCAGCTTGGATGCTTTTGAAGCAGAGAGGGTACAGCTTTGGTTGTGGGGAGGAGAGGGGAGGAGAAGAGGGTTATGGCGAGAGAGGGTCAAGGGAAGGCCTCTGTCTCCCCATCACCGAAACAGTCTCTAAAGTTTGCTCATAGCAGTTACCCTGACCCTCTCTGCACATGGTCACTGGGAGCTGGACCTTGAAATGTACCCTTTAAAAAGTTTTTGGTTTTTTGTTTTTTGTTTTTTTAAATGGGGGCTGGAGTGATGGCTCAGCGGTTAAGAGCACTGGCTGTTCTTCCAAAGGTCCTGAGTTCAAATCCCAGCAACCACGTGGTGGCTCACAACCATCTGTAATGGGACCTGATGCCCTCTTCTGGTGTGTCTGAAAACAGCTACAGTGTATAAATCTTAATAAAACAACAACAAAGTTTTTTTTATTCTCTCTCTCTCTGCGTGTGTGTGTGTGTGTGTGTGTGTGTGTGTGTGTGTGTGCGCATATACACATGTATGGCATGGCATGCATGTGGAGGTCAGAGAACAATTTGCAGGAGTAAGTTCTCTCCTTCCACTATGTGGGTCTCAGGAATTGAACTCCTGTTATCAGGCTTAGTGGCTTTATCCACTGATTCCCAAGATAGTCCCTTTTGAAGTATCCATTTCCTCAACTGGGAAGTAAAGATGACATCTGTATCTACCACACAGGCTCAAGACTCTTATAGGTCACTCCAACCCAACCCCACTAGCCTGCTGCTTAGCATAGCATGTTTGTTTAATAAAGGAGCCAGGCCTAATAGCACATGCCTGTAATTTATTCTACTCAAGGAAGCTGAGGCAGGAGCATTGCCAGGACCTTTCTGCATGACAGAGTGAATTGAAAGCTAACCTGAACACTTTACTGAGGCCCTGTCTCAAAACAAAACCTAATCCAAGGGCTGGGGTTATAGTTCAGTGATAGAGTACTTGCCTCAAATGCAAAAGGGCCCTGGTTTCGATCTCAAAAAAAAAAAAAAAGACTTTAGAGTTGGTCATGTAGCTGTTACTCAGAGCCCTCAGAAGAATGTAGGGCATGTGCAGCCTCATGTCTGGTATCTGTCTCACTCTCATCAGTCTCTGAGGTCTAGCGTTGACCAGAGAAGCAAACCCTTTGGCCAGTAACACAACGCTCTCCCAACACTTCCTGTCAAAATTAATTTTGCTAATATGTTGCAGGCTCTTTTTTGACCCTCAGCACCACACACACAGAGTGAGTTTGAAGCTGACCTGGGCAACATGACAAAGAGGAAGGAAGGAGGGAGGGAGGGAGTGAGGGAGGGAAGGCAGGAAGCTTTAAGAAGTTATTTAAACCAGCCATAGGATTAAAGGCAGTGCATACCTTTAATCCCAGCTCCTGAGGCAGAGGCAGGTGGATCTCTGTGAGTTTGAGGCCAGCCTGGTCTACAGAGGTAGTTCCAGGACAGCCAGGGCGACACAGAGAAACCCTGTCTCAAAAAACAAACAAACAAACAAACAAACAAACAACAAAGTCACTTCAAAAACACAGTTCATAAAATTCCAAATGAAAAATTTTCAGAGAAACATTCCTATCCATTGCAAGGGAGCAAGATTCTAGTCTGAGGTGATTCCTCACGTGTCCAGTGTGGAGTGTAGTTGGATGACACAAAGACTGACTGGTCACATCCAGGCAATGGTGGCTCACGCCTTGAATCCCAGCACTTGGGAGGCAGAGGCAGGTGGATTTCTGAGTTCGAGGCCAGCCTGGTCTACAAAGTGAGTTCCAGGACAGCCAGGGCTACACAGAGAAACCCTGTCTCAGAAAACCAAACAAAAATAGACTGACTAGTTGAATGAATGACCATCTCACTGAGTGAATGGATGAACAAATTGGATGACCGGCTGACTGTCTGACTGAATAATTTGGAATAAAAAATGGATGGATGGATGAGTGGAAGAATAGATGGAGGAAGGAAGGGATGAAAAAAGGAATTTTTATTGTTCTTTTTTCCTCTTTTAACATACAATGTGGGGGCTGGAGAGACAACCCAGAGGTCAAGTACATTTGCTGTTCTTGCGGAGGACCCGGGTTCAGTTCCCAGCACCCGCATCTGACAGCTCATTATCACCTGTCACTCCAGGTTCAGGGGATCCAGTGCCTTCTGGTCTCTGTGAACATCTGCACACATGTGGCACTATTTACCCACACACAAACATATACATACAACATATGCATACACATACATATAGACACATACACATGCATACACACATGTACACATACATACACATGATTTAAAAAGTCGAGAAGTACAATGGTGAACGTGGAAATGTTATAAAATAGCATACAACTGTGTCTCTGTGTGTATGCATTTATAAGTACATGTATGTATGTATGTATACACATGTATGTATGTATGTATGTATGGCCCAGGTCATTCTTTCATTTCCTACAGAAATCAACACTGTCTGGGGCTGGAAAAGGTTCTACAGTTCTTTTCTTTGATTGATATCTTTTTTACTCTTTCTGGTGTTTAAGAGCCAGGGAGCCTTTCCTCAGGTATTTTAACGTGTGTGGCTGTGTCAGTGGCAAATGAAGGGACAGCTGTTGCCTCTTCTGCACAGCTGTGTTTCTGGAAGACGTCTGTCCGTGCCAAGTCCAGCTCTGATGCCAGGAGCCAGCTCACAGTACCCTGCGTTCTCCGCTCGAAGCCGGGGATAGCAGGGTGATAGATTTAAGTTGGGGAGCCAGAGGGAGCTGGGTCAGGGCCATCCTAAATGACAGCTGGGTGCCTTGGCAGGCTGCTCCTCTCTCTGGGCCTTGGGTTTCCCATCTACAGACTGGGAATGCCAAGCCTACCATTGGGTTGGCTGTTGAGTATTGAACCGGAGAATTCATGCGGGGAGTTAGTGACGCGATTGACACTAAAAATGACTTGTGACCTTTGTGGTTGTCTTGGGATTAGTAAATATCCACTTAAGAAACAAAATAGGGACTGTGACCCAACCCCACTGAGAAAACAAGGAGAGTCAGTCAGTTCTCAGAGATCCTGGGTTCTCTGTCTCACAGCTATTCCCAGGAGCATCCCTTCCACCTGACAGACATATTTACACACACACACACACACACACACACACACACACACACACAGAGAGAGAGAGAGAGAGAGAGAGAGAGAGAGAGAGAGAGAGAGAGAGAGAGAGAGAGAGAGAGCAGAGTGGCTCTTGTCCTTCCTGGGTATCCTGAGAAGAGAGGGTAGCCCTTCTCCAGGGGCTTCCTAACGACCCCTCTGGTGCCTTCCCTTGAGAGCTTTGTTGAAAGAAAAGAGCAGGTAAACAGCCACAGCAGGGGAGTCATGAAATTAACCAATTATAGTCTAGTGAATACAGTTGAAGAAGTGTGAACCGCCCTTGCATAAAGCCTAATTCCTTGACTAGGAGTCAGGAGACCCAGGGCTGATTTGACTTGGGCCCCTGCTGTGAAATTTACACTTTATTGCCCCTCATTCAGGCAATAATCACCTTCCTGAGGTGGGATAGACTCATAGCCGGTAAGGATGGAGGTGAGGTTGACAGTCAACGGGGTCTTCTCTGATTCCCGAAACCCCATTCTAGATATTCAATCTAGACCAGTAGGGACCGGAACTAAAGGACTAATTGTCATCCAGCAGTCAGTGGCCAAAGCACCGCAGAACACCCTGCTGTACCCAGAGAACAAATTGTAAGGCCCCAAATGTCAATACCTTTGAGAACCTTCCATTAGGCAGGTTACTCAGCACATTTTTGGTGCTAGAAGCAGCAGCTTCAATCAGACAGCGTTCTATTATTCACTTGACAACCTCAGTGGAGGGGCCTGTGTGCCCAACTGGCCTCTGCCTGCTTTTACAATAGTTCTATTGCCACACGGTCATCCCGTTCATTTCTATACAGAAGCTGTTTGTTGTCTATCTGGCTCTTTCCAGAAAAAAAAGAAACATGTCAACTCCTGGCTCAGAGGAAGGTGGAGTAGGTGGTGCTAAGATCCCATCAAAGGGTCAGGTCACATGGTTGCTGCATGACATCACATGTTGTTGCCTGGCATCCTCTGCGGGCCTGTTTTAATCCTGATGGCCCATCCTCTTGGATCGAGATGGCTGGTGGTACAGAGAGGGAGAGATGTGAACAGATTCAAAGTACACATCAAAGCTGGCTATCAGGGCTCACAGGCAGGTGTGAAAGGAAAGACTCAGGTTTCCACCTAGAGCATCGTCGTTTGCTGAGACAGGAAAATGTCGGACAAGGTTCCAGAGAAGTCTGTTGGTATGGAGGGTTTGTCTGGAACGATGGAAAGTTGGGGTGACTTGGAATTTAAAAGAGAAAACCATGTTGGGGGCTCTCGTTTCATACGAGTCTAAGTGAACATCATGGTGGGAAGAATGTGTTCGGACTGGGAGATGGCTCACTGGGAGTAGGAGCGTTCTCTGCACAAACAGGAGGACCAAAGTTGGAGTCTCTAGCACCCACTTAAAAAGCGGGGTACTGGGACTGCAGAGATGGCTCAGCGGTTGTACTTGCTGCTCTCCCCCAGGTCCAGACGTCAACCCCCAGTGCCCTTGTTGAGAGGCTCACAACTACATTTAGCGCCCATAGCTCCAAGGGACCCGGCACCCTCTTCTAACCCCCTTGGGCGCTTGCACCCAAAACCCTGTGCATGCTCACACACACACACACACACACACACACACACTCATACTTATGTAAGTAGAAATAAAATTAAAGATAATAATTTATGAACAGCTAGGTGTGGGTGCACATACACGTAAGCCCAGTGCTTTGTGGGAGCACAGCAGGACTGAGCCCTGGGGTTTGGGCGATACCTGCCCCTGGACAGAAAGGTTTGTGCTCTTCTTCAGTCCAGTGTGTGACAGGTCTGAGGATTAGGAGACAGAGGAAGTTGGGGAGCAGTGAGATTGATGGATGGAGGTAAGTCATCGTACTGGGGCAGCCACAGAAACTAGCTGGGGTTCCCAGGAGAGCACACAGTGAGACCAGAAAAGCCTGCTGACAAAGGAGATGCTACTGCATCCAGAAGTCCCCTCTGTGTCAGGGCTCTCTAGAGGAACCGGACTCACAGAACGTGCGTGTAGGTTTCAAAGAAGAGTGACCGGGTTGGCTTGTGAGATAGGAAAGTTAACAGGGACTGACAGCTCAGTCTGAGAAGCTGGACACCTCGGCGGCTCCAACCCTCTGCTGAAGGCCCGGAAGGTTGCTGGTACTGAGTCTGATGTGGAAGGCTGAAGAAGCTGGGGTCTGACGTGAGCAGACAGTGGCAGGAAGTGCACTGGCTCAGAACAACTGAGGACTTGCTTATACGGGCACACTGCCTTTCTCTGTCATCCGGCCCATTGGAAGGGTGTGACTCCATTTATGACCCCTGCTACCCCAACCACCGTCTCATGTGTCAGTCCTCTGGAAACATCCCCACATATACAGAGCTATGTTTCACTAGCCCAGGGGACAAACAGAACATATCATCACCCTGCCTGAGGGAGACACTCTGTCTCCTCTATGTTAAGCAGTTCTGGAAATTGGAAATTCAGTTGGTGGCTGTCCTGGCTGGTTTTGTGTGTCAACTTGACATGGGCTGGAGTTATCACAGAGAAAGGAGCTTCAGTTGGGGAAATGCCTCCATGAGATCCAGCTGTGGGGCATTTTCTCAATTAGTGATCAAGGGGAGAGGGCCCCCTGAGCTGGTAGTCTTGGGTTCTCTAAGCAAGCAAGCTGAGCAAGCCAGGGGAAGCAAGCCAGTAAGGAACATCCCTCCATGGCCTCTGCATCAGCTCCTGCTTCCTGCCCTGCTTGAGTTCCAGTCCTGACTTCCTTTAGTGATGAACAGCAGTGTGGAAGTGTAAGCTGAATAAACCCTTTCCTCCCCAACTTGCTTCTTGGTCATGATGTTTGTGCAGAAATAGAAACCCTGACTAAGACGGTTGTTGTCCCTCCCGCCAGCCCCTACTGGGTCAAAGGCTGACCATGTGACTCAGGGCAGCAGTCTGTACCAGAACCATCTGGAGGCCACTGAGGTTGCAGAAGAGTCTCTGGCCTGAGGCAGTTGTGCAGAGGGTTAACTAGAGCTCCGTGACTTCCTGGATGAGCTGGTTCAGAGGTGAACTCTCAAGCTTGGCGCCAGAGGACCTGAGTTCCAGAAGATGGAAGAATTGGAGCAAGTGTACTCCGCAGAGATGGCTCCTGGGTTTCTGTGATGACAGCCGTGGGCCAGACCTGGCTGTGACATTCGGAGACTCTCTGCTTGACTTTCTTAGTCATTCTTCAAGTTCAGCTCTTCTTTAAGTCTGCTAGACTTAGGGTCTGGTGCTTGTCAGTGAAGGTCTAGGCTTCTAAGGAGCATGCTCAGTATGGCAGAAGGTGGTCCACATAGCCTGACATCCACAGGGCCCATGGTTGATGATGTTTCTGTCTGCCAAGACTTATGCATCAGTTTGTCCTTCCTTCCTTCCTTCCCTTCCCTTCCCCCCTCCTTTCTTCCCTCCCTCCCTCCCTCTCTCCTTCCTTCCTTCCCTCCCTCTCTCCTTCCTTCCCTCCCTCCCTTTCTCCCTCCCTCCCTCCCTTCCTTCTTTCCTTCCTTCCTGCCTCCCTTTCTCCCTCCTTTCTTCCCTTTCTCCCTCCATCCCTCTCTCTCTCCCTCCCTCTCTCCCTTTCTTCTTTTCTTCCTCTCTTCCTCCAACTTTCTTCCCTTCCTCTTCTCCCCTCCCCTCTCTTCCCTCCCCTCCCCTTTTCTTTCAGTTCTCCCTCTCAGACCCCCTGAACATGACAGGCAACAGGTGAGCCCCTACACCAGGCTTCACCTCATTCTTCTTACATCCCGGCTGCCCACCAGCAGTCACATGGTTCTGTGCCCCAGGGTAACTATAGAACCCATCAAGGACCACAGAGTGACCAGGGACCTCAGTAAACCCAAGTGTAGCCTCCGTAACAGTTGCTAAGTTGGACACACAGTGGTCACTTGAGATGTCTTCAGAGGGGGTGTGGCTTTGCCTCTTATAGGTGGCATACCTTGGAGCTGCTCAGGATCTCCAAGTTTTCAAGTTCATCAGGAAAGGGTGGGGCATGCCTATGCACCAAGAAGAAACAAGAGCAGAACCACAAATGTCCTGACTCCCAGGAGACAATCCAGTGCCCAGGACTGAGCCTTTTCTGCTACTGTGACTAATAAAATCCTCACAGGAAAACATTCCTTGCTGTAGATACTGCTGCAGCAACCGGCTTTGAGCCCGGGCAAGCTGACAGTCTTTATTGTTAGCTGCATGGAGTAGCCCTTACTTTTTGCCCCAGGACATCTTTACTGCTACGCCAGACTGGAACAGGAGGAGAATTTCCCCACCCCCTGGATAACTAACACCAGCTCTAATCTCACTGTGCTCTTCAGGCATCCTTAAAGTACCTAGTGGACTGGAACTCAACCAGCACATAGTAGGACCAACTCGAGATACGTTCACTGTGGGAAACCACAATGTATAGATGATAAAGAACACAGGCTTGGATCTGTAATCCTAGCTCTTGGGGGTCTGAGACAGGGGGATCTCTGTGAGTTCAAGGCCACCCACTGGGGCTACAGATCGAGCCCTTGTCTCAAAAAAGACAGTCACAAAGTCCTAAGTCTGTCCTCTCTGAAAAGTTCTTCTTTTGTTCTCTCTTCCTCCTTCTCTCTCCCCATCCCTTCCTTCCTCCCTCCCCTTCCTTTCAATTCACCCTTCCCCCTACACACACACACACACACACACACACATCAACAGCATAATGTCCCAGAACTTAGAAGGAGAAGTAGGCATATTCCCTACTCCTAGTCAAAAAGCTGTTTGCAATTGATAGCTTTTGGGAGAGGGGGGAAAATCAGTTTACTTCAATGGAGTGACTCTAGGTATATCAACCATACCCCGGGGCCGGCTACAGCCTCAGGCTCAGTGGACCAACACAAACTGGACTACACCACCCCCATTTTTAAAAAGATTCGTTTTTATGTGCCTGGGTGTTTTGCTTGCATGTCTGTGTGAGGGTGTCAAATCCTCTGGAACTGGAGTTTCCGACAGTTAGGAGCCACCATGTGGGTGCTGGGATTTGAACTTGGGTCCTCTGGAAGAGCAGCCAGTGCTTTTAACCACTGAACTCTCTGTCCAGTGCCCCCATTTTGTTTTTTGTTTTCATGTTGTGACTTTTTGTTTGTTTGTTTCTTTTTGTGTTAGCTTTGTTTTTTTTCTTTTAGATTCATATCTCTGTGAGTTCAAGTCAGTCCAGACTACACAAAGAAACTCTAGCTCAAAAAACAACAACATTTTTTTTCCACAATAGACATCATGACAGTGTATAGCTAAGGTCTGGATATGGCTTGAATGTCCCTCTGAGGTTTCCTGTGTTGATATTTAATCCCCACATTAGGTACTACAAGTATGGAAACTTAACAGACTATGCTATTTCAAGGCAGGGCTTTGGGGAGGAAGCTACCATGAAGGCCACTAGGGTGGGGTCCCCATGAACTGAATCCTGGTGGTTAAATAGAGAGACCAGAAGAGATGCTCGCAGACTCAAGTGTTCCATCTCTGCCCTGTCAGAGGAGGGCACTGGATGCCCTGGGGTGTGGATGCTGGGAATCAAACTCAGGTCCTTCAGGAGAGCAGCCAGCGCTCTTAAACACCATTTCTCCAGACCTAGAATTACATCTTTTCTTAAGGCTTCAGTTCTCAACCCTTTCACAGGAGTCACATACCCTGCATATCAGATATTTACGTTATGATTCATATGAGTAGCAAAATTACAGTTATGAAATAGCAATGAAATAATTTTATGCTGTGTGTGGGGGATCACCATAGCTTGAGGAACTGTACTGTAGGGTGGCAGCATTAGGAAGGTTGGGACCACTGCATTCAGGTGACATGTGGTGACATGCAGGCTTATTTCCTAGTGTTTGGCTCACAGCATCCTTACACGTGGCATCTCCACATCCCTCCCAGGTACAGCTTCCAGTGCTGAGAACGAAGGAATGGGATCCTGCCCGTGGTCTCATGGAAGTGGAATTCTAGATCTTTCTTCTATTTGAACCAGGATACTCTATCTAACAAACGTCCCATGGTGACCTTTATATCACTTGATTACAATTTTCTGTTTCTCAGCCATGCTCCCAAGAGGATTGCTGCTAATCTTTAATATTGACCCCCCCCTTAGTGTCCTTTTTATTCATTCATTCTATTTTCTTGGAATCAGAATGTCTGAAAGATGTGGACATACGTCCATGATGTATTAGGATGACCGTTTCAGTCGGTCTGTCCACGTCTAAAGCAGTCTGTTGGAACTTACTGGTTTTTCAAAAGGGATTACTTGGTTTTTATGTGTCTCTATACATGCCTTTGAGTTTATGTGCACCGAGTGCCTGCAGGTGTCCCTGGAGGTCAGAGGGCATCCGATCCCCTAGAGCTGGAGTTACAGGCAGGGGTGAGCAACCTGGCATAGGTCCTGGGAATGGAACCTGAGTCTTCTGAAGGACCAGACATGCTTCGACCCACTGAGCCACCTCTCCAGGTCCCTGATGGTGTTGCTAATATCACTCCAGCAGAAGACAGACACACTCAGTAGAGAAAGCCATCTAGTTTCCTACCTGCCTAGATGTGGGGTTGAGTGCCTTAATGGCTAACTGGATCGCTATCCTCTAGAGTCCAAACAAACAAGAAACAAGCAAACATACCACCCAGTAGAACCTTGGGCTTGCAAATTACCAGCCGTGTAGTTTGGGACATGCTACTCAAACTTTTATTCCTGAGTCTCCTCACCCCTAATGAGTCACTGTGCATCTGGTAGTTCATTACTCTGCTGCCTTCTCAATACCAGCTTCAGAGCTAAGAGCCAGTCATCTACAAGCGAAGGGAGAGGGCTCTGGCTAATTGCGCTGATATAAAGTTACCGACTGTGTTGTGTGTTGTGATGGGGCAGATTCGATCTGGGGGATGAGCATCAGGGAGACATGATGGATTCAGAAGCAGGATAAGAAGAATCAAGATATGGAAGAATTGAGATATGGAAGATATGTGGGTGGGAGCTCACTAAGCCAAGGTGAGGAGATATCCCTGAGACGGGCAGGGTAGGTGCTGGGCATTGCTGTAAGAAATAACTTCTGCTGGGTTCATTTTCAAAGGTTCCTCAAGACAGCAGCATTGGTTTCACAACAAACGAGCAGAAGATACTAGACTCCAGTGACAAGAACCCTGCTAATCCTCCCCTCTGCAAACTAGAATTGTAAACAGAAAATTACAGCTGAGCTTGCCTGCAAGGCCACACGTCTGATGAGCTTTAAAATAAACAGGATGTAAAATGCAGAGATGACCCACACATGGCTTTTGTTGATAAAACGTTGATGGAAGCAACAGACGGAAAGATAAAACCCAGATGATGTAAGCTTGTGCTCGGTCGACGAGGAAGGGGAGGAAGAGGCTCGAGTGCATTTATGTTTAAAACCTTTCCGCTCATTCAGCACACCCAGCCTTGAAGTGAAATTGGCACACTGGTGCTCACTGCTCCAACTCTCCAGTGCTCCTTTTATAAACCAAACAAAGATCATTGTGTTTCCCAGTGGTGAGCGGGGTGGGGTATTATCTTATACCATGTCAACATAAAAACAATTCTCAACTCGGAGGGGAAACACATAGTTTATTCTGCAGCCAAATAGGAGGGACTGTGATATGGGGACCGTCGTCGTCGTCATCGTCTGATTCCAGGAAAGGAAGAGGGTCTGGGGAGGCTGGAGGTTAAAGAGATTGTGATGAGCAGAGGTCAGATGAGACACTGCATTAACCAGCACACCGGCGGTTAGGCAAGCAAGCAGTCAGCTGTCAGCAGGCACCTAGGCACACACTGATGTCCACAGGTCACACACACAGACTGGCATGCAGGCTGCACAGAGATAGGCACATGGGCCATGCAGAGGTACACACACACACAGACTGACAGACAGCCACCCAGGCCACCCAGAGGTAGGTACACAGGCCTACAAATGGACACACAGACTACACAAAGGTAGGCACACAGGTCTACAGACAGACATGCAGGTCACACAGAAGTAGACACACAGACACCCCCCCCCACACACACAGGCCGACTGGTGAAGGTTCAGGCCTCTGACCTCAAGGCTGTATTTATAAAGTCCATACAAAAGTGGCCATCTGCCAGAAGCGGCTGTATAACAGATGACATCACTGTTTACTTTTGGGTTCCCAGGACATCCAATGTCATCTGTTTTGTGCTGACTCAGAGCGGGCCCCTCACCCCATGCTCAGCTTTGCTGTCCTTGTCCACATCAGCACCTTGTTGTCGAAACATAAACTGACCCTTATGCCTTTCTCTTCACAACACATATCTGGGAATATGAATTTAGGTAACCCCAATCCCATGCTCCAGTGTGGCAGAGTTTCATGAAAAGAACAAAGAAAATTAATATATATGTATATATTAACATATACATACACATATACATATATATACATCATATATGTATACATATACATACACACACACACACACACACAAAAACACACACACACACACATATATCATGACCAGTTTAAAATACATTGGTGGAGATATCAAGGATATCAAGTAGGCAGTTACAGCAAGGTGGGGACTCGCTGTTGTAGGCTCAGGCACTATCTGATGACATTCTGAACTTTTGGGTTGGTGGAAGATAGGAGTCGACGAAGCTAACATAGCAAAAGATTTCTCCTGATGGTCACAGGGGCACTAGGTTTGAGACAGAGGTGGGAACAGAATGATTAATAGGGGGCGCTAATGACAGCCCAAGACAAACCATAATAATACTTAGGAGCTGCAACATTCCAACCTCCCCACAGTGACTGCAGTTCTGATGAGTTAAACAGCCTTGTAGAAGGTTCAGTGGGAAGTCGGGGGTCCCTTCCAGAACATTCCTTCACTGATTCTTTCCCACTGTACTGCCTTTGGACTAGTAGTCCTTCTGGAAATCTCTGCTGATTTTCCACAGTTGTTTTGTTTTTCTGTTTATCAGCTAGTAGCTTAAATGGCATTTCCTTAGAGAGGCCTTCTGACTACCCTTAATCACTAATTGGCTTCTCCCTCTGTCGATCACTTTGTTATCTGACCATATTTCTTATTTTCTATATAACCTTACCGGCGGATTCAGACATTCACATTAAAAAGGTATTTTCTTCTGTTTTATTTGAATGTCAATCTCAAGAAGGTGGAGATGTTTATTTGGATGTGGTGTGTGCAGATTTGAAGGCTTACTTCAGGTTGGGCTGGCTCCGCAGAAAAGAGTGCTGGCCGCGGGGCCTGATGACTTGAGTTCGATCCCCGAGACCCACTTGGTGGAAGGCAAGAACTGACTCCTTGTTGTTCTCTGACCTACACACACACACACACACACTAAATAAAATAAATGCAATAAAAACCACTACATTAAAAAACGCTACCTTTGCAATATGTATATAGCAGCCATTTAAAACCAGGTTTGCTGGAGGGAGGAAAAGTGCTTGCTTGGTACAAAGGTAGCAAAAACAAGAGATGTCAGAACGGAGGGGCGTGGCTGCCCGGAACCTAAGAGCCGCGGTCCTGGAAGTCTCCGGTCGACTACGGACACTTCCGGCGGATGGACAGTCCGTCCACAGCTGGCGGGCCCTGGGTGACGCGTAAGCCTGGGAGCGGCAAACATGGACGACCATAACCTGGAGGAGTTCCGCCGGTGCTGGCAGGAGGAGTTGGCGCAGTCACAGGCGCTGAGGCGACGGCGGCGGCCTGAGGCTGGGGAGCGGCGGCCGCGGAGGCCCGAGGCGGGAGCGCGAGGCGAGCCGGCCTCGGGGTACCTGGGGCTGGCGCAGGGTCTGCTGGAGGGCGCGGGCCGACCCCCGGCGCCTAGGCCTGGCCGGGCCGACAGGAAGGATGCGTCCAGCCGTTCGCGCTCACCCCCGGACCGCGACGCGGCGGAGCCAGAGCCGCTGGTGGATCAGCTCATCCGCGACTTGGTGAGTGACCCGGGCAAGACGACTTTCCCTGTGGCCCACCCTATGGGAGTGCGGACACGGGCACAGCAGGGACCCTGAACACCCAGGGAGTCCCTGCAAGCAGTGGTTCTCCTCTGGCATCTTTGCCTGTAAACGTTTTTGGGGTGTTGACAGTAGGTGTGTGCGCGCTCATGGGCTTGCAAGAAGGGTAGAGGAATGCTTGTAAACACCAATGTTCAAGACAACCTCTCCCCGCCCCACCCATAAAGGACTACGGGTGTGTTTGAGAAATCCTGCTCTAGGCACGTCCTTAAACTTGTAAGAAAGGTTGAGTTTGGAGAGGAAGGTCAAGAAAAAGTAGAGGACGGAATTAATGTTCATTTTTCTCAGTATTCTTTGATTTTCCTAACATAGCGTGTTATTTACATAAAAAAACATAAATCAAAAGAAACGGAAGGACTACAGCGAAGAAGAAACCTTTGGTCAGTATTTTTAGGAGGCTCTTAGCCTTTGGAGGGCTTGTGTCCCTCGGAGAATCAGGACGCTCTTTCTCAAACCTCATTTACCAAGTCGGAAGGATCAAATCAAGACCCCCTGACACAGATCCATGGCTTTCCAGGTTAGGTCAGAAGAGAAGGCTTTAATGGTTTCACTCAAACCAGGTTCAAAGAAAATTTCTAAAGTTCAGTGGGGAATACTTGTCTGTAAGTGAAAGTTTTTAGAGAAATAATGGGAGAGAACTGGAGAGATGACTCAGTAGTTAAGAGCGCAACATGTTCTTCTGGAGTTGGGTTTCTTTTCTCTCTTTCTTTTTTTTTTATTTGGTTTTTCGAGACAGGGTTTCTCTGTCTAGCCCTGACTGTCCTGGACCTCACTCTGTAGACCAGGCTGGCCTCGAACTCAGAAATCTGCCTGCCTCTGCCTCCCAAGTGCTGTGATTAGAGGCATGCGCCACCACTGCCCAGCTGGAGTTGTTTCTAATATCCATGCCAGGTGGCTTACGACCTCCTGTAACTGCGGTTTCAGGAGATTTAATGTATCTGACTTCCATGGGCACATGCACACACGAGTACAACCCCCAACCCCTACATAGACACATAATTAAAAAAAAAAAAGGTTAATTTTATGCAATGGAAAGTTTTATTTAAATGACACCAGTAGCTTCTATTTTGAGTTTTAAGGCCATCTTTCTTTTAAACACGTGTCTGGTGCTCTACCTTGATTCTAAAATGGCCATAATATGAGGTAGATAACTATTTTTTTTTTTTTTTGCATACGAAAAGACTCTGAGATAATGTTTTTGTTTTGTTTTGGTTTTTTTTTGGTTTTGTTTTGTTTTTCCAATTTGCTCAGGATTACCCAACTGAGAAATTCTGGGGATTGAATTTGGATTCCTGTGTTAGATTCCAGCAGAAGCTTGAGATTCCCCAGCCCCCCAGGCCTTGATGATGTGTAGGTTCTTGAGTCCTCTCATACCTGCAGCCCAGGGAGGTAGCTCCACGTCTCTGAGGAGAACCTGTCAGGGGTTTAGATATTGTCAGCTGGGTAGCCTCTGTTCGACCCTGTGCTGGGTGGTTTTACAGTCAACTTGACACAAGCTAGAGTTATGCCTCCTTAGGCTTGAGCTGTAGGCAAACCTGTAGGGCATTTTCTAAATTAGGGATTGGTGGGGGAGGGAATAGTTCATTGTGGGAGGAAACACCTGTGGCCTGGTGTTCCTGAGTCCCATAAGGAAGCAGGCTGAGGAAGGCAGTAATCAGCTCCTCTCCGTGGCCTTGCCGTAGCACCTGCCCCCGGGTTCCTATCCTGACTTTGTGCAATGATGGACGATGATGTGGAAGTCTAAGCCAAATAAACCCTTTTTACCCCTCAACTTGTTTAGGGTAATGGTACTTATCACAGCAATCAAAAACACTTTCCGGGCCTCACACCCAGGCAGCATCCCAAAATCAGAAATAAAGTGTCCTAAAGTGGAAGGGATCTAGGAGGAAGACCCAGGGCATACCAGAATCTTAAGTTTCATACGGAGTTGGCAAAAGCCTTCCCTGTGTCCTGTCCCAGGGTTGAATGATAACAAGCTTCTCTGCCCGGTCAGAAGCACCGCGTTAGGTACTGTTAAGGTTTCTTTTGAGCAGCAGTCAAATGCTGTACACATAAAGAGGCAGACGGTCATTATGTGCTCAGGTAGCCAGAGTTACGGAGGTTGAGCCACCTGACATGAGTGTTAGGAATAGGACTTGGGATCCCTGGATGAACAGACTCTGCTCTTCACCATCAGGGTATCGCTGTGTAGCTTAGACAGGCCTCAGACTCTTGCTCTCTTTGCTCGCTCGCTCCGTGTGTGTGTGTGTGTGTGTGTGTGTGTGTGTGTGTAAGAGAGGTCCTGCAGATGTCTGTGTGCTCAGCCTGCATGTGGAGATCGGAGGACAGCCCCAGATGTTGACCCTAAGGCACCTCCACATTTTATTTGGCCTGGAGCTTTGTCACAAAGCTCAGGCTATGTCCCTTGAACTTCCGGAGATCTGTCTCTTCTCTCTTCTCACCTTCTCTGGATCTCAGGCATGTGTCTCCATGCTTGACTTTTTATGTGGGTCCTGGGGGTCTGAGCTGAGGTCCTCACACTTGTAATGCAAGTGCTTGACTGACTGAGCTGACCCCCCCCCTGGCCTGGAGCTTTTCACTTTTGCACCTCCACCTCCCGAGCGAGCGCTGTGATCGCAGGGCTAGCTTGGTGCTGACTGTCCAGTGCTTCCTAGACAGTATCCTCATCATTCCCAACAGCCCTCTCCCGTGACCATTTTCAGCCTGTCCTGGTAGCTGAACAGGAGGAAGGATGCTTGTCAGTCTAAGGGATGGCAATAATGTTTATTAAAAATCCTCGCATACCTGTAGCAGTAAAGTGGGGGTCAGAGGTCAACTGAGCAGGTATTGGGGCCTTGGCTAGCTCATCAGGAACTTCGTTCCATGTCTTACCAGACAGCTTTGTGATGATTTGTCTATAGTGGCAACCAGAAATAAATACTAAACTTGGTGGGTAGTGTAGGGTGTTCTTTTTACTGTTCAGTTGTTTTACTTAAAGTTTATACATGATCTGAATAAAACCATTCTATGTTCCAGCATGGTCACTGGTCAGAGTACACATTACATCAAGGAGCTTTTTTTTTTAAAGATTTATTTTATTTATATTAGCACACTTATTGTTGTCAGACACACCAGAAGAGGGCTTCAGATCCCATTACAGATGATTGTGAACCACCATGCGGTTGCTGGGATTTGAACTCAGGACCTCTGGAAGAGCAGTCAGTGCACTTAACCGCTGAACCATCTCTCCAGCCCCCCCTCCCCTTTTAAACAACAACAATAACAACAATAAAAACCAACCACCACCAACAAAAAAATCAGGGTATCTTAGTTCAAGTGCTGTGAAAAGATACTGTGACCAAGGCAGCTCTTATAAAAGAAAACATTTAATTGCTGGCCTGCCTACAGTTTTAGAGGTTTAGTCTATAATCCTGGCGGAAAGCTGACAGGCATGGTGCCCGAGTAGTAGCTGAGAGCTTTACATCCTTTTGATCGCTGACAGAGAAACGGCTGTGGGCTTTTGAGACCTCAGAGCCCACCCTGTTCTCCTGGCAAGGCTTCTCACCTCCTACAAGGCCACACCTAATCCTTCCGAAACAGTTCTAACTGGGGAGCAGGTATTCAAATATATGAGCCTATGGAGGGGGTGGGGGTGGGGGCATTCTCATTCAAAGCACCACACAGGTGTCACTGTGTAGACCAGGCTGGCTTCTAACTCAGAAACCTTCCTGCCAGTTCTGGGTCAAAGATGTGGTTGCTGTGTTGGGTTTTGATTTGTGTTTGTGGTGGTGGTGGTTGTTTATATCTGATAACATGCTAGGGTTGTGTTCTTTTGTGAAAATTGTCTTTGGACATTTTATTAGTCACACTTTGAAATGTACAGATCTTAACGGCACAGCTGGACACCTTCTCTAGAATGTGTGTGTGTGTGTGCGCGCGCGCGCACACACACACACACACCCCCACACACACCCGAGACAGCTGATCACAGGACTGGGTTCCTAGCCTGTCTGTACCCTGCTCCTCACTGTTCCCATCCCCAGGGCCTGACCACTCGCTCCACTTTTGACTCCTCTGTAGTGGCGTCAGACACCTTCACTCTAGGCTGGGCTCTTGTGCAGAGCCTTATGGACAAGTTGTCCAGCACCGAGATAACTTTGGTTCGATGGTTAGATGGTTTGGGGCGTCATGCTGCCAGGAACATTTTGTCTCATCCTTGGGATTCACACGTTTCTCTTGGTTATTTGCTCAGCAGTGGAAGCCCAGGGTTGTGAGCGAGCAGGGCCCAGTTAGAGCAGTCACCCCACAGACTTCCCACATTTCTGCCTGTTAGTACTGCATAGAACTAAAGCAACCATGGTCTAAGTGTGCCAGCGCTGCGTGGTAAACTCTGGCTGGCAGGATCTGACTGTCGTGGACTTCTCCGAGTTAAGTGTGCCAGCACTGAGTGGTAAACTCTATCTGGCAGGATCTGACATTCGTGCACTTCTCCGAGTTTCTAAAGGAGGAGTAACTCCTGGAACGGAAGGTGGGGTTCCCCTGGGACCCTGAAACGACAGGCGGATGCAGCCAAGGCAGAGTGTGCACACGTGAAGCTGGTTCTTGTAGCCGTGTCACACTAAGTCCTCTTGTTTGAGACGGGTGTCCATAGCCCAGGCTGGTTGTGAGCATGCTGCAACTGAGGGTGAACTTGATTTCTGATTCTTCAACTTCTACCTCCCCCAAGGCAGGGAATACGTTTTCTTGTACTGTGGGTTGAACCCAGGGCTCCTAAGGCGAGCACTCCTCTAACTGAGCTACACTCAGCCCCTGTGACGTTGTTGGTGCTGTCTCCACAGCAGTATCACTAGTGTGAGGGCAACCCAGAGAAAAGTTGTTGTCCACTGGGCGCAGCTGTGTCAGAGCAGCGTTGGCTGGATGTAGGACAGAACCTTTGACAGACAAGCACAGCCGAAGTGAAACTGACGTGCCTCTGTGCAGCCTTGCCTTCTTACAAGAGGCTTCTAATAGCAGCACTTGGCCAGCTTGCTTATGGGAGTAGCTGGTGAATACCCATGCGGGCAGTTGGCAGTTTAGGGTGGGCCAGTGCGAGGGATGGCTGGCCCTTGTTTGAATCCCAGAGGCAGAAGTTACTGTCATTCGTGCCCCCCTCCAAAACCAGGTTCCTTTTGGACAGCGGTGGCATTTTAGTTGTGCTGATGCCAGCTTCTTTACTGCAGGTTTGTGACTGCCAACTGCTTGGTGGGACTTTGTTTAGGTGGTTGATCACCTCTGACCCCCAAAGATGCAGATGCCCAACTCAAACTGGCCTAAAGACACCCACTGGGCTGTATTTGGATCCATGGAAGTGCCCAGGAGGTGGTGCTTATGCTGGGCAGTGGTGTCACCCAGCTGGGACCTCGTGCCCCAGCCCTGCTTGTCTGCTGGCTTTCCCCACGGGAGGTTGTCCCTGCTGCCTCTCTCTTCAGGAGAGGACAGCTAGCAGCTGCAGCCTTCTCTTCCGCCAGCACAGCAGTGCTAGAGAGCACAGCATCTGTTCTGTGGTGCCCGCTGAAGCTGTGTTCTGGTTGGTCCAGACTGGGTCAGCTGAGCAATTACTGATTGAGATTGGTCCAGATCCGTGTCCAGTGCCCACTCCTGTTCATCCAGCAGGTCTGTACTCATTGTTGAGCTAGAGCTGGGGAGTCAGCAGTGTCCAGCGTGGACTCTCCTCTGGCCTCTCCAGCTTCTTGACTGTTAGAATGATGTTAGTGGAGGCCAGCCAGCCCGTGTGGGTTCTGGATCTGCCCAACTCATTCAGACCCCACCGTTGGCTAGCTGCATCTCCTGGTGTGCTTAACGCATTTCGTCAGCTAAGCTGGAGTGACTCCCCTGCCTCTGCTGTCCTTTACTTTCCTATTAAGGCTCAATTTAATCCCATCTACTGTGTTAGCTCTAATCCCCCAGTCCAAATTTCTCTTCTAACTAAAATGTTCTTATCAGTGCTATTCATTAAAAATGTTACTCAGTGTGCTCCCTTCGGCAGCACGTAATGAAGTTGGAACGATACAGAGAAGATTAGCATGGCCCCTGCCCAAGGATGACATGCAAATTCTTGACGTGTTCCATATTTTTTTTTGAAGTAAAGCATGAGAAGGTTGTGTTTTTAATCTGGCATCTCTGGTTATTAGTAAATCAGATAGTGACATTTGAAGATTGGGTTAGAATTGTTGCACTTGAAGAAAAAATACATTTAATTGAGCTGTGATATAGACACACATTTTCTCATAGCTGAAATGTGAAGAAAAAGGACACACAGTTCATTAGAGAATCATGGAGAGACCAAGATGATCATCCTACATCATTCCCACCATTATTACTAGAAATTACTGTCCCATGAGCTACAGAGAGAATATCGTGTACAGTGCTGGGAACTAAGACCCAGGTTTTCTCCTCAGTTCAAAAATTCTGTTAAATCTTTGTTTTGATTTTAAAATCAAAATCATTCTGGGATGAAATAAAATAATTAGTATAAAAAGTTATTCATGAACTATCAGGCCTTTGCTAGGGGGCCTTTTTCCATGATCTGTGTGTGTATTTACTAAAACAAATTTAAATGTCTTTACTGGAAGGTTCTGCTCCTTGAAGAAGTACGGGCTTTGTCCGTCCATCCATCTGTCCATCTGTCCGTCCGTCCGTCTGTCCATCCATCCATCCATCCTCTCCTCAGTCCACACTATTCATTAAGTGACTTGTTAGCAGCAGACATTATTCTAAGTTCTGAGGATACAGCAGTGAACAAGACTAAGTCTGACCTATTTGCATAGATACTTGCGGGGCAAACAAGTGCTCTGAAAAGAAGAAACCCTAGGCAGAGTGGAGAGTGTCTTCAAGGAGAGGAGCTCAGTCTTACCCAGTGCTGCCCTGCAAGGCTTTCTGGAAGGCAGAGGACTGGGGGAGGGACTGGCAGAGATTCTCTGGTGCCAGTGGCTTCATGGTTATGCAAGCTGAGTGGTCACATGGGTCATACCCTGCACTTAGTTTAATGCTTGCAATTGTTATTTAGTTTAAATGATGTATGTATCTATATGTCAGTCTGTGCACGGTGCCAGGAGAGGCATCGGATTCCCTAGAGCTGGAGTTGTGGGGGGTTGTGAGCTCTCTGACATAGGTGCTAGGAATTGCAGGAGCAGTAACTGCTCTTAACCACCGAGTCACCTCTCCAGCCCCTACAATTTTATTATTATTATTATTATTATTATTATTATTATTATTCCTTTCATTTGCAGCCCCGCAATTGTTAAAGTTCTCTTGTCTTAGGAACCCTAGCACACTTGTTCTCACACCAAGCTCTGCAGCTTCTGCAGCCGACGCTGATAGGGGGCTGTGCTGTCACTTACCAAACAGTTCACATGCATGGTCCAGCGCTGCCTGAACTGCACCCTCGTCCTGCAAGTGCCTCTTCTGCCTCCTGTCCAGCCCAGATACGGAGTCTCCAATCCCAGCTTTGACTCAGCTGAGCTCTGAAAGCAGAGGCTGACCTGTTTGCCGCACAGATTCTTTTCATTGCCACGCCCAGCCTCCTGGGAGTCCTCAGGTTCATAGCTGCCCTTCCTACCTTCCTTCTGCTGATCCTGGGATGGAGAGACCTGCTCTCTGCACGGCTTATCTACACCCCACATACTGCACAGTCCCACTGCAGGGAAGGGTGGCATCCAGTCTCACTTGTGGTTTGAGAAAATAAGCTGGTAGACTGGGCAAAGGTTCAAACACTCTCAAAATAGTCTCATGTATTTGGAAAGAGCAGCAGACATTTCCTGGGCCATTACCAGCAGGTGAGGAATGAGAGTAAACCTCACAGTTTTGAAACCAGTTCTAAATAAATAAATCTCAGGTGTCTCCCAGGCATGGGCAGTGTGCAAGGTACTGAGCAGGTTAGCTTCTCTGGGTGGCACTTGTCTCTGTGCGCAGCCCACAGCTTGATTGACTACTTCTGCTTGCTCTCAGAGCTGGGCTTGGGATTACGTTCGATGTGAAGAGATAAATCAGCTTTTTGTGCGCTGCTTAGGAACTTAACCTCTCTTTATAGCAGGAGAAAGGGTTCCTAAGCTCTAAATAGCTGACTTACTAATGAGGCCTGGGTACCTTGGGGACCATCTCCTGTATTTATTCTGTTTTATATGTGATGACTTATCTCCATAAAAGATTTACCTCTTTCAATATAGAGGCCGTTTCTCATACATTTGCTAATAGCACCTCCCTTCCCCCATGCTAGGCGTGTCTCTGAATTCACAATGTTTGAACATACATTAATTTAAGCTAGGTGATCTGCCTCCTGTACTGATATCTAGGGACTTCAGAAGAACAGAAGTCTGTGGAGTTAGCTCCAATGCTGCCTCTGTTGGTATCTGATGCTCTTTGACATTCCTGTTTGCTTGTGCAGGGAAAGGTATTTCAAGACAGAATGGGTGCCTATTTTGAGAGTGTTTGAACCTCTCCCCAGTCTACCAGCTTATTTTCTCAAGCCACAAGTGAGACTGGATGCCACCCTCCCCTGCAGTGGGACTGTTCAGTATGTGGGGTGTAGATAAGCCATGCAGACAGCAGGTCTCTCCATCCCAGGGTCAGCAGAAGCAGCCCCGCAGATCTGTTTAAGCACCATCTCGAGAGAGCGCCGGAATGGTGGTTGCCCCAGAGACAGAGATATGTGTTGGGAAGTGCATCTTGGAGTCAGGTTCTTCCCCTGCACTGATTTGGTCCTAGTAATTATAATTACCCCTCTTCTGCTGAACAGGAGAAGGCAGATTAAGTTTCTAACACAATGGTACAAAGGCTGTCCATTTATGGAGTTAGGCTTATAGTAGAACATGAGGACATCAGCCTCTCTGGGGACAGATCCCATCACAGTTTGTCTCAGCGCTTTTTTGGAGTGAGGCCAATAGACTTTGGGAAAATCCAGTATGCACTGACCTTAGCTGTCACACAACCCCTTTGTGTGATTCCTCTCTGGATTTTTCTATCTGCCCATGATTTAGGGTCGTGACTCTCAACATGTAACTTGCACAAAGCATCCCTGAGAAAGATCTGTGAGCCCTGCCCATGGAATTTTGGGGTACTAGTTCTAGGAGGTGCCCTGAACATTAAAACAATGCCACATGTGATTCTGTTGTCAGACCGAGAGTCACTGAGGCAGAGACTCATTCTTGGCACCATGGTGGAAGCCATAAAGCCACGTCCTCCCCAGCAAGGTGATTTCTTTTGTGTAGAGCTTGAGCTTGGAGAGCTGTGCTGTGCCCTTTGTCAGCTGATGCTCTTACACTGTCACGTTGCCTTTAATATTTCTGTGCTGCTCTTTCCTGAGAACATCTGTTTTGTCTGTCTGTCACAGGCTTGCCCTGGCGTGACTTGTAACTGCTGGCTGGCCATGTGCTCCATGTGCCTTAGTGGCAGCCTGACAGCATCCTTAGTACCAAGGGCTTTCTCCACATACAAATACAAGCTGTGTCTGCAGGGAGGAATGGCTTTGTGTCATCATAGGACACTTCTGCAGCAGCTAAGTGCTCGGAGTGGTTGCTGAGCTACAGCTTTGGTCAGTTCCTGCCTCAGGGTTGACCAAACCTGTAGTCTCTGGTAACGTGTTTCCCATGTGGGCAAACACCATCACATGCTGAAGCGAATGGGCCAGGGACTTACCTGTTTGCTCTGTTGGAGGATGGAATAGCATCTCTCTCTTGAGCTGCATGCTCATATACTATCTCAGTGAATGTCAGAGGGTGGTTTCTTCTCTGCATTGTGCACTAAGAACCCTTGGGGTTGTTTGTGCTCTGCACAGGACCATGTGGGCTCACTGGTTGACTGGGGGAAGTTGGACTTAGTGGAATCGGCTCTCAGGTGTAGACTCACATATGGCTTTAGTGGTTGGCCACTCAGGTCAGGAGTGAGCCGAGTAGCCTTGTGGGAGTTGGGGAGGGGACTTAGACTGTTTGGAATTGACATTGTCAGTCATTTTAGAGTTAAGAGGCAATCCTAAGAGTGGTGATTTAAAAGAAAAAGTTGGCTCTGCAGTATTGTTTATATTCTGACAGTTCAGCCTAGAACAGTGGCTGGCCTCCAGATCTTACACACAGCCCAGCACAGAGTCTGTCTAACTGTTGGTATGGCGGCCCCAACAGTCAGTGCCTGTGGTCCCTGCATCCTGGTGGGCTTCATCTTTCTCCCATGCTCCACAGCAAACCTTCGGAGCAGTTAGGTGCCCTTTAGAGTTGGTGATGCTGTTTGTGTGTTGTGTGGGTTCTCCACTGTGTGGACTTAGCCTCACTCCCTAGTCCTCTCGTCACTGCTGGGAGTGTCTGCTTACAGTGGGGTAAGTTAGGGGGCAGTGAGTCACCACCAACAGGCAGGCTTCAGAGTGATGGGGGAGTGAGGAAGGGAAAGGAGCTGGTACCCAGGCTCTGCAGGCCTTTCACAGCGGGACCATCTTCCATGTTGAACGTGGGAAATAGGCCAACGAAATAGGCATTTCTTGGGAGGCTGTGACTTCTGCCCAGAATAAAAGCAAAAGATGGCATTCCGTGTTCATCTTCAGGCCAGTTTGTCGTGTGGCCACTGTAAAAAAGCCCGCAGCCTGATAGAGCATGCCTCACCCCACCTCATCCTGTCTTGCTTAGCCTCACCCTGCTTTAGCTTTGGCTGTGTGAGGATAGAGACTTTTCCCCCTTGTTTCTTTACCATGTGGACAGACACAATAATGTAGAAGAGAAGGCAGAGGCCATCCGGGGTGGCTTTGTGAGTGATAGTACCTTACCTCGCATGTGCCCGCTACATCACAGACCAGCAGTGACTCCCACAGGGGAGTTAGTTGTCTGCGGTATTCTTCACCAGTGAGTTAGAAGTTGTTTGAATGCCCAGTGGCTGTTAGGCAAGGACCTTGCCTGATGTGAGTCCTGGCAACTGTTTTCTTAGGCAGGGCTCAGGCCTTCCAATTATCCTTGCAGATATTTTCCTGTTTTTCTGCAGGGCCAGCATCCTGAGTGAACATTCTGTTCCTCCTTTGTCCGCAGAGACCTGTCAGCCTCCTTTCCCGGGAGAGCCCTTTGGCCTATGTGCTTAGCCTGTGTTTGCAGCCAAACACGCTGTTTCCTCTAAGGCTCCCGATTCTCCTTCAGTGCCGAGACTCCTGGATGAGTAACATGACCCTCCAGCATTCTTTACTCTCAGTCTTGGGAGGGTCTGACCGGTGCTCTCACTCCCTAGTCCAGTGGAGACTGTTTTCTGAAGTGGCCATCTCGCAGTGAAAATTTGTAGTGAGCAGGGAATTAGTAACTTGCTTCCAGCCTGCAAGTCAGTGATGTCAGCCAAAGCTTATTAAACATGAGCTTCCTTTCCAAGCTTAGTTTGTTGGGACAGAGGGCAAGCTGTGTAGCTGAGAAGCACCACCCCGGTGGCTCGCAGGTGGACCTGGGGGCGTTCGGGTCACATTTGGCCTTTCCCCATCCCTCTTGGTTCCCTCTGTATGCTGGGGTCCGCTTCCCTTCCCTCCCAGCTGAAGCTCTTAGCTCATCCCTGATTGCTTACCCTAGGGCAGGCGAGCTCTTGTTGCTGTGCATTGCTAATCAACTCTGGGGAACAGCTTTGTTTGTCCTGGCTGGCTCAGGCTAGCCGGCATGAGCTCCTCTCCGGAGGAGAGGTGGGCCTGCCCTGTAGCCGAGCAGCCTCCACCCTGCTCTTTCCTCACAAAAACATGGCAGTGACCTGGTCAGTACTTCTCCACCCGAGTGTTGAGGAGGCTTGGCTGGCCTTCGGGAATCAGGCGGGCTTCTTGGGCACCTGCTGCCTCAGCTTCTTTCCTTAGAAGTCAGGAGGCTTCTGCCACACCTTTGCACCCATTCACCCCATCCCATAGCGTCTGCGCTTCTCCTGGAGCACCATGAGAAACAGTCACATGGATGCCATTTCACAGTGACTGAAAGAAGGGGATGGGGGGGGCCCCAGAGACCCCATTTCTTCAGGTTCTCCCTGAAATAGTCAGCTGTGGTCACCAGCAAGAATGTCCAGTGACGGAAAGTCCTAGCCCAACCTTCTCTCAGCCTCACCCTAAACAACTTCTCTCTTTCTCCACAGAATGAGATGGATGATGTGCCCTTCTTTGATGTCCATCTGCCTTATGAACTGGCAATCAATATATTTCAGTATCTGAACAGAAGAGAGCTGGGTCTGTGTGCGCAGGTAAGCTCTTCCTCACACGTGGCCCAGGGTCCCCCAGCTCTGACCAAGTGCGGGGAGCCCCAAGAACAGTGGCTCTGAAGAATCACACAATTGGCAGAACTGACAGAAGCAAGCACAGCAGCTTTCTTAAGGGAAGGCCGCGTGGGCTCCAGGCTCTTGTTCCACACTCCCACTGGATTCCTGTCTTCTGGGGACCATCTTCTGTACCAAGGTTGAGTTATGGCTGAAATCCTGGGCTCTGCCTGCAGCGAGCTAGCCTCTGTTAATATATCACATGTGTTGGTACAGAGATGTAGCCCTTAAATCAGACTAGTCATTAGGATGGCAGCTGAGGGTCAGCTCAGGGACAGATTGGTGAAGTCATGTTTTAGACAGATAGTCTAAATTACCCTTTAACTAGCAGAACCCACTCCTGAGGTGACTGAGGAGGGACACACATTGGGGGACTGCCCAGGGGCGTTGCTCATGTCATGCTGACTTTGAGCATGTGTCTGTGGAGGGGAGCATTTGGCTAGCTTGGTTGTGTGTACGGGTGTTGTGGAAACTCTTTCCCTGGGGAGACATAAACAAATATCAGGGCACTAATGACAAGCCAAAGTACAATTGCACCGAAGTGTTGTCCAGGGAGCCTGTGAATCTATTTGGCTTCCTTACAGAGCTTGAGTGAGGTAGACCTGTAAAGTATAGGGGACCCCAAAGTGGCCACACCCATAAAGCCTCACTCACCCCAGCATGGATGTGCACCTCAGCTGCATAGATGGAGCCCCTTCAGTTGATCTCACAGTTAACACTCCAGCTCCCTGGAGACTCCCCGTGTGGGCAGAATTACATACTTACGGCTAGTAGGCGCGTGGGGAGCAGGACTCTCCAGTGAGGGTCTACTGACTGTCCTACCCCACCGTCTCTGAGGGAGGTCAGCAGATTGGATCAGGCCCCTGCCAGTGGTCACAGCTGCCCTGATGATGGTAGTGACAGTTGTCAGCTCAGTGGACAGTGCTCTGCAGCAGAATACCACGGAGGTCTGAGGTCTGCATAGTTTCAACCAGGTACGCCCTGGGGAGGCCTTAAAATTGCTCTCTTCTTAAGTATGTGATTAAATTTCCTTTTTTCCTTTTTTTTTGTTGTTGTTGTTTTGTTTTTCAGTTGTCAAAATCTATATGTTCATTAAATCTGAGTGAGTGCTCAAGGCCTGATCCCTAGTGCCACCACCAGAGAGAGAAACAGAGTTGCATTTGGCTAATGATATAACTCGGTGTTAGACTGCTTGCTTAGCATGTGGCCCTGGGTTTAAATCCATCAGTGCAAAAATAAAAATCATTCAGTGGGCATCTGTATGTGGTCAGTATGACTAGCATGGAAGTCAAGGAGTGTGCCACATTTCAGTGGACACTGAACAGGTACTCGGTACACTTCAGCATCCAACATCCCTGTTCACAGTAAACACCGCCCAGAAGTACCTGCTTCATCAGTTACTTGGAGATGCTGAGCGCCTTTGGGATGTGATCCCAGCAGTGTGGTTAAGTGGAGATGCCAGCGCGTGTTCTTGCTGCAGTGTGTCCGTTCGCAGGAAATGATGAAGTCAGGGAAACTCTGGCACTCAGTGTGAACGGAAGAGCGAAGAGTACTTGTGAGGTCGTCTCTCCTCCTGGGAACTTTCACTGGTTCTTGTGTGTTTGCTTTTGCAGCAGGGAGAGAGTCCTTCTGTTGAATGGGGACCTGCTGCTTTATGGACTCCCTCTGCTCTGTCTCTCTTCCTCTCTTGTCTTAGGCACCTTGGGACGTTAGTGAAATGGGACCATTTTGTACGGAATTGGCACCCTGAGCTAGTTTTTTGCTTGTGGAGAAACTGGCTGCTTAACTCTTTATACCAAGCTGCTCTTGGACCAACTGTGAGGGGGCCCGACGCGGGGGGGGGGGGGGGGGGGGGCGGGGAGCCTCAGACACAGTGTCCGCCCTCTGCTGGGGCTTGGCTAACTGTGAGGGGACCCGACGGGGGGGGGGGGGGGGGGGGAGCCTCAGACACAGTGTCCGCCCTCTGCTGGGGCTTGACTAACTGTGAGGGGACCCGACGGGGGGGGGGGGGGGGGGGGGGAGCCTCAGACACAGTGTCCGCCCTCTGCTGGGGCTTGACTAACTGTGAGGGGACCCGACGGGGGGGGGGGGGGGGGGGGAGCCTCAGACACAGTGTCCGCCCTCTGCTGGGGCTTGACTAACTGTGAGGGGACCCGACGGGGGGGGGGGGGGGGGGGGGGAGCCTCAGACACAGTGTCCGCCCTCTGCTGGGGCTTGACTAACTGTGAGGGGACCCGACGGGGGGGGGGGGGGGGGAGCCGCAGACACAGTTGCCGCCCAATGCTGGGGCTTGAATAACTTTGTGGGTACCCGACGGGGTGGGGGGGGGGGGGGGGAGCCTCAGACACAGTGTCCGCCCTCTGCTGGGGCTTGGCTAACTGTGAGGGGACCCGACGGGGGGGGGGGGGGGGGGGGCCACACACACTGTGCCCCCCCACGGGTGGGGCTTGGCAAACTGTGTGGGGACCCCACGGGGGGGGGGGGGGGGAGCCTCAGACACAGTGTCCGCCCTCTGCTGGGGCTTGACTAACTGTGAGGGGACCCGACGGGGGGGGGGGGGGGGAGCCACAGACACAGTGTCCGCCCTCTGCTGGGGCTTGACTAACTGTGAGGGGACCCGACGGGGGGGGGGGGGGGGGGAGCCTCAGACACAGTGTCCGCCCTCTGCTGGGGCTTGGCCTTCCTATGGCTCCTCTTCTGCTTTCTGGGCCCCATGCTTTCAGCAGCACAGTGCCCCCCTCAGCTGGCAGCCTGCGTGCTGACCTGACGAACCCTGCACCACTGCCAGCAGCTGGGCCTGGCGCTGGCCTGTGGGCCCTGTTTCTACTGGGAGGGCTTCATCCAGACGCCATGAAAGCGGCAGGCCCTTTAGGAAGCGGGTTCCCAGTCTGACAGCTCTAACTCTCGCGGTTTATAATTTTCTGTCCATCCCTTCCCAAGCCCACAGGAGTCCTGGCATTTTTTTTTTCTAAGACAGGGTTTCCTCTGTCCTGGAACTCACTCTGTAGACCAGGCTGGCCATGAACTCAAAGATCCCCCTGCCTCTGCCTCCCAAGTGCTGGGATTAAAGGCGTGCGCCACCACTGCCTGGCTGAGTCCTAGCATTTTAAAGGGTAATATTTTACCGTGCATATTGAGAAGTTTGCTAATTTTATAATTACAAAATTGTTTCGTTTCTATGAGAAAACTAACTGCTGTTGTATTGCGACATGAATAATTTTGAAGACGAATGGTTTCAGGTATTTATTCCCTCACTCCTCTACTTCCAAGACAGGGTTTCTCCCTGGCTGTCCTGGAACTCCCTCTGTAGACCAGGCTGGCCTCAGAGATCTGCCTGGTTTTGCTTCCTGAGTGCTGGGATGAAAGGCGTGTGCCACTGTGTCCAATTCAGCATTCTCTTCAATTTTCTGGTTTATTCTGTGTGTATGAGTGTCCTGGCTGCATGCTTTCACATGTACCACTTGCATGCCTTGCACCTGCTGAGGTCAGACAGTATCATGGATGGCTGCGGCCATCATGTGGGCACTGGGAACAGAGACCTGGTCCTTTGCAAGAGCAACCAGTGCTCCCATTTCTCCAGTCCCCCCCCAACATTTTTTTTTTCAATGTGAAAGTAATTCTAAGTCCACAGGAAGCTGCAGACACGCATGCGTCAGTGTATCTATTCCTCCCTCGGATGGTCCCTCGTGCCCAGCAGCAGTAGTATCAAGGACACTGACGTCAGTCCTCCGTGGTGTGTACTCAGCTTTCCCTGCTTTCCCATGCTCTGCTCTGCATTCCTAGTTCTGTTGTTTCTTATTGTGGGTGTAGACGTGAGTGCTCCCCAGCGCTGTCATCATCCAGCCTCACCCCTGCCTCTTCCCCTCACAGCCTTTGGTCAGATGTTAGTGCTGTGTATATCTTAATGAGTAGTTTTAGTGGTAGAGCTGCACACGCAGTAATGTCACAGTTTTCAAGTAAAGGGCAGGAGGTTGCACATGGAGATGTAATTGCAGCACATGGAGATGTAATTGCAGCACTTGGGAGGCTGAGGCAGGAAGACCGTGTAAGTCGAAGACCAGTCTGGGCTACATAGTAAGACTCTGTCTTCAAGCCAGTAAAGGGAAGGGAAGATGCAGCCGTGAACCAGTGAGCAAGAGGCAGGCAGGGCCAAGACAAGCTGGTAGTCTGGAGCCGAAGCCCAGGGTGTCAGAGCCAAGCTGTCAGCTGTCGTGGACATGTAATAAGCTGACCAGACGTCCACATCAGGATGCTGACATTTGCATGTTTATAGTGCAGCTCTGATCTTGAAGTCTCTGCAAGTCACCAATCCATCACCAAGTAAGGCTGGGTAGTCTCTTACACCGTGACACTTCAGTCCCAGCAGCTCTGGTGGCAGGAATCTCTTCTGGTCCCTGGCTTCTGTGTCTGACTTTACACGGAGGCTTAGAGAAAGGTTGAGCCACTCCAGGAGGGTCCTGAGCTGCAGGAAACAGAATCAGTGGATTGGGTGGTGGCCACTGGAAAGCCTGTCTACTGTGGTCTGTACCAGTGTGCAGATAATCTTCACGACTGAAACATTAGAAAGAATGTAGAAGGGAGGAGAGTAAGAAAGTCAGAGCCTACTGGGCACAGTGCACATCAGGGCTGTAGGGTCATAAAGACAAAAGCAGTTTTTCCCCTTTGTCTAAAAGTTGGATTTTTGAGGAGTTGAGCTCACCCTTTCATCACATTCAGAGGGTTCACCGAAGGCCAGGTGCTGTCCTGACAGCAAGTGCCAGAGTGAAGAACTTGCTTTGCAGGGACGTCAGTCCTGTGGATGAGCACCTCCTAAGCAGGGCAGAGCTGATAGAGAACGGAGAAGGGGCCTTACAATGAGGATGGGAGGGAGCGAGCCATGTAGGAGTCCTGAGGCCAGTGCAGCTGAGGCTGTCTTGCAGAGCCTCCTGCAGATGAGGAGTGGCAGGAGAGTCAAAATGGCTGGGCTGTGGTGTATGCACAGTGGCCGGCTAATGCTTTCCTCTTACAAAGGCGTCACTGGGGTCCTGTACCTGTGTCCTGGTAAGAGGCCTTTGCAGATGGGGGTCCAACAAAGGTCCTGATGAGAGAAAGTGGCCATGGGTACCTGGATGGGGACAGGCTAGTGTAGGTAAAAGACAAGAGCTCAGCTGGGGATGGGTACTGTGGAGTCTTGCAGAGAGGAGAAGGCATGGTGATTCAATGAGAGTTATACAGTACAAGTAGGTAGAGTCAGGATTGCCTGGGGATTGCATGAAGGAGTGGTTAGTTAGGACAGCTGGGATCATGAGTGCCATTTCCTGGAGAGCAAGTTTGGGGATGACCAGTAGTAGGGCAAGGCTGCAGTTGAGTCCCCAGTTGAGCCCCGGGTGCTCTCAGCATATCAGCGGTAGTTAAAGCCAGAGACCAAAAGAGAAGGGACATGGGGAAGTGAGTATCAGAAGGGTGCTCGGGATGACGGTGATGAGACGAAGGCTCATCTGTGAGGCTTGGGCTGACAGTGTTGAAGAGATGCGGGCTTATCTGTGAAAAAGGAAGAAAACAGCATTTCAGTTGCCTTTCTTGTCCCTGTCACCAAATACCTGACAAGCCACCTATGGAGAAAGTGTTGATTTTGGCTTAGAGCATGAGGGGAGCCCTTGTTGCAGAGAAGGCATGACTAAAGGCGGCCCTGTGGCAGCAGGGGCAGAGAGTGCACGAAGAGGGCTGGGCTGTAAGCCCCAAGGCTCTTCTTCCTTCCAGCTATGTCCCACCTCCTAAAGCTTCTTCACCTTCCAAAACAGCTGCTTCCCCCCCCCCCCCAGCTGGGGCCCATATAAGCCTGGCACTAAGGCATGAAGGCTTTCAGACCAGCAGAAGGGACCACAGGTATAAGTGCTGCTGTTTGCCATGTGGGTCAGGACCCCAAAATGACCAGAGGCGTTGGCCCCCTTGAGGGGTGACCTTGGTGTGTTGGGGGCAAAGCTCCTGGGGTCAGGAGCGCATGGGTAGGTAGCTGAAAGAAGGAGTGTACAGAATGGCCCTGCTGCATGGTGCCCTGCCCAAGTGGACCTGGAGTGTGGCCCTGTGGAGAGAGCCATGACCCCTGTCCACTGGTAAGCCTAATCCAGGCACAGCTAATAAAGCCAGGTTTTTAGCCAAGGGCTTTTTTTTTCTTTCTCAATGTGGTAATTCACAGTGGTACTATAAAGCAAAATGCTGGAGCCACTTTTATTAGCAAGTTCTTGCAGCTGAGGCTCGCTCAGTGGGGCTTTGAGCTGGGTATTCCAATCCTGGACTATTAAAGACTATTAGACCTTTGGAGATTCAGGCTTATAAAGTTGCTGGATTGTGATGTAAGAAATCAAAACCGTTAGAAAGGCTTTTCTTTGGTGGGACCCTTTCAGATTTGCTTGTGAAAGCTTAACTGTGTCCTTCTGTTTTCTGAGTTAAATTCTTTAAAGACTATCTCTCATTTTCCTCTTCAAAATGACGAAGCCCCCTGTTTTGTATACAATGGCTCTGTTGGTGCGTGTCTCTGTGTTATACCTGGTGGTAGGTACAGTCGAGACCCTTGTGGAGATCATTCTTAACCCTTCTATTATAAATCCTCCAAGAGGTGTGTGTGTGTGTGTGTGTATCTAGAATTTAAGCTTTATTCTGAATCTTGCAGACCACAGTCACAAAGCATCCTGTGTTCTCCGTTTCTCTGCCATCACTGCCGATGTGGCTGTTTCAGACTGTTTCATACAACTGGTTCTCCCCTTTCACTCTCTGTGCACCAGGTCCAGATGCTCCAGAGACATTGTGGCCTCTGAGGAGGAGCAGTGTGACCTGCTTGATGGGTTTCAAGGGTCCTTCCTCTGGTTGAGTCTTGTGCAGAAGCAGCCCGCACACACTGCAGAAGGCTCCAGATAGGAGTAGGGGAAGATCGCTGCCTCAGGTTAAGCTGCAGAGCTGGGGCTGAGACGTGCCTAGTGTGAAGAGGTCCAGAAGCAGACAGGCGTGGGAAACTCAGCCTCCTGTGCCCTGCCTTCTCTTAGAGATCGCCAGACTACTAAGGCCCTGAGGAGTCCCAGCAAAAGAATTTTTTGCTCAAACCAAAAAATTTTTTTAACTCATTTCACTATGGGACCTCTCCTCAGAAGCTCACCAGCGCTCCAGGAAGCCATGCTTTGTGCTGTGATTGTCAGTGTGGGGGTGCACACGTGTGGGGACCCGCCTGCGTCTCTCTCTCTGAGTGTTTATGTCTTGTTAAAGCAGTTGCATCTCATGCTTCTCATAAAAGTTAGCTTAGAGCTTTTTTGTCAAAGATGATTATGAATTCTAAGGGTAGTTCATACCCTGTGCCAAGCTAGTATCTTGTCCTTGGAGAACCTAATCCTTTGCTACTCTTAACCACATTAGATCCTGAGTTCTAGAAGCCTGGAAGGGAAGCACCTTCCACTCTGGAGTTGAGTCTGGCTACTCTGTGACAGCCTCTGCTTCCTTCTGTCCCTGATGTTCAGCCTCATCCTGGCATAGACAGATGAGCAGACATTGTTTCAGGAGAGTCATGGGTGGGCTCAGCTGTGCACCAAACAAGCCAGAAATAAAACCCCAGTGTTCTGTCTAGTAAAAACTGGGGGCTCCACTTTCCTGAGTCTTTTCCTGCTCTTTACAGCCTGACCATGTGTGCTCAGATGAGGGTTTATGTGGGCCCTATGGCTGAGGTAGAGGAGTGTGACCTGACAGTGCGGTTAAGTGGATTTGTGACTGATGGTGTGGCTGTGTCAGCATGGGTTGTGTAATGGATGCATGGCGGCTGTGGGCTAGGGTCTGTGGTTTGTCTTAAGCCCTGACTTGGTTAGCTCCCCCTCCCTTTCATTCTTCCCTTCTAAAAGTAAGACACAAAGACCCGTGGTTCACATTTTCCCAATGACTGATGGATATGAGAAATAGCTGTTTCTGTGGAGGAGGACATGAGTGGGGCTCATGTTATCTGAGGGGCATGGACAGTAGGCAGAGGGGCTGCATTTAATATAGGTAAGGTATTCAGAAATGTAAGGATTTAGGACTGGGAAGACAGTATCATGGAAGCGAGAGATTGAACTTTGTGTATGTGAGGGATGAGGTGCACATTGTACACGAATACATGTGGAGCCAGTGTGGGGTCAGTCCTCAAGTGCTGTCCACTCTGATTAGCTCCCTTCCCCTCCTCTCCCCTCTCCTTTCCTCCCCTCTCCTCCCTCCTCCTCGCCCCTCTTCCCCTCTCTTTTCTTCTCTTTCTTTCTCTCAGTGGTCTCATTGGCCTAGGGCTCACTAGTCTGGCTAGGTTGGCTGGTCCCCAAGCCCCAGTGATTCTCCTCCTCCTCCACCCCTGTCACCACACTGGGACTGCAAATGCATGCCACCATGGCCAGGTCCCCATGCTTGTGTGATAGAGCTGCTCTTCAGTCCTATTTAGAACTTTTAAAGAAGTATTTGTTATATGCACAAGAGCATTTGCCTGCATGTACATATGGCACCATGTGTGTGCAGTGACTGTGGAGGCCAGAAGAGGGCGTCAGATCCCTCAGAACTGGAGTTAGAGGTCACTGTGAGCCACCTTGTAGGTGCTGGGAACTGGACTCCGGAAGGAAGTGCAGCCAGAGCTCTGTGCCATCAACTGTGCCATCTCTTTAGCCCTGCATACCCTTTGGAACCTTGTACAAATTGACCTTAAAGGATGATGACTAATGTGAAGTTCCTGATGGGAAGTGAGAAAGAACAGTGAGAAACATTGTAGTAGCTGCAAGCTCCTAACAGTATTTTAAGAAGGTGGCAGAAGTACAAGGCTGTCCATAATAAAAGATGTCTGCCTTTATTAACGTTCAGGAGATTTAACAGTTCCAGAGGCTTCAGTACACTATCCCTGAGAGCCATGATGACCTGTCTGTAAGTGAATGAACAGACTAGTGTCTAGGGGGGCTGGGTACCATTGCAGGTGGAAACCAGCCCATGACACATGTGTCCTCTGCTAATTAACAGCACCATGGACAATAGCAAAGCCCCTTTCTCAGGGTCATGTTCACGGCACCTGACAGCAGGTTTGCGGGGCTGTTCTGTTTTGAGTATCTCAGTCAAAGGAGATAGGAGGAGTGCTGAGTGGGCTAGTGAGCAGGCAGGAGCTGCTGTCCTCAGGGACAGCCAGGGCGAGGGCGGGTCAGCGGGCTGAGCCAGACTGTTGGGAGAGATGCTCCAGATTGCCTGGACCCCAGCAGCCAAGGCTGTGTACGGCTGCCTCCCTGTGCCAGGGTGTGCCCAGCTGATGTGCACAGCTCCTCTTAGTTTTCAGTGAGAGCCTGTGTCACTGACGCAGACGACCAACGGCTGCCTTGCAACTTCTTGGTCACTTGGCCTGACTTTTTGCTCTGAGTCCCATGTGCTTGTGCCTATAAGAAAGTGACTGGTGCGGTCCACGCACGGAGTTGTGGTGAGGCCTGAAGTGTGCTGTGGCCCTGCTCATGGTGCGTGACGCCCTCCAGGACTGGATACGCTGTGCTCATAGCTGTCGTGGGGCCGAGATAGTGTGAGCTCATGGATTTCAACCACTTTTTACTTTGTAAGTTTTAGCTTCTTTTTGAGTGGCTGACCTGGAACAGTAGACCAGGCTGTCTTTGAAGTCACAGAGATGCACCTGACTCTGCCTCCTAAGGGCTGAGATTAAAGGCCTGCACTACCATGCCCAGCCTGAATCTTTTTTAGATTTATTTTTTGTGTATGAGTATTGGCCTGCGTGCGTGTATGCATGCACCTTGTGTGCCTGGTGCCCATGGAGTTCAGAAGACAGTGTTGGATTTCGTAGAGATAGAATTAGAGATGACTGTGAGCCACTCTGTGGGTGCTGGGAATTGAACCCAGCTCCTTTGCATGAGCAGTCAGTGCTCCTACTTGCTGAGTCAGCTCTCTAGCCCCGTTCACTTCCGTCCATCTATTCCTCCATGGTTTCTTGAGTTAAACATATTTTCTAATGTGCCATTTTACTAACAGTTTGAGTTTTTTCTTTGTTATGTTACTATAATCACTGTTATTATTTTGGTGTTTTGAAACAAGGTCTCACTGCAGATCAGGCTACCTGGAACTCACAGAGATCCCTCTGCCTCTGCCTCCGCCTCCGCCTCCGCCCCGCCCCCGCCCTGCCTCCACCCCCACCCCCCACCTCTAATGTGAGCATGATCTGAGTAGTCCACCAGCCCTGGCTTCTCATGCTCGTGCCCAGGCTACAGTGAACTCTAATTCAGCCACGCTGTCTCACAGCACCTCTGGTCTCTACTCCTGTCCCCGCCGTTTGCAGATTTTTGGGCACTTTGCTATTGCTGTCCACAGCCCTTGTTCTTTTCTTCCTTAGAGTGGATGATCTCAGCTGACCTGGCTCTCCACTGGTATTTGTCAGTGAGCCCTCTAGTGAACACTTTCTGCATTTCTGGGGTTCATTGCTTGCAACTCTGAAACCTCTCCCTCCTAGCTTCTCCTCAGTTACTGTTTGCTGATGGTGCCGCGAGCCCCTGCGTGGCATCTCCCCCTGCGCGGCATCTCCCCCGCGCTGGACTTCAGTCTGTCTTCAGCTGCTGGTCTGCCCTGGGTCACTGTCTCCTCTCGTGTGTGTTTATGTGCTTCACACTTGATTCTTTTTGTTTACAGCATCATTCTTCGCAGTGGTGTAAATTCCTTTAGATTATTATATGTTTTAAGTAAGCCTGTATTCATATTTTCTTAAGTGTTTTTCCATCATCTCTGGTGCTCTTCATCGGCTTCCTCAGTAGTGTGAGTGCTTGGCTCTGGGGCAGGGCCTGGGCCTAGACGCCACATTTGAAATGGCAGCTCCGCCTCTGCAGGAGGTGCGGGGCTAACTACTGTCTTCTCCTGCTGCAGCCACTCAAGGACTTAGCAGTGGGTGGAGCGTCTTAACTGCTTTGATCCAGCCACCTTCCAGTGCCTGCTGAGACCCATGGTGTGGGACGCACCTTGCCATCCCAGCAGGTCACAGCTCTGCCTGCTTTGTCCCTTGCTTCATGCTTATGCGGAGGAGCTAGGATCTAGAAATTGTAGCTTTTTCTTAGCTTGTCTTAGTCCCCGGCACAGCATGCCCCCCACGTGGCACACCACATTCCCCATTTTTCCTCTTGAGCTGTTTGGTTGGCATCTTGTCAGTCCCAACATAGTGTCTTCTCAAGTAGCTGTGTTGAAGCCACTCTTCCTCCTTCCAAAATAAGGGCTTACTATGTAGTTCTAGCAGGCCCACAACTCACTGTGTAGCCCAGGCTAGCCTTGATCTCACAGCAGTGCTTCTGCTTTAGTCTCTTGAGAGCCACCTCGGTGCTCACTGTCAGGGTAGCTTCCCCGCAGGGACGACAGGTCAGAGAAAGCTCCTGCAGTGCATTCCAGCAGCCGGAGCAGCTCCATAGGAGGGGGGCTTGCTGAGCTCATACGGCCTTCCTGTCCTGTCCCGTGACCCCAGCCCCAGGCCTTCTGTTTGTGTAGCTCTTAGGAATGTCAAGGAGATGGAGGAAGAGAAAACACAGGCTCATGGGCTACTGCCTCACCTCTTACTGAATCCAGCCTTTCTTTTTCTTTGTTTTTAAAGACAGGGTCTCACTGTGTAGTTCTGGCTAGCCTGCAACTCACTGCTTAGACCAGGCTGGCCTTGAATTTCCATATAACTGCCTGCCTCTCCAGAGTTCTGGGATTGAAGGCGTGTACCACATGCTCTGCCTTCATCCTTTATTTTACTTACTGATTTGTTGAGTACTTGGTCCTCAGAAGGTTTCAAGCTTTTCATTTCTTTCCAAGATCCTGAAAAAGGTCAATAATGAGTGTGTTGATGCATGTTTAGTGTGGGCGCATGCAAGCCACAGTTCACACATGGAGGTCAGAGGGCAACCTCAGGTTTCAGTCCTCCCTTCCACCTCCAGGTAGGGGCAAATGCATGGGTAAATGTGTGTGTATGAGTGCATGGTGTGTGTGTGTGTGTGTGTGTGTGTGGTGTGTATGGTGTGCATGAGTGCATGGTGTGTGTGTATGGTGTGCATGTGTGTATGGTGTGTATATGGTGTGTGTGTGTGTATGGTGTGCATGAGTGTATGGTGTGTGTGTGGTGTGCATGAGTGTATGGTGTATGTGTCTGTCACAGCATGTGTGAGTGGAGGTCAGAGGACAACTTTGTAGAGTGAACCTTAAAGTGGGTTCTGGGGATTGAACTCAGGTTGTCAGCTCGTGCAGCAAGCACTGTACCCAATGAGCTATCTCACTGACCCGGCGACAGTCTTCACCACTGTGTATAGTATGCCAGGTAGCCCTCAGACACCAGCCGTTCTCCTGTCTTTCTTTGTCTCCCACCTTTCCATAGGAGACAGGCTGCTGTACCAGCTTTACCTGGGCTCTGAGGATCCAGACTCAGGTCATCACCCTGCTACAACACATGACCCACTGCCCCATATCCTCTATCCATTTTCCTTCCCCGCTGCAGTAGTAGGTATCAAACCCAGGGCTCACACATGCTATCTAAGCACTCTACCACTGAGCTCCAGCACGGGCCCAGCCAGAAGGTTTTGAGACATCTTCACACTCTCTCCCAGCTGTGTTCTCTTACCTCCTCCTCCGAGGCCTGACATGGTACCAAAGGAGTATTAACAGCTTAGGTTCTTGTAAGCTTCTGTCCCCCTCTGTTTACCAGGATAACTTCAGCCTTGGGGTGGCAGCAAACATGGCCTCCGTCTTGCTTCTCCAGTACATGCTGCAGGCTGGTTATGGTGGTCTCTGGGGCCCTGAGAACTCTGGCAGCTTCATCCATTGTCCTGTGATGAAGTAAGCCTGTTGCGCCCCTCATTAGGGATGCTGGGAAACAGCGCCCTGCATATGGTTGGGATTGGAGATTTGTGCCGCATATAGCAGTCAGTTCTCATCGCAGACTGTCCTGCTCAGCAGCCCGAGGGGTTTATTAACTCGATTACTATTTTCTAATCTGTGCATATTAGAGTTCTCCATATAGCATAACTTTAATTTTATACCATCAGAAATTTAGTTTACTAGAGCCTTCGACTTCACAGGCCCTCAGACTCTGCTCTATAAGATGGCCATGCCAGTGCTGTGCACGGACCCTTAGATGCTTCTAGAAAGCTGTGTGCTTGTGTTCTTATTTACCATGTTCAAGTTTGTTGGTTAGCATTTTGCCTAAATTTTTTCTCTTTCATTTGTTAGATGACAGTTTATCATGCCATCTAAAATGTGACGTTGTGTGGTGGTATAACAGTTTTGAAATCTTGAAAGATAAAACTGGAAACATTTGCTTGTATTTTTTCCACCTCGGAGTGTTTTGTTAATGAGCCGGTGTGTGCTGCCATGCGCCTGGGGCTGTGCTCTAGGTGTTGATTGATTCTGGATGGCGAGGCCTCTCTAATTGCAGATCGTGACATTTGCATCACTTGTGCTGCTCTAGGTGAGCAAGACATGGAAGGTGATTGCTGAAGACGAGGTGCTGTGGTACCGGCTGTGCCGACAGGAGGGCCACCTTCCCCACAGCAGGTTCTCCGATTACACCGGCTGGAAGCTCATCTTGCAAGAGTGCCTCGCCAAGGAGCACACGTTAAGAGCCAACTGGAAGGTAGGTAGTGGCCGGTAGCATCCCCTGAGGCAGGCAGGCAGGCCTGCAGTTGCAGCCTGAGGCTCATCCCCCCCCAGTGGAGGGAGCAGGCGTGCTGAGCAGTGCCAGGCCCTGTGGCCTCTGCAGATCTCAGCACCCGCCTTAGAGTTGCCCCTCTCCCAGCTTCGGGCCTAGAGCTTCCACCTGCTGTCTAGGAAAGGGACTGAGGTGGGCTGTCTGGCACCCCCTTTCCTGGCTGGTTCGGGTCACTGGAGTCCTGCTCTGTCAGCCCCTCCCCTTTTCTCTTTCTTCACTTCCCAGAGGGCTGACAAGGCAGTAGCCCCATGCACACAGGCCAGTGAGCTCTTGGAGGCCCCTTGGATCTGCTGCAGGAGAAGTGGGGAGAGAGGTGCTGAGTGCTGTCTGCTCTCCCCTCACGTAACCCTTGGCTTGCCGCCCCAGCATTTATCACTTTGAGGCTCTGCAGAAACATTAGATCACAGCTAAGCATTTGCAGAGAAGCATTTCTGGGGGAGCAAGCTGTCACGAGTCGTGTTCCAGGGCTCTGCGAGGCTCAGCAAGGTGCATGCACGGCCGGGCTGCTTTCCCACCCAGGCAGCTGTGAATTCAGCTCTGGAGATGGGGTAGAGCTTAACCCTTCTCCTACTTAAGGGTTGGTGTCAATAGACTTTGAAACAAGAAAGACTTGTCATAACTGGGCATAATATTGCCTGAGCGAATGTCTGTCCCTAGTCACCTTGTAACCTGATTAGTGAACACTGGATCTATAACATCAGCGAGCAAGCAGGGCTTCCAATATGGACTGGCCAGCTGCAGCTGGTGACGTGAGACCGGCTCACTCACTCTCTATAGGATGCCAAGAAGCACCCAGGGTCTCTACTAGATGTCAGTAGCACTCTGCCCCTATCGTGGCACTACAAGAGGTCTCCAGGCATTGCCAGGTGTCCCTTGGTGGCAAACATTGCTCCAAGTTAAGAACTAGTCATCACTGGAGAGTTGGCCAAGTCAGACTTCCTTAGTCCATTAAGACACTACCAACTAAGTCAGATCTAGTGGGCCCCTGATGTCTGTATCCACAGAAGGAAATAGGCTCATTTGGAGCCTGTGCACCCAACTAGGCCCGCTGATGGATGGACAGAGGGATCCGTGGAAGAAAGCTGCTCAGAGGAACCAGGGGCCTGAAGCGAAGGGAGAGGCAAGAGAGCTTAGAGCTGGCTTCCCTACCTTTCTGTCTAGAGAGGAGGGAGCCAGGAGAATGAACTTGTCCCTGGTTTGGAAATGGGAGGTGTCTGACTGAGGAGGAGCAGTAGCTCTGTCTGTGCTGGTGCTCAGGAGCATGCGTGGGTGCGCATGCGCGAAGGGGGGGAGGGGAACGGATGGCCTTACTCCACTAGACACAGGAGAAGTCGAGTGTTTGTCATCCTGTAATAGTTTACAAAGATGATGTGATAGTACCCATGTCTGTTCACTGGTTTTCTCTAGCCAGTGCAAACCCATAGATAAGCGTGGTGTGCAGTTCTCTATCAGGTGATCTGGTCAGTGGGCAGCAGTGCCAGGGGGGCTTCTGGAATCCCGGGCCCACCTCTGGACCTGTTAACAGTGAGGACAGCTTGGGTGATGTTTAAGTGACCTTTCACTAAACTGCAGTTTAAAAAAGAACCTTCATCAGCACATGCCAAGGGTGTCATGGCAGGTGTGATCCTTCTGCATGCCTTCATTCTAATCCGGTGCCTCCCAGTAGTACGGTTCCTAGGCCTGTGGCTGTGGGAAGGTGGCCCTAGGGATGGCCTGATGTGACCTCTGTGCAACTTGCCTGTGTTCAGGGCTCTGGCCAAGTCATGGGTACAGTGATTCTGACCTGACTGAGATCCATTTCAGGAGGGGTTGGGCAGGTCAGTGTCCGGAAAGCCCAGAGCGGACCTGAGATCTCTGAGGACCTCCTCCTGGGAAAGGGCTATGAGTGCATGTCTGCCTGGACCTGCAGATCAGAGCTGAGCTGGAAATGGGTCGACAGACGGGTAAACCTGCCACGATGCTCTTCTTCCTGGTGCTTGCCGTCCTTGGCGTTCTAAGTCTGCCGTGAGCGACAAGAACAGTGTGGCTTGGAGCCCAGGGTGGGAAGGCAGCTACTTCACCGTCACCGAGCTCACCGAGCTCAGTGACGCCCTGGGATGTAGCTTTCATCTCAGACCCTCTGCTTTCTGTCGGTGCCTTCCCCTCAAGAGAGCTCTTCTGGTCCCGTCTCCCAGGTTGCCGAGGTCCTCCCTCCCTTCAGCTCAGCTCCACCTGACTCCCCTGATGTCTTCTGCCCCTGAGCTGCAGACTTGGCCTAAGGACTAAGTTAGAGTCATTGTGCAGATTCTCTTGTCCAATTCCAAGGGCTTAGCTGTCTAATGACTGTTGGCCTTAATGGAATAGGTGCTACCATCTCTTTCCTGATAGTGGATCAATCACCATGGCTGCCAACCAGCATGGTACGTACGCACTTTAGTGTTAATCCTTGAACCAGGCCAGCAGAAGTGACAGTTGAATGGGGTAGGGTCCTTGAACATGTCTGCTGCCTGTGCTCCTTGGGAGTTCACCTGTCTTACTGTGTTCTACTCCCTATGCAGAGATACTTAATGTCCCTTCAGAGATCCCTCGTTTTATTTTAAAAAATAATTGATACATTTTCTGAATTGATGACAATTGAGCTATACAGTCTGGAGAGTAGTGTATGATAGCTATACTTTTGATGTTGAATGAATAAATTTAAGCAAGAAGTAGTAAAGGAATACATGGTGGGTAGAGAGAAACAGCAGGCACAAGACAGCAAGCCAGGCACTCACAGCATCTAGCAGAAATGACTGTAGCAGTAACAAACTGCCTGAAATGTTGGGGAGCCGAGGCCATCAGCTGGGGTTCCTGGTGGAGACTTATCTGTGTGGGTGAGTTCAAACAGCACTTGACACTTTACCAATATAAAGTCCATTTCAGTGATTGTGAGAAATAACGCAGAAGTCACACAGGGCACACAGCTGGAGCCTGCCGCATCCCACCTCTCTCAACACCCCACCTACTGTTCCCAAGGAGCAACCCAAGTTAATGGTCAGCCCATCCCCTTGAAGAGGCCGACACTGACTCGGACTGTGTCTCTGCCCTTCCCTGTCCGTCTGCTGCGATACCTTTCATTTATTCTGGGAACCCTCTTACTGTCCACTAAGTGCTCTCCTGCAGGCTGAGCTGATTAATGTGTGACACACTGGGGCACACTTACCTGTGTGCACACACTTCTTTCTACCCAGTGACGTTCTGGGGACAGACAGACCAGCATCTGTGTTCACTGCTCCACACAGACCGCACTGCCTCTGGTGTAGAGGCTAACCTGGGCAGGCTCCCCGTTTTGTCCTTTGAAGGCCCACTGACTGGAGTGTGGCCCACACCATAGAAGATGGCTCCGGCATGTAGGTGAGAGCAGAGCACGTTACTGGGGAGCTACCCAAGAATAGTACAAACCACACCCCTTTTCCTCACACAGAATCGCAAAGGTGCCGTGAGCGAGCTGGAGCACGTTTCCGACGCTGTTTTATGTGACGTGCATTCTCACGATGGTGTTGTCATCGCAGGGTAAGCAAAGCCGTGTCCCCTCGCGTCGCTCAGTCCTCATCTTCACCCCCTGCCTACTGCCCGAGCACCTCAGCCTCAGCCGCACAGCGGGAGCTGTGTGGAGCAGGTCCGAGATCAAGCAGGGACCGTGAATATTGGCACACACAGACCCTGCTTCACTCTCCGGTTTGAAGTCTTCACTCCCAGCAAGGCTGTGACCACAAGCTCGTCTTTCCCTCGCCAGCAGCTGGACACTTGTGTGTCTCCTGAGAGAAGTTTAACATGACTCCTGTGAGTTCCCTCGACTGCTGTTTCAGACCCACTATGGAGATTTCTTCCCTGGTTGCTGCTTCAGAAATCTGGATGTGTACTACTTTATTGTGCAGTGAGATCAACTTTATTTTAGGGTTAGGTGATCTCCTGAGCTAATGTCTCAAAATGTAACCTTTATGTATGTTTACTGTGTGCTCGATATATACAGACACTGCACAGGCTGTGTGCCAGAAAGCAAGTCCAGTCGATTGGCTTTGTGGGAGCTGCCTCCGGGCTGCTGCCTCGGGAAAACCAGAAATCAGGGCCAAGCTTGTCTTACACAGCTAGTCGTCATTCACCTTTCCTTTAACTTGTCTTCTTAGCATTCCGCAGTGAGCACCATGTGAAGGCCGGCAAGATGACTCAGAGGGTCAGAGTGCTGCCCCCAAAGCTGACCAGTCCCAGGGTTGACCCTGGGTCCCACACTCATGTTGCGTAAAGGAGAACCAATTTCTGCCACTTGTTCTCTGACCTCTGTGTGTGACCTGGCACCCCAAATGAATAAGATAATAAAAAGAAAGTTAACGCACCTTTGAATTGAAATCCCAAATAGATTTCTGAAGTGTTTTATGGCAGGCACTTCCATAAAAACTTGTTTGTTTGTTTGTTTGCTTGTTTCTTATTTGGATTTTGTGTGTACTTATGGATGCACACGTACCACAACACATGAGTATAGGTCAGAGGACAGCTGGCAGGATTTGCTTCTCCAGGCACTGTGAATCTCAGGGTGGGTCACTTAGGGTGTCGGGTCTGGTGGCAGATGCCCTTACCTGCTGAGCAAGCTTGCTAGCCCTTCCGTTTTAAGAGAGTCTGGCCAGGAAGGCCAGCTTTCTTTTAGTTTCTGTTCACTGGCATCAGCTCTTATATCCCATGGTTAACCTGTCCATCTGTCTGTCAGGATGCTGTCAGGCCTGCAGCTTCATCGTGACTTGTGGCAGAGTGCTTTATTTCGTGTTTGAGGACCAGTGGTAACCACGTAGGGTTACTTCAATCCCACTTCAGGTTTCTGCCTAAACTTATAAGATGGTGCCTGAGGCCGTGATGCTGAGATGGGAGGGACTAAGAGTCCTAGGAGATTACAGACGGACCATACTCCTTTCCCAAGTCCAGTCAGGAGCATCTTTGAGCGTGGAGCCCTAAGAGGGGACACAGGCCAGCAGCTCTGAAGGCAGCTGCCTCCTCCCCCACCTTCTTCTCCCTGGGGATCTGCTCAGCACTAGATAGGCCACCAAAGGCCCAACGATGCCAGTGTTCTGGGATCGATTGTGTGAAACTTGAGCTGTGGATCAGAGAGGCTCCTTGGCTCCTTTCTCTGAGAGAAGCTCCAGTTGATGGCTCAGTCCGAGACCCTGCCATCTTGCTTGTATGCAGAACATCTTGTGTTTATCATTAAAATTTCATCTGGCGGTTACGATGCTTGTTTTCTAGGTCAGCTCTTGAATCCCTTTTCATTTGAGACAGTGGTGTTTGTGGTTACCTCATTCCCAATCAATGTTGTATTCTCCAGGCTTTCTGCAGTCAAGCATCTCCAAGGAGCCTCTTAAAGAGACAGGACCGCCGCTCCTTGCTCTCACTCAAGCTGGTTTCCTTGTTCTGCCTATTTCTCTTTGTTTGACCAAAAGGCTGGGTTCCATATTCCCTCCAGCCTGTGAGATAAGCCCCATAGGGTCAGAATTCGGGCTTGCTTCTCCTCAGCGTTCTCTGCGCACTGTTTTTTGGCTCCGGCTGGGTAGGCCCTGGCCGGCATCTGATGGACTGACAGTCCTGGTTCTTCTTGACTCCTCCTTTCATGTAAAATGGAAGTGACTGTGAAGTCACTGCTCCTGGGCTTCCAGGCTGACTAAGCCCCAGTGTGCACTGTGTTCCACTTCTCGCCTCCTTTACCAGACACCTTTCTGGTGCAGTCTGTGGCTGACTCTCATCTTTGCCCATAGTCTGTTGAGTTACTGGCCACATCTGTTTGAAAACTGAGATCTAGTAAATGCACCATGACTCTTTCAGAGAGTCCAGCTCAGCGAATTTTAGTGATTTGCAAGACTGTACAACTGATACTGATTCCAGAGCGTCTTCAACACCTACAAACCAACCCAGGGCCCATTTGTTCGCTTTGTTTGCTTTTTTTATCACAGTGTTTCTCTGTGTAGCCCTGGCTGTCCTAGAGCTCTCTTGGTAGACTAGGCTGGCCTCAAACTCAGAGATCCCCTGCCTCTGCCTCCTGAATGATGGGACTAAAGACCTGTGCCACCACACCCAACATCCCCAGCCCTGTTGTCGATGGGCCGGCTAGCTCTGCCTCCCTGCGAGAACTCCCGAGTTCCCCTGACTAAGAAACTCCTCTTTTCAGTGCAGTTTCCCGTGTGCCTTCTCATTACTCTATTAGATTTACTACATGTCGGGCAGTGGTGGCGCACGCCTTTAATCCCAGCACTTGGGAGGCAGAGACAGGTGGATTTCTGAGTTCAAGGCCAGTCTGGTCTACAGAGTGAGTTCCAGGACAGCCAGGGCTACACAGAGAAACCCTGTCTCAAAAAAAAAAAAAAAAAAGATTTACTACAAAGTTCCTCAAATAGTTCCTAATTTTCCCCTTCATTCACCCAAAAGAAGACAATAAATAGGTCACTTTCTGTTTTCTAGATGTTCTGAGAAGTGGGTTGGAGGGTGCCATCATTGAGTGGATGTGCACAGGTTAGAAAGCTATGACGTCACTAGGCTACACAGTCTCTTAGGAGCACAGTTGGATGTGTATGTGGAGGGCTGCTGCTGACCGGACTGTCCTGTGGCGCAATTCTGTTCATGTTAGGATTATCTCATGGGCGGATCTGCAGGTTTTTCTGTTCCTGTTTCAGTGTCACAGTTCATGTTTAACCTTAGAAAGCAGAGGCTGCTGTAGAAATTTCATGTTCTCTATAAATAGTGTCACCACTGCTGTGAATCTCTTATGTGCAATATTCCATCCCTTAGAGGAATTTTGTATTTTCCAGACTCAGAAATTTTGAAAATTCTTTCATAGCCCAGTGTAGTTCCAGTGTAACTTTGTGGTTTGAAGTCCTCAAACCATCCCTTAAGCGTGTTCCTGCAGTTGTGGAGGTATGGAGCTCCCTACTCCACGATATTGCCAGAAACATGGCTGCCCTCAGGGTGTCTGCTGGCCGGGCCTTTTGAGCCTCAAGTTGGTTTGACCCTGTTGACTGCACCCTCCTGGAGATGGCATGGGTCATACGTTAGACATCTTTGGCCCCGCAGAACCTGCTCGAGCCTAGCACCCAGGAGACTCGGCCAGCGAGTCCCAGAGTCTCAAGAGAAGACTGTCTGAGCCACTCAACCCTTCTCCCACTCTCCCTGGGGCCTTTGCCCCGTCCTGTTGAGTCTCCATAGGCCACTCAGCCACCAGACGGCATTCCAGAAAATGGGAGGGCCAGAGACTCATCCACCGGACAGCGGTTCCCACTTCTTAGGAAGAAATGGTTTTCAAGGTTCCCCCAAAATGCAGCCGCTGTCTGTCCTGGGTGGACTCAGTGTCCACCTGCGTTCTCTGTGCTCTGGCCTTGCAGTGCTCCCCGGGAGGCCCAGCCTGCTTTCTGGGCCACACTTCAACCTGTAGTGCTGGGTGGCAGTGTGTCTGCTTTCTCTGTCTGTCTGTCTGTCTGTCTCTCTTTGTCTCTGTCTCTCTCTCTCTCAATTTTGATTTTTGTAGGTGACAACTCTTACAATTTTAGGATGTTGACTTTATGTATGTTGGAATTAGAGGTGTAGTTCAGGATAAGTACGCTTGCCTAGGAACCAAGGGGGGTCAGGTCCAATCCCTAGCACACAGACAAAGCACATGAGAAACATTCTGCGTATCTCATTGAGGAGAATTAGCAGGAGCTAAGAGCTGTGAGTGCACCCTGCTCTGTGGGGCTTGGCCATCCTCCTCCCCGGTGGCCCTGCGCAAGTTAAGACTTGCAAACAGATGACATCATGGGCTCAGAGGTCACAACACAAGGCCAGGGTGTGGGGCCAAGTAGAGTTTGCTGAAGTGCTGTGGGAGAGCCACCTAGCGAAGAGCCTCCCAGGTAGAGCCTGGGGGTCTGGGGAGCCAAGCCCAGGCTCCTTTGAGGCCCCATGCCAGCTCTGCCGCCATTAGGCTATTAGCTCACCAAAAGCTTTTATCCATGCCCAGGAGTGTATGGTGGTGTGCAGCGAGCTCCCCCCACTCCGTATCACATGTCTGAAGCGTCGCGCTTCCAGCAGCTGGCTCCGTTTCTGCTCACACTAGAGCAGAGCGTCGCCCAGATGTTTCAACTATTGAGCCCTTTATATGCTGAGGGATGGTTCAGTCCACCCAGGTGTTTCTTCCTGGTTTCCATGGTCACCTGCCTTTCCTGGAGGAAGCTGCAGCTGTGTGTCCATGTTTCTCCTCTGCAGTTGGGGCTGGAGGAAAACTGCATCAGTCAGTGCTCAGAAGTTAACTCTCCCTTTACCTAAAAGCGCTCGGCTGTCTTGTTCTATCTCATCCCTTAAATCAGTGGTCCTCAGCCCTCCTAACATGCTACCTACCCCTTAATACAGTTCCTCTTGTTGCTACTTCATAACTGTAATTTTGCTACGAATCACAATGTATCTGTTGTATCTGTAGTGTGATATCTGTTGTGTGGCACACACACAGCCACACACACCCACACCCATGGAGTCACGACCCATGGGTTGAGAACCACTGCCTTAGAGTCAAGATCACTAGAGCAGAGTCCTAAGAAATACTCCTGCTTTCTGGCAACCAGGTGAACCCTGGCTGCGTCTCAGCTGCAGGCCTGGTGCGGGTTTATTTTGTCGTCTATCCACAGGATCTGGGATCTGAGTGCTTGCTCTTGAACCTGGAGCTTTTTTGTTCCTAAGCTTTGAGGTCTGAATTGTTGCTTGGTGTCATCTGTCTCAGGCAATGGTCATTTACAGTGAAAGATATTTAGAAATGCACATTTAAACACAGTTGTCCAAGGTAAGTTAAGAGAACTTAATGACAAGCATCTTTCTTCCACTTTCTCGGTGACTAAGAATCTACCTTTGCATCGACTGTGTGCCAGAATCGATAAAGGCAGTGTTTTGAAGCAGTGTGCATTTGCCCTAAATTTTAAAATCTTCTCTGCTCAGGAATGGAAGGTCTCAGGTGTGGCAGTGCTCTGCTGGTTTCCAAGAAGGCCCCTGGGACAGCAGGGTTTGTTAAGTGCACACTGGTGGTAAGGTTCTGTGGCGGCCTTGCCACCCGTCCTTACACTTAGCAAGGGCGTGCATTCCAGCTTTCTCCCTCTCAGCAAACCTTCTCCCAGCAGTTCTCCTTTCAGCTTTGCCTCGTATGGATTTTGTGCTGCTGCTTATGGCTTTGGACTGCTTCCCATAAGGGGCTCCGTCACGACCCACTAGGGACCGCTTTTTAAAAATACTTTGAAATTTATTTATTTTCTGCTGTGAGGCATGCGTGCTTTTCTAGTAAATAAGTCTGAGGTAACCTGCTGATACTCGACTGGAGGAGAGCTTTGCATTTCTTACATCTTTAATGAGGGCGCTCCAGAATGTCCTTAATAAATACTGATGAACTCATGGCTGCATTTATCCATCTCTGCTTCTCCAGGGAATTATGGGAAGGGCCACAGCTCCAATAACTCTGCATAATCATCATCGACTCTGACTCTATTGATTGTCATTAACCAAGATGTATGGAAAGCAGTTGTAAGTGTGCAGTGTATGTACCACACAAGGGCCATTAAGATGTTCATTATTTTTCAATTGCTACGTCTTACGCTCCCCTCGATGTTTGCTCTAGTGCATTTCCACAGAGTGGCTGCACTGTGGGGCCGAGTTCATTTTGTTAATTGTGCAATACAGCAGTCGTGTTCTGTAGAAAACAGTAAATACTCTGGATTTTATTGATCACGACAGAAGCACAGAGCAAGCGAAGAGTTCTCAAAGCCTCTGTGTGCCAAGGGTGTAAACATCACGTGTGGGAGCTGTTCCTCCGCAGCTGTCCCTCAGCAGCTTTCGGCTGCTTCTCCCTCCAGGATGAACCAGCAGACCCCATTCAGGTCATGGCAGCATGGCTAGACTGCTCACAGCACTCCTCGCACAGGAGCACTTCCCAGGCCCACAAAGGCCGCGCCTGCTGATGGCTGTGGAACAGTGTGGGAGATCCTGGGCAGTAGGGATGGGAGGCAGGGGCCAGGACAGCAGGGCGAGCACCCCAGACAGGCCCAGTACCAGGCCAGGTTCCTCCCAAGAGCACTGAGGAGTGCTCGGTTGGGGAGGGGTCCCCCTGCACTCTAGGCAACACTGACTGTTAGTAATCCATTATAGCATTCGTCTGTCTTCCTAGTTGGAGGGAGAACAACAGCCGAGTCCTTGGCACAGGGATCCAAGTGTTCAGAGCCGTGAACTGTGTGCTGCTGAGGCCTGAGCGCAATGGAGTGGGAGCAGCAGAAACAGGGGCCTGTGGAGGAAACAATTCCACTGATTTTTTTTAATATGTATGTATGTATGAGTGCTCAGTCTGCATGTACACCTGCATGCCAGAAGATGGCATTGAATACAGAGGGTTGTGAGCTACCGTGTGGTTGCTGGGAATTGAACTCAGGACCTCTGGAAGAGTAGTCAGTGTTCTTAACTGCTGAGCCATCTCTCCAACCCAATTCCACTGATCTTTGTATATACTTACCCAGGATATGAGATTGAGCGTGGAAGGCGGTCTTGGGTCAGCCCGGCCCTGTGCTCTGGTTCCCTCTTCTGGGGCTTTGCTTGCTGGTATCTGACTGCCCATGGGACAGGGTGGTGGGACTGATGGGGAGAGTCTGGGGAGACATGGGCGACTGTGTCCTGCCCAGCTGAGCACACTGTGCACACCACGAATTCCTTATGTTTCACTTAAACGGGGATGGTTCCTATGAGCAGTATCTGTTGAAAGTCATAGTTTCAGGGTGTGGAGTAACTTGTTGGCAGCAGACTGAGGGAGACCTGGGCACACTTGGAGCCCACCTAACTCTGGACCTCGGCATTCTTCATTAAACCCGCCTCCCCTTGTCCCAGTAGCTTGGAAGAACCTCGACCACATTTGTTTTGAGTGACTAAGAGCTGGCCCTGGGGAACAGATGTCCCCTCTGCTGCTGGGTGTCCTGTGGGAGGGGAGTGACAGGCTATGTCAGGTGGGGCTGGTTCCTCTACTGCCCCTTTTCTTGTAGCCTCTTGCTTTGAATAAATCTTCTCTCAGAAGCACACATTAGAGAAAGCTCATGAATTGTAATCATGTTAAATTGGCAATTCCCTGGTACAGAGGAGCTTGACTTGGGAGCTCGTGCCCCTCTTTTAATAAAGAGTCAGCAGCCCAGGCCTCCATTTTGCCAGGTGTAGCATGGCTGGGGAAGCACTGGGTCCTTCATGTCCCTGACCCGTGTGCAGCCGGGTCCATCCTGTCTCCCTGTGAAGAGGCCACCTGAGTTGTTCTGTGCTCCTCAGCATCTAATGTAGCTGTAGTTGTACTGTGCACTCTGTAATTGCAGCCATCAATGCTGAGGTCCGGGCTTCCTGACAGTGCCTCTGTCATCGTAGAGTCTAAATTGGTTGGGCGTAATTGTCATTAGGCAGCGATGGAGACATCTGGGGCCTTTTCCACCTCCGTCCCTGCCTCTTCCTTAGCTCTTCCTGGCCAGGGTGAGTAAACACACTTAGACCACGTAGGAGATGGGGCAGGGCCCTCTGCTGAGCAGTGCTGTCCACTGGTGGGAATGCCTGTCTGCAGCACCGAGTCCCCGCCCTTAGCTCTCAGAGCCTGCCTATGGGCCTTACAGCTCCTGCTCAGATTCAAAATCTGCCCCCATCAGGGTGAACACGCCTGATTCTCATGCTTCTTTAGCTTTGAAGAACAGAGTCAATTCAAGTGGCTGTCTGCAAAATTCCATGTTTATGCAAATGACTGGGTTTGCCTGCCGTCTCCCGGAGCTGCAGTTCAGTCTCTTTTGGAAGGAGATGCTAACGTCTGAGGAGATGGTCTGTGTTCTGGATACTTCACTCCCCGTTAGTAGTGGGGGCTGCTGGTTGGGAGCAAGGGGAGCTGTTGCCACCTGTGAGGGTGCTGCCAGTGACCTGCTCTCTCCAGACAGCACTTCTTTATAGCATTAGCTTCGCATGAGGTACAGAGATTCAGGCCTGGTGAGGATGGGCTGCACAGATGGTCACTGGTGACAGCACGTAGCCCTCAGTCAGCAAGGGAGGCCGTCTGCAGGCAGGGTGGGCAGAGAGCCTCGGAATGAGTAGGATTGTGAGTCAGTGCTGGGGGACCCGGTTTGTCCTATGATGGGACTGGCAACAGCACTGACTAGGCAGGCATCTGTAAAAGCTAGGGAGCCTGCGAGCCAGCGCTCAGAAGTGTGCTTGCAGGGGCAGTGTGAGTGTGATGACTTAGTTGTGCCCAGTGAGCCCCTGCCCTTCTCCCCTGCCCTGTGGAGCCCCTGCCCTTCTCCTCTGCCCTGTGGAGCCCCGCTCTTCTCCCCATCCTTCAGATGAGAACATAGCAGTAGTTGTCTTGCACAGCACTCCCCTGTGCAGCTCAAAAGTGAAACATGTTTTCCTTGTGGTGGTTGTTGCCAGTTTACCTCAGAACTCTCTGGAGAAGGCAGTGAGCTGGAGCCCTGGTCCCCAAGAGCCTACCTTCCACACCCTGCCCCTCCCACTGTATCCCCAGCGGGGCGTCACAGAACACAGCGTGGAGACCGTGGATGTGCTGAAACTGTCTAACCAGGGCTGTCTGCAGCAAGGACAGCTTACGGCTTCTCTTCATCTTGCTTTCCTGAACCATGTGTCTTCCCTCCCTTCATGTGGAACTGAACCTGGAGAATAGACTCATAGTCTGGACTCCTGCGCCAGCCTCCTGTTGTCTCTGTAGTGCAAACTAACAGCCTGTTCCACTGAACAACTTGAGTCAGGTTGAGGTGCCGAGCTGGTGCTTTGGTGCAGCTATGGGGAGCAGCTCCTTGTGGGGCTCCTCTTCAGTGTGTCACCCAGAGCACTTCCTGAAGAGCCTGGACGCTGTGGCTGGGATCAGTCCGGGCCGCATCCGTGTGCAGCTTTAGTTCTGCATTGCACACTTAAGGACAGTTGGGAGGGTTAGTGATTATGATAGTGGCAATCAAGTGTGGGGAGGCCTCTACTCTGTGCCCCTCTTGACAATTGTCTGGGCTGTGTCCTGCAGAGTGAGCAGGATGTGAACAGGATGGCCTGTGGGCTACATAACCTACACATTTACTATAGATTCGTGCTGCAGTGTGTTATAAAGAAAATAACCCTGCCTCAGGGCACTCACAGTTGTCTCATTAAGAAATCTTTATAGGCAATGGTGGTGCACACCTTTAATCCAAGTACAGACAGGTGGCTAGATCTCTGAGTTCAAGGCCAGCCTGATCTACAGATGGAATTCCAGGAAAGCCAGGGCTACACAGAGAAAGCCTGTCTTGAAAATCAAATCTCAAACCAGCTGACCAACCAACCAAACACCCCAAATCTCACTGGGTGGTTGATGTGGCTGAGGGAGGAAAAAGTACTTGTCTTGGAGGCCTGGTGTCCTGAGTCTGTCTTGGAACCTGCACAAAGAGAATCAACCCCACCAGCTTGTCCTCTGGCTCCCACGCAGGTGCCCCTCACCCAGCGTGCATACGCACAGTGACGCATAGACATGGGGTCCTAGGTTTCAGAGGTTTATCTCTGCAGTGAGATTCTGAGGGAGTGTCGTTAGGACTTCAGGAACATTGTTCCTTGGAATCCCTGCTGCTCCGTACTCCTCCAGAGGTTCCTACCTCCTACAGCTCCTTCTCCTCAACCCCTCACCCTCCTTACCTGAGGGATTCAGCAGTAGGAATGTGGCCTCTCAGTGACAGGCAAGGCACAGCTTCCTTTGGCTATCCCATCATCCTGAAGGCCTTAAGAAGGTCATCCAGGAAGTGGTCAAAGCCACAGGCCAGAACTAGCGCCCTGTCTTTTAGTGGGCAGTGCAGGCACTTGTCACAGGAAGGCGGCAGAGCCGCGGAGTCATTTGAGCAGATTCCATGTTCCTAGGGCCCTGAGGAGTTAGCTGTGCTCCTGGGGGAGGTGTGAAGAGCTCCTTGACTCTCTGTCCCAGCTGCATCTGTGTCTCTGCAAGCATGCCTGCCGGAATGCCGGCACTGGCCCGTGCCTCCATCTGTGCGTCCTGGGCTGGGAAGGGTGAAGGAAATAGCGTGGTGATGAGGCTGCTATTCTCCTTCCTTCCCTTCCTGTCTTTTTCCCTTTGAGACAATCTCACTGTGGAGCTCTGGCTGTCCTGGAACTGTGTAGACCAGGCTGGATTCGAACTCACAGGGATCTGCCTGCTTCTGCCTCCCAAATACAGGGATTAAAGGTGGTACCATGTGTTGTAACAGTGTGGACTATGTCCACAGCTTTCTGTGGTCCAACTAACAACTTCCTCATTAGCCATTCAAACCACTGTAGGAACAGCGCCTCCCAGCCAGCCCACATGCTGCTGTGTATGCCTCCAGATTTCTCTTGGAACCAAGAGTCTTCTTCTCTTCCAGATACACGTCAGGGGACGTGAGGGTGTGGGACACCCGCACCTGGGACTATGTGGCCCCCTTCCTGGAGTCTGAGTCTGAGGAGGAGGATCCTGGCATGCAGCCATATGTCTCCTTTGTGAGGATCAACAGCTCGCTGGCAGTGGCAGCTTACGAGGATGGTGAGTACCTCAGCCCCCCTCCTCCCTGTCTCAGAGAAAGTTTCACCCAGTGCAGTGGCTGCAGCTCCTGCCTCCTAGGCACAGGGCGTATGTACACTCACACACACCCCTGCTCCTTACACACACAGCTATGCACTTCCTCCTGCCTTTAGGTGAAGAATCTAGCCAATATCCCTGTGCATTAGTAGGCATTGGAACATGATACCCATTAAAGCTGGTGTTTAATTCAACCTGGAACCATTGAGTCGGGCATCAGTGCCAGACATGATGAGACTGGCCAGACCATCTTAAGCAAATGGTGTGTTTAGTTTGAAATAGTAAACGTCCTCCGTCTCCTTTTCCTGTGTGCTCGGCTGAGTCTAAAGAGCATAGCAACAAGGATGGTAAGGCAATGTGACCTGTGTGGGCAGAAGTGGGAAGTTGGCACCTGCCTACACCTGCCACTCACTCACGCCGTGCACAGCTCCTGATGGCCTGGACAGATCCTGCGTGCGTGGTTGCAGCCATGGGTTTGCAGACTCGTAGAGGAGTGATGGAACATGTGACATTGCTAGCTGATAGAAATGAGCACGCCTCTCACATGGCCTCCTGCCTGTCCACTGCTCCTGGTCCTGATGGCCATTGCAGATCAGCGGGCAGCGTCGTGTCATTTGGCACAGAGGGGCAGAACTACAGGAGCTGTTAAGGAGCTTTGTATCTGCCTAATACTTAACTATGAGAATTCAGAGCTAGAAGAGTAAACGTAGGGATTTTAAAAATTGAGCAGAACTTTATACTCTATTCTGTGGTTTAATGACAGTAGACAGTCATTAGCTAAGTTGAGATTGGAGTTGTAGCTCAGCACGGTACTTGCCTGCCATCATGAGGCCCTGGATTCAGCCTCAGATTCCTCGATGCAGCAGCAGCAGAAGCAGCACCAGCACCAGCACCAGCACCAGCACCACGATGCCTCTCCGACGGTTAGGCTCTCCCGTGTATGCTTGCTGATCTCAGATACGCAGCGTAGCCTCGTGCTTGCTGCTTAGTCTCCAGCTGGCCTGTAGCTTTGGAATGCTCTAACAGCACTTCCTGTCCTGATACTTGATTGGCACACAGACCATCCCGCCCGCCAGTGGGGAAACTGAAGACTGGAGGGTAAAGGTGTTGAAGCCATAGCTAGCGCTGTCTTCTAGCCCTACTGTTGCTGGAGCAACGTCCCTGACAGCAATCATGGAGACTCTTGTAGAGTGAGCACTGGGCTCACTGTAGTTTTATATTTTTCAAAATCTACTTTTAATAAGAGTTCATAAATGCTTTAACTTCCCTTCTAGCCCACCACCCACCAGAGGTGGTGGGAAAAAAAGGTTATTAGGATATGGGAGAAGTGGACCTGTTTAGAAATTATTCTTTGGAGCAATTCCAATCTGCATTGTCAGGAAACCAGCAGTCCAGTTCGGTAGTGTTGGGATAGAAACACGAATCAGCAGTGGTGGCACGACTCAGCAGACACAGCCAGGCCTCTGCCAACCGGCACACGTCAGCAGGAGGGACCAGGCCCAACAGGGAAGCCAGGAGATGCTCTCCACAGTGCCTTTCAATGATGTGAAGTCATGAGGCCGAAGACTCCAGACCAAGGACGTGTCGCAAGGCTAGCCATGCAAGCGTCACTCCTCCACACATCCCGTGTCCTCCCATGGGTCTTGCCTCAGTAGAACACCACGTGAGTCTGTGTCAGCTGACATCACTCTGCCAGTTGGTCCGAGGAAGGGGGAAGAAGCTGTAGGAAACTTACGAGAAGTTCTTTGGTGAGTTTCTCTCTGGCGTCACCACAAGCCGTGCTCAGCAACTAAATGTAAGGCCAACCAATGCATGCATGTCGTTAACAGAGTCCTTCATCACGAGTCCTTTCATGTGCTTGCCTTAGCGGAACGTGCTTTCACCTGTGTCCACTTCAGGAAAACGCTCCCTCACCGGTCTGCCCCAGAAAGACACCATCTGACATATCTGATGTCCAAAGAAACCAGAGGTCTCCACTCCGCTCACCATACCTGACCAGCTTGCAAGGAGAGCTTGAGGTGCTCCTCCACTACTGTGCTCGCTCACTCACTCGCTCAGTGTCCCGCTGTCACTGCCATCGCATAACAGTATGGGAGCAATGCAGATACGATCAAGAACTTCCTTTATGGTAAATACTAACATAGTTTAAATATTTCATGTTAAAACCCTATTTCATTCAGAAGTGGTGGACATCTTTACTTGCAGCACTTGGAAGGTAGAGGCAGGTGGCACTCCAAGTTTCAGGCCAGCCTGGTCTACTTAGTGACTTTCAGGCCAACTGGGGCTACATGATAAGGACCTGTCTTTAAAAAAAAAAATCAGTTAAAATTTAATTTAAACAACAAAGATTGTGTGTGTGTGTGTGTGTGTGTGTGTATACACATATATACATGATAAAAAACAAAACCTATTAAAAATGTCCTTCAACTTCTAGGTGCTCTCCTCTTCCTAGGCCAATTTTGCATACTTCTGTGTGTCCAGTTCTTACCCTGGTGGCATACCTGGGTGACTGTGTTGTGTGGTGCTACGCTATGCAATGGTTAGTGCCTCACCTACTGAGGTGTCCACCACTTTTGAATAAGTTAGGGTTTTTAAATGAATATTTGAACTATGTTTTGAAAACCTGTATTCAAGTATTTACCATAAAGGAAGTTCTTCATGGTGTCTACCTTGCTCCCATATTTCGACCGAGCCGTCGCTGGGCGGAAGGCGGGCATGCTTGTGTCGTGTCATACATGCTGCTGAGTGTCCTCAGAAGCGTCCCCGTTGGTTGTTAGGCTTTCTGTGTTTTGTTTTGTTTTACGCGTGTAGGTGTTTTGCCTGTGTGTACCAGTGTGCCATCTGCATGCAGTGCCCTCAGAAGCAAGAAGAGGGCATTGAGTCCTTGGGCCTGGAGTCCCTCATGTAGACTGTTGTGAGTCACCATTTAGATGCTGGGACTCGATCAGGGTCTTGTGGGAGAGCAGCCAGTGCTCCAACCACTGAGCCACCTCTCCAGTGCCCACTCTGACTTTGTGGTGGAGTGACCTGATGGAGTGGCCCTGAAAGCTCCCTTTTCACCCCGTGTGACCATCCTTTCTGTACAAGCCTGTGGCTCACCGAAAAGCAGTGTATGTGCCTTTGCTCTCACCAGCAGCATTGTAGTGAGAAGCTTTGCACAAACGTCCTTTCGTGTGTGCAGGGGCGCCGTTCCCTGTAGGAAGGGTCTCCGGTGGGAGGTGAGTGCGGATGCTGTGCTGTCTTCTGCTCTCCAGCAGCTGCGAGCTGGCCCTCTGTTCTCAGGTTGGGTTAGTGGTGAATATGTAGGGAACCACACGTAAGGTGGTCGTTGTTTCCCCAGGGGAAGGGTTTGATAGTTTCTTACCTGCCGCTTGTGGTCCTTGTGTTTCCTTTGTGGTTGTGTTGCAGTTGAGACCTTGTCAATATTGAGTCCGCTGTGGATCAGTAGGAAGTGGACCCGTGGTCTCTTGCACCATGAGTCAGGTCTGCTCAGGGCACTGCTGACCTGTCGGTGTCAGTGCTCACAGCTGGTGCTTTAGGGTCTCAGCACTATCGGAGGCAGCCACTCGCTGTGAGGTGAACTGCTGCAGTCCTTCCAGGGTTCAGGATTTGCCTCAAAGCTTTGGCATTGTCCACTTAGGTGTGCAGACCGTCTCTCCTCCAGCAGGTCCTCCAGCACTAGGCCTTCTCAGCCTTCCCAGCTGGATCTTAGGATTTCTGTGGAACATGGCACCTTCTAGTCGTTTTCCCAACCCAGGTGGCCTTGTCCTCAGTCTCAGATTGACAACCCAAAAGCTGATTCAGAACTCACAGGTCCAGATATCAAGTGCACATTGCCTTGTTCCCTTCCAAGAGCAGTGGCTGGAGCTTCTTGGGCAAACCCCTGTAGAACAGGACCTTGTGCGGTCTGCTGTGTGCAGTTTGTGGAGGCTGTGAACTCCAGCCTTCCCATTGTGCCTAGGTGACTCCTGAAGCCTCAGACCCCTTTTTGAAGGCGCCACATTCTCCACAGCAGGAGCCTCCCCGCAGGAGGGCTCTAGGAGAAAGCCCCTCAGTGAGTCCTTTCTGGAGCTGTGCCCCAGGAGCCCTGCACACGCACCTGGGGGCTGGGACTTGGCAAGGCAATCCACAGTTGTGATTTTTTTGAATTCCAACCCACTGGCCTCATATTTCTTGCCTTGTTTCCAATTGTCAGCACTGGCCACTCTCCAGTTTGATTTTACTACTAACCGTGCTGCACGTTACCATCCCGAAATGAATCAAATCAAAATGCTTTTCCTGGAGCATTAGCTAAAGCAAGCGGAGGTTCTGAGTAATGAGCAGCTGCTCGTGCAGGGACAGCAGGGACCTTGCCAGGACTCCATCTGCTCCATGCTTGCCTGCCTTTGGCCTCAAGCCATGACATTAGGGATGGCAGTGTGCTGGGACCCGTTCCCCACTTGAGTTTCTCTTCAAAACTCAGTCTTTGGTGAGAAATGTGATTAGATGCTTGTTCCGTGAAGGAAGGTTCTTGGCCTGTCTGCCTGAGGTAGAGAGAAGAGCAGACCTTGGGGGCACCAACACTCAGCCTTGATGCGTCAATGCCGCTCTCTGGTGCCACCAGTCTGGGGAAGCAGCTCATCTCCTGCAGCATGTCACCTCCTGCGGTTGTCATGCACACGCGCAGGCCCCATTGTCTGGCTGGATCCTGGGGAAACATTTTTCACTTCCCAGTGGATCAGCAGGAGAACAGGTCTGCAAGCCCCACAGCTGTATGAGGTGGGCCACATTTTACTTGGGCAGTTAATGGAGACTCGGTGCTTATGTTTTAAACAAAGTGAGTTGTCTGACAGTTTTGCCAGTGTGTTTGATGGTGATGTCTAAATCCAGTGTGCAGCTTCCTTCTCTTTGCCGGTGCTGAAGCTTTAGAAATGGAGCAAAATAATCGTGATGTTCCTGTGGGCTGGGAGCTGCCTGCCACCTCTGGCCGTGCATTGTGGAGAAGTGGGGTTTTTTTGTTTTGTTTTGTTTTTACCCACGGGCCTTTTTCTTTTCACTTTTCCCTTAAACTGTGAGTACTCAGCTCTTGCCTGAGGCTCAGGAGCAGACCACAGAACTAAAACTCCTTTCCATCAGAAAGGGAAAGCAGCCAGAATCACCATCCTTTTAGAAGACAGGCCGCCCCCCTGCGGGTGGCAAACACAGTTGCTCCAGTGGGGATGCTCACCTTCCGGCTTCCATTGTATGGGGGGGGGTAACAGACTTGGTTAAGTGTGGAGTGACTGCTGGCGAAGGTGTTTGCTGCCACGCTCTTCCCAGAGAACCAAGTCCAAGCTGTCGTCTGACCACCACATGTACGTACACACACACACACACACACACACACACACACACACACACAATTTATTAAAATTTTTAAATGAAGAGTCCAGACCTGAAATGGTTTAGAAGTATTTAAGACACTGTTTTTGAGACAGGGTATCTCTATATAGTCCAGGCTATCCTGAAGCTTTCTGTGTAGACCAGACAGGCCTCTGAGACACTGAACTTTAATGGGATACCCAGCACATCCCAGGGCCTTCGGTTTTGTTTGACAAGCTGTGGAGACTACTTACTGTGTTGAGCTGTGGAACAAACTGTTGCTTGGAAGGCTTGTCTGCCCTTGGGGAGAAGAGCTCAGTGTGTGCCTGGGGCAGGAAGCCAGCAGGTGGCTCTGAGGAGCATTCCTTTGATAATGTGTGCCTTTTATTTTCCAGGGCTAATAGAGACCCACTCTTTGAAGTGAGCTGATAGTTAAGAACACATTGTAAACCAACCTACATTGCCCTGAGTCACTGTGAGCAGGTCCCCAGCAGTGACAGATTCCACATTCTGTGCCTCTCTCCCTGACACTGAGCTGTAAGGGTGCCGCCCTGACTGGCTGTGGCGGTGTGGGCTCTCTGGTACCCCTTGCTCACCCCTCAGATGGGCTCTCTGGTACCCCATGCTCACCCCTCAGATGGGCTCTCTGGTACCCCATGCTCACCCCTCAGATGGCAGCACACAGGACCTGCTCCCTACTGTCTCTTTTCTGCTGTTTACCCTTTCTAAAGTATCAGCAAAGCAAGGTGGTGGGGCCAAGGCAGATTCCCCGCAGAAGAGAACAGTTTGGAAAACCATTTTAGGAAACCCATTTCCCTTCCTTTCTGCCTCTGGAGCTCTGAGAACTACTAAATTCAGCCTCTTACCGACAAGGCTCATTGTGCTTCAGGGTAAGGGAGAACCATCTGTCCTGTCAGAATTTTTGTTGTTGAATACATCACTCAAGGTAAATGCAAAAATGTTTCTTGAAACAACTGAGTAGACTACCTGGGGCTTTCCTGTTGCCCCTGCGACTGGCCGATCTCCCATGTTGGCTTTCTCACTGAGGAGGAGGGGGCTGAGTTGCCTTACCCTCCTCCACTGAGGAGGAGTGGGCAGCTGTTGAGAGTGAGCTTTTCCGTTTGACCAGTGTTTCATCAGAGCTGCGAAGATGTGACGGTCAGCAGCCCGTGCAGTGAGCACAGCTTGAGCCCTGCTCTTGAGGAAGTGCCAGGAGCCAGCTGCAGGCATGTGGGTGGGAAGAGCAAAGTCAGGGATTGCGGAGGTATCCCTCCTGTATAGTGAACATGGGAGCTAGCCTGGTGGTTTGAACACCAGCATGAGTAAGGACAGTAGCAGATGACAGCCCACTGAATTAGCAGGAGTCCACAGCCTTCTGTGATGGACAAGAAGGTGAGAGGACACCTGGAGCGCCTGAGCACAGGAGGATGCTGGGAGTGAAGTAGTCACTGTTTGGTGACTACTAACCAGATCAGGAGAAAACGTAGTTTATGCTAAAACTAGTGGTAAGCACGAGACAAGATCAAAACTTCCTTTAGTCCCAAAGAGTAAGTTCAGTGAAAAGAAGGAAGCGGCGTGTGCAGTGGGGCAGCGAGTCTGTTGTAGCGAGGGCCTTACTGACGCCTTCACCACACTCACGAAGGTGCAGCTATGACCTTCAGCCCCACACAGTCACGAAGCAGTAAAGGGCAAACCCAAACGGAGGGCTAGTAGATTATATGGATGCCCTTCTCGCTGGGCAGTCAGCGTCGTGGAGAGCAAGGACAGTCTCTGCAGGACAGTCACTGCTGTGCTGCATGTTTCATTTTGATTTCTTCTTGTACTGGGTATCAGACCCAGGGTCTTGTGTGCACTGAGCTAAACACACATACACTGAGCTGCATCGTGTCCTCAGGGCTTAGGGAGAGGACAGCTGAGAACCGAGGCATCCTGGCTTGGGTCTTGTGTGAAGTGTGATTAGGCAGTAACAGAGGCATGAGGACAGGGCTTCTTGTGACTTTGAAATTATTTCAGAGTAACAAGATAAAAATAAAACTTTTGTCTCTGCTCAAGATTATGCATTTGGAACTGAATTTATCCTTAAGTGTGTGTGTGTGTGTCTGTGCGCGTGCGCGCCTACGTGCATCATGTGCATGCTTGTGCATAGTACCTGATGTCCTCACACTTGTGTGGCAGGTACTTCACACACTGAGCCTTTCTCCTGTCCTTCTATTAGAAGGATCTTAAAACATGAATAAAATGCGCTGCATAAAAGCCGTGAGTTTCTGACCTTGCTGTCCCTTAGAGAAGAGTAAAGGTGAGGTCCGGATTTGCACTAGTGCATGGGCAGCACCGGACAAGGGAAGGGGAATGAACGTGTGGGCTGTGAGGCTAGCAAACAGCGTCGAGAACTCCCGGATGCACAGTGGACAAAAACCTGCCCAGGCCAGGGACATGAAGAGACTCTTATCCTTTTATCAGTCTCTTTAAGAGTGAGTAGTTGCCTTGCACACCATAATAGCAGAGCATTATGGGGTAGAACAAAAGTAGAAGCTACTTTTTCTTGGTTGTTACCAAAAAAAAAAAACAACAACAACAAAAAAAAACCTTTGTTAGCACAGAAAAATTTTCTATTTGCTTAAGAGCATTCGCCAATCCATCACTGATCATGCACAGCAGAGGCTTCTTAAAAACCAGACCCTGCTTCACACTGGCTGCATAGACCGTCTATGTGCTGCAAGAAAATGAGAGTTAGAAACAGAAGAAGTGAAGTAAAAAAACATGTAATTTATGTATAAAACCCATATAGTGTGCTTAAACGGATTCCTGGTCAGTTGTATTCAAGTTAGCAGCAAACAACTAGAAACTGGTTTTGCATTAGGATATGAGGGGAGGAAAAGGTGGATGGATAAGGTAGGAGAGATCTGAGAAGAACTGGCCCGACAAAATATGATCACAATGTATGAAAAAATATTTTTCAAGAAAAATGTGTGAGGGAGTTGAGGATTTATTCAACAAACTATATAAGATTCCTGTGCTGAGAATTTTGTGGATTATGCTGAGAGACTAAAGAAATGCACAAAGAAATAACAGCCTGCTCACCTGACTGAGTGAGACTCCAGGCAAACTGTGAGTGTGGGGGAAAATGGGTACACTAATGCTAAAACAACAACCTCACCATAGGGCCAAAAGAGAGCTCCAACCTAGAGAGCACACTTATCTCTTAAGATTTACACTAAAACCACACTGATCAAGACAGTGTCATTTACACCAGAGTGGACCTGTGCACCAGCAGGTCACAGAAGTCCACAGCCTACGCTGGTGTCTCCACTCTTCCCTTTGCCCCTGCCCTAAAGGTTCTCGGCTACGTCAGTGCAGTCCTTGGCTTTTCAGCAGACAGCATTGAAGTACACTTTGTCCGTATATCCTTCCCCCAGACAGCCTACCATCCCCACTTGCTGCTGCAGGCAAGCTGCTCAGAGTAGCATATAGTGCTAAGTGTAAGACTTCAGAAGAACCGTAGAAAGTCTTCATGCCTTTGATCTGGGCAGAGATTCCTCAGACAAAAAACCACAAATTGCAAAAGAAAAAAACATTAACTTCATCAGAAAAGAAAATCGTCATTTATTGAAGATCCCACTAAGAGATGGAAACACAGGGTGAGCCTAAAACTGAGGTAGACTAAAGTCTCCTGCTATAGCCAGCTCCATTCAGCGCATCCGACAGTTTATACTCCAAGGTTAAGACTCACAGGAGTAAGTCTTATTCTGTCACAAGATCAAGCCACATGTTTTCATGGAGGCATATGAATAACAACAGCTGAAGTAAACCCACCATTATCAATGCACTACACCTGGTTCAGATTCATTGTCAGCCCTGGCTGGGCCTCGAACCCCCACCTCTGCCTGCACCACCACGCCTGGCCTTCTGTCTTGACTTTAGTAGAAATTATGCATAAACGTGTATTCTAAAAGTCGTACGTGAGGGGGTGGAGAGATGGCTTACTGGTGAAGAGGACACAGGCTCAGGTTGCAGCCTCTGTACAGCAGCCCACACCCACCTGTGACTCCAGTGCCAGGGGATCTGACCCTGCAGGCACCCAGCACGCAAGTGCATAGACACACGCACATGAGAACACATGAGTCCTCTTAAGAAAGGTTAACACAAACAATAAAAACGTTGAGTGTCATGAGCCTGTATCCCTGTGTCTGCTTCAGTAGCTGTCAGCACATCTATTACACCCTTCCACCTGTAATTCTCTTACTTACAGGATTGCGAGTTCTGGATAGCTATGCCAGGGCTGAAAGCAACTCAGGAAGAAAGGGTTTACTGGGCTTACACTTCCAGTCACATTCTGTTAGGAAGAGAAGTCAGGGTAGGAACTCAAGAATCTGGAGACAGGTCTGCTTGCTCTCCCACACAGCATCACTGCCAGCCAGGGAGCTCATAGCCAGAGAAGTGTAGCAGGAACCACGGCTCACACAAAGGCCCAAGCCTAGCTAGCCTTCTCATACAGTCTAGGACCACCTGCCCAGAGAGTGGCCCTCCTTTATACATCAAAAATAAGACCATTCCCCATAGACGTTCTTCAGGTGAGACTCCTTTCTTTAGCATTTTTTGTTAGATATCTCTTACGTGTATGAATGGTTTGTGTGTGTGTGTGTGTGTGTGTGTGTGTGTATGTATGTATGTAGGTGGACCTCATGTTTGCTGAAGCCTAAGATTAGAAGACAGAGCCTCTGGGGTTGGAGTTACAGAAGTTGTGAGTTGCCACCTGGGTTTTGGGAACTGAACCTGAGTCCTTTACAAGAACAAGTGCTCTCTCTTACCCACTGACGGCGCCAGCTCTCCAGCCGGGGCCTCCCTTCTCTGGTGCCCCAGGCTGAGGCAGGTTGACTGTTGTGCTAACTGGGACAGAACATGTTTCCTGTTAGAAATAAGCAGTCTTGTAAAAGGAGGAGGAGCAAGGACAGCAGCCTCCTGGAGGTGCCTGACCTGTGGGAATGGCCAGCTCCTGACCCTGGGAGGTTGCATCAATCAGTGATCGCTTTGGACTCTGCCAGAGTTGAATTCACTTGAACTGATCGATGCACCTTTTAGAATTGGAGTTTTTAATTTAATTTTTGCCCACCAGAATGAAATATCCACTATAAAATGATGTAGATTATGATTGAAAAAAAATCTCATCACTAGTCAGATTGTCGGAGCGCACTGGTCAGCATTCCCGAGTTGAGTGTGTGTGTCTCAGGCAGAGCCCTGAGGACAGTGTCCTGAGGACCTCACGCTGGACTTATTGCTCCCAGTCGCCGGGCCCTTCTAATCTCTGAACTCTGTAGACACTCTGAGGGGCTTCCCAGAGCTCACTGGGCAGGGTCACTGGGACTTACAACAGCAGTCAGTGGTTGACTTCCCAGGTACTGCTGCTGGAGCAGATAATGACTCAGTTACCAGCCTCAGAAAGGACCTAGAGACGTAGTCTGTTAGGATAGCTAGGTTAAGATGTTTTTGTTAGTGACTTTTTTATACAAAATCTTGGGGAACAATTTAAAGTTCAGAAAAGCACACTCCTGATAGTTGAGCAAGGGGTTTTTTTTTTGAGGTCAGGGAACAAGACAGTGGCAGCCTGGCTGGTACTAACCGACCAATGTGCCTTTCTTGCTAAAGTTGGGCTGGTCACCAAGGCAGTGATTAATTTCTTGTACCATTTTTGCCCTTGGCTTTCTGATATGATTTAGTTAAAAAACAAAACAAAACAAAAAAACCATTAATGGATAGGTGTGCACCCTGAGGATTTAAAGTAGAAATGACTGATTGTTTTTTTATATAAAAGTTTACATTGTTCTTTTAAGCCTTTTTTTTAAAAAACAAAACAAAACAAGATTACTTTTTAAGATAAATAATAAAATGGTTGATTTTTTTTTTCTTTGTAACTGCAAAACTTGTAGCCTTCCAGTAAGAGAATTGGCTGAGAAGAATACCTTGGTTGCTTATAATGTGTTACTCTGTAACAAGTTGCTTAGACATGAATGTGTCCGGGTCCTTGGGAATAATTTGTTTTTCACTTATAATACATAAAACCCTTAATCTTGTAAGGGTGTCGTCAGGGAGCGCTGGGCTTATTGTTTATTTTTGTTTTTCATTTTTTACTTATTGTAATCATTCACTTAAGGAAGCACAGAATGTAACCACATTGCAGTTTTCAGCCTGCATGAGAGATAGTGCTGAGGGATGGAAGCTGTGGGAGGAGAAGTTGTTGGGGCGTTGCTTCTCCCACCAAGTGTGTGGCTGAGTAGGCCTGCCTTGCATTGGTCACCGAGCCCACCTCTCCTCCTTGATCCCAGAACACACTGCTAGAGCTGGCCTCCAGCAACAGGCCGTGTGTGTGTGTGTGTGTATACACATATACACACACACACATTTATATAGCATTGCATGTGAAAAGACTTGAAGCATTGTGAAGTGTGAATGACAGCAAGTGTGTCTGTCTCAGGTGGCGCTGGGCACCCCGTCACCCACCCTGGCCAGCTCTTGAAGCTCTCCTGGATGCCTTGGATGTCCTGTGCCCTCCCAGGGTCTCTCTGGACCAGCTTTCCCTGGGCTTCAGGCTTGAGAGCTCGTAGGAATCCATCTTCTCTTCCTCCCTCCTCGAGCCTCTGCTGCCCTGGTCATCCCAGCTTCAGCCTCTGCTCCTTTGTCCTAACCTTGGTCCCTGAGCCCTTTCAGAATCTAATCAAAAATGCACCATTCAGAATATGTCCTGCTCCTGGTGTTTCCTTCGGAGGCAGCAGTATGCAGCCTTGTGGGGGAAGGCTCCTTCATTCCACGCTTTCTCCGTCAAGACTTACCTGACACACAGCCCTCAGGACTCTTGCTTGCACTGGTAGGATCCTGATCTGGGGAGACGACTCAGTGGGCAAGGGGCTCCCTGTGTAGTTCTCACACGTGCCGTGTGTGACCCCAGCCCCAGTGGGCAGGAGCCTAGCCAGAGCAGTGAGCTCCGGAGTCACTGAGAGATCTCCTCACACAAGGGAGACAGACACAGTGACACAGAGTGTGCGCATGCGTCCTAGAGGGAGCCAGCGTTCACCCTCTGACGCGATGCGTGTGTCCAGCCTGAGCTGCGTGTGCTGTGTGCGGTTGATGAAGCGGTGCATGCTCATGTTTAGTGACTGCTCTGGGTGCATTTCACATTTCTGTTACAATGTTTTTCCCATGTAGAACTCCTTCTGCGTCCTTCTTGACTGATTGGAGAAAAGCCCTTATTTCCGTAGAGGGAACGGGGCACGCCAGCTGTCTGTATAGAGTCAGCCTCATCCCGGGTCTCTGGACACCGCTAATTGATCCTGCCTTGTTTAGCTGCCGTGGAGCTTCAGGTATTAACCGTGGAGGCTCAGGAGGCTGGAGCTCACAGAGGAGGTGTCCTCAAAGGGCAGGCTCCAGAGACCACAGCAGACTTGGTGCTGAAGGGGCCAGTGTGGGGCCGTAGCCTGTTTTAAACCATAGGTACATGGAGCAGATCAGAGGGGAGGGGCAAGGCCAGTGTGTGTTTCCAAAACCAGTTGAGTGGTTATTTACCTTTCAGGCAGTTAAGGTAATTACCATTGTGCTGAGAAGTAATTGGGGAAGTTCTGCCCTGAGCTCTGACGGCCCCGCAGGGACAGTTTTAGTTGGGACTTATTTTTTTGATGGAAGCCTAATTGCAGTTTTGGCTTTGTGCACACAAACAGAGGCAGCTAATTGTTTAGGCAAATAGCAGATTAATTTAAATATGCATCCCTAATATAACAAAAATGGTATCCATTATGGTCCTTGTTCCCATGCCGAGGAATATAAATATTGTGCGTGAGCACCATTAGGCGGACTTCTTAAGGACTGTCATTGCCATTGCACAGTGGTAGCACTTTCCAGATACGAGTAATCTTTACAAAAGCTAACATAAATCAGCATAAACTCATTTAGATCCCATTTCTACTATGTGCAGTTTCATTACCACACTCTGGCTGGCCTCCTCTGGGGCAGGAGGGACGTGCCGCACACTGGCATGGGTGCCCGTCCGCAGCTGCTTCACAGCCTTTATGTCTCCTCCAAAGCCTGGCCCTCGTCACTCATGTCACCGATAATGACTTCCTGGTCCAGGGCAAGTGCTGAGTGCCAGTAGCCCGGCGGCTGCTCATCAAGGTGGAGGCACTGAGCAGGAGCCAGCTCGCTGCCAGGCCCCGCCCCTGCCTACTTGGGGGGCTTCGAAAGACACAGTGTTTCTTTGTCTGCTGAGTAAGCTGGTGTTGGGGAAGGCCCCCTGCTGCCTTTGTTACCCCCGTGTGGGGCCTGAGATGCAGCCGAATATGGGGGACACCTTTTGGGCGCCTCCTCACCCTAAGGTCTCTTCCAAGCAGGGAGGGGTGGACAGGCTCCCAGAACTTGAATTTATCTTTGGCACTGGCTGGTCAGGCCAGGGATGGGGACTCTGTTCATAGACCTGGGCTCACATTTTGCTGTGTGCTTGGGTTAGAAACCCTTGTGGGATGGAGCTGGCTGCTTAGCGAAAGCTGCATAGCAGAGACAGGAAGGAGGAATCAGTTGTAGAGATTAGCAGTGAGATCTGTGGCATGCACAAGTGGCCTTGATCCCTAGTGTTGCCTGGGTAACCAGGATTGGGTAGTTCAATCCCTTGTCAGCTTGTCCTGTCGGCGGCCCGTGTGACATGCCTGTGACTGTCTAGTCAGTTCTCCTTCTGTGCAGCTCCACTGCGGTCTCTTTCTCACAACTGAACATCTCTTATTGAAATGGGGTGCGTGTTAGCCAGGTTCAGCTAATAGCACCACTCCCTCTGAACCCACTGTGGGGCAAGTGCAGGAGCCCACCACACAGCCTGCCTCTATGCAGCACCCAATGCCAGAAGCCAAGTCCACCTTGCATCCACATCAGATTTTTAAATATTGTATGTTTGAGAACTAAATTGCTTTGGTTCTGATAGTTGTTGCTGGCATCTCCCTTAATAGTCATGTGGTGAACATGGACCAGCTGAAAAGGTCAGCTGCTCCTGGCCAGGGTGTGAGGACAGATGGACAGATTGAGGGTGGGGATGGGAGTATGGTCTGAGCAAAGTTTATGGCTTCCTTTCTGTTGCTGGGGCAACATACTGGCCAGAAGCAACTTAGGGGAAAGGAAAGGGCTTACTTGGGTTACACTTCCCGGTCCTAGGAGCTGAAGCAGGAGGATACTGCTTACTGGCTCACTCATACACAGCTTAGAGCTACCTGCCAGGATGGTGCTGCCCACAGTGGGCTGGACCGTCCAGTGTCCATTAACAATCAAAGCATCCCCACCTTGCTCCCATCACACCCTCTGTGCTATTCCTGAATTGAGACTCACTTCTCAGGTGACTCTAGGTGTATAAGGTTGACAGTTAAGTTTTCATTGGTGACTTTGTCGATGCCATCAGAAATCCGGTCCATGTAGTAAGGAACTCTCTGCGTTATATCACCCTAAACATGGTGCTAACAGTGCTCCTTGATGCTGTGCAGGGCTCGGGAAGCACTTGCTCAGTGTGTGACTTTATTGACTCTTTTCCATCTGGATGGTAACCTGCTATAGCATGAAACATTCTCATAACAGAGGTATTGACTCTTCAAGTCTGCAGTTCTCAGGTCAAAAAGTACTATGATGGACCTGTGTTCATGGATAAATGGTTGGGTCTGGTGTCTGTCTATCTCTCCCTTAAGCTCTCCATCCCTGTACTGATGTGCAGACTGGGGTTGGGGGGACAGGGTGAAGGCTGAGCAGACACTGTCACAGCTGCACAGCTGCTGCCTTGTGTTCGTAGCAAAGCTTCTGGTTTCTGATGTTGGTGAAGGTGACGTTGGTGAGCAGAGGTGATGATCATCCGGGGAAACAGAAGTGTCTGTCCTTCTTACAGCACTCTAAGAGATGCTGGCCCACCGCTACTGTAAATGCACATGTGCCGAGTAGGATAGAGGTCAGAGGGGAATGGCTGTGTGCTTCCTCGTACTCAGTGAAGGTCAGTGGATCACTTGGGTATAGCCTGTGCTGACCTAAGCATGTAACTTAAGGCCCTGCAGAAGCTGCCCAGTGATTGCAGGGAGAATTTTGGCCAGTAAGTCAGCAGAGGAGCCTTAGCGGAGTAAACACATAATCAAAACTAGGTCCGGAGAAAGATGAAAAGGGTTTGTAAGGAGTGAGACTGGAGAGGCGGCTCAGGAGTTAAGACCACTTGCTGCTCCTGCAGAGGTTGGTTCCCAAGCCCTCATGAGAAGCTCCAACTCCGGGCATTCAAGGCGTCTGGCCTCATGGGCATCCGCACTCATGTGGTACACATAGGCTCACATGATTAAAAACAAAGAGCTGCAAAAATATGAGTAGGCTTAATTTGTATTTATAAACAAGATCAAATAAATGGTATCTCCAAGATTATGTATTATATGTATTATGTATTTAGAGACAAGTTATTGCTCCCCCTGGACTTGCTGTATTGCTCAGACTAACCTCAGACTGTCCATCTGCTGCCCCACCCTCCCAATTGCTGCGGTTACAGGTGTGTGTCACCACACCCGGCTCCAAGAATCCCATGTTAAAAATAGAAACACAAAGCAAAGTAACCAGATGGGGAAAGCTTCTTGTCTGAATAAGAATCACACAAAGCCTAAGTGCTGGGTCAGTGGGGAAGTGGACTTCAGGGCAGAGAAAAGCGGCAGTTAGTTCAAGGAAACCTAAGCTCACTGAATGCTTGCACACCAGAGTTGGTGTTAGGGAACTGTGGTCGCACCAGTGCCACTGACAAGGGTTGGCTGGCCTGGTCATACACATAAGAATGTGACTGAAGAAACAGGTCGACAGTATGGGGTGTTCAGAGAGGGGCCATGATGAGAGAGAGCCCTGCGAGCCTGAGTCAGTGGGCGCTCGCTCTGTACGGAGCCGTGTTGGCTGCATCCAGTTGTGTTGAAAAAAGGATGCCAGTCCGTCAGTCCTCCCCTGAAAGGGAAAGCTGTGTCCGTGCACTCCAAGTGTGCCAGGGTGCACTGTGTTAAACAGCATCCACACCAGGCAGAGAGAGGATAGGCGACTTTAGTGGCCTGTCAGTCCCCGCCAAGCTCAGCGCTGTCACAGAGCGAGCAGTCATGAGCAGTTAGCTGGTCCCATCTGTGTGGAATGGGTTAACTCTGCTCTTCTCACGATGGGGAACATGGAGTGAGAGGAGGCACGTGATGCTAAGCCCCCAGAGGCTCTGCATAGCAGTTCCCACTGTGTGGTGCCTTGGAACACATACAGTACCCACTGTGTGGTGCCTTGGAACACATACAGAGCAGCAGTACTTGGGAGAGGCCTTGTCAAGATGAGGCCTCCTGGAGGGGAGGGAACACTAGCTCCTATTCAGTGAGTGGGTCCCCGAGAGAGACACTCATTCTCTGTAGCCCATCATCTTAGAGGGCTAAGGCAGGATAGAGAGAATTTAGCAAAGTGTATGCCAGGGGACCATGTCACGGAGCCTTTGTGACCTGCCTGTCTCCATTTGATCATAGTTCTTAGAGAAGTACATGCGTGTTTAAGCCTTTCCGTGGAAGAGAGCTCTGTTGCTGTTTGTAGCTATCGGCTGAGGTACTTGAAAGTCTTACAACACCTAACTGTATGTGCAGAGTGCTGTATCAGAGCGAGATCTGGACGCTTTCAGTTAGAGACACAAAGACAGTGACTGCAGAGACCAAGAGTGAACCGTGTGTGTCACTGTTGGTCACACGATTTCCATAGAGGAAATCATCTGAATTGTTTGTGGAGGGTTTCCCATGGCCTGCCCGGTAGTCCTGTGTGAGTACTGCTGTCATCAGAGACTCATGGAGTGACCCCTAAAGTCCTGCTCTAGGACCCGGCACAGGCTCAAACACTGACATCCTCACACAGCGATCCGAAGAACGACTGTGTGATCTGTGCCTGTGCCTCCAGCTTTACAGTTTCTCTGCGTTTCTCCTTCTAGGAATTCTTAACATTTGGGACCTGAGAACCGGGAGGTTCCCGATCTTCCGTTTTGAGCATGATGCAAGAATCCAAGCCCTTGCGCTGAGCCAGGAAAAGGCCATTGTTGCCACGGCTTCCGCTTTTGACGTTGTGATGTTGTACCCCGACGAGGAGGGGCACTGGCATGTCGCCTCGGAATTTGAAGTTCAGAAACTGGTGAGCTCTTGCTGTGCTTGTTAGCTTGCTTTCGGAAGATCCCGGGGTCAGACATAGACAGAGTGGCCCTGTCCGGGGTTTCTGTTCTTTCGCGTTTTTCCAAGCTAAGTTGTGACTCAATCCAACTGCTGGGCTGAGGCTACAGCTTGATAGCAGAGCATTCCCTTAGTGTGTGCATGAGGCCCTGGGTTCCAGACCCACTCCTCCTCCTCCTCCTCCTCTTCTTTTTTCTTCTTGTGTTTGGGTGTGTGCTCAGGAGGTGTTGGATCCCCTGGAGCAAGAGTTGTAAGTGGTTGTGAGCTGGTAATCTCGTTCCAGACGTTTGTAGGAAGCAGTATGTGCTCTTAACTGCCGAGCCATCTCTGCACCCCCAGCTTCTTCAGCAGAACAACCCAGCAGCAGCACGTGCACACTGAGGTGGCTTCAGGGCCAGAGTTTGTTCTTCCCATGGTCCCAGGCTTCTTCCGAAGCCAGCGTGGCAGGCTCACCTGGGAGCTCCTGCTTCATTTCTGGCCTAACACTAAGTGAACAGCCGTGGTGCGCCATCCCACACAGTTGTCTCACCTAGAGTTGGGAGTAGCCTTTGAGGAGGTCCACAGAAGCCAGTGTGGATTGGGAGCTTGGCCCTAGGATGCCACACAAAGCTGAGGCAGCTCGGGGGGCTTTGCACAGGGCTGACAGGTTCAGTTGTTGCCAGTCTTGTTCACCAAGCAGAGCTGGTTGGTGATAGGGCAGTATTCATCTGTCTGTGCCAAATTTGTATTTGATTTGAGCACACATCATTTTGGCATGAGCCAGGGGAGCAGAAGAGCTAGCCTTGAGCAAGGAGGTTTGGGGACTTGGGACTGGTCCCCTCTTTCCCTTTCCCTGCGGGGTCTTTAGATTTGAATACCAAGCACCAAACACCTGGGGTCACAGCTTCATCTCACTGAGCTTGCTGCTTCAGACCAGCTCTGCAGCGCTCAGTGTCCCTCTAACACGACCCGACACTGTCAGCTGTACAGAGAGACTTGGGGTGCAGGGCTTCCATTTGTTCTGTGAACCAGTCACAGTTTTGCAAACTGAGAACCCCTCATGAAGTGTAAATCCTGCCTTGGCAGTCAGCTGCCATCCTGGGGCTGACTGGAAGCTTTAGAGGTCGTTTGCACCTCCCAGTGAATGGCTGCCACTGCCAGTCTGAGCCTCTTGGCCTGCTAGATCCCAGCTGGAAGATGAAGTTAAATGGGCAACCAAAAGGTGTATTTTAGGAAAGTAAGAAGTGAGTTTCTATAGAGACAGGAGTGAGTGGCCTTCTGGGGCAGGTCAGCTTTCAGCATTATTTCTGGGTGCCAAGTTACCGCAGTGTGTGCTGCGCCTCCCTGGATCAGGCACCCCTGGCCCAGGAAGCCGGCCCATCTTAGTTCTCTAGCAGTGCTTCCTGAATAACTGTGGCAACGTTCCCGGGTCCACAGCGTTAGCTTGGACCAGCTGGCCTTGGTGATGGACCCACAGCCCAAGATGTTGGGCTGCTCAGCACGATTTGGGCCCAGGATTAGCAGAGGTACCGGATGTTTGCTTGTGCTCAGCTCCCTGGGGCAGCCTGCAGAACTCGGGCTTCTGGCATATTCTGCAGAACTCGCGGCTCTGGCATATTGTCAGCGGGGTGCTGCCCTTAAACCGTGGGCTTTCTGATTCAACCGTGGCACGCCTTCAGCGTCCATGCTCTCGGTGATTACTAAGCAGGTGCAACGTGGTGGGCACTGCTCTGGGGAAAAGCGGATTACTCCTTTCCCCCATGCAGCCAGAGAAAGTATGACAGAGTGTGTTTTGTCTGTGCGACTCTCTGTCCTCAGATGGTCACATGGCATAGGGGGTGGGGTCACTGCCTGACAGGCAGGCAGGAGAGAGCTGAGAACAGAGAGTTTAGCTCTTGCCGTGTTTCATTCTGATGCTCACACATACTTGACAAACGTCTCTGTTCGCTTGGAACTGGGGCAGTTTTCTGTTTCTGTGTCTGGTAAAACAACACAACTCGTAAAGAGAGCCCTAAACACTGCCACAGTCAGGATTTAAAAGACCCAGTAAGACCCACAGCTGGAAGGTGCTTTGCATCTCACAGCCTGATTCCCCTGAAGGGGCTAGCCCACTGGGACTCCGCCTTCCCCAGCCCCAGTTCCTCCCACAGTGATCCCATATGGACCATAAGGAAGACTTCAGGTTTTCTCCTGTGGTGGTGTGGCTGTGTTATGTCTGACAGGAGTGGCCCTTCGTGAGCACCATGCACAAGCCTTCGCCATGCAGGTGTCTGTAAGCATAGAAGGACCTCCTGGTCACAGTGAGTTCACAGCAGTGGTAAGTGCTGCCTTCCTTTCCTTAATAGGATTGGACTGGATAATATCTCCTGCTCACCTCCTGCTGTGTCCTCGGGCGCCTGAGCCTCTTGTGTGCGGAGTCAGGCCTTGGCTTCCCTTCCCAGACTGTACTTTGTTTTCACTGTTAGAGGCATCTTTCATTGGGCAGGAGCCGTGTCCGTCCTGTAAATGGTCCCTGTGCTCAACTGTTTGTTGACTGTACAGACCAAGTCAAGAAGACCGTGGGGCACTAAACAACTCCTCTCTCCACAGGTTGACTACCTTGAAATAGTTCCGAATACTGGGAGGTATCCTGTGGCAATAGCCACGGCCGGGGACCTGGTCTACCTGCTGAAGGCCCATGACTCAGCCAGAACCCTTCATTATGTCTACGGCCAGCCTGCCACGTGTCTGGATGTCTCAGCCAGCCAGGTTGCCTTTGGAGTGAAGAGTCTGGGATGGGTGTATGAAGGAAACAAGGTATGGAAACAGTGACTTGTATGCATCAACAAGGAAGAGCGCAGATTTGTCTTTTAAGGCAGCCAAAAAATTAAGCACTTTCTGGTTTGGTTTGGTTTGGTTGTTTGAAACAGGGTCTCCCATGTCCCAGAATGGCCTTGAACTCATGAAGTGCTGGGAGGAGCCGTGTGAACCACCACATAAGCAATGTGTTAACACTGGATGCTCTGTTTTCGACTGGCTCAGGGCAGTGTATGAGCGTGGCAGCTTGAGATGGAGCACGAGATGGAGTTCCTCCTCACTGCACACCGGTGTCCGTGTAGACGGCATACATACATCATACATACACACATCTTTAAGTTCGGAGCTTTGCAGACATGGGGTCATGGTATGTGACCTGTTCCGTGCCTAGTGTTTTCCTAGCAATGTGCCTTAGGCAGTGTTTATCTTTCATGACCCCAGCTCCCTGCCCTAGAGCTCCAGCTTGTGCTTAGAGCTCATAGGCTGTGTAGCCAGTGTTCTCACTGGTGGGCATGTGTTGGACCACCCTCACTGCTCAGGCAGTGCTACACCGCACACTGCAACCTGCCGAGCTCCTTGTACAGTCTAGCATTAGGAGATACATCGATGTGTAGGTGATCACTGCTGAACCACACTCGAGACAGAACTGTCAAGACAGCTCAGCAGTTACAGCACAAGCCTAACGACCATCCTTCGAGCTCCACATGTGTCTGGTGTATGTGTTCTGCCACCATTCACACGTGCACACGCAGAATAATGTACTAAAATTAGGGAGTAAAATAGAAAGTTTCCATCCTAGTTTCTGCTGTCGCCAGCAGTGCATGAGTGCTGCTGATGCATGACAGGACAGAAGCACGGCATCCTCCTTCGCCCTTGGCTGAGGGCTGTGCCATCACTGTAAGTCCCCCCATCCTGACTGCAGCCAAGTCCTCAGTCTGAAAGCTCATTTATGGGACCCGCGCCTTTCAGGTGGAGTCAGGAGAGAAGGGGGCATTTCGTGTGGCTTTAGGGTCTTTCCGGTTTGCCTGCTCTTGACCCCATTGGCAGTTGGGGGTCTTCTAGGAAGGAACGCCTGAGCCAAAGGTTCCTTCTTCCAGTGAAGGAGTGTGCTTTCCTACACAGTGGTGACGTGAACTGCAGAGGCAGTCTCTGTACTTACACTGCCCAGGCCAGTTCCCATGACCCTGTGTGACCTCATATAAGTTGCTCAGTCTTCCTTTGTCTGTTTCTCTTTCTCCTTAAAAAAAAAAAACTTTTAGATTAGTCTTTTGTGTTTATGTGTGTGAGTCATTTATCTACATGTATTTCTGTGCACCACATGCAGACCTTGTGCCCTGTGAGGGCAGAGAGGCCTTTGGATCTCCTGGAACTGGAGTTACATACAGGTAGTTTTCAGCCATCATCGTTGGAGCTGGGTCCTCTGCAAGAGCAGCACATGCTCTTGGCTGCAGAGTGTCGCCAGCCCCTTCCTGTTCCCTCTTCTGTAAAACAGTTCCTGACAGTACCTGCTAATAAGCTGGGGCTAATAAGTGCGTGCCCTCAGCTCCGTGGAAGAGATGTATCCTGGTTCACATTTCTGCTCTTCATTGGCCTTCGAGGTGCATTTTTCTTATCTGCTGCTCACACGTGGAGACTCCTGAGACCATTTGTACATTTCATTTTCTACACGTATTAGAGCTGTACTCAAAAGTGGAAGCATCCTGGCTTCTAGTTACATGCACAGGAAGACCAGTCAGTGGCAGAAAGCCTCTCTGGGGTAGCGCTCCGTGCTGGGGTTCACTCGTGTGCTGGAGGAGAGCCAGGAGCCTCGCTGGGAAGCCTGTAGTGAGGACACCAGAGTGGGAAGGGGCGGGGGGAGGTTCCTGACAGGGCTTCTCACTGGGAGGACTCGGATTCCTGGTGGAAGGGCTTGGTTGCTCCTTTCTGTCTGTCTGTTTAGCCTTCATAGTTTTGTTTCATTTGTTTTTAGAGTTTTCAGAGATGTTGGGTAATGGTGACATTAAAACTGGTCTGCTGGAACTGGTATTTGTAATCTTTCTCTCACACTCTCTCTCTAGGAGCATGGGCCACTGAGCTGTGTCCTGCCCCGCACTCCTCTCTGCACACAGGCCCCGCTCCCTGACCGCCAGATGCATAGGTTTCCTCCTGTCGAGGCGTGTTTCCTTTTAGTGCCTCTCAAGCTTCCAACCAGGGAAAAGAACTGACTGTAATGATCAGTTCAGTGAGACATTAATTTTTTAAAATTAATGTTTAGAAATGCCTTGGGCCTCAAATAACTTATTGCTAGTTTCGTTACTTTTGGATGACTTGCTCTTTTGAGGTGACAGTGGAGGTGTGCTGACGACAGGATGTTGTGATGCAGATGCCGACAGCAGCATTCAGTCATGCAGATGTTAGTTACTGCTGCACGGTCCTCCAGCACGGAGTTGGCTCTCCATCAGGAGTGCTACCCACCCGAGGAGGGAGGCAGCCAAGGAAGAGAGCCTTCATCCTCATGGTGTCTTCTGCTTTCTCAGAGCAGCCGCATGTCAGTCACAGTTGCTGGGCCGTTTCCGTTAAGCCACGTACTGGAGGCCCGGTGGCTCTGCCTGTGAACTCTGTGACTTGGCCATGAGCATTCAGCGTGGCACTGAAGGCGCCTGCGCTGCTCATTAGCGGCAGGTTTGCCTGGACGTGCACACACGGGGGACTTACGTCTGCGCCTCAGACCTCTCCGGCCAGGACTCAGGTTTTTATGAGAACAGAGTTTGATGTCTTCATTTGTATCTGATACAGGACTAGGGCTTAACTAGAGTCCACTATTAGTCAGCCATGATAAAAGCCCACTGAAGTCCAAACACTGTGATGGGTTGTAGTTGGGAGCTTAACTCTCCACAGCCTGTTGGGAGTCGACGGGCGCTCTTTCTGGTCTGGGCGATGTCATTGTACCAGATGCCGACCACACCGGAGGGGTGGCCCCACAGCTGTGTGAGCATGGAGTGATAGTGTTTCAGCCACCACCCTTCAGCCACTTGCTGGCAGGTCATGTGGGCCCTGCAGGTACTCCCCACATCAGTGTGTGCTGGCGCTGGCGTGTTAAACAGCATCACACGCAGCTTTCTCCACACTGGTCCTGTCACGTGACTAACATCTGTTAATAAGCCATTTACAGAGCTTGTGTGTCTGAGCGTGGGAGCAGGCGGCCCTCTGTGGTGCAGACTGGAGGGCCTCGGAGAGTTGGTGCTCTGCACACCTGGGCTCCGATGGAACCGTTGTTCTAGGCTTCATTTGGAGGGCAGGGCAGGTGGTCACACAGCATTTACCAGCACTTTCTTTGGCTGTACCAAGTCAGCGAAAAAACGTCTAATTTATATTTTTGTCATTACTTTAAAACAGATTTTTAAACACTTCTTATATGTATGGGTATTTTGTCTACACGTATATTTGGACACTAAGCATACAGTACCTGCAGAGACCACAAAAGGGCATTGAACTCCTGGAATGGGACTTCCAGATGGCCATGAACCACCAAATGGGCTCTGGGAACTGAACCCAGGTCCTCGGCAGAACAACCAGTACTTTGAACCTGAGCCAGTGCTCCAGCCCCTGGAGTACATTGATTCTGACTCTGTAAAGATTTCTCCTGATTGAGGAGTTCAGACATGGGAGGTGCAGGGCAGGCGCTTCCTCCCAGAGCCTGTCAGCTGCTGCCTGGCATTGGGTCTTGGAACCAAGTTGCTGTTGCTCATTTCTTGTGCATCCTTGGGAAATAGGCCCCCTCTCTGTAAACCGTGAGTGGAGCTGCGCAGCGCTCGCTCTCGCTCGCTCGCGCTCTCTCTCTCTCTCTCTCTTTCGCTCGCTCGCTCACTTTCTCTCTCTCTCAAGTGTGGATGGCTCTCACCTTTCGTCCCAGCACTCTGGAGCAGAGGCAAGCAGATATCTGTCTTGAAGGCTAGCCTGATCTATATAGGGAGTTCAGGCCAGTTAGAGCTCTCATGGGAGACTCCACCTCAGGAAGACAGACGTGCGTCCGTACTAGAGCACTCCACATCACTGTGTGTGCCTCGTCTTTGTGAGACACATCACAGAGCTCCCTGCTGTCGTTTGGCCGGGTTTTAGAGCTTTCTAGCATCGAACCCTGTGCATGGCCGCACCATTCTGCCCACTCTGCAAGAGTGTGGCCTGCACCAGTGTTCACAGGTAAGCTCCTCTTTGAGAACTCACTGGGTCAAACCAGAGTGTCCTTCGTGACATTGACAGTCCTGCTGCACTGAGAGTATTCTTGTGGGGTGACAGCGCCCACCCCAGACTTCCTGGGTGCCTCTTCTCTCAGCTTTGCAGCTACGAAGGAGGTGGGCTTTGCCTGACTCCACTGTTCAGTGCGTACTTTGTCTCTCTCTGCTTCTGAGGCCTCCCCAGCATGCCGGGGTGGGGCGGAGCGGGGCTGCAGCACTGAGGCCAGTGTTGTGCTGCAGAGTGGTGAGTGAGTGCGCCACTGGGTGCCTCCCACTGCTTGCTGGGTACCCCTCTGGTCCTGGTTCTGCGGAGCACGTGCCTGGCCTCTCTCAGGCAATGAGGACTGTGACTTCTAGGTTTGGTGAGCAGTGCTGAGCTGTATGCTGTCTCTGGGGCCAGGCTCACTGCACAGGCAGGGATGATGGGGCAGTGTCCCAGCAGGAGGGGCTGCTCGGAGGTCTTTAACATGGCAGAAGAGAATTCTGAGTCCCTGATGTCCGTTCTTGGGTTCTCAGACTTGTGTAAATGTCACTGGATGGCAGCTGACAGTAGAAGAGACAGAAGTGACTTGACCGCGTCACTTCACACTGCGGTGCAGCCACACAGCCCTCACCATGGCCCTGGTGCTCCAGCAGCCTCCTAAAGTCTGTGTTTGTCTCATAGTTCGGAATCCATCAGCAGTGCTTTTGTTTCTGTGGCGCTACCTTTATTGATCTCTTTGCTGCCTGAATGTGCTCTCAGGGTGGATGGCTAGAGGCAGAGCTGCCACGGGCGAGCACCACGCTGTCGACGAGCCTCGTGTCTCATAAAGGGAGCCGGAGCCCCACTTAGTGCTCTTAGCATCGCTCTGTGGATCTGGACATATTTCCCAATTTAGTTCCGAAGCTCGTGGCATTTGATGGCAGATTGTATTAAGCAGCACGCGGAGTGCATCCTAATCAGGGCAAGGGGTGAAGTCATCGCAGGCTGGAGTGCGCTGGCTTGGGCTGCAGCAGCTTACATCACACTGGAAAATGATTGCCCGAGTCTCTGAGCTAATGACTGCCCATGTGCAGCTGGGAAGAGACCTGGGATTGGCTGCCTGCACTGGCCACAAGGTGAGCGCCTGTCTGGAGCCTCGGGTCAGAGTGTGCTGCAGAGGGAGGGCTGCCTTCTGCCATGTCTGCCAAAGTCAGAGAGCCATCTTCTCTTCTGTTGAGGTTTCTGTTTCTGAGAATCAAGACTTGATACTTCACATGCAAGACAAGCAAGCAAAAATTGAAAGTTTGTGAAACATTTTCACATGCTCTCCAATACTGTCTGCCTTACTTCCGTCTTTGTTGGGGCGTTGATGGCTAGCTCCTGGAGACTAGTGTTCTGGAAGAAAGAGGGCCAGTATGGTTACAGTCTGTCACATCAGTGAGCAGGATCCCATGGGTCCTGGAGAGTAGAAGTCAAGCGCGCTTCCCTCTCCCGCTCAGCCTGTGCTCTGTGATAGTAACCAGGAATGCAGAGGTTCCTTCTCGTGAGGGTGGGGGACTCAGTGAAATCTGGGAACCCCATAGTGCTGAAAATCTCAAAGATAACCGAAGAAATGAGAAATGAAGGTTCCAGGTTGTTTTGTGCAGCTGCTACTCTTAATGTCAACCCCTGATCTTGTTGGTATTATTGACAGGGAAGGAAGAATGGCACACTGTTAACCTTGGGTGGGAACCTTGACACCGCCCCACAGAGCCCCAGGGTGGCTTGGGACTGTCGGTGCCCCTCAGCTCAGCAGCCTCTGAAGACTCAGAACTGAGTGTCAGCTCTCAGAGTCATAAACTTCATAACGTTACTTGCCTTGATATTCCAGTCCAGAAATTAGCGTGATGCTTGGTACGTCTGGTGCTCCTGTGCCCACTAATATTGGGGAGAAGTTGGAGTTGTACAGGCAGAGAACTGGAGCCCTAGTGATCCCTGGGAGGTGTGGGAGCCCGGGTTAGTTTCTTTTCCTGAGCCTGGTTTTAAAGGAGACCTATGAGTGGAAAAGGCCATGCAGAGCCGATGTGGGGAGCTGATGTGGGTGCTGATGTGGGTGCTGATGTGGGGAGCTGATGTGGGGAGCTGATGTGGGTGCTGAGTCACTGTGAGGCCTTGCTGGCAGGGCTAGCATCACACTCTGTTTGCACACACCCTTGCATGGTTTTGTATGCCACTGATGTTTTTAATATTTCCGGATTTTTAAATTAATTTAACAGTATTCTGAAGACATTGACCAAATTTACAAAGCATTATATTGATGTATATGATGCCCACTGCCCCTTATTAGGCTTTTGAATTAAGATTATGTTTTTATTTAGGGTCTAATTTTTCCAGTGACTTCCCTGGTTATATGTGGAATTCCTGTCCTGGTTCCCCATCCTCCACACGTGGGAGACTGAACTTGGAGTTGACTGTTGGGATTATTTCCCCGGCACAGATGGGGTGGCTTTGATTTCCTTGTGCCAGATGAGTCTCAGGGTAAATATTGCCCAGACAGCAGATAGGTTTGTCAGTGTTAAAAGCCAGCATGTTTTTCAGGATCTGAGGGGCCTGGTGGAAATGTTTGCCTCCTTCCAGGCGTGAACACAGTGGCCATGGGGTGAGGTGCGTGTCCTGCCCAGTCCAGACTGTTAAGGCTGACAAGCTAAGCAGGGAGGGGGAGAGAGGGAGAGTAAGCACACAGCACATGGCCGCTGTGGGCTCCGTCTCCCACTATTTCAGATGTTTACTGTGTTCAGATAACACCCAGCAGTTAAAGTGGAGGACTTCTGCTCTTTCCCAGTCCCTAGAAGACTGAGCTTTATTAATGTAGCCCGCGCGTCCGTCTTCTGTGAGTCCTGGATTAGAGGGTGGGGTCAGCACTAGCATCAGTTACTGAGTTGGGCGTGTACTTCTTCTATGGATGCCAGACTACTCCTTACAGCATTCCCTCAACAGTTAGCCCTTGCAGCTAGGAGGAAAACTAGCTTAGCTCACACTTGGGCAGGATCATGAGGTTTGCTGAAGGTAGAGTGAGACTGTGGGTCCTCTGAAGGCTAGCTGTTAGAGGCAGCCCTGCCATGACCCGGGTCCTAGCCAGCACTTTCGTCCTCGTCAAGCATAGAGCACTGACGAGGGTCGACTTGCTGTACCTGATCCCAGGTCCGGATCCAGTTTTCTTCAGGTTCCTGTCAGAGTCTAGGCTGAGGCACTGACCCGAGCTCCTATTCCTACAGTGGGCTGGGATTCCACTTCCCCATTTCCTTGTGTTGGGAACTCATACATCTTTTCACAGGAGATTTGAAGTGCATGCTGAAAAGGCCCCCTGAGCTTTATCCTCCCACCCTGCACTCCTGCCACATCCACACCCCCCGTACCCCTCCCCTTACCCAGACTCCTGTTCCCCTGGCACGCATGTGGGTGGGGCCTACTGCCTGCCTGTAGCCTGGCTTTCAGAGTCCTCACCTTAGCTTCCAGCTCTCTATCTGCGCCTACATGGTGAGTCTCTGTACACAGCCAAGAGGTGTTCACCTCTTGACTGTGGTGTCCTTCCTGCTCATCTCCTCATGTCCTTCCAGAAGCATCGGCCTCAGCTTTAGCCCTGTAGTCCCTCCCTTGACCTCAAACTTCCTAGCTGGATGAGAGGTGTGTCCTTTGTCCGCTCCATTTCTTTATAGGAAGAGAGAAAAGTGGTAATCTCACCTTGTAGCATTTTTTGGTCAGATGAACTGCAGGCACAGTGGAGTCCTGCACACAGAACTCTGCAGGCACAGTGGAGTCCTGCACAGAACTCTGCAGGCACAGTGGAGTCCTGCGCACAGAACTCTGCAGGCACAGTGGAGTCCTGGACAGAATTCTGCAGGCACAGTGGAGTCCTGGACACAGAACTCTGCAGGCACAGTGGAGTCCTGCACACAGAACTCTGCAGGCACAGTGGAGTCCTGGACAGAACTCTGCAGGCACAGTGGAGTCCTGGACACAGAACTCTGCAGGCACAGTGGAGTCCTGGACACAGAACTCTGCAGGCACAGTGGAGTCCTGGACACAGAACTCTGCAGGCACAGTGGAGTCCTGCGCACAGAACTCTGCAGGCACAGTGGAGTCCTGCACACAGAACTCTGCAGGCACAGTGGAGTCCTGCACACAGAACTCTGCAGGCACAGTGGAGTCCTGGACACAGAACTCTGCAGGCACAGTGGAGTCCTGGACACAGAACTCTGCAGGCACAGTGGAGTCCTGGACACAGAACTCTGCAGGCACAGTGGAGTCCTGCACACAGAACTCTGCAGGCACAGTGGAGTACTGGACACAGAACTCTGCAGGCACAGTAGAGTCCTGGACAGAACTCTGCAGGCACAGTGGAGTCCTGGACAGAACTCTGCAGGCACAGTGGAGTCCTGGACAGAACTCTGCAGGTACAGTGGAGTCCTGCACACAGAACTCTGCAGGCACAGTGGAGTCCTGGACACAGAACTCTGCAGGCACAGTGGAGTCCTGCACACAGAACTCTGCAGGCACAGTGGAGTCCTGCACACAGAACTCTGCAGGCACAGTGGAGTCCTGGACACAGAACTCTGCAGGCACAGTGGAGTCCTGCACACAGAACTCTGCAGGCACAGTGGAGTCCTGGACACATAACTCTGCAGGCACAGTGGAGTCCTGCACAGAACTCTGCAGGTACAGTGGAGTCCTGCACACAGAACTCTGCAGGCACAGTGGAGTCCTGCACACAGAACTCTGCAGGCACAGTGGAGTCCTGCGCACAGAACTCTGCAGGCACAGTGGAGTCCTGGACACAGAACTCTGCAGGCACAGTGGAGTCCTGCACACAGAACTCTGCAGGCACAGTGGAGTCCTGCGCACAGAACTCTGCAGGCACAGTGGAGTCCTGCACACAGAACTCTGCAGGCACAGTGGAGTCCTGCACAGAACTCTGCAGGCACAGTGGAGTCCTGGACACAGAACTCTGCAGGTACAGTGGAGTCCTGCACACAGAACTCTGCAGGCACAGTGGAGTCCTGCACACAGAACTCTGCAGGCACAGTGGAGTCCTGCACACAGAACTCTGCAGGCACAGTGGAGTCCTGGACACAGAACTCTGCAGGCACAGTGGAGTCCTGGACACAGAACTCTGCAGGCACAGTGGAGTCCTGCACAGAACTCTGCAGGCACAGTGGAGTCCTGGACAGAACTCTGCAGGTACAGTGGAGTCCTGGACAGAACTCTGCAGGCACAGTGGAGTCCTGGACAGAACTCTGCAGGCACAGTGGAGTCCTGCACACAGAACTCTGCAGGCACAGTGGAGTCCTGCACACAGAACTCTGCAGGCACAGGGGAGTCCTGCACACAGAACTCTGCAGGCACAGTGGAGTCCTGCACAGAACTCTGCAGGCACAGTGGAGTCCTGGACAGAACTCTGCAGGTACAGTGGAGTCCTGGACAGAACTCTGCAGGCACAGTGGAGTCCTGGACAGAACTCTGCAGGCACAGTGGAGTCCTGCACACAGAACTCTGCAGGCACAGTGGAGTCCTGCACACAGAACTCTGCAGGCACAGTGGAGTCCTGCACACAGAACTCTGCAGGCACAGTGGAGTCCTGGACACAGAACTCTGCAGGCACAGTGGAGTCCTGCACACAGAACTCTGCAGGCACAGTGGAGTCCTGGACACAGAACTCTGCAGGCACAGTGGAGTCCTGCGCACAGAACTCTGCAGGCACAGTGGAGTCCTGGACAGAACTCTGCAGGCACAGTGGAGTCCTGCACACAGAACTCTGCAGGCACAGTGGAGTCCTGGTCACAGAACTCTGCAGGCACAGTGGAGTCCTGCGCACAGAACTCTGCAGGCACAGTGGAGTCCTGGACAGAACTCTGCAGGCACAGTGGAGTCCTGGACACAGAACTCTGCAGGCACAGTGGAGTCCTGGACAGAACTCTGCAGGCACAGTGGAGTCCTGCACAGAACTCTGCAGGCACAGTGGAGTCCTGGACACAGAACTCTGCAGGCACAGTGGAGTCCTGGACACAGAACTCTGCAGGCACAGTGGAGTCCTGGACACAGAACTCTGCAGGCACAGTGGAGTCCTGCACACAGAACTCTGCAGGCACAGTGGAGTCCTGGACAGAACTCTGCAGACACAGTGGAGTCCTGGACACAGAACTCTGCAGGCATAGTGGAGTCCTGGACACAGAACTCTGCAGGCACAGTGGAGTCCTGCACACAGAACTCTGCAGGCACAGTGGAGTCCTGGACACAGAACTCTGCAGGCACAGTGGAGTCCTGGACACAGAACTCTGCAGGCACAGTGGAGTCCTGGACACAGAACTCTGCAGGCACAGTGGAGTCCTGGACACAGAACTCTGCAGGCACAGTGGAGTCCTGCGCACAGAACTCTGCAGGCACAGTGGAGTCCTGGACAGAACTCTGCAGGCACAGTGGAGTCCTGGACACAGAACTCTGCAGGCACAGTGGAGTCCTGCACACAGAACTCTTCAGGCACAGTGGAGTCCTGCACAGAACTCTGCAGGCACAGTGGAGTCCTGCATACACAACTCTGCAGGCACAGTGGAGTCCTGCACACAGAACTCTGCAGGCACAGTGGAGTCCTGCACACAGAACTCTGCAGGCACAGTGGAGTCCTGCACACAGAACTCTGCAGGCACAGTGGAGTCCTGGACACAGAACTCTGCAGGCACAGTGGAGTCCTGGACACAGAACTCTGCAGGCACAGTGGAGTCCTGCACACAGAACTCTGCAGGCACAGTGGAGTCCTGCACACAGAACTCTGCAGGCACAGTGGAGTCCTGGACACAGAACTCTGCAGGCACAGTGGAGTCCTGCACACAGAACTCTGCAGGCACAGTGGAGTCCTGGACACAGAACTCTGCAGGCACAGTGGAGTCCTGCACAGAACTCTGCAGGCACAGTGGAGTCCTGGACAGAACTCTGCAGGCACCGTGGAGTCCTGCACAGAACTCTGCAGGCACAGTGGAGTCCTGCACAGAACTCTGCAGGCACAGTGGAGTCCTGGACAGAACTCTGCAGGCACAGTGGAGTCCTGCACACAGAACTCTGCAGGCACAGTGGAGTCCTGGACACAGAACTCTGCAGGCACAGTGGAGTCCTGGACACAGAACTCTGCAGGTACAGTGGAGTCCTGCACAGAACTCTGCAGGCACAGTGGAGTCCTGGACACAGAACTCTGCAGGCACAGTGGACTCCTGGACACAGAACTCTGCAGGCACAGTGGACTCCTGGACACAGAACTCTGCAGGCACAGTGGAGTCCTGCACAGAACTCTGCAGGCACAGTGGAGTCCTGCACACAGAACTCTGCAGGCACAGTGGAGTCCTGGACACAGAACTCTGCAGGCACAGTGGAGTCCTGGACACAGAACTCTGCAGGCACAGTGGAGTCCTGCACACAGAACTCTGCAGGCACAGTGGAGTCCTGGACAGAACTCTGCAGGCACAGTGGAGTCCTGGACACAGAACTCTGCAGGCACAGTGGAGTCCTGGACACAGAACTCTGCAGGCACAGTGGAGTCCTGCACACAGAACTCTGCAGGCACAGTGGAGTCCTGCACACAGAACTCTGCAGGCACAGTGGAGTCCTGCACACAGAACTCTGCAGGCACAGTGGAGTCCTGGACACAGAACTCTGCAGGCACAGTGGAGTCCTGGACACAGAACTCTGCAGGCACAGTGGAGTCCTGCACACAGAACTCGGCAGGCACAGTGGAGTCCTGCGCACAGAACTCGGCCAGGCTCTTGGGAACAGCCTACTTCGCAGATCAGGAAGGGGCTCTCGAGTACAGTAACTGGGGTGGTCTGCTTCCCAACTGGTGTCTGTGCAGTATGGGGAAGCCATTCAAGTGGCTTTCAGTTCAGTTTCCTGGTAGCTAAGTGCAGGTGGCAGTTGAGACTCGGGAGTGTATTCGTGGCTTGTTGGAGAATCATGTGCCACACCGCCACACCGCTCTGTGGGTCCCCAGAGACAGCATCACGGAGTGCGCAGTGGGCAGAGGTTGCTGTACTCATACACACACACACACACACACACACACACACACATATAACAAGTAAGTGCATCCTGTCTATGGACTGTGCACCCACAGTAAAGGCTCCGCCTGTTCCCTGCTGCCTTTAACCCCCTTCAGCTGCCCTTTGTCCCCATGGTCTGGCGTAGGGACCCTCTTCTGGGCCACCCTCTGAGCCGCTTCTCTGATTTGGGACTGAAGCAGAAGTCAGGCTGGTCAAAGGAAAGGGTAATTAGGTAAATGCCTGCTTTCCTGCTCACAGCATCAGGCCTACAGGCTGTGAGGACTCTGACCACTCTTTACCTGTCACCTCCATTGAAGACGCTGTAGTGTTTGCACTTTAAAGAGCTGTGCCCTGGTGTGTAGCTTCATTTCTCCCTACAAAGTGTACGCACTGATGCCCTGTCTCACAGGGCCCATGCTTTCTGTGACCAGGCATGCCACATCACGCCGGCCCTCAGGCTTCGGGCACGTTGCGTGGTGGCTCTAATCTGCTCTGAATAAGAAGCGTCCCGTGCTCTCTTGAGTGTTCACGGTGCTTACCGTGCTCACGGGGCTCACAGGGCTCACGGGGCTCGTGTCCTCCTGCTTCCCCTGTGGAGATGGCCATGTAAGGAGAAAGCTGAAGCAGGCAGAAGCTGCCTCTGCTCCCTGCTCTACGGAGGCCCTCACCACCCTGGGCATCTGTAAGGAGACGCGGGAACCCAGGAGTCCTGGACTCAGGATGCGTCGGTTCCTTTCAGGCTTGGGTCACAGTAGGTGTTGGTTTGGTCGGTGTGGTCCTTTGTAGACATCTGCCCGTATCACAAAGCCCCGAGCCTGGCACAGCCTATGTGATTGGCACCGTCATCCCAGGAAGAGCCCAGTCCTGGAACAACCATGGTTGCAGGTGCATTGGCACGTGGTAGGGAGTGTAGGGCCTCGCCTACCCAGTGCCTGGCGACACTCGGCAACACCGTCCCATCCCTGAAACATCTTGGCCTTGTGGGTTTGTCGCTCCAATTAAAACTTAGGCACAGGAGCGGCCAGGCTGCTTCTCCTTTGTGTGAGGGAGCGTGGACAGTGCCAGAGCCTGTCACGGAAGCTGTTGGGGGGCTGTTTTCAGGGGGCCGTGCTCATGTCAGGGAGCCATCTCTTCAAGCGCTGCCTCATGCAGGGTGCTGCTCAGGCACCTGAGAGGCAGCTTCTGTTTGCCAACAGTTAAGTCACCTCTGAGACAGTGGTGAAAGTCGTTCTCCACATGCTCGCAGACATGGCTGCGCCAGGCCTCACACTATGACTTGTCTCTGGCAAGGACTTAAAATCGTCTCTCTGGCTGGTTGTCAAAAATTACATCATATCAGAGTAAACTGCTTTTAAATCAGACATCCATTATTCATGTATATTAACTGCTTTTTTATTTTTTATCGGCTGTTTTGTGTGTGATTTACTTTTTCCCCAGCCTTCTTGCCCTCCCCCGTTGTCCATCTTCCTCGTCCTTTTTTTTTAAAACCTGAGCTCATCTGTAAATTCCCTGGGCCATTCACTCAGCCTTGTGTGCGAAGCATCGTGCATACCTTGCTTTGTGGTGAAATGTTTCAGTTGTTATTTCCAGGTTGCATAGCCTTTCCCTTCCTGTCTTTTCTATTTACAAAAATGAGTGTTGGTGGATGTCTTCGCAGAGCGGCACCATGCAGCAGAACGGCGGGGAGGACAGCAGATGTGTGTTCATGTTCACACTCAAAGCCTGTCTTTCTAAGACAGCGTCGCTCATGACCATAGTCAGCGCCTCATGACCATGCGCGCCTCACCTGCTTCATCTGGTGCACAGACAGGCGCTGCTCTGGAGTCCAGAGACGTAGGCCCTTGTTCCCCTGTGCGGCCGGGGGCTGCCGTTCTGGGGCATTCCCTCCCTTCCGGCATTGGACTGGAACAGGGGCCGGAGTTGTTCTGCTGACACCTCACTGGGTGCGGCCAGCGTTGTTCTTTCTCTGCAGTTCCTCGGGTCACTTCTCCTAGCTGCTCAGATTTGTTCTGGAGTGGTTTTCAGTTTGTTGACTTTGTCAGTGAGGCCCAGCTGCCTTTCTGCCTGAAATGTTCTCATTTCTCTGGCCCTCTTGAAGACCAACCTGGCTGGATTGCTGTGGTTCGATGTGAACAGTGTTTGCTCGGTCCCTTGAAGATACCGCTGGTTTTGACATCCATTGACGCGGTACAAAGGCGGCCATGACTGTGACTGCTCAGCCCTCTGAGAACTCCTCTCCCTTTGCTCTTGGAATGTCCAGTCCTCAGCCCGGAGCCGGCCTGGGACCAACAGAGCCTGTGTCAAGAACAGAGGGCGGAACCTCTAAGATCAGCACTTGGATCTAATGTTCTGCGCTTTCACTCCAGCGTCTGTGTATGGATTTGTTTTAATTTGTCCTGTTGGGGATTTCTGATGATTCAGCCATGGTAAACACTCAGGCAGGGCCTGTTTGAAGCTTCTCTGTTCGCTCTGTGGAAGCTCAGGTTGGATGAGTGTTGGATCAACGTAGTAATCCGGCCTCAGTCCCATCTGCATGTCTGCAGTGTGCTCTGAGGGACTGCTCAGGTCTAGCTTCTGGCCCATGGGTCTCCCTGGATTGCCCTCAGTCTTTGCCTAGCTCATCCATCTACTGCGAATCCTAGAAATTCTGAGTTTACTTTCTCAAATATACTCGGTTTGCTGCTGTCCGCCCTGCCACACAGTAGGTGACTGCACATGTCGACCCCCAGACTGGATGCAGCAGACTGTCCTTAACCTGAAACTGTCACTACCTCAGAAGCCCGTCCCTGCTTCTTTCTGTGTCCAGGAGCCATCCTTTATTGTGAGCGGATACACGGCTGGTATTGATTTTCAGGTACCACAGAGGTCTGGGCTCCAGGTGGTGCGGGAGCGCGCTCCTGAGCTGCCCCAGGGCGGGGCCTCACCTTCACCCCACCGCTATCTAAGGCCCACGGGCTCAGCTTTATGCAAAGATCTCAGTTGTGCTGTCCTCTGGGCTGATAGACTCTGGGCCCCCACCTGACATGGTCAGGGGTCCCCAGAGCAGCCCCCAGCCAAGCTCCCAGACTCCTTTGTAATCTCAGTGCTCTCTTCATTTTGGGCTCCTGTGGGTTGTACCACTTCCGTGGTGGTGAGTAGAATGTGCAGAGGGCTGTGTGGTAGCTTGAGTTGCACTTTGAGAAGCTTTCTACCAGGCATACCGGTCTGCCATTTATCAGCCAGCAAGAGAACCCACAGGGTTGGAGTACTTTGGGGCTTCTGTCTAGGCAGGACGAAGCGGCTCTTGTGTAAACCTCAGGTCACCTGGGAGTGGAAGGAAGAGTTAAACAGTCAGGGAAAGGCCCAGACTGGAATAAATTCTAGGTTTGCTCGGTCCCTAGTCTGAACCAGTTATCAATAAATACGAAAGCATGCGCCTAGCCAGATGCAGGCCCACATAAGGACCATGGCATCTGGTACCCGCTGGTCATGCCGAGCACTGCGTCCAAGGTGGGGCAGCAGCATTTCTGCTCCAGGGACCATACAGTCCCCCGCACCTCCCCCAGTCAAGGAAGCCCTGCACTGTGTACATGCCGGGTAACAAGGCTGCACCTGGCATTCCAGACAGTCTTGGGACTGTTTTCCTCTCAGTGTTTGAGAGCTGCAAGCAGATGACACAGTTGAGGGTGGCACTTGGGAACACCAGATGCAGCACGCGTGTGGGGTGTGTGGTGGTGGAGAGAGCACGGCACACCTGGCTGGGTGCAGATGCCGAGCGTGAGGCTGGCTTGCACTGCAAAGAGTAGAGTGTACTTGGTGGTGATGGGAGGAGGGGGGAGCCGTCCACAGTCTCTGGGTCAGGCCTTCCCTCTGTGTCTCTGGAATGCGTTCCATCCCTTTTCCGCACACCCCTTGTTTAAAGGGAAGCAGGCAGATTCTCTTTGATCCAAAAGGTTCTTACAATGCTGCTGTTGTGGGGAGAGGTTTCTTCACTGCTGACCACACTGCTGAGGCAGCCTGAGGCTCCAAGGAGGCAAGCCAGGCACTCTCTGAAGTTCTGGTAAAGTTAAAGTCAGAGTTGTGTTCCTTGTTCGTCAGAACAACCACAGTTCTGTCGGCCAAGCTCTTCGAAGGCGTGTCATGCTTATGGATGGGTGATGTCAGTCCCAGGTTTAGAAGAACTTCCTGTGCTGAATCCTGATTTCTCAGAGTGGAAAAGGAGAGGGGGTGGCAAGCTTTCAGGGGACCCCACTGTGACAGTAGTAGCCACCTTTTGGCCCTTCCATCATGATTTGTCTGGAAAGTCTTAACTTCTAGGCACCCTCAACAGGTCATGTGTAGAAGATGCAGGCCTCCCTACCTAGAGCAGTTGCTGAAGCTTTCCAGATGTTGGACCTGTGATTATCTCCTTCCTAAGCCTATGACCAGTACAATAGCCCTCTTCCTGCTTGAGACATCAGCTGCTAGGACACAGCATTATGACAGCTCTGTGATCCCAGAAGAGGCAGGTCCCAGGGGAAGAGTGGGCCAGCTGGGCCAGCAGCAGCTGGCACAGATAGGACTTTGATCTGGCAGTGTGTTGGCTGCCACACCCACTCACTCCAGTGCCTGCTACACAGAAGAAGATTTGTAAATGTTTGTCACCCGGCTATTGAATGATTTATCAAAAAACAGATAGAAACAACTTATTTATCAGAACAGAATTAATGTATTTATCATGGAAGCTCTCCTAGCCATTCAAAATACCCAGAGCTTCTTATAGGGGAGACACATCTGCAAAACACCAGCCTCACATAGAGATGATTTATGCATGTACAGAATAAAAGAGACAGACCTTTAAACTAAAAATCTATTCATTTATTACCAGACCGCTCAGGGTGGCTTGTTCCTGGAGATGGGCCGCAGTGGGCCGCCACATTCTAATGCTGCATTATATTTAAAATATGTCTTTAAAAGTAGACTTGAGAGCAGTCAGAGTAGTTGAAAGCTAGGATTCTAAAGCTGTGTTTTATCAGAAATAACTTAATCTTTCTGAGGGGGAAATAAACAGAAATAGAAAACTTGCTGCCTGGTCCCTTGGGATGATGTGGCTCTCATTCCCAGAGGGTCCCACAGATCCAGCTGCACTGCAGAAGGGAGAACGAGAGCTTGCAGCACGTCGCCTGCAGATGTCCCGGAGACTCAGCGGATGGCAGCGCATTTCTGCTCGCGCCGTGGTTACTGCTAACACTGCTGAACCTGCATTTGATGCTCGGCTAATCTATTGACTCGGGGCCACATTAGTGCAGAGCCCCTGCTCCCACATTGTAGCTGGGGGAGCTCCCCTTCTCTCAAGCATTGCTGAACACCTCTGAGAACAACTCAGGTGGTCATGGGTTAAGACTCACCCAACCAGGGCAATAAAGAGAAAAATTAGTCTAATGCATGGTCTTAACAAGAGGGAGTGTGAGCATGAATAATTGATGTCACTAGGCTGTGGCAATCAGATCAAATGAAGTCCCATTTGCTCAACCTTATTAAAAGAGAGAGAGTGTGGGAGAGAGGGAGGGAGGGAGGGGCCATGGTAAAGGTCGTTAAGGGACTTGTAGCGTGGAGACCTGCCTTGGAGATGGGAATGTGTTTTCCAATCTCTGTGGTCTTTAACTAAACGCAATGGTAAAGGTTCTCTTTGGATAGTTCTGATCCGTTGAATTATTGAGCACTTTAGAACTACTTGACTGCTGACTTGGATGTCTTCATGATGAATTTGCAGAGTCTTTTTGGCGGGGCTTATCTCTCTGCATCACTCAGAGATGATTCATCCACTTGTCAAAAAGGAACTAAAAGAAAGCGGAGGCTGCTGCTGGCTTGTGCGAGCCTCGTTCTTGTGCTTCTCCCTCTGCCGCTGAAGGCCCGCCTTCCTGCTGCACACGCTGATGTGCTGTGGGAACTAAACTGTCAGTTCGAGATATTGAAATCTCTGTGATGATAATCAGATCCAAAATGCTTTCATTTTTAAAAAATTAATAGATCTTTTAAAATTGTTACACAGAAGCTGTACTTGTCCGGGGCTAACACCTGACCATGGTGTTAGACTCCCACAGACTCTAGAAGGTTCAGGTGTTAGAATGTGTGCCACCATGAGACTGATGGTTCCACAGCAGAGATGATGTAACGTGTTAGGAATTTCTCAGGACTAACACAATCTCCACTCGTAAGTGCTAAGTGTCTGGGTTAACCAGAGGAGCACACGTCCTCTGTCGGAGTGCCCTAGAGTCGCTCTGCAAACTCAAGAGTGCTCACCGTGGCTCAGCAGAAGTCAGCGGAAGCGGAGTGGGAAGGCCTGTGCACTGTTCACTGAAAGCTGCCCAGTTGAGCTAGAAATGCCTTTCATTAAAAACTAACTGGAGCTGGGCGGTGGTGGCGCACGCCTTTAATCCCAGCACCTGGGAGGCAGAGGCAGGCAGATTTCTGAGTTTGAGGCCAGCCTGGTCTACAGAGCAAGTTCCAGGACAGCCAGGGCTACGTAGTGAGACCTGTCCCAAAAGACAAAAAACCAAAACCTAAACTCTGACTCGTTGCCTGACTGCAGGAGGTGCAGTGTGGTCTGTCCTTTATCCTCTGCTGAGGAAGAGGCACAACGTCCAGGAGGGTGACAGTGTCTGGAGCCTGCAGGCATCTGCTCTCTGGCTTTGACACCCAGAACCAAATTCCCAGCCCCCAGGCGAGAGTGGGGGAGAAGGTGCCGTTGGAGTGTGGCTCGGTGTGAGCCGCCATGTTATAGTGTCTGCAGTATGGCTTCCTTGAGCTCCTGTGAGCTCTTCAGCTAACCCCAGATCAGAAGCCAGTGACTTGTTGCTTCCATTCCTTAAAACAACCAACAAGCAAACCCAGAAAAGAGGTGCGTGGGCTGGGGCTCAGTTGAGCTGTGTGGAGAAAGCTGACTGGCTGCTGGCTGTTCATACGTCTGTCCCCTGCTTTTGCCCAGGAACTCTTTGGGTTTCCCCTCTTGGTCTTTTGTCACTTGATTGGTCGTGTCCCTCTAATCTCAGTGGCCTGCAAGTGTCCAAGCCATAGGGCAGCAAAGTGTCTTTTGGGGACAGAGGGAAGCGTACTCCTCAAGGGTGGCGCAGTGGAAAGTGGATAATGTCCCCTGACGTATGGGACTGACGCCCAGTGCTTTCTTCCCCCCTCAGATCCTGGTGTACAGCCTGGAAGCAGAACGCTGCCTCTCGAAGCTGGGCAACGCGCTTGGAGACTTCACATGTGTCAACCTCCGGGACAGCCCTCCCAACCTCATGGTCAGCGGCAACATGGACAGGAGGTAGGTCAGGGCTGAAGTGCCCATCATCTCGGCCCCGCGCCGTGAGCACCTCATGCTTCAGCCTTGCCCGCAGGCCAAGTGCCATCCTTTGGACTTGGAGCACAGTCTCGCATTAGGTAATAGTTGGACCTGCTAGCGCCCACTCGGCTTCTGAAGCACCACAAGACAGTCTCCTGCAGGCAGGCAGTTGGTGGATGGTCCAGAGATCACTTGGAATATCTTCTGTCCCCCTGCTGCAGAATTTGTTTGGCACTGTAAAGCTCACTTTCCAACATTAAAAACAGTAACCTAAGGGCCGGGCCACGTTCATCACAATAGGGCTGTCTGCCAGGAGAGGCCCAGACTGTATTTCAGAGCCGTGTGTCCCTCCAGTGACAGGAAAGAGACTCGGTGGGAACAGATTCCAATTTGTAGTTAGCTGATTAGCGGCCTTCTCTCTAACACGTTGGCTGAGGGAGTCGTTCTCCCGGCACACAGGCCCGTGCCAGTCTTTCTCCCTGCAGGATTAAAGTGTTGAAAGACCCTTCCGGTCCAGATTTTAGTTTCCTCCGCCTTGTCCTGTCTTCTCCTTTGCTTTCTCTCTGCTTTTGGCTAGTTACCTGCTGTGTCTGTTCCAGTGCCCCGGAGAGAGGTAGACTGGATGGGCGCCAAGGCTGCTGGCGCCCCTCCCCTGGGCCCGGCCCGGGCTGCAGGTGCCGGGCTGCCCGGCTGTGGGTATCAGCTCTGAGGCGGGCGTTTCTTTGTGCCAAGTCCCGAAGCTCTGTCCCAGTAGAGCGGCAGCTTGCAGAAATCACTGTTGGATCACACAGCATTTCCAACCCCTGAACCTCACCACCAGCCTCACCCCCACCTACAGAAAAAGAGCCCAAGGAAAAGGCGCTCAGGCTCTGGCTCACAGAATGACTCAGAATGGGGCTTGCAAATGGAGCTCTGAGTTTGGTGTGCTAACACTTGGGAGGCTGGAGAGAGAGCTCAGTCAGTAAATGATTGCTGGGCAAACATGACCTACAGGTAGATCCCAGAACCCATGTTCAAAAACAAGACAGCTGGGTGGGCATGGTGATTCACACCTTTAACCTCAGCACTTGGGAGGCAGAGGCAGGAGGATCTCTGTGGGTTCAAAGCCAAGCTAGTCTACATAGTGAGGTCTAGGCCAGTGAAGGAGCTCTGGGCTCCATGACAAACCTGTCTCAGATGATGAGGTAGAGAGCAGCTGAGGATGGCTGGCATTGACCTCTGACTTACATGCCTTTGCTCACAAGTGCACACACACATTTACCACACACGCGCATGCATACGCGCGCCCCACCACCACCTAGGCAAGTAGCTCCAGTGTGTGGCCAGGGAAACTGATGAGTCCCTGTGATCTGAGCGGACAGGCTCAGCTATTTACTAGTGGAGCAAATGTCACGGGCTCTCAGGCCCTCCACATATGAGGCCTGGAGCTGTGGACCTGGCCGGGCTGTGTATGCATTATGAGCTTCCTTGTGCTGGCGGGAAGCCAGGGCCCTGTTCCAGAGCAGTGGAGCTCCTTGTATGTGAAGACCTTAGCCCAGACCTCCAGGATGGCATGCGGCTGTCAGCTGACTATCGAAGCTGTCATCTGGGACATGTAGGTGTTCTCCGTAAAGCTGCCTTTTTACTCCAGATTGTATCTACCTCCTCACACACCATGATGTGGCAGGACGCCACCTGCCAGTTCAGAAGGCCCTCTAGTCTGTGTGAAGCCCAAGTTTAATTTTGAGAAATCCATTTATTAGAATGTAGTGGAGCTGAAATTTTTAAATAAAGCAGGGAGGTTCCAGGTCCCCAGAATAGCATCAGTCAGTAGATGACAGGCAGGGACAGTGCTCCTAAGAGTTAGAGTCTGGATGCCCTCACCCTTTAGAATAAACCCAAGCTACAGGCCTGGGCTCGCATCTCCAGTGAGGGCTTACAGTTAGCCTTTGGAGGAAAAGCTAAGACCTGCTTCACCTAAAAGTCTAGATCCTCAATCCTTCCCTCTCCAGTGTGGAGTTTCTATGGAAGAAATGAAGCACATGTAAGCCCTATTGGTAAGTTCTTGTACCTTCCCCGTCTAGTCCCTGCTAGGGCAGCCTGCCCAACAGCTGGGATAGTAACATGGACACATTGTTCCCAACCCTTAGTTGTTCTCCTGTCATTAGTCTTCAGTTCCAGGATTCCAGGACGGTGGTCACAGCCTCCTGCCTCACCCTACAGTTGTGTCGTGGGAAGCCCTGTTCAGGGTGGGGCCACAGGAAACACTGGGACAGTGTGAAGCCTCTTCCCCGGGGTGGTCCACCGCAGTCCATCAGGGGTAACTGCCGTCGCAGAAAGGGGCTTGTTTCCTTATCTCATCCTGGGTTTGCTGGCAGGCAGAACAAGGGCAGCAAACTGCAGCCGGAGCCTCCATGTCCGGCAGTGAGTGGAGGAAACTTGTAGCTGTTGGCACAGGGCTGTGTCCAGTGAGACCCCCTCCCTGTATGCTCTTAAACTGCGTGTCCCTCGTCAGTGATGGCCAGCGTCTAGAATAGAGCTGCAAGAGACAGAGCTGTTGCTGAGGACAGCTGTTGGGATGCTCAGGTACACTCCTTGGACCAACAATTCTCACCCTTCCCAGATTTCATTTGTTTCTTGGGGGGGGGGGGAGATGTATGTGTGTGTACACATCCATGTGTGGGTGTTAGGTGCACACATCAGGCGTGTGTGCGTGTGTGCATGCTGCAGAACACACGTGAAGATCAGAGGACAGCATCATCTGTCAGTCCTTGTTTCCTTAATGTTGGCTGTATGTACAGACTAGCTGGTCCCGGAGCTTGTGGGGACTCTCCTGACTCCACTCTCAGCTCCTCATATGGCCACCCCATTACAGATGTGTGCTACTGTATCTAGCTTTGCCTGGGCCTTGTGAGCCCAAACTCAGGTCTTTATCCTTGTCTGCCAAGCACTTTACCCACAAAGTCATCTCTCCACCGAAAATTCATTTTTGACACCTCTTCCTTGAGGTCTCGTGCTCTGTGACTGCACAGTTGATTTCAGGATAGTACCCCAGACAGAAGCGCTGCCCCGTGAGCGGTCACTGTCTGCCTGGGTTCTGCTCTCTGACCAGCACGAGCTGACTTGCCTTCAGTGTGCACGTACCTGTGGACATCCATGTCCACGGGCAGCATGAGGCCTTGGATGACTTACTGCTACATAGTGTAATGTTTTCAGGGTAAGCCCATGTATTAGTGTGTATCAGAACACTGTTCCTTTTTTTATGGCCAGATAATGCCCATCATCGGACAGACAGCACCCACCCATCTCTAAGCCAGTGGACATCTGGGTGCTTTAATTAATTCTCTTAATAGTTTTGACCATTATAGTAATTCATGTGTAGCCTTTTGTGTATCTTCATTTCTCTTATGAGTGTAGACACCTGAGAATTGAGTTGCTGGCTTCAGTGGTAATTGTCACGCCCTTCTGGAGTAGCTGCTCATCCTGCCTGCCCTGTCCTCAGCCCCTGGGCAGTCCTCAGTCTTTTTGGCAGGCAACTGGTTTGTGACGTCTCCTTGGGCTTTGAGCTACATTGCCCTGGTGCTGGTGCCTAAGGACCCAGTTCCTGAACCCATCTGGACATTCCACGGAGAGGTGTCTATCCAAATCCTACTTTGGGCATATGGGGATGAGACATGGTTTCACTGTGTATCCAACTAGCCTAGGACCTGCTGTGAAGAATTTAGGGTGATCCCCTGTGTCTGCTGCTGAGTTCTGGGTTACAAGCATGCCCCCCAACACCCATTCCCAAGTCCTTTGTGGTAGTTGTTTGTTTCTCTGGGTAGCCCTGGCTGTCCTGAAACTCACTCTATAGAACAGGCTGGTCTCAAACTCACAGATCCTCCTGCTTCTGCCTGCTAGGATTAAAGGTGTGCCTACCCCCACCACTGTCCCGCTCCAAATCCTATTTTTTTTAAAGATTTATTTATTATATGTAAGTACACTGTAGCTGTCTTCAGACACCCCAGAAGAGGGAGTCAGATCTCGTTACGGATGGTTGTGAGCCACCATGTGGTTGCTGGTATTTGAACTCAGGACCTTTGGAAGAGCAGTCAGTGCTCTTAACCACTGAGCCATCTCTTCAGTTCCCCAAATACTATTTTATTTGAGGTTTTTATTGTTGAGTTGTGCCAGGTGTTTTGCTTCTCTGGGTGCAAATCCCTTGTCAGATGAGTCCTCTGCAAGTCTTCCTTCCCTTGTGTAAAGGGTGTTCTCACTGCTGACACTGTACAGCACAGGGTGTTCTCACTGCTGACAGTGTACTCTACAGCACAGGGTGTTCTCACTGCTGACAGTGTACTCTACAGCACAGGGTGTTCTCACTGCTGACACTGTACTCTACAGCACAGGGTGTTCTCACTGCTGACAGTGTACTCTACAGCACAGGGTGTTCTCACTGCTGACACTGTACTCTACAGCACAGGGTGTTCTCACTGCTGACAGTGTACTCTACAGCACAGGGTGTTCTCACTGCTGACACTGTACTCTACAGCACAGGGTGTTCTCACTGCTGACACTGTACTCTACCTACAGCACAGGGTGTTCTCACTGCTGACAGTGTACTCTACAGCACAGGGTGTTCTCACTGCTGACAGTGTACTCTACAGCACAGGGTGTTCTCACTGCTGACACTGTACTCTACCTACAGCACAGGGTGTTCTCACTGCTGACACTGTACTCTACAGCACAGGGTGTTCTCACTGCTGACAGTGTACTCTACAGCACAGGGTGTTCTCACTGCTGACACTGTACTCTACAGCACAGGGTGTTCTCACTGCTGACACTGTACTCTACAGCACAGGGTGTTCTCACTGCTGACAGTGTACTCTACCTACAGCACAGGGTGTTCTCACTGCTGACAGTGTACTCTACAGCACAGGGTGTTCTCACTGCTGACACTGTACTCTACAGCACAGGGTGTTCTCACTGCTGACACTGTACTCTACAGCACAGGGTGTTCTCACTGCTGACAGTGTACTCTACCTACAGCACAGGGTGTTCTCACTGCTGACACTGTACTCTACAGCACAGGGTGTTCTCACTGCTGACACTCTACTCTACAGCACAGGGTGTTCTCACTGCTGACAATGTACTCTACAGCACAGGGTGTTCTCACTGCTGACAGTGTACTCTACCTACAGCACAGGGTGTTCTCACTGCTGACACTGTACTCTACAGCACAGGGTGTTCTCACTGCTGACACTGTACTCTACAGCACAGGGTGTTCTCACTGCTGACAGTGTACTCTACAGCACAGGGTGTTCTCACTGCTGACAGTGTACTCTACAGCACAGGGTGTTCTCACTGCTGACACTGTACTCTACAGCACAGGGTGTTCTCACTGCTGACACTGTACTCTACAGCACAGGGTGTTCTCACTGCTGACAGTGTACTCTACAGCACAGGGTGTTCTCACTGCTGACAGTGTACTCTACAGCACAGGGTGTTCTCACTGCTGACACTGTACTCTACAGCACAGGGTGTTCTCACTGCTGACACTGTACTCTACAGCACAGGGTGTTCTCACTGCTGACACTGTACTCTACAGCACAGGGTGTTCTCACTGCTGACACTGTACTCTACAGCACAGGGTGTTCTCACTGCTGACACTGTACTCTACAGCACAGGGTGTTCTCACTGCTGACAGTGTACTCTACAGCACAGGGTGTTCTCACTGCTGACAGTGTACTCTACAGCACAGGGTGTTCTCACTGCTGACAGTGTACTCTACAGCACAGGGTGTTCTCACTGCTGACACTGTACTCTACAGCACAGGGTGTTCTCACTGCTGACAGTGTACTCTACAGTACAGGGTGTTCTCACTGCTGACACTGTACTCTACCTACAGCACAGGGTGTTCTCACTGCTGACACTGTACTCTACAGCACAGGGTGTTCTCACTGCTGACACTACTCTACAGCACAGGGTGTTCTCACTGCTGACACTGTACTCTACAGCACAGGGTGTTCTCACTGCTGACACTGTACTCTACAGCACAGGGTGTTCTCACTGCTGACACTGTACTCTACAGCACAGGGTGTTCTCACTGCTGACAGTGTACTCTACAGCACAGGGTGTTCTCACTGCTGACACTGTACTCTACAGCACAGGGTGTTCTCACTGCTGACACTGTACTCTACCTACAGCACAGGGTGTTCTCACTGCTGACACTGTACTCTACAGCACAGGGTGTTCTCACTGCTGACACTGTACTCTACAGCACAGGGTGTTCTCACTGCTGACACTGTACTCTACAGCACAGGGTGTTCTCACTGCTGACACTGTACTCTACAGCACAGGGTGTTCTCACTGCTGACAGTGTACTCTACCTACAGCACAGGGTGTTCTCACTGCTGACAGTGTACTCTACAGCACAGGGTGTTCTCACTGCTGACACTGTACTCTACAGCACAGGGTGTTCTCACTGCTGACACTGTACTCTACAGCACAGGGTGTTCTCACTGCTGACAGTGTACTCTACCTACAGCACAGGGTGTTCTCACTGCTGACACTGTACTCTACAGCACAGGGTGTTCTCACTGCTGACACTCTACTCTACAGCACAGGGTGTTCTCACTGCTGACAATGTACTCTACAGCACAGGGTGTTCTCACTGCTGACAGTGTACTCTACCTACAGCACAGGGTGTTCTCACTGCTGACACTGTACTCTACAGCACAGGGTGTTCTCACTGCTGACACTGTACTCTACAGCACAGGGTGTTCTCACTGCTGACAGTGTACTCTACAGCACAGGGTGTTCTCACTGCTGACAGTGTACTCTACAGCACAGGGTGTTCTCACTGCTGACACTGTACTCTACAGCACAGGGTGTTCTCACTGCTGACACTGTACTCTACAGCACAGGGTGTTCTCACTGCTGACAGTGTACTCTACAGCACAGGGTGTTCTCACTGCTGACAGTGTACTCTACAGCACAGGGTGTTCTCACTGCTGACACTGTACTCTACAGCACAGGGTGTTCTCACTGCTGACACTGTACTCTACAGCACAGGGTGTTCTCACTGCTGACACTGTACTCTACAGCACAGGGTGTTCTCACTGCTGACACTGTACTCTACAGCACAGGGTGTTCTCACTGCTGACACTGTACTCTACAGCACAGGGTGTTCTCACTGCTGACAGTGTACTCTACAGCACAGGGTGTTCTCACTGCTGACAGTGTACTCTACAGCACAGGGTGTTCTCACTGCTGACAGTGTACTCTACAGCACAGGGTGTTCTCACTGCTGACAGTGTACTCTACAGCACAGGGTGTTCTCACTGCTGACACTGTACTCTACAGCACAGGGTGTTCTCACTGCTGACAGTGTACTCTACAGTACAGGGTGTTCTCACTGCTGACACTGTACTCTACCTACAGCACAGGGTGTTCTCACTGCTGACACTGTACTCTACAGCACAGGGTGTTCTCACTGCTGACACTACTCTACAGCACAGGGTGTTCTCACTGCTGACAGTGTACTCTACAGCACAGGGTGTTCTCACTGCTGACACTGTACTCTACAGCACAGGGTGTTCTCACTGCTGACAGTGTACTCTACAGCACAGGGTGTTCTCACTGCTGACACTGTGCTCTACAGCACAGGGTGTTCTCACTGCTGACACTGTACTCTACAGCACAGGGTGTTCTCACTGCTGACACTGTACTCTACCTACAGCACAGGGTGTTCTCACTGCTGACACTGTACTCTACAGCACAGGGTGTTCTCACTGCTGACACTGTACTCTACAGCACAGGGTGTTCTCACTGCTGACACTGTACTCTACAGCACAGGGTGTTCTCACTGCTGACACTGTACTCTACAGCACAGGGTGTTCTCACTGCTGACAGTGTACTCTAAAGCTTAGGCTTTAAATGCTGGTCCAGTATGATTTATCTGATTTTCCTTTCGTTGCTTGTGCTAGCATTTATTTATAAGAAATGGTTTCCTAATCCAGGGTTATTGACCTGTTTTCTGGACTTTTATAATTTAATCTCTTGTATTTGAAATACATGACCTCCCTGTCGGGTAATTTGGGTGGAGTCTAGCTTTGTGCTTGGTTGTTTGTTGGCAAGATTGTTCTTTCCTTCCTTGTATGAACCGACCATAAAAATGGAGTGTATTCCTGTTCGTTTCAGTTGTGCCCTGTGGATCAGTCTTCCCCAGCTTGGCTGAGCTCCCTGCATTGTTTGTTAGGATGTACTGGGTCGTTACCTTCCAGAGCCAGTCTTACTCAGCAGTCGCTATGGATGGAGGGATTGGCTGTGAGAGTCACCACCTGGAGGTGGAGGCCCGAGTCTCAGGACAGCTGGACTGTCCAGTGAGGCTCTGTGAGAGTGGGCTGGGAGAGTGGCCCAGCTGTTCAGAGCATGCACTGTCCCTCTCAGCAGCCATATTCGGTGCTCACAACTGCCTGTAACTCCAGCTCAGGGGACCAGATGCCCCCTCTGGCCTCTGCAGGCACCTGCACTTGCATGTGCACAAAAATGCACACAGACACACAAAACTAAAATCTTAAAAAGAACAAGACAAAAATGTGCAGCATAGGTATGCAAACTATCAGAAATATTCTTAAATTTAATATTTTTAAACGTATTGTGTGTGCATGATGATGGGGGTGCATGGGCCACAGTGTGCATTTGGAGGTCCAAGGACAACTGTGGAGTTGGTTCTCCCCTTACCAAGCTTCTAGGGAGGAAACTCAGGTCACCAGGCTGCTGCAGGCATTGCCCCTGGTGGGCCAACTTGCTGGGCCTCACTCATGTACTGGAAACACAAACTACAGGCTTCCAGTGTCTAGCGTCCAGCGTCCGTGCTTCCCACTCCGCTGCTTTGGCCAGCAGGGCTGCCCTGAGCAGTGTCCCAGGCTGAGCCACAGAGTTTGGGCTTCAGTCGGGTGCTAAGAGTTCAGGATCACCACACAGGGCCGCTGCTCAGCACACAGCATGCGAAGCTTAGCCCAGCCGGACAGAGCCGGGCGTGTCTGCCTGCAGACACAAGTGTTTCGCTTGCTATGAACTTGAACAGTCTCGGAAGGCTGTCAGTGCTGTGGTGAGGTGTGGGCTCTGCACATGTCCTTGTGTGCAGCCTCCTCCACAGCTCAGGTACAGCACAGTCAGAAGTGTGCTAATGCTTTAAAAATACCAGTTTTCCCAACTGACGTAGTCATAATGTTACATTTCCGTACATTTACCTTTAGTTCCTGGATAGAAATGCAGCCAAGTGTGGATTCTTCCTGAGGAACAGCCAACCCAGAGTCTGAACACTGCCAGTTTTGCCACCACAGTCTGCCTGGTTATCATGTGGTACTATTGAGTCCAAACCAACAGGAAGCACGCCCCAAGGTGTGACCCCCAATTAGAGGGTCCTCTCGCTTCCTTCCAGCCCGGCACACGGAAAGCTGTGGTGTGCTCACGTGTGCTGCCTGCTGCCAGGGAGCTAGCAGGGAGCAAACACTACGCTCCCTCCATCTGCAAGTGTTATAATGAGTTCTTCAAAGCTCTTTGCACAGGACCAGCCGAGGCTCCAGCCAGTTTCCTCCTGTCAGATGGATGCTCCTCGGCTGGAGTCCTTGGAAGGTTCTGGGGTCTTTGGTTTTAATTGGTGGGCTAACGTCGCCCCCTACGGTTCAGTTTTCATTAGCAAGGGCTGCAGAGAGGGAGTGTCGGGGCTGCCCTCCAAGCCCAGCCATGAATATTAAACAGACGACAATTATAGCTTTCAAACCAATTATTTTTCTTTCAGCAAGCAAAGTGGTGATACTCACTAGATGAGGATTCGCAGTCTCTGCCGTTGGCCCCTTGTCCCTGGAATCGGGGGACCCGGCATGTCACAGCATCTGCCCATTTGTTGGGCTGCCCGTCTCCCAGCGTGGAGTTTGCCGGTTGAGTGCTGAGGCTGCTGCCGTACTGCAAATGTGGACAGGACACTGCAGCAGTGCAGTTCTGTCTGAGACAAGCCAGAGGTCTCAAACTGGGTCCACTGTGGAGGCTGGCTTCTGAGTCCCTAGCAAACCTGAGCTCTGTCTATCTGGTGTGTGTTGTCTTGGTTGGCACCATTGTGCTCTTGTAAACACAGCACAGAAACAGAAAACTTTGATCAAATGGACCAAAGGGGTTTGCCCGTGTGTTCATAACAGCCACACTGTAATCACTCACAGAGGGGCTCCTGCTAGATTCACTAGCCAGCTTGCGTGAGGAAGCACTCCCCCCGTCTGTTTCAGGGTCCCAGCCTGAGGCTCCCTCCTGGGTCCCCAACAGCCTTGGGTCTCTCTCTGCCTATAGAGGCCTGAAGCCAGGCAGCCGTGCGTGAGACTGGGAGTGAGTCTACACTCCCATCCTGCCGTGCGGCCTCCCTTCTGCGCCCCAGGATGTGGGCATAGTTGTTCTGTTGGTGGTGCTTTCACAGCAGGGTCTCACAACCAGGCTGATCTTGAGCCTGCTTTGTCGTAGCCTCGTAACCAAGAATCACCTTGAACTCTTGGTCTCCTGCCTTCATCTCCCCGGCACTGGGATCTCAACTTCCACTGTCCCACATTATACCTACTTCGTAGTGGCCATGAAGCCCATCAACTGTCTGAAACAATTGGATGTGTGCATCTGTGTGGACCAGGGCGAAACCAATATCCTCTGAGGCCTGATTTTTAAACAGCATGGTAGCACGTTTCCCTCTCAAGGAGCTGCTGTTAGCGTTTAACCTCTGAACTATGCTTATGGGGAGTGGACTTTGCGCCCAGAAGCCAGTGTGGTAGCCTCTACGCAGCCTTGTGATGGCCGACTGTTCCCACACACCTGCTCACTTCCGGAGGACTCACCCCTGACCCCGGTCCATGATCACTGTCACAGCTGGGCAGTTCTTGTCCCCATGGCCCACTGTTGGCTTGTTCTGTGGTAGCCTCAAGTGGTGCAGTTAATTAGGATGTCCACCCCATCTAGTCTTTCGCACTCATGGGGTCTTTAATGGTGCCTCTAATTTCCCTGTCAGCCAAGTGATGACTCCTTAACTGGTAATTCCTCTCTCAGGCTGCTGAAGACTTCTTGCATGCTCCCATTTTAAAGTGGCCTTCTCTAGTATGTATGTTTTATTCTGATTAGTGTTCACTAGCACTAACCCCAGAGCATCACCAGGACCTCCTGTCAGTGATGCCCCTGCCCTGCACACCTCCTGCTGCCAGCCATGCTGTAATCCTTCTTGCCTTCTCATGAAGATCGTGTTCAGGGTCGGTGTCTTCATTCTGGAAGATGGATGGCTGTGTGCGAGCAGGAGTGGAGGCACCCATGGCTCCTCACTGCCCCTACGCTGTGAACTGAGGGCAGCAGCCGCCCAGCTCTGAGTCTAAAAGGTCCGCAGTCCTGCAGGGCAGGGGTGATGGTGTGCAGTAGAAGGCTGCCCAGGCTTCTGAAACAGAGGCTCTGTGCCTGTCGTGTGCTGCTGATGCAGCCCTGTGGCTGACAGCCTGACCACACCGGCAGGCAGGTAAGCCGAGTTCCCCTTAGCGCATGAGTCACTGAAGGTGTGTGGTTGGTCCATCAAGGTGGGGAGTCACGGTCGCTGGAATGAGAGGCTGTGATTGCACTGCATCCACAGTCAGGAGAAAGGGATACACGCTGGAGCTGGGCTCCAGCACCGGGCAGCACTGCCTTGTAAGCCGTTCCAGCCTAGGCCAAACGCTGGGGGGCTTGAGCTCAGTCCCTGCAGCGGGGGGTGGGGGGTGTTGGCATGCGTCTCACCACAGGCCCAGAGTCTGAGCAGCATTACAGGTCTTTTTTTGCCTTGCTTAGGGCGGGTAACTGGGCGTGGTGTGCCTAAGGCATTCCCGTGTGGGTCTTCACTGTAACTTGGAGGGACCTGTTCTGGAGGAGGAGCTGCTGTGGACTCACTGTCCGTCATTTGACATACTTGTGGGGTTTCTTTCTTTGAAACAAGGTCTTGTTCAGTAGCTCAGGCTCTCAGCAGTCCTCCTGCCTCAGCTTCCTGAGTCAACCCAGAAACCTCCCCATGTTAGGCAAGAGCTCTACCACCACACTATATCACAGGCACATATTTATTTGACACAGAACAGTGATTAAAGCTGTTGAGGGTGGCCTGGAACTTGCCATCTTCCTGCCTCAGCCTCTCAGGTACCTGGTATTACATGTAACACAGCTCCAAGTTAAGAAAAAACAGCATACACTGACTGCTATCATAAATCTAAAAATCCATTTAAGATCATATGGTGCCCATGTAGACCAGAAGAGGGAACCTGGATCCCCAGGCGCTGGAGTTAACGGTCTCCGTGGTCTGCCCCATGTGGTACTGGGAACCAAACTCGGGTCCTCTCCAACTGCGATCCACCTCTGCAGCCCTTTGAGTGTGTTTCTTACAAGTAGTGGTCGTGGGGCTGAAGAGGTGGCTCATTGGGTAAGAGCACAGGCCCAGATCTAACCCCCAGCACCCACATGGCAGCTCACACCTAACTCCAGGGCCCGAGGAGCTGAGGGCCTCCCCTGGTTTTTGCAGACAAACAATATTAAATGTAATCGTTGATTTGGGCATATTAATATTGATAAACTGCTGTTTCTCTTATACTTGGAATCCTTTTTGAGTCATGATGGGCAGAAGAGGTGTGGACAGCGCCTGGCTGTCTGGAGGGGTCCTCTTGGAGCTGGGGTCTCGCGCCAGTCCCCATGGAGCTGACTGCAGCTCTCCTGAGCACCGTGGGGTACATGAGAGCTTGACTTCTCCAGGGGCTGCCTCTGGTCCTGCCGTCCGCCTCATGTTAACAGCCCTCCTTCCTAGGCTCTCGTGTGTCCGAGCCGGCAGGGCTGCACCTCCAAGGCTGCCGTGCTTGCTGCTCTGTGGAGGGAAGGCCTGGTGTTTCTTATTATTTAAGCTGTTTCCGGGCAGATCTAGAGACCCAGGGAACCTGGGGAGGTGATAGACGAAGGGAAGAAATGGAGTTATGAAAATCATAGCACGCCCTGTCTGTAAAACGGAAGTTAGCTCTCCATGGCTTTGGCTCTTGCTCCCCATGGGCAAGTTTACCAAACTCTTGGTAAAATTTGCTCTGAAATCCAGCTCTTTGGGCTCAGAACTGCCACACCCATCCTTGTCCCCTGTGTGCCTAGTGACCGCACACTAGCAGGCAAGTTTCCATGAGGCCTTCGGGGCCTGGGGAGTGAGTGAGGCGCAATCTCCAGGCTGTGTCATCCCGGGCCCTGGAGCAGCTTGTGTAGGTGGAGTCCGGGACAACACGTGCTTGCTTCTGCCTCGCCTGGCTTTCTGGCAGATTAGTTTCTGTCACAGACAAAGCTGCTCTGTACTGCAGGTGATTCCCATGGGAGAATCCCACCGGAGCTCTAGGGACTTGCAGGCTCCCTCAGTCACCCCTCTCTCCTGGTGCTCTTCTTCCAGAGTGAGGATCCATGACCTCCGCAGCGATAAGATCGCCCTGTCGCTGTCTGCCCATCAGCTGGGGGTGTCCGCAGTCCAGATGGATGACTGGAAGGTTGTCAGTGGAGGCGAGGAGGGGCTGGTGTCTGTGTGGGATTACCGCATGAGCCACAAACTGTGGGAGGTGCACTCCAGGTAAGATGGCTCCTGTGTCCACACTGTGGTTCCCAGGCCACATGCACCCTCGCAGGGGAGGTGACCTAGGCTTGGAAAGACACCAGTTCCGAGACCTGAGCTCCTCTCTCCCCCACGACACGCAGCCCTCGCAGCCCTCGTGAGGCGTCCTGCTGCCTACTAGGATGTGGTGAGCACTTGACAACTGTCGCACAGGTCACTGTGTGAACTCGTTCATCGTAATTACCAGGAAAAGCAAGAAGCCAGCTTAGGGAGACTAACTTTCGTGTGCAGGTGGATGGGTTGGCGCAGGTCCCCCATGTGCCAGACTCAGTGTATCCACGTGTGGTCGGTGTGGCTTGTGCCTCCTTCAGTATGAAGAGCACTTGGGGTGTGAGTTGAGTGAGCCTCAGCTGTGGGGAGCTCATGGCAGCTTGAGCAGGAGTGTCGAGAGGAGAGTCCTGTCGAAGACATGGGCCAGGGCTTCTAGGACTGGAGCCTTACTGTGGGATTGTTCATGTGAGCCCGCCTCAGCTTTGACTTCAGCAGCAGCCTGGAGGTCCCTCCTGGCTCAGAGGCCTTCAGGGGCAGAGCCTGCCCTGAGTCCTCCAGCTGAACACTGGCTCCTCTGGGACGCGAGGGTAATGCTGTGGAAGTGCCCAGCTTGAGAGCTCTCTCCCCAGACACAAACACTCCCAAAGGTGAAAAGTAAAACTGGTTTCTTTCTTGGCCTGCAGGGTGGTGAATACTTCGGCTAGCAGCTTTTATCAGATCAGAACCCCTAGTCATACCACCCTGCCTCTGCCCTTCCTAACTTCACTGGTGATATGCCATGGTGCCACCAGGTGGTGCCAAAAGACCCACACTGGAAACAGCATTAGCCTGACACTAGCATTAGCAGCAAAGCCAGTACGTGTAGTTGGTTCTCACTGTCCAGGACAGCGCCAGCCTTCCTGGACCTCTGTGAGGTCCCTGCTCTCCAACCCAGGGCACCCCGGCTACAGCCTTCTCTCTGTAGGTGCCCTGTGACTGTCCCAAGCTCGGTCTAGTGCAGCTGCTGTCTGACCACCCATCTCCAGCCTGCCTTCCCTCACCAGCTCCCTCTCCTCCATGTCCTTTTGCCAAAAGGCCTATTCTTGCTATAGGTCTCCTCCTTCCTTCCTAGTGGCTTCAGCCAGCCCCATGGGGTGTGGTGTGGTATTCCTCCTCCTTGCAAAGGTGGGCTCCTTACCTTCCCACCTAGTCTGGAGCCTCTGTGGGCAAGCACCCGTCTTCAGGAGCCTACACTCTTTGTTGTCCCCTGGCTCACAGTGTGGACGCAGCAGATACAGAGGCTGTCAGCTCTCACCATCACTTCAGGCCTGGGGCCTCACCCTGAAGATAAGAACTCGCCCATGTAGCTTGTTGGATCTCTATGCCATGTTGTAGGTTTGTCTCAAGTTGAATGTTCTTATATCTCAAATACACCAACTTATTGAAGCAGTCAGCTGGGATATGAGGAGGTTAGAAGTGTGTTTGCAAAATGGCATGGTGCCAGAGAAGGCCTTGCTTGCACCCGCTTTGGGATCTGAAGCTGGGCCTAGTTCCTTCTCCATAGTGGGAAGCGCCTAGAAGGTTCTGCGCCCAGCCACACAGCCGGGGAAGGCTGCTCCTGTCTCACAGCGCTCTTCCTACCACCGCAGGCACCCTGTGCGCTATCTCTCCTTCAATAGCCACAGCCTGATCACCGCCAACGTGCCCTATGAGAAGGTGCTGCGAAACTCCGACCTCGACAACTTTGCCTGCCACAGGAGGTCAGTGTGGGGTTGGGCGGAGTTTGCACAATCTGAGAAATGGCTCCGTGTGTTTCCCTGTTGCATCCCAGTCGCATCGTCCTCTCCGGGTATCAGCCACGGTCCTGGTTTTATAGAAATTTGGAGTGCAGTGACTGCTCTAACAGGAGCATATGCTGAGTGTCTGTCTGTCTATCCTGCAGCTGCTCCTGGTGTCGGGGATAGCAGGGACGCAATGTCAGTTGACAGGCAGACTCTCTGCTGAGGTCCCTTCAGATGCTTCTTCATAAACACTGCCTTTTGGGCCTCCCTACTCCCCTCAGCCCTGGGGTCTGCATATCTGACACACTGTGACCTCAGTGCAGAGCTAGCCTAGACTATGCATGTCTCCCACAGCAGCCTCGCTGACTGGTGCTTCTCTCTCTCCTTCCTTTAGACATCGCGGCCTGATCCACGCCTATGAGTTTGCTGTGGACCAGCTGGCCTTCCAGAGCCCCCTTCCTGTCTGCCGCTTACCAAAGGACACCATGGCCGGATACAGCTATGACCTAGCACTGTCTTTCCCCCATGACAGCCTTTGAGGTTCCACCTCATGTAGAAATGGGAAGGGCAGTTTTACAAATGTTAGAGCTGGAGGGAGGCTCTGCAGCGCATAGTGGAAGTTTGGGGACAGTCCCCTGTTGCCGTGTGCATCCCCTGTGCAGTGCCAGACTCCACTGCTGCTTTCCTCCTTCCCTCCTAGGGCTCTGGTAGGACTGGCTAATGACTCAGAGTTAACCTTTCCAGGGGTGGCTCCTCCCCCTCAGCCTGTGGCAGCAGTGACGCCCTCCCTCGTTCCACAGGCCAGAGACTCCCACGGGTCTCCTGGGTGTGGTGCTGAGGGTGGAACCCAAAGTCTCGTACATATAGGCAAGCGCTCGGCCTCCAAACTGCTTCCCCAGCTCACAGTGGTCTCCTGACCCCACCCAGTCCAGCCCCCCTCAGGTGTTTTCACACAGTTCATAATTATAGAGCCACCCTTACCTGTGTGAGGAGTGTTCCGCTTCACTTGCTGTTCTGTCCTGTACGTGTGCTGTGAAGGAGACAGCCCTCCTTCCCTGCGGAGGGAAAGGGCCATTGCCCAGGGGTGGGGTGGGGTGCCACACCTCGCCCACTCAGAGTATCACGGGCAAATCCTCACACAGTGGCCAAGAGACCCAGTCACAGCTCTTCAAAATTCCCACAGACCAGACACCTAATACGTATACAGAGGCCACCAGGTCTCAGGAGGCAGAGTCCCTCTCCCAGCGAATACCAGATCAAAAAACAAGTGGGCTGGCAAACTCCACATTGGGTCTGCAGAGAACTAATGGTGGGGGTAGGGGTGGAGCCCAAGTCGGTAACGAACGGTACTGGAAGGGGGTATGCACCCTCACCCGGAGTAATGCTGAGAGCCAGTGGAGAGTCAGTCCTCACTGAGCCCTGGTGGCCTGCCCTTGTGTCCAGTGCAGGAATGGAGTCTGGTGGATTTGTGCCATGATCTCAGATCACAACATTGAGGCCTCAGACGTCCACATCCGCTGCACAGGACACAGAGCCTGCTCCCCTTGCAGAACCCTTCCCCAGCACTTCAGAGTGCCCAGGGCAACTCACCTCCCTCTTGCTGGGCTGGCGCCCCCTGCTGGCCTGGTCTTACTCCGTCTCCACTCTCGCTTTCCCAGTCACTGGAGAGACTTCTGTCAGAGAAATTGGTTGTGCAATCAGCTCCCTTCCGGGCTTCGCAATCAAGAAAGGCCACTGGAGAGCTTCAAGAGCAGACATGCTCTTCTGGCCCCCAGCCCCGCCCCGTTAGGAAAAGCACCCAGTGCCTCTGCTGTCAGCCTCCTAAAGACGCCCCTGCCCTAGAGCATCAGCTCTGTCCTCACTGGCACCCCGGGCTGCCGCTGCACCTGCTGGGGGGGGGGGCAGGTGGTCTCTGTTCGCTCCCTTCCTGTGCTGCCTCTGAAGCCGGAAGACACCAGGATGCATCCCCGGAGCCAGAGGTGGCCACAGCCCGCAGCTTGCCTTGGCCTTAAGAGCCACGTCTGCTCTGTTATTAAAGGTTCTGGACTTACGGCCTTGTCTGCTGCTCCCGTAAGGTACCCGGGGCTGATGGTCCTGGACTCGTTTGAAGTCGTCCTCTGCCCCGTGTAGCTCTGGGCGCAACATGACGTGCGCATGTAGGCTGTCTGTCCGTGCAGGAGCCATGCTTCTCCTGAAGCTCGGATAGCAGTTCCCATGGAGAGATTCTCTAGGGTCCCTGTGTGTGGCTCTCGGCTGAGCCCCAGTCTGCCTGTTACAGGGCAGCACCACCAGCTAGTTGCTTGGAGTTGAGAACAGTCTCCCCTGGTGAGGGTTTCAGGTGATGACTGCCATGACAGCGGCTCAGATAGAGACACCACTACCCATGAGCTCTTGCTTGAAGCAGCAGATGGCATGAGCTGTGGCACTGGCCACACAGCCAAGCCAGATGGTTACCTGGCTACTGTGGCAGGCCTGTGGTGACTTGGCCAGCGCTGCCCCTGTGCTCGGTAGCGGAGCCCTTCCGAGGCAGCAGCCTGCGCCCAGCCTCCGATGCTGCCTACTGCAGTGCACTAGGGAACTTCTCCCTGGGACGGGAGAGGAGCGCCAGCCTGTGCCCAGCTGAGCCTGCCCTGTGGCTTCTGCCTCTCACCACTGAGGGGCCCTTGCAGCACCCCCACTTTCACTGTGGGGACAGGCCTGTCCCTTGCTGGCTTGGCGTAACTGTGTTGCCACCCTGTCCTAGCCAGAATTCTGAACCCTCCTGTAGTTGTGTTCCTGCCCCAAGTCCCACTGGCATTTGTCCAACTCTAGAAGACAAAGGTGCCACTGATGCCATTGGGAGTGGCCTGGTTCGGGCGCTGGCCCCCTCAAGGTCACGGCATACAGAGACAGCCCTCACAGCAGGTGTTTGCCAAACCTCAAGGTGATTTGCATTTCTGCCTCTCCTTCCGCCAACTTGGTCTCTTCCAGCACAGTGGAACTTGACCTAGTCAACTGCAGGATCAGAGCTGGGGCCTGCTCTCTCCCAGTTAGCACAGCACACAGGAGTGCGAGCCAGAGCCTAATAGGGGTTTGTCAAGTCTTGAAGGACCTGGTTGAACCGCAGGCTGCTCTGCCCTTGCTCTGCTTCTTACCCGTAATGTATTTGTCACTGGGCTGCAGGTAGCCATCCAGCCATTTCTATGAGGTCTGCATCACGCAGCCCTCTGGGAAATGTACCAGATTAAACAAAGTAGAGCAATAGTGACCCCCCCCCCCCACTTGCTGTTACACCACTCAGGAGGATTTTAAGTTTGAGGACCTGTCTCTAGAAACCAAAGTCAGTAACAGGACAATGCTATAGAATACAGAGAGCACTCTTGACCTCCACCCAGCTGCCGAGACCCCAGCTCCGCCTGCTTTCACACCCACAGCCCTGGGGCCTCACAGCCCCTCGGCAGCAGCCTTAGGTGCCACCCAGTCAGCTTCAGTCTGATGAAGCTCGCTAGCCAGTGTGGTGGACGGACGGAGAGCCTGTACTTACCCGGCCCAAGATAAGCGTTAGCACAAACCCTGCCCCACACTGATGGATGGAGGTGCCTCATCTGGCTCGCGTCACCTGGGGATGGGAGGCCTGGCTGCATAGGGTGCAGTACGACCCACACACACACAGTCCTGCAAGAAACCATCTACCTGCTTCCTCCCTGCCCTGCAGATCACACGGCCCATGAAGTGGGCCTGGCCAGGGCAGTAGCCTTGTTGCTCCAAGGCCAGAAGTGCCATGGGGTACTAAGGAATTAGTCTGTGCTCCTTGGGAGCAGGTCTGCACCAGTTCATGGTCCTTATCCTGCCTAGGTAGGCAGCTGCAGAGCATGCTGGGAGCCAAGCAGTGGGTCCTCAGGTGATTTCTACGGTGGGAATGCAGCCCGGCCTAGCCACTGTGGACGAGTGAGCTTGCTTCTGGGCCTGGAGGACTGGGCTCCCAGTGAGTCAATCTCATTTTAATTAGCTGTTGGGATTAGCTGTGCCCAGAGCTTCAAAGACATTAGCAGGCCCTCAAAGGGGAGCCCAAGCCAGCACGCGTGATGCCCGTCCATCACGGCATCTTCCCAGCTAGACCTCCGGGCTTGGGCCGAGGGGAGGCGATCCATTATTGATGAAAACATTTTACATTCATGAGCTGCCTTTGTTGAGAAGGACACAACTGAAACAAACTGGGAGAGTCTCAGGAAACCCAGGCCCAGGAGATGCCAAGGTGACAGGCTGCCCAGGGTCTGCAGCCCCGTCCTTGCCCTGAGAGTGCAGGGAGCCAGGCTCCAGATACTCTATGCATCACATCCCCACGCTGACCTGCTGGCTTTCTAGAGCCCTAGCGCCAGTAGGAACCTAGAAGCCAGGAAGTCCCCAAGTTGTGGGGGGCACCTTTGTGGGGTTCTCCCTAGAGCTGACAGTTTGCTTGGCTCTGAGCAGGGAGATGGGAACCCCAACATCTGCTCCTGCCTGCTGCTTTGCTCGGGCTCTTGCCAAACTGGGGCCTGCATTCAGAGGCACAGCCCTGGCACTGCCTGCCTTCCGACCTCCTCCCTCGCCAGTCCAGAGGAGCGGGTGGTGCTGGGTGGCCCTGCAGGCCAGCATCGGACACAGGCCAGCCCTGCCTGCCAAGTGTGTACTCAGAACACCTGCAGACCCCTCAGCTCCTCAATGGCCTCTGGGGTCCAACATAGTCACCAATCCAGCACCCTCACACACACACACAGCACCATCCTAACACATCCCCTGAGCAATCTCTGCACACCCCTGTAATTGGCCACATAGCGTGTTTTGCTTTTAAGACATACTATCTTGAACCTCATCCCCCGCAGTAGCCCAGGTCTCACTTATGTAGCCAAGTTACCTTTCCCTGCTCGTGCACATTAGGGAGAGCACCTGCTGTTGAGAAGCTCCATCCACCACTCAGAACCACCCCAGACAGCCTGCTTGGGGGTGGCAGCATGGAAGGGACACACAGAAGCCACCACCGAATCTGGCACATCACCATGGTGACAGAGCCTGCCATCAGTCATGACAAGCACCCACATCCAGAGAGGAGGCTGCAGGGGTCTCCAGTGAGACCAGAACAATCCGATCTGTTCCTGCAACAGGATTGTTTGTTCAGGCATGAGTCACTGTCCCCTGAGCAGCACTGGGGGCAGACACCAGGATTTCACCAGACCAGCAGAACTAAGATGCATGTGCCAGGCCAGCACAGTGGCTTAGGAGGTAAAAGCATTTGGTGCAAGAGCCTGAGAGCTGGAGTTTGATTCCCAGAACCCATGCGGGAGAGGGGGGCAGGGGCTGAAAAGACAAACAAGTTCCCAGCACCCACACATCGGGCAGCTCCATGGGGTCTGATGGCCTCTGCTTGGGGTACCCACACTCATACAAACAAAGGCGTATACACTTCTTCATATTAAAATGCTGATGTGGTGGCCCACATCTGTAATCCCAGAGCTCCTGTGAGATGGGAGGCCGAGACAGGACAGTTGCCAGAAGCCTGGAGTACACAGATGTTGGGAGAATGTGGTGAAAGGTGAAGGGACCTGTTGTCCTCTGACCTACATACACATACACACCATAGCATGTGCACACCCTTGGTGACACAAATTGTTACTGATAGTAACAATTTAAGATGTATACATTGGGCTGGAGAGATGGCTCAGCGGGTAAGAGCACTGACTGCTTTCCCAAAGGTCCTGAGTTCAAATCCCAGCAACCACATGGTGGCTCACAACCATCTGTAATGAGATCTGACGCCCTCTTCTGGTGCATCTGAAGACAGCTACAGTGTACTCACAATAATAAATCAATCTTTGGGCTGGAGCAAGCAGGGACTGAGCGAGCAAGGTTGACCAGAGCGAACAGAGGTCCTAAATTCAATCCTCAGCAACCACATGAAGGCTCACAACCATCTGTACAGCTACAGTGTACTCATATACATAAAATACATAAATCTTTTAAAACAATAAAATGTATACATTAGGGGCCTGGAGAGCTCTAGCTTTACAATTATAAGAACCAGAGTTTGTCTCTCGGTACCCACAGAACAAACCAGCACCTCTAACTCCAGCTCCAAAGGATCTGACCCCCTCTTCTAGCCAGTGTGCACTCCTATGCACAGATGCATAGACACATAAAATGTTTAGCCACATCCACCTCCATGCACACGGCAAAGAACCAAAAGGGAAAACAAGGAGATGGAGTGGAGATACATCATGACTGTCCTCTGGGCCTTAGGGAGCCCCAGCAGCAGGTGCCCAGCCAACCATGATGTGGCCATTGACAGACAACACAAATGAAATCAAACATGCTCAGAACAAGACAAGACGTCTTAACTAAGCATGCCAACAGCAGCAGTTGCCAGTTACCCAGAGAACTTCCTGGAGTCTAGAAAGGCACCCCCCCCCCCCTCCAGTGTCAACAGAGGGAACTAAAGCATCCTAGAGTAACACCCGAGACACCGGGAGAGCAAACACCAGCGAGCCAGCCACAGGTTGTGGGGGGACTCTGCTCTGCAGTCAAAATTTCAGCTCTACCAACCCCACCCCACCCCCACCACCCATCCTGAAATGAGTGGTGACAAGTCAAGCTGTACAAGCTACTTACCCACAGTAGGCACCTCTGGTCTCCTCTACTGCCTGTGCTGGGGGCTGGAGTGTTCTGGGCTCACAACTGGGTCCATGCTGTCAGGAGGAACTGTGGCAGCCCCAGCTGCAGGTACCCACCATCAGAAGCTGGTGTCAGCCGGCCAGCCGGTGCTGAGAAAACCCCGTTACCTACCCGCCAGGTCTTCTGGAAGCCTGCCCAGACAGACTCTGCCTGGTTTCCCCTGGTTGGAAACCACAGGTGGATGCCCAGTCCTTCAAGGAGGAAACAGATGGTGCAGGAGGACCAGCAGACAAGACAGAGGGCCTTCCTCACCAGTCTCTGCCTGCTCCTCAGAGTCAGTCTTATGCCACTGAAGACCAGGTTCCTTTAAGGGACGTGAGGGACAGATGGGGATGCCAGGCTCATTAGGAAACCTTTATTGTCACTGATAAAGATAAAAACATCAGAGTCCCACAGACCGCACCCCACAAGGAGGATAACCGAAGGGTTACTGACTGTCACAGAAGCCCAGGCAAAGGGCTGAACATCAGTCCTCAGCCACCCCCAGCTTCCAGCCACCCCCTCCCTTGCGTGGTCAGCGGCCTCAGGTCAGTGGCAGAGGGCGATGGTCTCCATGTTGAGAAAGCGGATGTGCATCTTGGTCTCAATGTCGATGCCCTGCCAGATCTGGAATGGAGGGAGTGACATCAGCAGGCGTCCCCACCACTGCCAGATGCCCTCCTGAGCCAGGTCCTTGGCCTGCCCACCCGCTGCCCCGCCAACGACTGAGCAGCTGTTTGCTCATAAGTAGCAGGACGAGTTCCAAGGCTAAGTGAGGAAGGAGTCCGCGTGTCTGCTGGTTACTCTGGCTCTGACCTTCAGGATCTTGCTGAGATGGCCACCGTGGAGTTAGGATGAAGTCCTGAATCCAAGCGAGGGCTTGATGAGCTCCATGATCTCATTCCCTGACCCACCCCAGTGGCCTCTGAGAGTTCCAGCCTCCTTTTCCCCAGTGCGATCCCGGGGTTGCCTCCCCATGCTGCCCACTTCCTAGACTCAGACTGGGTCAGCAGAGCACCCTGTAGACGCCTAGGGGCGGTTACGTGGCAGGCGTCACTAGACAGCCATCATTTAATGACCTGCCAGCTTGGTCACCATAGCCTTGGTGGGATAAGAGGTTATCTGCTTCAAACTGATACTCAGGTAGAGTGATACCGCTGAGAACTGTCAACCTTGGCCAGTTAGGGCCTGGACATTCAGGTCACAAGGCCACCGGCCTACAGGACAAGGCCTTGTCCCTCCCAAGATCACCCTCTCTCCAGTTCTTCGGCTGTGAACAAGTCAGGGGTTTCAAAATAGGGAGTCAGGATGGGAGCAGGGACAGAGGGTGCCACACTGCGAGGGTGTCACTCAGCATCTATAGAGATGCCCCCCCCAGCTTCCCAGGGTTAGGCAGGCCTTGGAGCTAGGCTTCCCCCTGTCCCCGTCCTGGTCCTGTGGGGACACAGAAACAGTTCACAAAGAGCAGCCCCAACTATTGGGAGTTCAAGGTGTTCCCTGAGAGAGATCCTGGGCTCCATGCTGAATTCAGTCAAGTTCTGGGTGAGGGCAGAGACATTGGGGAGCCCCAGAAGGGACAAAGTGGGGAGCAAGCTTCTGAAGAGCCCCCGGGGAAAGCAACAGGGTTGGTTTGTCATAAGAGTCTTACTCTAACCCAGGCTGCCTTCGAACTCAAGATGCCCCTGCCTCAGCCTCCTGGGCAAACACAGCACTTGTGTGCAAACCACCACACACTCAAGGCAACTGTGCCTCTTCCCGATGCTCCTGCTGCCCTAGCATCCTGTGTCACGTTCCTAGATGAACAGGTCCAGGCACGCCTAAACAGATTCACACATGAACAGCCCCTGGCTTCCCCCTCCACACACCCTGTGTAGCCTAGGGTGTGGGCCTCTGTCATGAGACAGGAGCAGACCTCTGCCTCCTCCCCTGAGAGGCTGGGGCTGTGGTACCTGCTTGCCTGCCTGTCTACCTGCAGTGGGCATCCTCTAGTGGACAGAAGCTCTGCAAGATGAACCCTAAAGGCCCCAGTCTCCTTCCAGGCACAGGTCTTGGCAAGGTCTGCATGCTGGGTTCATAGGTCTTCCTACGTCCTGACCTCTATCCCCAGAAGGCCTCGGAGACATGACTTTGGCATTTTCGTTTGCTTCCAGATACCTTGGTCATTGCAGGAGCCAGCCTTAACTCTCCCAGCCCTAGTGTGCATGTGACAATAACAATTGTCCACCAGATTGGCTGCAGACACCATTACAGGAGTGGGGACGGGCAACTGGGGGGCCAGTCATGACTCCCAACAGGATGCTGTAGGGAGGCAGAACTCAGCAACATGCCACCTGCTCCAGACCATTTGCAGAATGCTGGTGTTTGTCCCTGTGCAGGAAGTTTTCAGAATATTCCAGAATCTCTGCTGTTGAAAAAGCAACTGAGCCGGGCGGTGGTGGCACACGCCTTTAATCCCAGCACTTGGGAGGCAGAGGCAGGTGGATTTCTGAGTTCGAGGCCAGCCTGGTCTACAAAGTGAGTTCCAGGACAGCCAAGACTACACAGAGAAACCCTGTCTCAAAAAACCAAAAAAAAAAGAAAAAAGAAAAAGCAACTGCTCCCAGGAAGGGTTGCCAGTGTCCCAAGAGGGAGAGAAATTCACTTCTCCCATCTACCCGCATGCCACGTAAGTCACAGACCACACAGCAACACCGCCCTTTCCACAAAGTCAAGCAAGTCAGTCAATGTGGCTTGCAAGGCCTTCCTATAGAACAGCCCTGGTGGGCACTTGGGAATCTGCCAATAGCCACAGCTCCAGCTCCACCAGGTCCTCGTGGTGGCCTGGAGCCCCCCCCCCATCTTTCCCCTCTGGCACCCACCTTCAGGAAGTCCTCAAAGGTGATCCCCTCGTACACCTGGTCCGGTTCCTGAGAACAAGATTGTAGTCAGAATGAGTGGCCAGAGAGTCTCCCAGGTTCTTCTGAGACAGTCTACCTCCTCCCAAAACCCAGAGCGCAGAGGTAGCATTTTTAAGGCAGAGTTGAAAAAACAGATCATTTGCTTCTAACCAAGGCCAGTGTCTTAGAATCCCAACAGAGGCCCAAGTTTTATCCCATCAAACTCCCCCAGGACAGTCAGGGGCATGGGCCTTCCTTCCCAATACAGGCCACCTCACCCTGTCCCTAGAAAGCTAGCCACCAAGATACATCCTGCCAGCCTGGGTTCTGCCTCAGCTCCCTGTACTGATAACAACTATTCTGGGCTAATCTATACTCACAGCCCACTAGGGTAAAGGGAAGGGCATGGAGGGCTCTCTATGGCTACCCTGGTGCCCATGAGTCACTATGATAACCAGGAAACAGAGTGTGGCCTCAGCCAGGGGACTTGACCGAGCAGGTCTCCAGATATATCCACCCTCCCTGCATCATCCTACACAAGGAACACCAGGGTTCTGCACACACGCTGCTGAACGAGTCTTCAAAAACAGTTTGCCCAGCAGCTCGCTGTGACAGTGGCCAGCAGTGCAGGGCCCCAAAGGTCCCTGCTGGGTACTCAGAGGGTCCCCTGCACCACCCCAGAGTCCTTCACCAGGATTCTGCCCTTCATGGCTATCAAGGGGCTAGCCTCTTCTCAGTGTGGAAAGGCTCTGAGATGTACACACAGCCAAGAATAGGAGACCCACAAGGAGCAAGTGCGTGCAGCTCCCAAGCTTGCAGAAATATCACCCGCCCATTGGACACATGTCTCTGACAAGGGGAAAGAAGGCCAGCCCATGTCCGGGGCTGGAGAGATGGCTCAGCAGTTTAAGAGCACTGACTGCTCTTCCAAAGGTCCTGAGTTCAATTCCCAGCAACCACATGGTGACTCACAACCATCTGTAATGGGATCTGGGGCCCTCTTCTGGTGTCTGAAGACAGCTACAGTGTACTCACATATATCTAATAAATAATTCTTGAAGAAGGAGGAGGAGGAGGCAGCGGCCGTGTCCAATCCAGGCAGGTTGGTGTAACTGCAATTGGAGCTAGTGGTACAGCCTGAGCTTAGCATGCACTGGGCACTGAGTTCAAAACCCAGACCTTCATCACCACCCCTCCAAAATGCAAGTGACTGGACACTACAGAACAGCAAAGACACATGTGTGTGCAACTGCTGGTGCTGTAGAAAAGGACCCCAAGGCTGGTTCCCCAGGGCAGCGCCTAGACTGGGCATGACCTTTCACCCTCTCCTGGTTGCTCTTGGGGGCAAGGGTCAATGGCCCTTTAACATTTCCATGTTTCTTAAAAAATTTCATAAGGGGGCTGGAGAGATGGCTCAGCGGTTAAGAGCACTGACTGCTCTTCTGAAGGTCCTGAGTTCAAATCCCAGCAACCACATGGCGGTTCACAACCATCTGTCATGGGATCTGACTCCCTCTTCTGGGGTATCTGAGGACAGCTACAGTGTACTTAAATAAATAAATCTTTTTAAAAAAAATTAAAAATTTATTTCATAAAATTCCCCAGTTTTCCACTGACCTGGGCCTGCCCTGTCCCCAGGGCTTTTCCTCTGTTCCTCCCTCTCCAGGTCACCATGCTCCCAGGCTGGGTGAGGGGAGCTAATTATAGACTCGGGCCCCACTTCGAGGAGTGGAACAGGAGGGTGGTGCTGGCAAGGACTGAAGGCCAGGAGCCCAGCGGCCCCACCCTCACCCGCCAAGATCCCCTGCACAGACAGGACCTAAAGATGCTACTTAGAGAGTCACCGCCCAAGTCAATAAGTGGTTGTGGAACAGCATCAAAGGAGAGAAGGCGGGTGGCTCTCTGGTGAGTGGTGTGGTCAGAAGCATTAACCAACCTCGGAAGCCAGTGGCTTCCCTGACCCACAGCTCAGCCCCACAGGAGTGGGGTCTGTGTTGATCTGGCTAACACACAGTGTGTGCTCCACGGGTAGACACACATGCCAGGCTCCCCGGTGGCCCTGTCCTGACAGCACCAGGGATCTGCACTGGGGATGCCACCACCCCTGAGGCAGAGCAGATTGGATGGAAATCAGCAGGCACCAGCTGCCAGCAATTTGACTACAGCAAATTAAGAAAAGTCACCGGTTGAAAGGGAAGCAGGCTGGGAGTCCTTTATCGAGGGAGAGCGTAATTAAGCCAAATGGGTGTTTGGCTCACCACAGTTACAAGGGGAGCTCCTGGTCTCCACCATGTCAGGGCCCTAAGGCAGTTCACACACACAGTGTGGCTTTAAAAAACAAAATAACCCAATGGAGCATCTAGAGAAAGGACCCAAGGAGCTGAAGAGGTTTGCAGCCCTGCAGGAGGAACAATAATATGTACCAACCAGTACCCCAGAGCTCCCATGGACTAAACCACCAACCAAACAGTATATGTAGCAGAAGATGGCCATTTCAGTGAGAGGAGAGGCCATTGGACCTGTGAAGACTCCATTCCCCAGAATAGGGGAATGCAAGTCAGGAAATTGGGGAGGAGGGGTAAACGGGGAGGGGGGATGGGATAGGGGTTTTTCGGAGGGCTAACTCGGAAAGGGGATACCATTAGAAATGTAAATAAAGCAAATATCTAATAAAAAATCAAAATCAAAACTAAAACAGGGCCCGTTGCCTCTCCGAGAGAAAAGCACACAGGGATACAAATCAGGTGCAAGGAGGTCAGAGCAACCCCACCCTGCAAGAGAGACCCCACACAGGAATGATCACAAGCTCCGGAGAAATCTTCAGAGCTGGGCCTCAGTTTCCCCAACAGTAGAATGAGGCTGAAGCATTGTACGCATATCGCTGAGCTCCTGTTCTGCAGACCCTCGCTCAGTCCCTCTGCTGCAGTCCCCCAACACCAGTGGTCTTCACAAACAAAAGGTGCTGGCCTCAGCATCCAGGCCTGAGAACACCTGCACTTCACTCAGTGAGGATACAGGGCATGTCGGGGTTCTGTATTCAGTGTCGCCCTCGGGGGTAAGGATGGGGGTCAGGAAGGCCACAGTGGCACTCCTTAGGCCTTAATCTCTGCTTCCCCAGTCACATAGATCTCCAGTCCTGCAGCCTTCCAGAGGCAGAATAACCTGCATGGGGCTATGACCTCTGTTCCACACCAGGCTCTGGTGAGAGCTTCAGGCAGGGCACCTGGCTCCTGCCGCTGAGACCTTCAAATAGCACAGACTCCAGCCACTAGAAAGCACTGTGGAGCTGCAGAATGGGGTGTGTCTGCTGGTGAACTCCTGCTGGCCACCCTTCTCTCCCCTCTACCCCAAAGGGCTCTCACCATCTGCCCCACGCACACACTGGCAGCCTCCATCATGGCTCCGTCTGCGATGGACCGAGCAGACTCCTTCTCAATGTGAGGGTTTCCAGAGAGCAGCTCCTCCACCACCTGCCAGTGGGGCAGACACTCGGTGACCTTGGGACTCGACGGTCTGAGAAGGGGGAGACGCCAGGAGCCCCAGGCAGGACCAAGAGAGCATACTTTACATTTCTATACTCTTCCAGGGTGATGCGGCCGTCACTGTCCGAGTCATACATGTGGAACAGAACTGCAGGCGACAGAGGACATAGGAGCCAGTTAGGCCAAGCCAGGAGTGGGACCCGGGTCCCCTTCTCCCCGAGACTCCCACTCTGAAGCTGTACCAAACTAAACACAAAACATCATGGCAAGATCTAGATGCCAAAGCCTTAGGGCAGAAGGGCACCGGGCATGGGACTTAACTGGTCTCTCCTTAGTGGGATGCGTTGAAAGAGTGACTTTGAGCTTCAGTCTCCCATCTCTTAAAACAGGAATTAGAAGCAGCATCTGCCATCCCCACTACACTTCAGACACGTGTGACAGGACTGAAGATCTCATGAGCACAGAGCTTCTCAGGTATCGCCTTAAAATGCCAGGTCTTGAGGCATGATGCCTACATCCTGATTGCTGCCCAGTCCAAGGTGGCAGGGGACCTGAGGGTGGCAGGGGACTTAGCAAGGCCCGACTGACTGCCTCTCTCAAGCTTGGCAATGGCCCACAAAGATGAAAGTGCCAGGAGGCCGCTCCCCGCCACCCCAGCACTCTGCTCTGGCATCTATCAGGAATCAAGGACCCAGAACTACGCAAAGTATTTCCTGGTCATGATGTCCTAGCTGACCCTGTGAGATCAGGGCGGTCACAGCCCACTTCACAGATGAGCTGTCAAGGCCCGTAAGTGCTAAGACAGCTGTCCTGAGCTGGTTCAGACCTGTTATCCTCTGATTTCATGATCCTCACCCTCCGCCCTCAGAGCAAACACACACTGGGACAGTAGGTATGTCCTAAACAGTGACACAGGAGGCCCAGGGGACACTCAGGATGGTTGTTCTCACCAGCTCCTCGAATATGCTCCAGAGCTAAACATAGCCAAGCACTTAGAGCCTGAGCTGGTGGGGAGGGACATCAGGAAGGTCAGGAAAAGACCATAGGGGTAAAAGGAGACGTGACAAGGGACACTGCTTGGGCTCTGTGCTCCCGTCCAGCCAAGATGGCCACTAAATGCTCCCTAGAGTTGGTGACCTAAGGTGGAGCCTCAGAAGAAGGCCGACACAGGTTGTACTCCCAGAACACCATGGGGGAACAGGTGTGGAACCCTGACTCAGGGGCTCCCCAGCCCTGGATGCAAGGTTCTGTCTGCAACAGAGTCCTCAGCCCCACAGTCACCATGTTCAGAGTCAGTACCCCATGCCTGGGTTCAAAGTCACACAGTCAGATTTCAAGGGAAACCCAGGTCTTTAAATGACATCACCCCACACCCCATATCTCCAAACCCTCCCACCCCCACTCCTGTCCCGAAAGGCCAGAAGCTGCTGGACTTTTTATGAAGCTGCCACCAAGGTGCAACTTCAGAGAGGCCACCCTAACTCTGCTGTTTAGGGGCTGATGGTGTAAGGACACAGATTATTGTTCCCTGGCCATCTCCCTCCCTCCTACGGATGGTCTAGCCTCCCGCTGTTGGGGATCCCCACGTTCTGAGAACCTGGGACTTGGCACATACATTTCAGCTTCTCCTTTCGAGACAGCTCCACCTGTTCCTCGCCCAAGGTGGTGTCAATGGGCCGGAAGTAGGACATGATAGTCAGGAAGTCCTCGAAGTTGATCTCATCGGCCAGGCCACTGGGTCCCTTGCGCAGGTTCCTAAGGGGCAGCAGGGGGAGGGAGGACCTTAGTACATAAAAACATCTCTTGAGATGGCTCTGACCTCTACATGTACAGAGTATTACACAGACATATATACACACACACACACACACACAATCTCATGACAACATGGCCTGCTGGTCTCCTGTTCCTAAGAATCTGACTGAGCTGCCTGCCACAGTCCTTCCGTCACCCACCCTGAAGTGTCCCTGCTCCTCCAGCTCAGCCTCAGCCTAGCTTAGTTACTTCCCAGTAATACCCATGACAGACCCATCAGTCCAGAGGTCAGAATCCTTGTCATCCAATCAGATCTCTAGAGCCCCACCAGCTAGGGCTAGAATGGTGCCTTCGGCACTTGAGCCTATGAGTCCAGCTGTACGTCTGGTTCTTAGCCTTGGGCCACAGGTGGGGGGAGAAACTGAACTTCCCGGCCCACAGAAGCCATAGGAAGTCAGTGCTGAGATTGGGGCTAGGGGCGGATCCCAGGGGAAGAGTGCCTGCCTGGCACACCTGAGGTCCTGGGTTCCATTCCAAAATCAAGGATAAAATGCAAAAACCGTGAAGCTAGGAGCCAGCTCAACGGGTGACATGTTTGTCTCATAAGCATAAAGACTGGGAGGTGGGTGAGTCGTGAGCCTGTGATCTCAGTTCTGGGGAGGCTGAGGCAGGAGGATTCCCCAGAGTTCCCTTGGTCAGACAGCCTAGCTAAACTGGCAAGCTCTAGGCCAGTGAGTGGACCTGTCTCAGAACAAGGACAGCCACCTGAGAAATGCCAGCTAAGGATGCCTTCCGGCATCCACGAACACATAAACACCTACATGTGCACCTACAGTCACACACAGAAAATGCAAATGTGAAGAAAACCCAAAGCATCTGCTAGGTTGGGAGTCCTTTGTCACACAGCCAGCAGTGACTCACTGAGAAGTGGATGGAGCCCAGGAGAGCTGTCCAAAGCCATGGAGGACTGTCCACCCCCACCCATTCCCTGCGTTTGATGACGGAAGACGTAGGCCACCTCGGCCTGCCCAGAAGAGAGGAAGCGCACCTGTTGTCGAAGAAGGCACGGACGATTTTGGATCGGATTGGGTTGAGCTCCAGGTCAGGGACATTGTTGAAGTTCTCCTTGCTGCAGTCCAGGACACACAGGAGAGAAAGTCACAAGAGAACAATCACCGGTGCCATCAGAAACAGGCAGTGAGGTATCACTTCATCCCCGACAGCCCCCCCTCTCAGGCCCCTGCCTATAGACTGGGTACCAGGACTGAGGGAGCCCTGACACTTGGAGGAACCTGACAGGTGGGTGGCACACACTCAGGCTGCATAGACGAGATCTGCAGAGTCTGGAGGAAGGGGGAGGGGGAGGGGAGAGGGGAGGGGGGAGAGGGAGTCCCGCAGTGGCTGCAATGGACTCCTAGCACAAGGATACAAGCCAGAAGGGCCTCGAGGAAAGGGACTGAGTATCTCCTGACCTGGCACCTCCCAGCATGTGCCCAAGAGACGCAGCACACACACACGGGCAGTCTCCGCGGGAGCAAGGCTCCTAAGAACCGTAGAAGAGCCAATAACGCCCACTACCAGGTAAACTGATAGCTGAACTGCGTGCGGACCGTCCACCCATGGGGAATATTATGCAGCCAGGAAAAGAACTGGACACTGATGCCCACTGCAGGAGGATGAACCCAAAGATGGACACTGTTGGAAAGGAATTGGTGGTGAAAGATCACAGGATTCCATTTAAATGATGTGTCCAGAACGGGTTGAGCCACTGAGGCAAAAATCAGGGGGAGCCAGAAGACACCTAAGAGGACCAGCGTCTCTTGGGTGACCAATATTCTGGATACCCACTCTGCAGAGACACTGGTACCGCTGTGCATTTCTTAAGATTGAGCTGTAAGGTGTGCGTGCTTTCATTCAGTAAAGGCATTCACCCCACCAGCAGCTACGGACCTCTGCAGGGACGCAGACAGCTCAGCTGCCTGTCCTCACAGGAGGGACAAAGCCTCCATTGAGGCTGCCTGTGCCTGTTCTATGGCAATGACCTTCTGAGGGACCTAGGGCACAGCCCGGTCCTCCAGCAGACAAGAATGAATGCTCAGGTGGGGGTGGGGCTGGCTGATTTTTTTTTTGTTAAAGGACATTAGGGGAGGGATGTGGCACCGGACTAGACTGGAGCAGGAGCGGAGGCTGTTTGGCTTGGGAGGGACCACAAACAGTCCCTTATCCTGTCCTGGCTTTACCTCACGGGACGGGGCCTCAGGCTCCAGACAGGAGCAGAACCAGGTGACCGGATCTCTCCTGTTCTCGATACCCCTGGGTGACTTCCTGCCCCTCCCTCATGGCTGGACTGGTGGCATCTAGCCAGACCGGAGCTAGTGACTGGGCACAGCCACCTTCTACATTCACCAGAGCCCAGTTTGGAAGGACACAATTAGGGCAGTTGTCCCCCATGTGCTAGATGCCACCATATGACAAAAGAAAGAAAAAAGAAAGAATGCTTTTGGGACAGGGTGGATGAAAGAAGGGAGGGGGTGGTGGGACCAATGAGATGGCCAAAAGGGTGAAGACGCTTGCTGTGTAAACCCGGTGACCCGAGTTCAATTCCCAAAAGCGACATAAATGTGGAAGGAGAGAACCAACTGCACAAAGTTGTGTGAACACACAGTAACACTTTAAAAAAAAAAAGGAATCCAGTCAGGTGGGTGCAGTGGTTCAACCCGAAGTCCCAGGGACTTGAGAAGCTGAGCCCAGGATTCTGAGGCTAGCCTGGTCTACAGAGCGAGTTCCAGGACAGCCAGGGCTACGCAGAGAAACCCTGTCTCAAAAAACAAAGCAAATAATAATAATAAAATAAAAAATCAAATCCAACAGCACTGTGTTGGTGGCGCATGCCTGGGATCCTGGGATGAGGAGGCTGAGGCAGGAGGATGACAAGTTCAAGGCCATTCTGGGCCCACCCCGACTCTGTCTGATGAGACCCTAACCAGACGAAGGAAGACACATTCTGGCACTGAGCCTCCAGAACGCCACACTCAGGAAGAAGTGCACAAGCATGGAATCCGGTTTCCAGGGTGATGCGGGTGGGTGACAGGAGAGGGTTTCTTTCTGGGATACTTAAAGCGGCAGTGCATCTTTAATGGCTGGATCGTTCACAGGTAAGACCTCTCCCCAAAACTACTGAAAACTCCCCCTTCTGGTTTCCTTAAAATAAGCAGCATGGCGCCACCATTTCCATAGAGGGAGTTTCCACAGGGCCCTTGCAACTGGCAACTAAGAGGACCCAGGGGAGCCGCAGGGCCAGACACACAGGGCTCTGCCCCACCCCCACACCGTAACAACCACAGAAAGAAGCCAAGAGAAACCAGAACCCGGCCTTGACGGAGCCAAGGTTACCACGGACACCATCAGATCAGAGGCCCTCCCCTTTCCTGGCCACTACTCAGATGACAGTCACAGTCAGTCACAGTGGCTGCCTGAACTCTTGAGGCCTACAGAAGGTACCTCACCCGAGGGAAACCGCTGACACAAAGGGCCAGTCACCTGCCCAGGCTCACCCAGCTGTGACAAATCACACTTGGAACCCAGGCAGGGCAAAGCCACGCCCATGGGTCCCGCACCTCCCTCTCCACACTCCTTGACCTTCCGTCTACTGTTCTACCCACTCTACTATCCTACCCGGCCCCTCGCCTCAGGCCCCTTCTTCTGTGAGGCTCTGTCTCCTGGCCAGTGAGATAGGTGAGGTAGAAAGGCTGTGGCTGCTGACCCCTGAGGCACATGGTGTGTGTGTGTGTGTGTGGTGTGTCCTCACCCCCCAGCTTCAGATGTCCCATTTGTAAGATAGGGATTGTGGTAATACCCAGGACACTGGAACAGGGGTGTCACACATGAACACTGAAGGGAACAGGGACACCATGGCGGTGTAGCGGTGGACAGACTTAATGACAGAGATCACATTAGTGATAGCCGACAGTGTAGCCCTCCCAAGGAGGAAGAACCCGCCCCCATGACAACACCCATTGGGCAGGCACTTGGCTCATTGTAGAGACAAGCAAGGCAGAAGGAAGAAGAAATTGCCCTCTAGCCGAGACTGGTAGCACCTGTTAGCCCAGGTACTTAGGGAACTGAGGCAGGAGGATTGTTTAAGTTTGAGGCCAGCCTACATAGCTTAGCAAGCCGCTGCCTCACAAGTGGAAAAGGGGCTGGGGATGTAGCTCAGTACAGAGCACTTGCCGAAGCCCCCAAAAAAGGGAGGGGGAGGGGGCTGGAAGCAGCCAGTCATGAGAGGAAGGTCTGGCCATCTGGTACCCAGAGACCTCTCACTTCTGCTGTCCCCTCTGACAAAGAGAAGGCAAGTCTTGTGGCCAATGCTGGGCCACCCTCAGGGTCTTGTGCCCACCAGACCCTTGCTGACCTTTGTTGGCAGGGCTCAGCTCCGGGTGGTACAGCATTGGGAGCAGCCCCACTCTACCCCAGGGCCATGGCTGTTAGCAGATCATTGCCCTTAGGACCAAGCTGAACCACTTACCATCAGTCCAGTGCTGCCACCCTAGTGGCCAAAACAAGAGGGGGGTCACTGGAAAACCCCAAGAGACACCTACCTTACGGCCTCCACCAGGGCAGCTTAAAGCCTGTGGTAGGGGATGTTTAAGCCATCTCCCCCAAGTTCCAAAGTGTCCTCCCCATGCCAGGCCACACACCAAGGTTCACACCCACAAATGGTGATAGTGATGGCCCCTGCTTTCATAGAGTCCAGAGAGGTCTAGCCAGTAAGCTGCAGTCACACAGCGGGCTAGCAGAAGCGCTCAGGGACCAGGGAGCCCTGCTCCCTTTCTCTGGGTTGTACCTTTTGGCTTTGGAGAGAATTAGGGCTCAATGGGCACCCACTCCTGCCCAGTTATACCCTGAACCCTGCTGGGGACTTACAAAGAGGGACAAGCATTCAGCCCACAAAGGACACACAGAACCAAGAAAACTACGGAGGGCTGGGTTGGCCTCTTCTGCAAGCGCAGGGCTGTGTGGTGGTTTCCGGTGGCTTCTGAGGCTCAGCCAGGCTTCCAAGGTCGCTGAGTCAGGCCTCAGAGCAGAACTTACAATGAGCCCTATGTCTCGCCTCCTGACTCTCTGGTTTCTGAGGGTTTCCTCATCCTGAGAGGCCGTGGGTTTTCCTCTTCACATGCACAGCTCTGCCAAGTCCTCCCAGCACCAAGTGTTGGACGCTTTCTTTTTTTTTTAAGATTTATTTATTTTATGTATGAGTACACTGTAGCTGTACAGAAGGTTGTGAGCCACTATGTGGTTGCTGGGATTTGAACTTAGGACCTTTGGAAGAGCAGTCGGCGCTCTTAACTGCTGAGCCATCTCTCCAGCCCCCAGTTGGGCGTTTTCCATGCTAGGGAAACTGAGGCCCTCTTTGGGACTCTTTAGGGGAGGAACCATATCTCACAGGGCAAATGTCTTCCCAGGCAGTGCTGCACACAGGCCTGGAGGACAGGAGGGGACAATGAGGGTGACGGCTAAGAGGGATGGACAGAGTGACAGGAGGACAGGACAGCAACCCCAGACTCTGGATAGAATTGAGCACTTTCTGATGCTCCAGAGTGAGATAGACAGCACAGGGCAGCTCTGGGGATGGGGGAGGGGGAGGGGGAAGCCAACAGAAGGGCGGGCCCCATTTACTATGACCAAGGAGCACCGGGGAGGGTGGAGGGCTCACCTTGGGACACCAAGTGGCCATGCAGCTGCAGTGTGCTGTAACATTTGGGCCCGAGGCCCTGGTGAGGAACACAGGAAACGTTTCAAGCCACAACTTCCTCCAGGGAAGTTGGGGGTGAGGAGTACCTCTTCCCCTGACAACACAGCCTGAGGCTACCGTCCCCACTACAGCGCCAAGGAACCCAACTTGGTCACCCTGCTCATGATACACATAGGTTGGCTTAGATGCTTGTGATGGTTTGTACATGCTTGGCCCAGGGAGGGGCGTTAGTAAAAGGTGTGGCCTTGTTGGAGTGGGCGTGGCCTTGTCGGAATAAGTGTGTCAACTGTATGCATGGGCTTTAAGACCCTCATCCTAGCTGCCTGGAAGTGAGTCTTCCACTAGCCACCTTCAGATGAAGATGTAGAACTCTCAGCTCCTCCTACACCACGCCTGCCTGGATGCTGCCATGCTCCCACCTTGATAATGGACTGACCCTCTGAACCTGTAAGCCAGCCCCAATTAAATGTTGTCCTTTATAAGAGTTGCCTTGGTCATGGAGTCTGTTCACAGCAGTAAAGCCCTAACTAAGACAGTGCTATATAGCCTTCTTGGAGAGGCCCTGGACACCTGCTGTGTGGGTACACTCATGGGATGAGACCACCAACCATATAGCTAGTGACCACACTAAGAGGCAGCGTGCCACCTGCAGCATGGGCGCCCACCGTCCACTCACAGTTCACTGTTTAACCGTCCGTTCCCCTTCCTCTGATCTAAAACTCACCTCTGTAGAGAAGAGACCTCTCAGGCATCCCCTTCCCCCACAGGGACTCAGGACTCCTCTCCCTCCCAGAGGCTCAATCACCAGCCTCTGCTACCCATCTCAGGGCGGGGGGTAGGCACAAGAACCTGGCCCATTTCATAAGTATCTGGGGGCCAACCATACGCATCTGAGGCTTAATGCTCAGACCCAAGCCCAAAGAAACAGCCTGCTCTACACGGAGGACCGGCTCCAAGGAAGGGGGTGGGGGGTAGGTGCTAGCCCAAAGCCACGCAGTCGACAGCTTGAGTTTCATGAAGTTTCTCTCTCAGGTTTTTCTCCTGCACCTCAAGACTGAAGAGATGGAATCTGGCCCGAAGCCAGGTAAGACGGGGTCTGACTCCAAAAGCATACACCCTCACAATGCGAGGCAAATAGTTTGTTTCTGGCTGCCATGGCAACTGGCTTGGAATAAGGCACCTGCGCCCAAGGGAGCCAGACAGCTTCCAGAGGTCCCCGAGCTTTTCCTCTGGGCTTAAAGATTTGGACGGCTCTGCACAGATCAATCCTGTCTTTGATCGTGTGTGTGTGTGCGCGTGCACATGGCAAATCGAGACTAGAGGCCACAGAACCATGAGACCATGGAAGCCTTCCGGATAATGCTCTAGTCAACAATGTGCCTTTGTGGAGGAGGCAAGGAAACATGCGTACATACACAGTTCCCTCAAAGGACAGAACAAAGCCCATCTATAAAGAGGGAAGCTTTCCTGCAGCCCATGCAAGGCTTGCATCCGTGTTACAATGACGTCACCTTGACACGTGTGTATTTGAGGACAACGCTCTCTGCTAGAAAGTTTGTGGCAGAAGTCTTTCCACTTTGCAGGGTCTGGTGGCTCCCACCTGCCACTCCAGCTGCTCAGGTTGACAAGTGGGCCCAAGGCCAGCCTGGGCTATAGAGTGAGTCCAAGGCTAGCCTGAGCTATAGACTGAGTCCAAGGCCAGCCTGGGCAACTTAGAGTGATACACCAAAGGGAAAAAAGGAGCTGGGGCTGTAGACCAAGGTAAAGTGCCTGCCTAGCATGTATGTATGCAGTTTAATCTAAGTACCAAAAAAGATAAATGTGACACCAGAGAAGAAAAACATCTATTCCCTAGCAGGAGGTTGGCCCCTCCTTGTTGACAGCCTCATCTTGTCCAAAGCTGGAATGACCCAGAGGAAGTAAAGTCTAGAGATAGACCCATCAGGACGACACCAGCATCCCGCACACAGCTCTATCAGTAGACCCTCAGAGTCTCAGCATCAGGGAGGATCCAGCAGGCGCTCAGCATGGGGGGGGGAGGGGAGGGACTTCAGGACATGTCCAGATCACACGCGACATAAAGAGGAGCAGCGGGGTTGGGTGGCTAGCTGTCTCTTCCCTGCCTTCCCCTGCGAGCGTCTGTTCCTGTACAGAGAGGTCCCTTTCCTCCTTCCACATCTTGTCTTACAGAGACCCAGGAGAATTCAAACAACAGGTTTGCTTCAGAAACTGGGACAGACCTTGGGGCCAGCCCAGAGCCACATGAACCCTGGGTAAGCGATAACAGACAGAAAGTAACTGGAAGCCCAAAGCTGACTGAGCATCTTACCGAATGGTAGGCTGGTCCCCGCTTAGCTGTTTGAACCTCCGGTGCAGTTGCTCTATCTGGTCCGAGGAGACTAAGAAGGGGGAGGGGAAATGGGGGAGGGGGAGAGGGAGAGAGAGATCATTGACATTGAACTTGAAGTGGTCGAAGCCTGCCGTGTTCTTGTGACCCCCTCCTCACCTGGCCACCACCATCCTTCTTGTGACATTGTGATATCTCCCTTGACCACACTGAATCATAACTGAGAGACACAGGAGAGCTTTGCTTTCTGCCTGCAGGGACAGCAAGACAGCAGCCATTCGAAGTGATAGCTCCTGATGGTGGGTGAGGGACCAGCCACTCCCCTAGGTCTTCTAACACCCATGAAAGAGGAACTTGGACCTGCTTGTTTGCCCACCCCACCCCCACTATCCTACCCCACACACGCCGGTGGGGGCTTGTCTTGTCTGGGAGAAGATCAGGTGGGGAAAGCAGAAAGAAAAGGGAGGTGGGGGGGTGGAGAGGTGGCTTAGCAGTTAAGAGCATTGACTGCTCTTCCAAAGGTCCTGAGTTCAAATCCCAGCAACCACATGGTGGCTCACAACCATCTGTAATGGGATCTGATGCCCTCTTCTGATGTGTCTGAAGGCAATAGTGTACTCATATACATAAAACAAATAAATTTAGGGCTGGAGAGAGGGCTCAGCGGTTAAGAGCACTGACTGCTCTTCCGAAGGTCCTGAGTTCAAATCCCAGCAACCACATGGTGGCTCACAACCATCCGTAACAAGATCTGACGCCCTTTTCTGGAGTGTCTGAAAACAGCTACAGTGTACTTACATATAATAAATATATAAATCTTTGAAGAAAAAAAAAAGAAAAAAAGGGAGGTAGGCATGGAAGGAAGAGGGAGTCCTGTAGACACACAGTGCTCCCCGCTTCAGAAAGAATGCTGATTGACCAGAGGTGGTCATATGGCCATCTCTGGCTTTACCAGCCACTCAAAGGCTGAAGACCACAGCACCAGCAAGCCAATCCCAAGCATGCCCTTCCCACATGGAACGTCACCTATGTACCCCAGATGCTTAATGCTCAGGACCTTCATGTCCTCCTAGGGACCATGTCCAGCTCAGGCCAAACAGTGACTGGACTTGAGGCCTGCCATACACACCTGCAATCACTCAGCCCCCCCCCGCCCCGCCCGTATCTCTTATTCTAGAGCAGCGGTTCTCGACCTTCCTAACGCCTTTAATACAGCTCCTCGTGCCGTGGTGACCCCCCAAGATTATGTTTTCATTGCTACTCCATAACTTGTAATTTTGCTGTTATAAATCATAATATAAATATTTGTGTTTTCCGATGGTCTCAGGTGATTCAACCCGAGACCTAACAGTCAGTCCTCCCCTCCCTCCACCTCAGGCTCAATACTTGGTCGACTAAGAATCCATCACACAGAGATCTCAAGCATTCCCAGCAGCTGCTGCTCACCAGGGAAGACGACAGAAGCCTGCCGAGATCCGGGCTAGGCACCACTCCAGGCATTAGCTCATCTCTCACACAGCACCGGCAGGCAGGGATGCGTCCCCACACGGTATACGTAGTCACGAATGATTGGAAAGGCTAAGTAATAGTCAGGACAATATCTATCTTTTTAGAGAAAAAAGTCTTGCACATCACCAGCAAGACAGCAAGCGGCGAGCTGACCAGGGTCCCACAGCCAATGAGCGCCTAACAGAAAGGAGGGTGGGACACAGGATGCTTGTGGCTGTGCTGTGTGAACCGAGTCGTCACACGCTGGAAACCACCCATATGCCCAGCCACAGTGGAACAGCAGAAGTACAAAAGGTTGATGCACCCAACGGATGGCACTGGATTTAGTAATGAAACTGGGCACCATATGTAACACGGAACCAAGGGAACCAGGCATGAGAGGGCGTGGTCGTGAGTTCGCGATTCTACCAGGGCAAAACTCATACTCAGGGAAACACTTGCCTATGGTGTAAGAAGTCAGGGCAGTGGCTGCCCTAGGGGACAGAGTACTGCGATTGAGTGTGAGAGGACTTGGGGACAGAAATTATTCTCTATCTTGATGTGGACAGGAGTGACTCAAGTCTCCTTGGATAAGTGTGGAGCTTCATGCTTAAGGGTGACACACTTTTGGTGGAGGCTAGGGAGGGGTCTGATGTCTCCCAGGCTAGCCTTAAACTTACTATGTAGCAAAAGATGAGGTCTAATTCCTGATTCCCCTGCCTCCACTTCCTGAGCACGGGGATTACAAGCGTGTGGCACCATATCCAAATTTATTAGGAGCCGGGGCCGGAACCCAATGTTCTGGGTGCTTTGTGATCCCCACGACTCCCTAAAATACTTAGTCCACCAGCTTCAGAACCTCCCTGGGGAGGAGTGGGTCCAGATAATAAGAATCCAACATCTACCCCTGCCGTGTCCCAGCATCCCTGACAGCCCTGCAACCCTTCCAGCCCAAACCCTTGGGAAGAACCAGAAGGGCTTCTGACTTGGGCCTGTTTTCAACACGTCTGTCTGCAACAAATCTGTCGTAGCTGCGTCTTTCATCTGACGGTCTATTGCTGTGCTGGGGGCCCTGAACTGGCGACCGCGCAATCCTCTGTAGAGAGAATCTCTTGTGTTCTGTGTGGAAGCTTCACCTGTCAATAAAAAGCTAACGGCCTATCAGTGGAGGCAGGAAATAGGAGGTGGGAGGTCCCATAGGGAGAAAGGAACTCTGGGATAGAGTCAAGCCCAGGAACACTTTTAGTCCAACTCCGAAAAGTCGGGCGCATGAAACTGAGGTGCAGTAACCCAGCCACGTGGCACTCACGAAGCAGAATAAATGGGATAATTAAGTTGCGAGCAAGTGAGTCAGGGAACATGTCCAAGCTTTCGGCCTTAGGCGTTTATTCATAAATAGTCTCAGAGTCCTTATTTCGAGAAGTGGGGCATGGGTTGAAAAGCCTATGGCTACAATGCCCCTGCCTCAGCTGCATTTTCAGCCATTTCTTCAGCACTCATACTGAAACGTGGTTTATACCACAATTACTAGAAACTCGGGCTTATCCTGTCTTGGGTGACATCTGTACCAGATGGTATACACACCCTTGCAACCAGAAGAAACCCAAGGAACGGGGATGAGTATACAGAACTGACCACAGAAGCTTGCCTGGCCGGTAACAAAAGCTAGTAATAACCACACCATGGAGAAAGTGCCAAGCCTCAGGAAACCACAGTCATCCTCGGTCATCCTTGACTTAGAATACTATATAGCCTTGAAAACCCACTTGAGACAGAATCTCATGTGTCCCAGGCTGGCCTTGAACTCACTATGTGGACTACAAGCATCCACCACATCTGGCTTATGTATTGATGGGAATTGAACCCAGGGCTTGCTAAGCATGCACTCTATGCACTCTACAAACTGAGAGACATCTCCAGCCCTTGAAAAGCTATTTTGAAGTATTGGAGTCAATCTTTAATGTTCCCGGCGTGTCAAGGGGACGATCCAACTAGCCAAGATGATAAGTACAAAAAAAACCAGAAAAAGCCACGACAGAGCTGGCCACACTGGGACTTGAGACTTGTCTTTAGCTTCCCCACGTTTCCCAGTTTCTCTATGTACAGTGCGTAGGCATCAGGCATAAGGACATTTCCTGGCACCTGGCACCTGGCATATGGGACCGCAGACGCTCACAAAAATATTAATAAGTCATCCTTGGCTCGGTGCCGTGGTCTGGGCACATATGGTCTTATAAAGGACACACTTCCCTTCCTTTTCTCTCTCCCTTTTTGAGGCGGGCTCTCGAGAAGCCCAGGCTAGCCCCCAACTCACTTATATAGCCAAAGATGACCTAGAACCCCGATCTGTGCCTGAGATCAGGGATTACGGGCATGAGCTGCCAAGCCTGGTTTATGCTGTGCTGGGGATTGAACTCAGGACATCGTGCATGCCAGGGGACAGCTCTACCAACTGACCCATAGCCCTGCCTGGCTCTTCATCCTGTACTATTTGAGGCAGGGTTGTAAAAGCAACTTTTATTTGCCAGATGTAATCGTCATCTCAGACTTACTGCTGAATAAGCTTCCTTTCCCTTCCCTTCCCTCTCTCTCCCTCTCTCCCCCTCTCCTTCCTTCCCTCTCCCTCTCCTTCCTTCCCTCCCCCCTTCCCCTTCCCCCTCCCCGAATTTCCCTGCTTAGCCTCAAACTAACTCTGGCAATCTATTCTTCTGGCTCCCCATCTCCTCAATCTTTGGCTCATTTGATCTTCATCTACAACTTCTCTGTAAAACTGTCCCAGTAAAACTGCCTCCTCTTCCCTCCACCCCTGTTCCTGCTTCTCCCTCTCCTTCTCCCCCCCCCCCCACCTTCTGCTGCTTTTCAGTAGCTTCTCTTTCCTGGGCTGTTCTCCTGAGAGTTGGGCGTATCCTATCCGACTCATTCTGTCAAATCTTTCTCTGATTCGTCACTTTGTCTGCCTCTCAATTAGCCATCACTTTCACACCCGGCTGCTTCCTTCTTCAAACTTTCCCTTCATTGTTTGGGATTAAAGGTGTGTGCTAAGGGTGTGTCTGTATTCCAGCCAGAGGGGTTAAAGGTGTGCCTGTATTCTACTCAAAGGGATTAAATAAAGGTGTGTACTAAAGGCAAGTCTGTATTCCAGCCAGATCACACAGACCTAAGTGGTCTTTGGATGTGATCCCTTTGCCAGAGCAGAGCAGCCACGTTGCTGGATTAAAATTCCTCTACACAGGGTCTCGCTATGGAACTCACTCTGTAGACCAGGCTGACCTCAAACTCAGAGATCTGCCTGCCTGTGCCACCCGGCGTGCTGGGATCAAAGGTGTGACCATCGTGCCTTTGCTTCTGATAAGTGGTAAATCGTGTTTAGCAAAGTTTCTAACACCTGAACCACATCCAGGTGAAATTAATTTTAGGGTTGTATTTTCTTTAGCTCACGATATCTAAAATACTACCAAGCCAACAACATGTAACCCACATAACTAATGACGAGAACTTTGGAGGCCGCGCGAGTTCTGCACCTCACGTTTCTCTGGAAAGAGTGATGATAGGGAAGGATAGGGATATCTCCAGCCCTGGGGATGGGGTGGGAGAGGTATGTCTGATGCAGATCCAAGAAGCATGGGGGTGGGGCAGCTGGGGGAGATGGCGGGGGAGTTTGGCTGGCTTCATCCATTAGGACATAGTTTTAGAGTCTTCACCTTCAGGGAACATAGGACTCCTGGCCAGATGGAGTATAGACCCAGAGAGGGCCAGGAACTATGGGAACCAGTGGGTGCAGCCGGCCTGGAGAGAAGCAAAGGGGTGAGACACTGAGAGGGTCCTAACCCTGCTCTCCTCTGGGGCTCCCTATGCCTCCCTACCTCCTGCTGTGCCCAGCAGCCACACCGCCTGGATAGGGATGCTTGTCAACCAAGTAGGACCTGGAGGCTCTCAGGACTCAGCATCCCACAGACCTGGGCCCGCCAGGACTCTGCCAACACAGGACTCATCATGTATACAGAAATCAGCCTGGGCACAGGCCAGCAGCAAGGAGAGGCAGCTTTCGTACCCCTTCAGAAGACACTGTTCTGCCGATCTGCCGCTACCGCCTCTTCTGAGAAAACAATGTCACCTCCCACCTCCTGAGAAGTGGCTCCTATGGCGACATGCCATCTCAGTCACAAACACTGTTCACAGCTCTCCAAGGTGGCAACAGCCACGTCGCCTGTGGACGACTGTATGAAAGGACAAATAATACATTGGGCGAAGTCCTGCTCACAGTCAAGAGGCGCTGTGGGGACCCTCACTAGCCCACGGGATGTTGACAACATCAAAACCAGCACCAGAGCCACCCGGTCCACACTTGATCTGTGTCAAGCAACGTACCAGGTGACTCTGTGGGAATGGAACAGGACTCTTGCTGGGCAAGGACCAGGAGAAGAGGGTACAGATGGATAATGTGTGGGTACGGGGTTTAATTGGGGGTGATGGAATGTTCTGGAAATAGATATGGTGATTTAGAACACTAAATGCATTGAACCCAACCGAGTTGTTCACTTCATGGTAGTTAAAATGGTGAGTGAGTGTATATGTGTGTGTGTGGTGTGTGTGTAAGTATGTGTATGTGTGTGGACTTGTGTATATGTGTACATGTGTATACATGTGTGTATGTGTGTTTCTACGTGTGTACATGTACTAGTGGGTTTATGTGTACATGTGTGTACATATCTGTACATACCTGTGTATGTATGTGTGTGTGCAAGTGTGTGTGCAAGTGTGTATCATGTGTGCGTACTCACGTGCATACATGTGTGCTTCTGTGTGTGTGCTTATGTGTTTACGTGGGAGCATGTGGAAGGGATGAGGTCAACATCTGGTGTCTTCCTCTGTCACTCTCAACCTTGGTTTTTGAACCAGGGTCCCTCACTGCTCCTGAGGTCACAGAATCAGCCTACCAGAGGCTACTGAGCCCCAGAGCTCCTCCCGCCTTTATGTCCCCAGTGCTGGGAATAGATGTATGTCACCATATTTTACATGAGTACCAGGGACTGAACTCAGGATCTTCGAGTTCACGGGTGGCCCTTTACCAACTGGGCCATCTCCCTGGTCCTAAAATGGTAAATCTTATGTCACATGAACTCTGGCTCCAATTGAAAAAAACAAACAAACAAACCAAAAATAAAATAAATCAGTGTCTACTTAGCTGGATGGAAAACAGGAGCCACTCGCCTGGCTGTGACTGGCTTGTTGTGCGGATAAGCAACCCCAATCTTCAGGGCAGCTCTGCTCGCTCTGAGCTCCACGGGGAGGCCACCTGGGGCTCCAGACACAGCAGTGACTAATTCGGGGCGAGGGAGGGAGGGAAGAAGGGCTTCCGGAGCCTCCTCTCAGGGGAGCCTGTGCCAGCTGCCCTTTCTCGTGAGCACCCCTCCTCCGCCTGCTGCCTAGGCAGCCCCAGCCCTGGTACGCACCTACCCTGTTGCCAACAGACTTTAAAACCTACCAAGGATGCACCTGACCTTTTTTGAAGTGGTTTATTTTCAAATCCAACCGGGAGCACAAACCTTCAGACCCCTCTTCACACGGACTTCTGGGTCGATGCAAAAGCCACCAACTCCTCGGGGCAGTGCCGGCCCAGTACACCTCACCCGGGGCACCAAGGGTCCTGCTGGGGACACTGTGGGCTGCTTCTGTGCAGAGCACATCCTTGGGGGTGGGGGGTGGGGTAAACATGACGGGTGGATTGCCTTCACCCTGCCACACGCCGCGCCCGCTGTGCAGACGAGGCAAGAGTGGGAGAGCGCAGCTCTGAGCACCACAGTTGGGGTGTGTCCGCCTTCCTCCCAAAGAGTTCTACTTTGCTCTTTACATTCGCCTTATAGCAGGAATAAAGAGAGTGACAGCCTGCCTCAGACGGGAGCTGAGCCCAGGCTGGGGCAGGCAACAGCTCCACTCTAACAGTGCCGGCAGTACACCCACTTGGTTGCTCAGGAGACAGGATCAGAGAGGCAGCGTGACTCTCTGGGGGTCACACAGCTCTGGACACCACAGGTAGGGTTGGTTCTTCCTGCCGTGTGCTGGGAGCACATTGCATTTCTGCATCACGGCGGGTGCGAGCAACCTCCATCCAAGCAGACATTCAGAAAGTGGGCGTGATGCAACAGCATCCAGGAGACAGCTCAGCCCCACGCTCTCAGCTAACTTATCTGAGGCTGAATTGAGCGAGCAGCAGCAACTTAACCTCACGTGCGACCGCAACCGGAATGAAGTCAGAGAACCTGACCCTGCTTCTGAGAGCTAGCACAGGCTCCACCTGGCACTCCAAACACGTGGCCGCTGGACAAGAACAGGATCCACCTAAATAACCTGCTAAGCTCAGAAAGAAGAGCTTTCCCTGAGCAGGGCCTAGTTGCCCACACCTATAAATCCTGCATTAAGGAGGCGGAGGCAGGGGGATCTCCAGTACAAGGACAGCTCGGGATGCCGGATAAGATCCTGTCCTGAGGAGGGAGGAGGAGGGCCTGAGACCCCACAGGATGATGAACTGAAGCTGTCAGAGAGTGTTAGAATGGTCACAGGCTTTCATGTAGATAATGTGGGCTTTAAACCCACTGAGAGACAGACCCACCTGGCTTTGGGTCTGGGTAAAAAAGCTTAAAGACCCCACAGAACACTGAAATGACAAGGGTAGCCATCCACATCAGCCCCAAACTGAGTTTACATAGGAAGTGTTTGCAGACTGGAGAGAACCCCGAGATACTTAACACAATGGGGTGCAGGGCATCCTGGAAATCATTTCTGTGGCTTAGGACACTCAGGGCCCCGGTGAGAGGGAGGAACAGTCCAACAGGAGTTGAACTCAGGATCAGGCCAAACCACACAAATCAAAGCAGGATATTCAAACTCTACAGCAGTGAGCCTGCCAGCAATTTGTAAGTAATAAGAATTTAAAAAAACTTCAGTGGGCATCTTAAGGTTACTATTGCTGTGAAGAAACACCATGACCAAAGCAATGTGGGGAGGAAAGGGTTAATTCGGCTTACATTTCCACATCACTGTTCATCACCCATGTCACCCATAGAAGTTCGGACAGGAACCTGGAGGCAGGAGCTGATGCAGAGGCCATGGAGGATCCTATTTACTGGCTTGCTTTCCCTGACTTGCTCAGCCTGTTTTTCTTACAGAACCCAGAACTACCAGGCCAGGGATGGCTCCACCCACAATGGTCAGGATCCTTCCACATGAATCACTAATTAAGAAAATGCCTTACAGCAGGATCTCGTGGAGGACTCTGATTTGTATCAAATTGATATAAAACTAGCCAGTACAATGAGTAAAGGCTGCAACTTAGCTGGACAGAAAATTAGTGAACTGAAAGGCAAACCTAAGGAAATGATGTTGGATGTGGCTCAGAGCAATGAAGAAAGCATGAAAGAAAGGTTAAGAGGTGTTAAAAAGACAAGAAGAAGTTCTAACATATTTGTAACAGGAACCACTGAGGGGAAAGATCACTCACAGGGAAGCACTATTTTTGTGACAGAAGATATGAATCCTTTTTAGAATGAAATAGCATAATCCATTCCCAGTCATGATCATATAAAAAACACTGACACAAATTTTAAAACAGAGGGAAAATAGGTTTCAGCAGCAACAACAACAACAACAACAATAAAAATCCAGTAGACAAAACTTCATTTATCAGTAGTAATCTAAAACAGAATGCTGGGGGCAAAGGGATCGTCCAGCAAACTAAAATTTTATACCCAGCCCAATGTACATCCATAGACACCAGCAGAAGAGAGTTCCATTTATAATTCACAGACCCTTGCTGGGAAATCTACGGGAAAATGTATTAAATAAAAGCAGGGCTAGAGAGATGGCTCAGTGGTTAAGAGCACTGACTGTTCTTCCAAAGGACCTGAGTTCAAATCCCAGCAACCACATGGCAGCTTACAACCATCCGTAAAGAGATCTGATGCCCTCTTCTGGCTCATCTGAAGACAGCTACAGTGTAAATATGATAAGTAAATCTTTGAGAGAGAGAGAGAGAGAATGAGAATGAATCCATAAGGAATAGTTTTTGCAAGAATAAATGTTTGCTCAAAAGAAAAATTACCCAGCTTGCAGGCTTCAGAAATAAAACCAAGTAGCCAGACAAAATTAAGCACAAAGGGAGAGATAATAGGAAATGATTGTTCATTTTTGGTATGCCAAAGATAAGAGGTAAGGACGTTATGGAATTTGGGTATAAAAATTGCCATGCAGAGATGGCAAGATGGCTCAAAGGGTAGAGGTTCTTACCACCAAGGCTGGGCTGTGGGGTATGCACCCACATAAACACTGACATGCACAGGTAAGTATAATTTAAAACACCGTTTATGTTGGAATGTAGCCAGCTGCAGAAGTTTAATCATCCTGTAATCACAAGGAATTGAAAACCTTGGACTGTGCATGTTTCACGTGTTACTTTGTTACAGGTGAGATATCTTAGGGATGGGACCCAAGTCAAAACACAAAAGTGATTTTATGTAATAGTTTGTTTCCGGGCAGGGTCTTACAGTATCCCCGGCTGGCCTCAGACTCCCTAAGTAGCAGAGGATGACCTTAAACATCTGATTTTCCTGCCTCCATCTCTCAAGTCCTGGAATCACCATAGATAGGTTTTATTTGGTACTGGGTTATTTGGGGGCAGGCACGATATGGATTGAGGCAGAGTGTGTGTGTGTGTGTGTGTGTGTGTGTGTGTGTGTGTTTATATTTGGGTTTTCAAGACAGGGTTTCTTTGTGTAGCCCTGGCTGTCCCAGAGCTTACTCTGTATACCAGGCTAGCCTCAAACTCACAGAGATCCCCCCACCCCCGCCTTTGCCTCCAGAGTACTGGGATTAAAGGGGTGTGCCACCACTGTCCAGCATATATTTTTAAAGCATCTATTTTGTGTTTTGTGGTGTTGGGGATTGATCCAAAAGTCTCCCAGTTAGGCACATACCCCAACACTGTGTTCCCCCTGAAGTCTCCCTGCGTGTGTCTTGAGCGCATCTGTCACATGAGGTCAGGAGGAATTTTCCACTTGGGGTGTCACATTGGGGTGCTCAGAAAGTTTGTACTTGAGAGCACTCTAGGTTTGAGATGGGTGCTCAGCCCACACTTGCCGGGGGACCCTCTTCCAGCTGTGGCACTTGGGGCAAGATATTCTCCACAGCGGGCCTTGAAGTTCAGCCAGGCTCCTCTCAAAGAGGCTCTGGGAGACTCAGCCTCATCTGCAATGCCTCTGCCTCCTGCCTCCCCTTCTAGAGGACCTAAGGCCCCGGCATGGACTCAAACACTTCCTGACGCCTCCCAAGTGGAAGGCCACAGCTGACAGCATGTCCGTCCGCAAAGGTCATACTGCAGGAACAACAAAGGACCTTTTTGTCTTCATGCATAAGGTGACGGCTACCACCGGTGGAAATGCCCAGTCGACCTTCTGGCTTTATGAATTAATAATGAAGTCGGAGGAAGTGACAGGCTGTCTGGTACCCCCGCTCCTCCCTCTAGCCCTGACCTGCCTTCTTCCTAGTGCAATGGGTCCTTCAGAGATGTGCAGACCCCACATTCCTTAGCTTAAGACACCAGGGGACCAAAGTGCTTTGGGGATATAGGAGCTCGTCTGTGCGCAGGACACTGTCTGGGCTGTCATCTAGCCGTCTGGTCTGTGTCATCCGGCCAGCTGGATGCCTGAGCTCTGATTAACCTCCCTGCTACATCTGGGGGGTGGGGGCATCAGCTCAAAACAAAATAGCATGCCTATCCGGGGCACGGCAGTCAGGTGGGAAGGAGCACCAGGGATCTCATTACTGCAGGTCCCTAGGCTGGCAACTCCAGCAACTGCCACCTGCTCTCCCACAGACAACACAAGTTCCTCTTCGGAGCAGATGCGAGAGTCACCCAGGAAGCCCCCAGGAGACGGAGGGGGTGGCTCCCACTCCGATCTAACTGCCCACCACCAAACAGGCAAGTTCTTGAATGTTCCCTATCACTCAGAACCTAATGCTATCAGCCCTGAAGCCCAATGTAACTCAGTATACCAGCATGTGGCTGTAACATGCAGGCCTCTCCTGGGCATGCCAGGGACCTCTGGGGCTGCATGCTCTGTCCTTTACCCTCCCTCCCTTCCCCTCCACCCCCGCCCCCACCCCGCAATTGAAACCTCGCTAGAGGATCTGCTTTGGATTCCAGTTCAGCATCTATGTGACCATGGGCAGTCACTTGCTAAGCCAAACTTGGTTTTGTTTTTTTTTGTTGTTGTTGTTGTTTGTTTGTTTTTGAGACAGGGTTTCTCTGTATAGCCCTGGAACTGCATAGCTGTCCTGGAACTCACTCTGTAGACCAGGCTTGCCTAGAACTCAGAAATCTGCCTACCTCTGCCTCCCAAGTGTTGGGATTAAAGGCGTGCACCACCACTGCTCAGCCCAAACTTGTTTTGTCTGTAAACTGGCCACTAGCATCCCGCCTTCGATGAACTTTTACAGGGAGAGAAGGGAGAGTGTAGCTGCTGGGTGTGGTGTTGAACTCCTTTGGTCCCTGCACTCAGGAGGCGGAATACAGGAGGATCTCTGTGAGTTCCAGGCCAGCCTGGTCTACAAAGACATTCCAGGCCAGCCAGGGCTACACAGAGAAACCTGTCTCATAGAAAAACAAACAAAGTAATTGATTTCATCTCTTCTCCCATTTTCTAGAGACAGCCCAGTCCCAAACTCACGCTCCTTCTGTTGGGATAACAGGTGTGTACCTGCTGTCACATCCTAGGTACAAATGGCTTCTAGTGTTCTTGTACTGAGAACTTAGAGAGCCGTGGGGTAAACCCCCTTTTGTGAGGCTCCTGGTGTCAACGTCGACTGCCAAAGAAGGAGGTTTTGGCTGACTGCGGTCATGCCTTAGCGGATGGGAGAGCACAGAAGGTGTCAGCCCCACCCCATGTCAGCCGTACCCCCTGCACCTCAGGCCCTTGAGCTGCTGACAGGCAGAGGACCCGCCCATCCCCAACCCTCATCCAGGGCCTGCAAGCACAGGGCTCCTAGGCAATGAGGAATGACCGCAATGGCGACAGATGTCATGGCTGGGAGGCTGAAGCCAGAGGGTCCCAAGTTCAAGGCCAGTCTGGCTACACACAAAGACTGTCTCAAAAAAAATTTTTTAAATGGGGAATCAGGGATACAGCTAACTGGTAGAGCACTTGCCAAGCATGTGTGAGTTGGAACCTGAGTTCAAGCCATAGTTCTACAAGACAAAAAGGATTATGGCCCAAGCAATGGCCTCCTCAGGGGTAGAACTCAATAGAAAAAGAAGCAGGAACCAGGCCCCAGCTTCTCTCTCTCTCTTTCATCTGCAGAGCCTCCATGACCTCATCCATACAATGGGCCAGCAGCGTCCCCACAGGACCCTGGAACAGGACCTGGTTATTGACTCCTGGCCTACACTTGGCACTGGGCAAATGGCCTGGGTCTGCCAATATTGCCACAAGGGCTGAGCTCTGACCCAAGGTTCTGCTCCTCTGGCAGCATCTTGGCCTCTCTGCAGGTGGACAGACCCCCTGCCTTTCCCAGCATCCCCCTCTCTGCCTTCAACCAGGAGGAGCCCAGGAGTAGGGCAGGGACTGGGGGGAGGGAGCACCTTGGGGACCAGCTCAGGATCCCAAGGGTCATGGCGCTGGCCTGATGTCCCTCCTTGATGAAAAGAAGCTGAGGTCCTCAGTTGCCCCAGAGCAGTCTAGGTGGGCGCTGACTTGGCGCAGAGAGAGGCTTGAGACAAGAGGAGTCAATCAGTTCTCACTGTGGAGGGAGGCGGGCGCAGCCTTGGGGGTGCCCTGTGCGGGCGGGTGTGGGCGGGCGTGCAGGCTCCTGAGCTCCCAGGGGTGACTCAGGCTGGCAGGGACAAGGCCTGTAGGGGGAGGCAATCCTCGGTTCAGTGTTGTTTTCTGGGTTATAAAGAGCTCAGTGACCCCCCCCTCCGCCCATGTGAGCACCCTGTGGTCTCATTGCTAACAAGCAACTCTGTGGGGACCCGGGGTACATTTTAGGGGGAGGCAGGTAATAGTCTGAGGTGGGAGGGGAGGAATGCAGGCGCTAAGGGAGACCAGGTCTGAGGGTGTCCACCGAGGCTACAGGAGAGTAGCCAAGCAGGGAAGTTTTCTGGAAAGGAGCAACAGCTCTTGGGGGCTCTAGATAGTGGTGGGATCTTTGCCCTGAAATCTTAACTCAGGACAGGAAGATTTTCCCATATAAACAGTGGAAAGGCTTGTGCAAAGGTCCTGGGGTAAGGAAAGGAAAAGCAATGCATCATGGGCAGTGGTTCCTGCCCTCCCCCCCCCAGAGATTACAGCATGTGGTGGGGGAACCCTCCACTCCTGGCTGTGGTGCGACAGTCAAGATGCTGTCTCTCTTTGAGCCTCAGTTTCCCTCATGAGAGGAAATGGCCTTATCTCCTTCCTGGAAGAGGTGGGTGAAGACCTACCGGGTGTTGTGTAAAGTTCTTGGTGCTGGTATAGGCAAGCCCGAGTGCAGTGGTGTCCTCTTGGCTCCAATTCCATGTCACACCCATCGCCTTCCTCCTTAATGTCACCTCCCAGGTTCACACAACTGCTCAAAGGCCACACCCAGGTGGGGCACTGAGGCTCAGAGAGGCAGTGACCTGCTAAAGGTCACACAGCAGGGATACAGGGACCAAGACCTAGCTCGATGTGGCTCTGAGGGCTGGGCAGCGTTAGATCTGACAGGAGAGGAAACTGAGGCACAGGGAGCACAGGGGACCCCTGAAGTTAGGCAGCCTGAGCCTGGAGGATTGCTGTGTCATTGCTCATTCTCGCTGAGGTGACCAACTACCTCCTGCCACAGGGCCTTGACACCTGCCAGTCCAATGTTCTGGTCACCGACACACGACTAGCTCCTTAGTTACCTGCCTACCCCTCCCCGATCTTCTCCCCCCTGTTGCTTCTTCCTGGAAATATAACACCGATTGGGGTGGATCTGTGCTGTGCTGTGTATCCTGCTTGGGAATATTGACCTCTCTGGGTCACCTCCACATCCTCAAAAACTCTAGTCCGTAAAGATTTTCCAAATGGGTGAAAGTGCTCAGCCTATAGTCACCTTCCTGGCCTGTGGGACTCCAGGAAGCACTGTTCCTGGGCCGGGGGGGTGGGGTGGGGGAGGTCCTCAGATTGCCGCCTCCAGCTCCCTTTAGAATTGAATTCTGAGCCTAGGCAGCAAGTGAAGAAGCCACCCCAGCCACCTCCAGGCAGCCACTAAGCCTGAGCATCTGTCACCATGGGAGGCTGGGCCCAGGAAACTGACAAGGCTCCCAGCATGCTCTGCGGCCCATCACTGTCAAACCCACAGCCCGCTGGAATTCCCCCAGAAGGCCCTGGGTGCTGCTCCAGTGGGGACCCAACCCGTACCCAGCTCTCCCCACACCAGCTGGGACAGCAGCTGGCAATTGGTCAAACTGAGTCAGAAGTGGGCGGGGATTCCTGCCGTCCTCCATCACGTGGACCTCAGAGGTTGGGGGGGGCAGCAGGTTTATGAAACTTTTGGTTTGTGGTCAGTAAAATGAATTCAGAGAGAAAAATACAGAGGGTATGGGGTGGGGGCGCCGCCCTACAGTCCCAGAACTGGGGAGACTGAGGCAAGGGAGTGTCCCAGATCGCAGCAGCCTGAGTCCCCCAAAATGAAACCGTGCTTCAAACAGCAGTGCACATCCAATTACACAGTGTGCACACCCTTCTCTTTGCCTTCAACACCGTGTGCACGCTCCCGGCTTTCACACAGTGTGCATACACTCTAGACTTTCACGCGGTGCGCGCACACACCTGCTTGCCTTGCACACAGCGTGCACACACTCCCGGCTTGCACGCGGTGCGCACCCACTCGCGGCAGCACACACACAATCGACTCTCACCGGGGACCGACCCGACGGCGCGGGCCCTTAGCGGGTCGCGGATCCGCTGCACACTTCGCCTACTGTGTGCGCGGTGTAGACGCTTAGCGGCTGGGGACTTTCTATGACTTCACCGGGCTCTGGGGAAGCGGGTTGCAGCCCGGGCCCCTCTCGGGTGGGGCTGACGGAGTGTTCTCAACTTCAGCAGCAACCTCCTGCCGCAGCACCCCCGGGGGCGCGCCAGCCTCCCATTCCTCAGAAGAGGCAAACTGAGCCGGGAACCGACTGGCCCAAGGTCACACAGCCCTGGCAGAGCTAACAACCCGGCCACCGAAGCAGGCTGAGCCCACGCGCCTGCCCACTCTCGCGCCAAGTCCGGGTCCCCTCGTCGCTTCCGAGTCCAGGGTCAAGCGCGGGGCGGACGGGCGCTTCCCCCACGCGCGCCCCGCCCGGCCTCTGCGGTCCCGGGAGTGCGGGCCAGCTCGGAGGACGCTGGGCTCAGTGCCCGAGCCTGCAGTCGGGGGGTGGGGACGCACGGGGAGGCGGCAGGGTGACCCCCGCCTAAGGTCACCGCGGACCGCGCGGCTCCTCCCGGTCCCGCCACTTCCAAACTTTCCTCCCCGCTCATCCCCAGCCGCAGACTTGCCGGTGCAGCGCGCGCTCGGCGCTCTCCCGGGGCTGCCACCTGCCCGACTCCGCCCTGCCCTCCGTCCTGGCCGGGGGGGGGGGGGAAGGCTTGGGTCGTGTCGCCTCCCGGGCCACCCTTCCCCCAAGCCGGGGTCCCCGCCAACCCCTCCCCGCGGCGTCGTTCGCACGGTCGGCTGGCGGGAACCCATCTGAAGCAGCGGGAGAGCGAGGCACAGAGAGGGCCAGCCACTAGCCCAAGGTCACACAGCGCGGCGGCGCGAAGCGGGGGCATCAGGCGACGGTCCCCGCCCGCGGGGGTGCCCCGCCACCGTGTGGTACTCACAGCCGGTCTTGCCCTCGAGCTCCCGCACCTCCTCGGACGCCGAGTGGGCAGCGCCCATGGTGCGCCACGGGGCCCCGGGCGCCCCACACAGGCCGGGGACTGCCTTGGCTGCGCTGCGCTGCGCTCGAGCCGAGTGGGGACGCGGGGACAGCGGCGCGGAGCCGGTTCCGCGTGGGGCTGTAGCGGCCTCTTATAGCGGCGGGAGGCGGAGCGGCGCGGTCCTAGCGCTCGCCCGCTTCCCTCGCGGCCGCGGGGGTGGGAATTGGGGGGGAGGCGAGGACTTGTCGCGGTTGTGCCCCTGCCGCAGCCCCGCTGGATGAGCATCACTCTGCCCACTCTCCGGGGTCCAGCGGCGGAGCCCCGGGCGACTGGAATAGAGGAGGGCGTGCGAGTGAACCCAGTCTGAAAGCTTCCCCTCCCCCCCCAACCGCGCCCTGCACCCAGGTGAGCGCCCAGAGGAGTGCGCACTGCAGGTGACAGGCATGGACTGAGTGGAGAAGGTGGGACCGATGGGTCCCGGGGACTCGCTAAGCTCTGAGATAGGCGGTTCTGACTGGCCAGTCCTGCTGCCAACCCTCCATCTTTTAATGGGTGTGCGGTGAGATGCTCACCTAAGGGCGCACAGGGAGAAAGGGGTGAGGGCACCGTGGGTTCCGGTCCAGTTGATGAGGGAGGGACTGGTGTCCCAGAGGGGGAAATTCAACCTCAAGGCTGCCCTGGGAGCCCGGCCATGCCCTGCTCTGCTTGGCGACGCCCGTCTTAGCTGCCAAGGGTCTGTCCTGGCTGGAAGTGCTGGGGTCCCCACCATCTTTCACCTCGTTAGTCACGACCGTGGGTGCGCCCACATCTTTGGTGCTGGGATTCTCAGGAGCCCACTCTAGCCAACCCAGGACCTGGGCCCTGGCAGCTCTTGTAGCAACAGGGGTCTCGGCAGAGCCAGAAGAACCGGCCCCACCGCTGAAACCCCACTGATTACCACCCACTCTGGGCCTCCGGGGAGCTGGGTCTGTCCTTGGAGATCCTCCCTGAAGATCCTCTCTTGAAGGTCCTCCGTCCTCTCCGCAGCCACCCAGAGTTCACAGGAACTGCCCTCACCCCCTAGGCACGGAAAGCTGGGCTGTAGGGGCATTGCTGCTGAGTAGGCTGGACCTCCTCAGAAGGATTCCATTTGTGGCTCCAAGAATTCTAAAAACCCAGACAGACCTTTGTGGGGTGGAGGGCAGGATAGGGCTCCCCCAGGTCACGGGATGTTGGGTTTCCTAAAACATGTCATGATCTATGCCTTCGCGCATCTAAGTTTCCTGTCCAGGTGCTGGTTGGGGCTTCCTGTCAGGGAGGATCTACATTCTCCAGGCCGGGGACCGATCACCATCCCCATCGCCTAGCAAACCCAGACACACCCACACCCGCACCCCAAGCGGACAGCACCTTCCCTCCGTGCTCTATCCTTCTACCGAGATCCCCCTCTTCCTCCGGGATCTCTGTGTAGGCCTCCTCGGATAGGCCTTATCAAGTGGCCGCCTATTTTCACCAGGTTGGGGTGTGGTCGCCAAGGAGAGCCCCCCTCCCTCCCCGCCCCCCCCCCACTGCGAGGAGTCCTCAGGAAAGGGGGCGACAGTTTGACTTGTGTGTTCATCCACTCATTTAGTGCGTGTTTCCTGATGGCCTACTATGTGCAGGGTCCCGGCTAGGTCTTTAAGCCGCAAACAGGGATAATAATGTCTGCGGGTGGAGTGGAAAAGACTGGGAACCAGGCAGAGGACACGGAATAACAGCCGGCTGGGGCGAGCTCTCAGGAGGATCGTAGAGATCTGAATGTCCAAACTGAGCGTCAGAGTCCATAATTGTCCCCACCCGTGGTCCTACAGAGACAGCCGGCTCCCGGAAGCCGCGTGGGTGCTGTGGCCGCACCCGCCCTCCCCCTCTGGCAGTGTCGTGAGCACCCAGCAGGGCTCTGTCCGCACAAAGTCTGCCGCTGCTGGTCCAGGACGCCGCCGCTTTCATTCAGTCTTACCAATGGCTCTGTTGGCGTCATCAAAGCTGGCTGAGGTACGGAGGGAACCTAACACGAGGAAGGCACCGTGGGGGCTCCCTCCTCCTCAACACAGGGCTGTCTCAGTCACCAAGTAACTAACTGCCGGTCCTTGGAGGCGTTGGTCCCCAGGAGGAGCTAAAAGTCAGGGGAAGACAAACCTGTTTGTCGCTGTGCCAGTGTGATTTGCAAGTCTGGTCCCTAGGGAACCAGAGGGTGGCTGAACCTGGAGATGTTGAGCTGAGCCTTGCCTTTAGCTCTGCTGTGGGACCACAATGGCTCAAGCGGGTGACTTCACCTCCCAGATCCTCAGTTTTCCCATCTGTAAGATGGCAAGAGCAGCGGTACTATCTTTCTGGGGTAGCTGCAAGGGTTAAATAAGGGCTCGTCTGCTCCATTGACCCCAGTGGTCTCCCTCCCCATGGATTTGAACTCTGAGCAGCCGCTGCTATGGTCCTGTGTGGGGTGATTCCCCCTGGGTTTTGGAATACCGCAGGAATACAGGACCGTTTTCTTAACCTATAGACTCCAAGAAATTAGAAGGGAATCTAGGTGCCAGCCAGCTGGACGGATACACCACATCAAACAGGAGCCCATCAGCCAGATCTCTCCAAGGGCACAGTTGTTCTGGTGCAGGCCTGTGATCCCAGACCTGGGAAGCTGAGGCAGGAGGATTGCTGGGAACCCTGGATACAGAGTGTGACCCTGTCTCTGAAAGGGAGGGGGCTAAGGCTATGGTTCAGTTGGTACCACATTAGCCTGGCACGCAGGAAGGCCTGGGTTCCATGCCTCAGCCCTATACCCACCAGGCATGGTGGCGCACATGTGTAATCCCAGAATTTGGCAAGTGGAGTGTCAGGAACTCAAGATCATCCTTGGCTACACAGAATTCAAGGCCAGCCTGGGCTACCCCATGATGTACTTACTCCATATGTCTCTTGAGTTTAGTTCAATGAGTAATGGAATCTCAGGCTTCACCTTTTACCAGTCCCTTCTTATTAAGTCAAGTTCTGATATAGGACCTTAGGAGTCCCTCCCATCATCCTCAGCGACCTTGAGACAAACCCTCTCCAGTCACCCATCAGTCCCGGTGCCGGTCTCTCTGGGTATTGACCTCAGACCTCTCATCCCCAGCCCCTCCCAGGTTACAGGACCACTGAACCCCCAGGATCTCTTTCTCAGCTTCTGGCTGGACCTCAGAGGGGTGCAGCTCCTCTGAGGGGTGCAGCTCCACGGGCCAGGGGGCCTATAAATAGGAGTCTAGGTCTCCTTGGGGAGGGCGGCTTCTCCATTATTTATACAATTATAAATAGTGACCAATCACTGGAGACAGCAGGGGCAAATGGAAGTTTGTCCCTGGATGGGCTTTAAATCTGCATTGGAGTGGAGAGGCAGCGAGAGGTGGCTGGAGCCCAGAATCCATTTCAAATTCACCAGACCTTGTATGGAGCTGGGAGGTGGGGGTGGGGGCGGGGGCGCGGAGAGAGGGTCAAGGGCAGGAGCTCTCAGGCGCAGTGCACACCCGTGGGTGAATGTGGCTCTCCTCACAGCCTGCTGTATCCAGCCTGTGACAGGGCCCTGAGGAGCAGCCCCCTCGATCACATCAGGCAGCCGGAGGGAGCTGCCCCGGTCCGATCCCTTGAACCTGGGACTGTTGGGTTGTGGGTCTGGGGGGGAAGACTTGAGACTGCTCCATGCTGACCAGATGAAGCTGACCAGATGAATCCTGTGCAAGTACAGCGCGGGCGTAAACAGGGGCGAGAGAGATGGAGGGTTGCGGTTCAGAGTCACAAGAGATGGGGCACTAGCCCAGCCAGCCATGGCTGAAAGCTGAAAAACGCAGGAAAACAGCCCCACTCTCCCAGGCTGCTAGAGAGATGGCATCCGCACCTTGCTGGTGGCCCAGGGAGAACTTCAGCTCTCAGAACCAGAAGATAAACCACTTGTGTTCTTCTAAGCCACAAACAAAACAAAACAAAAAAAAACCCCGAAAAACAAAAACAAACAAACAAACAAACAAAACAATGAGCTGGGACGGACCCTGAGCTTGTAAGACTCCTCCCCACCCAGGGCTGTGAACCTGGTGGGGACAGGGCGGGGCGTTCTTTTTAGCTTCTGTGCGCATGCGTGCACACAGCCTCCTCCGGTTCCCAGACGCTGAAGTCCAGAGGTCGGGATGAGGACATTTCACATCACAACTCTGGGTGGCTCTGAAGCCAACCATCTGTAGATGTGTTGGAGGTGTCCATGGATTTCCCTGATTAAAACGAACAACCCGGACAGTTTTAGTTTCTCCGGAGGGTTGTGTGACTATCGCTGCAGTCGCCTTTACAACATCTTTCTCGTTCTCACACTTCAGCCATGATCCCAAAATCCCCCGTCCTCCCCAGCCCTCGGGGACTCACCAACTCCGGATCTTTCCTTTATGCAAACAGAATCGCGCATCCGGTGGCCTTCCTCATCTAATTCCACATAGTGTGCGTTTCAATGTTCACCACACTGTAGCATGTCTTTGTACTCCTTTCCTCTTCATAGCTAAGTATTATTCCACAACTGGGACAGCCATTTTGTTGTTGTTGTTGTTTATTCGTTCTTCCTAAGATGGATACTCAGTGGGTTCCATCTTTTGGCTTCTGTAACTCATGCTGTCATGAACATTGATACACAAAGATCTGAGTGAACCACTGTGACAACCATATCGGGAGGTACAAGACACGGTGGGAGGGGGTAAGGGGGGCACATTCTTCCTTTTCTTTCATATATATATATATATATATATATATATATATATATATATATGAGTACACTGTAGCTGTCTTCAGACACACCAGAAGGGGGCATCAGATCCCATTACAGATGGTTGTGAGCCATGTGGTTGCTGGGATTTGAACTCAGGACCTCTGGAAGAGCAGTCAGTGCTCTTAACCACTGAGCCATCTCACCAGCCCCCATTCTTCCTTTTCTATGCATTTACTTCCAAAGCCAGAGTCATGAATTTGGCCACAGGAGTGGGGGTGGGTGGGGGTCCTAGACAAGGAGGGTCTCCACACACCAGTGGCTTTCTTTAAATAATCTCAGTCAGCATGGCCAAACAAGAAGACACTCTCCCTTTACCATCCCATGTTTGAGATGTGGAAACTGAGGCTCAAAGGGGCTCAGATCTCTGGCTTGAGTTCACCTAGTGAGCAGGTGGCTGAGCCCTCCTGGGTCCCAATCACTAGCTCATGATGGCTGACACTTCTTAGAGGTATCGCCAGCCACCTGGGTGACCCAGCTGGGTTGCAGGCCTGTGTCACGGAGCTCGATTGTGGATAACAGGAGATGGCCCTCCCACTCCTAGCACGCTGGGCTCTCTCCCAGCGGAGCCACACTCCTGTCCAGGCCCCCATTAGTTCTGATGTAACCAGGGACAAATCCTGGACTCCTGGGCAGAAATGGGATCTGATGCACTTACATGAGATCCCCTCAGGGACACAGTGTGCTGTGTCCTGGTGCATTACGGAGTGCTGGCCCCTCGGGCCCAAGTGCATTGCATTTTCCTCTTAGCTTTGGAGTCACAGACCACACAGTGGGAGCAGGGCAGTGGCAGGAAATGGCAAGACCAGGGACAGTTTCTGGGGTAACTGCCCCTATCTGTCTGTCTGTCTGTCTGTCTGTCTGTCTTTCAGCCAACCTTCATCTGGGCTGGGGGGCTGAGAGGAGACTATATCTAGAGACCCAGAGCTGTCCTGTAGGATGATGAAGTCAGCTGCATGGACTGAGCCTCTCACCTTCTTCCTAGCCTGGGGCAGGGGAGGTGAGGGGAGCACTGCAGAGGGTCCTCCCCCCCCCTTTCTGAGCATCTGCACTCACGGATGCAAAGAGACCCAGGGATGATAAACACAGGGTGGAGTGCAGCATTACACAGGGTAACATTTGCAGCTAAGTGATGAGAGTCTCCATCAGGGGACCAGCCCAGGCAGGTGCTGCAAAGCCAAGGGCCCAGCCTGGGCACGTTGACTCAGCAGAACCCAGGCCTTTGCTGTGCCTGGCTGCTGACTAGGTGGGGCAGGAGAGGGGAACTGGCTTCCAGCTCTCCACTCTTGCTGGCACCAAAACCCTCCAGAGTTGCAAGAGCACAGAGAGGCAAATTCCATTCCTTCATCAGCCAAAGGGAGGTGTAGGATGTGGGTCTGTTTCTACTCAGGGCCCCAATGTGGGCCAAGCTGGGGGTAGGTGCAGAGGTAGGTGAGGGTGATTTGGGGTTGGGGAGGAGATGGTGCCCCACCCTCCCACTTCCAAAAGGAACCGAGTTGGTGACTCCAGGCAAACTTGAAAGACCTTCAGGATTAGCTAAGTCCATCTCTACTGTTTTCACAGAGAAAGAAACTGAGGATCAGAGTGACCCCAGCAAGGGTGGAACTGGATCTAGACTCACACCAGGGTCTGACATGCACAGCGGACTGTGGCCTCCAAAGGCATCTCTGGGCCACTTAGGTCAGGCTAGGTGGCCTGCTTGTGTGCGCACGCAGGCCCCTGCATTTGTATGTACACCAGAATGTCAGTGCCTTTGCTGCCGATTTGAGGGGTGAGGGAGGGGGAGCCCAGGGGACCAAGTAGTTCAAGCTCCCATGACAAACGCCTCACCCTGAAACTTTGGGTCCCATGTGGCAAAGCTCACATGGTCCTTACGCGCCTCACAGTTCAATGGCGGGCAAGTGTGACTTCATTCACCACTGACTGGAGGCACTGAAGGCCAGTGGTACCTCCTACTTGAATCTCAGTGGGGACAGCTCAGGGGAGGGCATCTGCTGTGGGGATAATTTGGCTGCTATCCTTCAGTCTGTCTCCCAGGAGCAGCCACCACAGAGGAAGGACAAAAGGCAGGCACACAAAGAAAGATTTCAGGACCTTGGGACATGGACGCAGCCACTAGATGTCATAGGGTTTGGGGTAGACCTGGATTTCTGGGCAGAGAGGAGGGCATGGCATGTGTGAACTCAGACCCCTGGAGCCCTGTGGAGCGGCAGACTACATGTACAGAAGGCACAAGTTGTCCCGAGGGGACCTCAGTCTAAGAAGTAGGCAGTGATGGACAGACGGCATGTGAGATGGCCCTGGGGTTATACCAAAGGCCCCGCATGGCGGCATGGTAAATGGAGAGCTCCCATTTCACTAGCAGGATTTCCCCCACACCAACCAAAGGGCATAGACCAGGGCCCATTCCTTTGGGTCAGCAGGAACCCACAGACTTCTTAGACATACAAGCTTAGAAGCAGCTACAGGTGCTCAGGTCTCCTAATGGGGACTTGTGGATAGTCCCTGTCTGCTAGGGGATGAGACACCACCACCACCACCAAAGTGAGCTGGACCCCAAGCATGCTCCAATGAGGTTGCTCATTAGCCTCTGCTCCCAGAAGTAGTTAAGACTGGCTTAGCCACGTCTGCACCCCTATTAAGTGAGACACGGTGACATGGTGGGTGTATTAGTCAGGGTTCTCTAGAGTCACAGAACGTATGGGTAGTCTCTATATAGTAAGGGAATTTGTTGATGACTTAGTCTGTAGTCCAACTCCCCAACAATGGTCAGCAGCAGCTGTGGATGGAAGTCCAAGGATCTAACAGTTGCTCAATCCCACAAGGCAAGCAGGAGAGGGTGAATCTTCCTTCTTCCAATGTCCTTAAGTAGGTCTCCAAGAGAAGGTGTGGCCCAGATTAAAGGTGTGTGCCACCATGCCTGGATCTGGGACTTGCTTTGTCCCAGATGACCTTGAATTCAGAGATCTCCCTGTCTTCATCTTCTGGGATTCATAGCCACTGTGCCTCAAGATCTCCATGCTGAGATACAGGTCAGAAACTTGTATTTCTCAGCCTCCAGATTAGGATCTCAGGTGAACCTTCCAATTCTGGATTGTAGTTCATTCCAGATATAGTCAAGTTGACGACCAGGAACACGTACTACAGTGGGGGACAGGAAGGTGTCCCCTAAGGTGATTCCAATATGTCTAGCTTGATACTTGAGCCGCCAAAGCCAGACGACTCACATGGAAGGAAAGAACTGAGTTCCATTAATTGTCCTCTGACCTTCACATGTACACACACACATACATGCTCACAGACACATGCACACACATTAGAGAGCTGCAGGTCAAAAGTCAAACTCGGTTGGAACTGTGTGTGTGTGTGTGTGTGTGTGTGTGTGTGTGTGTACATGAGTGCATGTGTGTCTGTGAGTGCACTCACGCCATAGTGCAGATATGGAGGTCAGAGGACAACTTGCAGGCTCTGATCTTCTCCATGATGTGGGTTCTAGGGATTGAACTCGGGTTGTCAGGGTTTGCAGCAAGCACCTTTACCCTCTGAGCCATCTTATGGGCCCCTTGTTAGGCTTTGAGTACCTTCCCAGTTGCAGTGGCTACTCTGGATACTGAGGCTCTAGCAGGCATGGGGACCCCAGAGCATCCGGTTTGCAGACAGAGGACAGCCTGTAGTCCGGGCTGAGGAACAAAGCTTGCAGTGAACAGGAGAGAAGCTGATGGGGACTCTATCGGGTTGGCCCCTACTTCTTGTTCCTGGCAGGAACAAGAAGGTCTGGCCAGGTGGTCAGCAAATCAGGACTTGGGAACAGTGCACCTTAGACCCATGGCCTCAGCTAGCATACCTGTGGCTTCCAATCCCTCCTTCCACCTGATGAGATGCCCCAGGCTCTGCTCAGTCTCTCTGAGGAAGGAACAGGCAGCCTCCAGATCAGCTGTGGCTGGTGTGTGTGTGTGTGTGTGTTGCTAGTGTGAGGGTGGTACCTGCCTGGTGGGTGCTCCTAGATGATGTCACAGGCAAGCAGCCCCTGCCAGGGTCTATTCTCAGTCTGTAGAGCACACCTCTGCCTGGCACAAGTCTGCCGAGTTCTGCAGGCTTTTTATAAATAACCCGAGCAGGGTATGCTTGGGGAAGCCGGGGAAGCTTGAGGTATATGAAGGAGGCAGCTGTGGTGGGTGGCCACATCCTCCCTCCTGGTTTTGTGGACAGAGATCAGAGTGTCACCCTTCCCGTGTAACCCCGATGGGTACCTAGAGCTACTTGCTGACTCCTCACAGATCTGCAGGCCAGGGCAGCTTTGAAGCTTCCTGGAGTAACCCCGGGGATTTGCCTCTGTCGTTCCCACATCTGTTCCCAGGACAGGCATGTGCCATGGTCCTAGGCAGAGTGGAGACACATGAGGAGCAGACAGCACTGGGTGCTGGGGAGAAAACAGGAGGCACTGTCTGAGGAGGTGTCTCAAACTGAGGTGGGATAAGGCTTGATACTTCTCCTATGGGAGAATTTGGGGTCAGGTCCCAATATAGCCCAGGCTGGCCTCAAACTTGCTATGTAGCCAAAGATACCTCGAACCGCTGATTCTCCTGCCTCCACCTTCTGTATGCTGGGTTACAGGTGTATGCCCCACCCAGTCATTTAATTTTTTAAAAAGGTTTATATTACTCTGTGTACATGTGGGTGCACATGCCGGTATGTGTAAGGAGATCAGAGCGCACACAACTTCATGAAGTTGATTCTCTCCTTCTACCTTTATGTGGGATAGAACTCAAGTCCCCAGGCCGTTGTGGCCTGTGTTATCATCCACTGAGATGGGTAGCCGTTTTTAAGTGCATTATTTTAAGTTTGGGGATGCTGTGTTCAGACTGTGGTGTCAGATGTTTCTACTTTGCAAGTTTCAAGAGAATTTTCCTGAATTTGTGAATGGGCCACTGCTGTGTGTGAGCCCCTCCACCCTGCCACAACTACAGTGCTTAAGAAGCGAGCATTTGGGCTGGAGAAATGGCTCAGTGGTTAAGAGCACTGACTGCTCTTCCAGAGGTCCTGAGTTCAAATCCCAGCAACCACATGGTGGCTCAGAACCATCTGTAATGGGATCTGATGCCCTCTTCTGGTGTGTCTGAAGACAGCCACAGTGTACTCACAAATATACATACATAATCTTTAAAAAAAAAAAGAAGCAAGCATTATATTAGTGCACTCAAAATGCTCGAGGTGGGTTAGACACTTAATGATGTTTGTGCAATACAAGCCGGCTCAGAGCAGCCCACTCATAGACACTTCTATCTGTATTTCAGTGTGCAGAATATTACAATCTGGATCTCACTATGTAGCCAGGCTGGCCTTGAACTTGTGGAAATCCTGCCGCTTAAGCCTCCCCACTTTACTTAGAGATTACATACGTGTCCTGGTGCAGAATATCTTTAATTTATGTGCTGGTGGCTGAAAATGGACCTGACTTGTGTTGTGCACGGCTTTACCAGCAGACTATTCCCCAGCCCAGAATATTATATAATTGTTGTTGTTGTTCTTCTTATTATATTATTATTGGTTTTTTGAGACAGGGTTTCTCTGTGTAGCCCTGGCCGTCCTGGAACTCACTCTGTAGACCAGGCTGATCTTGAACTCAGAAATCTGCCTGCCTCTGCCTCCCAAGTGCTGGGATTAAAGGACTGAGCCACCATTGCCTGGCTGTTGTTATTATTTTAAATTTAGCATCTTTATGTGGTTCAGGCTGGCCCAAACTTGCAATCTTCCTGCTTCAGCCTCCCGAATCCTAGGGTGACCGGCGTGAAGCACCAGGGCTCCCTCCATCTGCTCTGGGCAGCCACCAGCCTACAGCACCTGCCCTGCTGGGTGAGTCGTGTACAGGTCTCCACCCCCAAGGCCCTCTGCCTTCTCTGGGGGTCATCATCCTCTGGGACTGTATGGCCAACTAACAGGCTCCAGGATCTTGTCATGGGGTGGAAGAGGCCTGCCATCTTTGTTTCTCTACATCACTCATTCCCAGTGAGCAGAGGAGGTAGGTGCTCACAGCTAGCTCCTGAGCTCCTTGGCCCCTGTTGAATCCCCATACAACCCCTCCCCCTAATACTCTCCCCATACACCCTCCCTTTCCCCCATACAACCCCCTCTCCCAAATACCCTCCCCCTCCCGCATACACCCTCCCCCCTTCCCCTCCCCGACACTGCTGGCCTCAGGGACATGCACTGTGCCCAGCCTTTGGAATTAGATACAGCAGCGTTTCACTTTTTAAAGGACAACAGTGGCGCCCCCAGATAAATGTGAGCTGCTGGCAGCTTCAAGGCCTCAGAGAAGGAAGGACACTGTCCGAGGGAAGGTGGGCAGGTCCCCCATCTCTCTGCCTTCCATCTGTGCTGTGTGGGTGCAGGAGACGCAGCAAGCAAGGTGAAGCGGCCAACCCAGGCTTCACCAGGAGTCACCGGGAGAGGATGTGGAAACTTACCGCGCCCCCACGTTCTCATCCCCCGCAGAGGAACTCGGGTTCCCTGGAGGGAACAGCAGAGCCCTGGCCATGCGACCAGCTGGCAGGGTGCCCGGTTCATCTTGCACACTGGCTCCCTCCTGGCTGTGTTCCCAGCTCAAGGGCCTCCTCCAGGCAGGTCACCAGGCACTGGGCCTTAATGAGTTCCACTGGGCCCCGCCCCATGTTGTTTGTGGCCCATTTGCCAGGATGGTGCGGGTAAGGAGTCTCTCACTGTGAGACAGAACCGCAAGGCGGTCGCCTGGCCCGCGTGCCCTCACCCTCAAACCCTATGTTTGTCTCTAGTACCCCGTGTGTAGCGCTGCCCTGGTCTAGGCGGTTCACTCTGGGATTGCCGCCCCCACCTCACAGACCCGCCCTGGTCATCTGAGAGCAGGAAAGCATGCTTTCTGCTCTCACCCTGGTCTGAGAGGATGCATGAGGAATGGTACTTACCTGGAGCCTTTCACTGAGCAGGGGAAGAGCTCACGGTAGGTAGGAAACTCTCCACAGACAATACCCTCTCTCCTCAGTGACTAAGCTGTCTCTCTGAGAGACCACGAGAGACCAAGGAATCACCGGGTCAGCCTCTGAGCACCTTGGGTTGGCAGTGTCCGATCCCTGGAAAAGTAAAACGGTGTCGCACACACTCAGCTGATCCCTGGCCTGTCCCAAAGTGTGAGAGTCTACCTTTCTGTGTGTCTCACTAACAACCAAAGTGTCCCTGCTACAGCTGTGTCACGGAACCGCAGGCACCTTTGTGACTTGATCTTAGTTATCCTCAAGAAGATGGGGCCTTCAAACAGACAGGAGAGCTGTGAGCGGCAGCTGGTGCAGGCACCACCAGAGCTGGGCTGAGCCCTGAGCCCTGTCTCTCAGGAGCTGTAGCATCCCAGGTAAGTTCCTCCGCCCCTCCAAACCTTCCTTTCCTTTCCTGTGACCTGGAAGAACTCCCAGGATATCCATCCATGTTGTACACCGCCAGAACACAGGGTCCACTTGCTTCCCGCCAGTGTCCAGTGACAGGATGATAAAGTGACTTTACAGAACAGTCTCCAAGTGTTATGTCAAGCCGAGCCCTCACGAGGCTAGCTCATTGGTGTTCTGAGAATGAAGACTGTTAAGTTCTTTATTGGTGAAATTGCTGAGACCCGTCTCGCCCCTCACAGAGAAACATCGCAGTGGGGCACAGAGGCTCCAGCACCCGGAAGGGTGAGTGAAGAGGTCAAGAATTCCAGGCCAGGGCTGGAGAGATGGCTCAGCGGTTAAGAGCACTGACTGCTCTTCTGAAGGTCCTGAGTTCAAATCCCAGCAACCACGTGGTGGCTCACAACCATCCGTAAAGAGATCTGACACCCTCTTCTGGAGTGTCTGAAGACAGCGACAGTGTACTTATATATAATAATAAATAAATCTTTGGGCTGGAGGGAGCAGAGGTCCCGAGTTTAATTCCCAGCAACTACATGATAGCTCACAACCATCTGTATGGATACAGTGCCCTCATATATATATAATAAAAAGAATTCCAGGCCAGTCTGGGCTAAACACTGAGATCAAATGAAGACACAAAACTAGTTGGGGACAAAGGAACTTAAAAAACAAAAGAAAGCTCAGGGGAGACCACATTGACATTTGGGCCTTTGCGCATGACCCTGCTACCTAGAGCCTTGCCCATATCATCCTTTTGACTCAGTGGAGACCAAGTCTCCGGCTGGGCTGGAAGACAGGGTCTCAGCCCTTAGCCTGTGCTTGGAAAGCGTTCAAATCCAGTCCTCCAAGGGTGAGAGAGAGGAATCCATTCCCTTTGAATTTCAATACCTGGAACAAAAAAAACATTGTGGAGCCTAATTTGGACACGACATCGGGCTGTGGAGGGGTGATTGAATGCTGACGGCTGCATCTTCTGGGGTGATGTCCTGGATCTGGGACCAGAGGATGCTGTGGAAGGGGAAAGGCTGAGCCTGCCTTTTGGGGAGACCCCAGTACCTTGGAGCCTTGTCTATCTACAGCGTGAGGTCACTTTCCCAGCACTTCCCGTCTGCAGGGGTGAGGGGGTCCTGACTCTCTGCAAATGCCGGCCGGGTGTCAGGCAGAAGGGCCGCCAGTTTTGCATGCCCCAGGGAACAGTGTATGTCGCAGAGAGCTCAGAAAGAACCAGTAGACGTACGCATGGGGGAGGGGAGCTGGGGGAGGAGGGCGACTGAGGGATCAGGTCTTGGTTATACTTGGTTTTCAGTGTTTGGTTTGTGAAGTTTGGAGACAGATCCTGAGGCTCTCTACATACTGAGTGCGTGGTCTGTGACTGGGCTTCTCTCCAGACACATTTATTTATTTTTTTTGAGAAACATTTTAAAGTATATTTATCTATTTATTTATGTGTGTGTGAATGTATTTGTGTACACATGCGTGTGTAAGAGTGTATGCGTGCGTATGAGGGAGAGTATTTGTGAATGCATGTGTGTGTGCATTGTGTGTGTGTGTGTGTGTATGCATGTGCATGTGTATGTGTGTGTAAGTCAACAACCTGCGGGTGTCTCTTTTTCCAGTATGTATGTCTGGGTGGAACTCAGGTCTCTAGGATTGGTAGCAAATCCCTTAGGGCTAAGCACTCAATGGCCCTTAAAGTTTTCAATATTGACTCAGTGAGACAGATATCGACCGTCCCCTTGGCACTTACGGGCAGAGGTTGCACTCCCAGCGGGACGGGAGCACCCTCAGTGGGCAAAATGTTCTCAAGAACATCTCAGCAGGAACCATTTCTGACAGATCACGGCGGCTGTGCCAGGACATGGAACTTTCCCAGGGACTCATGCCATGCTGGTCCCAACGGCTAAGGCGGGGATAAGCGTCCGTCAGCAGACAAGTGGAAGAAAGGTGTCACCTGTCACCAATGAGTGATGATGAGTGCCAGGGCCAGGATTCCACGGACACAAGTGTCCACAGGAGACAGATCCACGGGAACGGAGAGCAGCAGTCAGGGCTGAGGAGGGAGGGGGCTTTGTGTCATGTACAAGAGTTGTGTTATCTTGTACTCTGGGCTGAGACAGGGAAGGAACCAGTTTGGCGTTCATCGACAGAGGCGCCCATGAAGGAAGTGTGTGTGGCACAATAGCGCCCTAGTCAGCCATGAGGCGGGCAAAGGAAATCTCCGAGCTGCAATGGTTTGGGAAACATAGTTCAAGTGATCATTTTACCCTGACTGCTCTCAGCCGAGGGGGAAATCATTACAGCACAGAGAAAGAGGGCAGCACAAGAAGACCTCCTTAGGAGGCTGGAAGATTCTGGAAGAGAACTCCGGGGACCATTTATAGGGCTTATCTAATGGAACAATTAGAGAACTCACAGTGTCACTCGAAAGAATGACAGCATGTAGTAGCACCGTGCGCCCCCCCCCATGCTGACAGCAGGTTGATGTGACACTCACAAGGGACGGAGCGCTGGTGTGCCACCCCCCAAGCTGGCCATCTTTAGTGCTAGCTGCCCTGTTGTGGGACACACAGGGGTGACCTATGGCAGCTACCATGCAGCGCACTCACATGCTGCAGGAGGCCGGGCCTGAGCCAGCCGCGGGAACCTCTAGACATGTAGCTCTACCCTTACTCTCTTCAGACTGGATGGGGAGAAGCCCTCAGGGGACCCTTGGCAGTCACCTCCCTAAGCCTGGGTCTCGGGATACCAGGCCATCCCCATCCCCAGCAGTTCTAGAGCATGAGCAGAAAAGTTTTATGGTGCTTGTGGCACAGAGGACTTTGGGTCTATTTAGCCTGATAAAGGCCACCGCATACAGATGCTGTAAATACACAGAATTTTTACCTATGGAACTGGTCAGGCTTCAGGGTGCTCAGAACAGCAGGAGGGGAGGGGGCAGTGAGGTAGTTGTGCCCATCACACAGCTGTGAAGGGCCGGGCTCAGTAGTGGTTTTCTTATTCGCCCACCTACACAAACAGCCGGGCCTAGGTTCACACAGCAGGATCTTATCCTCAGGAGGGCCTAATGTAGCAGCAGCAGACTGCCTCCAGGCAGCCCTGAGTGGGGCCATCACGCCCTTTAAACGAAAGTGATGTCACCCAGAACTGGCCAGGCATTTGGTGACGTGGATCTGCCAGCCACATGGGCAGGAGACTGTGAGGTCAGAACCTTCCGCAAGGCAGCATACCCATGACAAACAATAAAGAATCCAGATTTTGCCTCCGTACATATTCCTTCCTTCTATCCACACGACGCCAGATAAAGAGATAGCTCGGGCTACATGTGGATGATGACATCCACAGATGCTTTTAAATGAAGTCTCGGTCATTCAATCCCCCACCCCCACTTCTTGTCAGGACCAAAGCAAACAGACAGCTGTCTACCGAAAGGGACCTGCCCCTGGCCTGGCTCCATTTAATACAAGGAAGATGGGAACACTTCCAAATGAGAACGGAAGTGGCTGGTGCAAAGTTGTCCGCAATGGTGCTCCGAGGTTGAAGACAAAGCCCTCGCTAACAAGGGAGACACAGATGGGCTAGCTTTGGACATCTTACTTGAGTGTGCTGGGCAAGTTCTAGGCCCGACTGAGGAAGGCATGTCCCTCTGTCTGGCCTCTCCGGCTAGCACTCTGCAGGTGTGCAGAGGGCTTGTTCTGAGTTGCCTGGACACCTGAGCGGAGCCAAGCTAGCATACCACCAGTGACAACAGCGACCACTGTCCTACTTGTCCCTCCTTGAATGTGCGGTTCTCCATTGGCAGACAAAAAGGCGTCCTCAACTGATGGTGGGACGCTTCCAGACGTTCCCAGGGCCCAGAAAGTCTGCACTCAGCAAGACACTTGTCAAATGTTAAAAGAAAACTAAGGTCAGCTATTTTTTTTTCTTCTACCTTGTTTAGGAGAGAGACCCTGCTTTCTCCTCTCGCTACTGAATGAAAGTGGGCAGGTCACTGGCATGGTTTCTCTCGGTAAGTTCGTTTATTAATTGTTGTACAAAAAAGAAAAAAAACCCAAAAAACAAAAAAAGAAAAAGAAAAAAAAAAACCCTTGGCATTCATTAGAAGTTGTTATAACCAAATATTTAGTATTTTAACATTGTGAAAGTTCTCCTTTTTATAACAGGGTTTTGAAAATGGAGAAAACTTTTGGAAAAATTTTTAAAAAGAAACTTATGATTTATTAGAGTACAGGATCCAAAACACATTTTTAGAAAAATATAAAGTGCCCAAATACCAACTTACACGGGTGATATAGGCTCCCTCAGCCAAACGAAGCCTTCGTGAAGAAACACATTTAAAAACAGTCTAGGTACATATTTACAGTCAGGTCAGGGAGGGAAGCCATCTTCCTCAGCTTTGACACTTCTCTACGGGGGGGGGGGGGGAATCAAAGCAGAAACCCAGCAATGGCGACTCCCAGCATGCTCTGCGACTGCTCGGTACTGGGATGCAGAGGTTGAGTCCCCGTGGGCTGGTTCTCGCCTTTAAATGAGTAGGCTTTTAAATGAGTAGGTGTAAAATCCCCAACCTCAGGCAGATGCTCGGAGTAGTTAAATTTCCAAATGTAAGCTCAACCCCGCCTCTGCCTCTGACTGGCGAGGCAGACCGGACAGGAACCTTTTCAGCTGCAAGAGCCTCAAGCCTCCCTCAAGTCCTTCTAGAGTCTGCCTCAGTCACCCTGGGGCTGGGGAGGGAGCGGTGTGAGGATGCACATGCGGCGGGGCGGGCGGGCAAGGCTGGCAGGCAGCCCCCTAAAGCTCCACTCACTAGAGCATTTAAACACAGAAGTGCCATCGGCCCAATGTAATTTTACCTATGGGACTGCTTGTCTGAGGACCAGGTGGCACCCACTAGGATCTGGTAAAGGCTTGGTCCTTTCACACTCATGGACCGCATCTGACAGAAACCAGGGGAGACCTGAGGCTAGACCTTATCCAGGAGTCAGTGTCCCAGAGCCTTCAGACCAGCAGTTTGAAGCCCAAAGCATGCACTCCTCTTCCCATAAGCCCCACATTCTCAACATGGAGGGTCTGGACTTGACTCAAAGGAGTGACAGGAATCACGAAGCCGTTCTCTTCAGCTCATTTTCCTGATTAGAACAACAGACCCGTTCTCTTAGTTTGGGGACCAGGAGGTACAAGTTTTAAAAGCAATTTTCATTTGATCTGCAGGCCTCACTACTGAAGCGGGCCCATGACCGGCTAAAGACCCACTCATGATACTGGAGTAAATTCCTAAAGTCAAACAAGGAGTAGTCGTCTTAAAGGAGCAGCTCATGAACATGGAGAACTTCACTCGGAAAGGCCATTGCTGTGCATTTGCTCAGAAAACCAATGTAACAGGACAGAGCTCACGACAGGCAGAAATGTGCACAGACCCCGTGGGAGAGAAGGGCGACACCTGAAACCTGTGTTTCTGTATTAGCACATAGTGAACTGAGATCATTCTGATCCCAGCTCCATGCCTTCCTCCGAGTACGACCTAACACAAGGCAGAGGGCGGCGGCCTGTGCTCCAGAGATGAGGAAACACGGCCCCGACTGTCCAGGGAGAGACGCTGACACAAGGCAGATGGAGACGGGGATGGGAAGGGGGTGAGACCTCATGAAGACAGAATGTCACACACTGTCACCACGGGACAAGCAGACGAGCCATGCCACTGGACACGGTGCCTTTCAACTGATCACTAGTGTAGCGGAGAGCAACGCTGTCTGTGGCTGGAGGAGCACACACCATCTAAACTGGGGAGCAGCCAGGCTGCTGGTGAAGTGGCTGTCCTGTGCTGACTCCAGGGGCAGCACGCGTCCTTCAGGAATCCTGTTCCCCTAGAAGGTAGCAGCAGCAGCAGCAGCACAGATGTGACATCCCCTGAGTTTACTCGGCTGTGTCCTCCTTTGCACTGTAAATATTCTGCACTGTCTCGTACACAAACTCCAGGTCCTCGGGGTACCGGATCTCCAGCTCTGCATTTGGGATGTAGTGTGTGCCTGTGAACTCTGAGAAGTAGCGCCCCACGTCTGGGTGCGAGATTTCCTGAGGCTCTACGTTGTATTCCAGGTTCTCTGTTGGCAAAGAGACAGCAGACACCGCTGTTAGCATTCCGCTTTCCACAGTAGCTCTGCAGAGACCCTCCTGCTGCCCCTTCCACGGGCGCTTTTGAAACAGCACAAGTTACCACAGGGCTGTTCTGCTATCACAGGTAGTACTCCAGAGGACAAGGCACAGGTGGCAGCCAAGGGGAGGGAGCGACGTGGCACAGGTCCCTTCCCTGTGGCTCTACTCAGAAGACATCTCTTCCTGTTCTCTGAGAGAGACGAATGGCTCTGAGACTCTGAGTGGCACCTCTGGGGTACTGTCTGCACCCCTCATCTGGCTGAGCAAGCAGCTGGAGCCCAGGGCAGACCATCCTCACCTGCACATCCCGCCATCGCCCAGGTGTCAGAGCTACCTGCTCCTGAGTCTCTAACCTGCCACCCTGTCCACAGAGCAGAGCCCGCCACCAGCAGCCGTTCTCCAGCTGAGTCCTTCCCCTGGGGTCGCCCCTCCTGGGTGAGCTGGTGGCTGCGGCCGCACCCACACCCGCTAGGTCCCTAGGAGGCCTGCCTGTGCCCTTCCTTATCTTGACTTTGCCACTGGAGAAAGGACAAAACACATAAATGAAGGAACAGATCTTCTAGGTACCACATGGTGAAGACCAAAGCCCTGCCTCAGGTCAGGGACCCACAGGTCCCACTGCTGTGAAAGTCCTACCAAGAGAGGAGCTGACCACACAGAACCCCAGGGCTGGTTCCCAGGCTGGGCACAGGCACAACCCTGAGCACGGCTTTGCCATGAGCAGCACACAGGACAGCCCAGACACACCCAGAGGCCTAGAGCAAGGGCTGTCCCTGGTCTTTGTCTCTGTGAGGTAGAGTGTGGCCAACTACCTGTTTGCCTTTAACCACAAATCTGGAGGATCTGGGGAAACTGTTGGGGCACACTGGGGGCACGCTCTCTAGGTGCTAAACAGTGGTCTCTGCGTGCCTGGGAGAGGGGGAGGGGTACACAGCCTTGCGGGGACAACAGGGCCAGGTAGCTACTGCAGGCTTCTGAACATGGCGTCTAGCAAGAGGCGGCTCTGGAAAGCTGAGGTAAGACGGTGGGCAGTACCTGGGAGCTCTGAGCTGCCTGGGCCCATCTCCGGCTGAACTCGGCGCCCTGGCCTGCTGGCCCTGGGGTGGCCGTGGAACAGAAGAGGACACAAAGTCTGTTCTGTGGCCTGGGGAACTGAACTCGGGGTCTTGTGCTTGCTGGGTGAGTGCTCGACACTCAAGCTGCACCCCAGCCTGGCTTCCAACTATTGCTCCCCTGACTCCCAAGTGTGGGGCTCGCAGCTGCTCAGCCCTAAGCACAGAGCCTAAACAAGAGTCTCACAGGAGAGAAGAGAGCGGACAGGCCGGTGGCCGTGCATCTGGAGGGACCATGTCACCTGACATGCCTCTGAAAAAGAGCACTCCAAGGAGCACAACGCCGCAGCTCTCAAGAGAAAGCATCGTCCATGGCTTCCTGAAACTCTGTGGGCTCACGAAGTTAGCACCAGGAGCCCTCTCTGGGGGACAACACGTCCTGCACACCCTGGAGTTGGCACTCATCTCGTTGCTATCTACACCAAATGCACACTAAGCACTTATCTCCACTCCCCTGTTTGAACAGCAGCGACCACAGAACTCCTGGTACTAATGTGGACGTGTCTAGTCAGGGGCTGTGAGGTGGGGTCACCGGAAGAGCGAACGCTTGAGATTTTACCCCTAAAAGACGATGCCAAGCCACTGAAATTACTCAGTGGGCAAAGGCACTTGTCACCAATCTAAGACCTCAGTTTGCCCCCCAGGACCCACATGGTGGGGACAACTGACTCCCACAAGCTCCCTTCTCATTCCTACCTGCAAGCCACAGTCCGTGACCGCCTCACCACACAGAATCTAATCAAGAGAAGGAAGGACAAATGGCGCCTGAAATGACCAACTGTCACTTTATACCCCTCACCCGGACTTTGGGGGATCCTCACCCTGGCCCCACACGTGGCAGCAGGAGCAGACGGTGTGGGCTGCGGTGGAAGAGCAGCATAGGACGTGACAGGAGTTATGGAAGGAGACCCGCCATCCAGCCAGGAGCTCCTGTTTTCAAAGCCACACCAAGGGCCTTTTGTTAACAGACAAGATGTCATCTGCCTTTGAGATGGGCATTCCCAGCACACCTCCCATGGGACACACCTCCCGTGGCATCTCAAGGGACAGGAGCCAACAGAGTGCTGTGCAGTGCTCCCCCTGGTGGCAGCAGGGTGCCACTCACAATTCTGACGTTCAAAGATACCACACATGCTTCGGAGGGCTACAAATTAGAAAGTCATTACTAACAGCCTCTACTTAGGGAATCAGAGTCATTGACAATTAGATCCAAACTAAAACAAACAATACAAATAAATTAACTCAAGAGATGCTCAAAGGAAAACCTAAGGGAGTAGTTTAAAAATATAGGTTGTAGGCTGGGCAGTGGTGGCGCACGCCTTTGATCCCAGCTCTTGGGAGGCGAGGCAGGTGGATTTCTGAGTTCGAGGCCAGCCTGGTCTACAGAGTGAGGGCTACACAGAGAAACCCTGTCTCGAAAAACCCAAAGGGGGGGGGGATGTAGGTCACTGGTCACTGAGACAGCCTGGCAGGTAGGAGCGCCTGCTCCAGAGGACCCAGGTCCGGTTCCAGCATCTGTGTGGGCAGCTCACAACCAAAATCACTCCAGCTCCAGAGGACCAGCTGGCCTCTGCAGGCATTGCATTAAACGTCCGCACACCCACCCACATATATATACACATAATTAAAAGCAAAATTAAGTCCTTTTTAAAAATGTAGTTGCTCGGACCTTTGTGCTGGCTCAGTGGGTAAAGCAAGTGCTATGTAAACAGGACCCACACGAAGGGAGAGGAGAGCCAACTCCTTAATGCTGTCTCAGCCTCCAGCACATGCTTGGGACATGTATATCCTATGCTCATGGCACGTGCACACACACACACACACACACACACTTGGGACATGTATATCCCATGCTCATGGCATGTGCACACACATACACACAGTAATTTTTTCTAAAAAAAAAATTAAAAATCTAGGTTGCCGAGGTCTCCATCCTATGGCCATGGGCTGTGAGCACCTGACTGTCCTCAGAGCCCATCACACACTGGAGTTAAGAATCAGGACTCTGTAGGGAGCGGGAGTCGGGAAGGAGGCACAGGGACAAGCATCTCCCGCCACTGAGCAGGTGCAGCCGACACTCCTCAAGCACAGTACTCCCGTGTCAGCATGGACCAAGTGCTAGGGCAAACTGAGTGTCACAGGTCTCTGGGGAATGACATTCACAGGACATAGCATGACTCCTGCTAATTATAGAAGCCGAGTTACCTAGGGCTAAACTCAACATCACCATAATCCCCAGTTCCTCTGGGTAGGGTGACCTGTGGGGCAATCAAGTCAGGCCTCAGGCTTCACTGCCAGGTCACAGAGAAAGTGGCGGTCAGGAGACAGTGAGCCGAGCTAGAAGGTCACACGATCAAGGCAACCAGTGCCTGAATGCTTAAAAAAAAAAATTCAAGTCCTGGTGCACCAGAAGGAGATGGACAGTGAGAAGCCAGGCTCTGCAAGGGAGTGAACCAGTGGGACTACGTGGCTGAGCCTGTCACACTGCAGAGGGCTGTCCTGTGAGAACTACGTGGCTGAGCCTGTCACACTGCAGAGGGCTGTCCTGTGAGAACTACGTGGCTGAGCCTGTCACACTGCAGAGGGCTGTCCTGTGAGAACTACGTGGCTGAGCCTGTCACACTGCAGAGGGCTGTCCTGTGAGAACTACGTGGCTGAGCCTGTCACACTGCAGAGGGCTGTCCTGTGAGAACTACGTGGCTGAGCCTGTCACACTGCAGAGGGCTGTCCTGTGAGAAAGCTGACGGAGCATGAGCTCTAGCCGTGGTTTAGCGTAGCTGCAGCTCTAGTTAGCCACCAGGCGGGATTCTGTAATGCTCCTTCAAACACTGGCAGAAAGTCCACATCTCTATACACTGACAAACACACACAGACAAGGATCCCACTGGCAGCAAACGGCACCACGCGTCGGCAGGAGCAGGCAGGGTGGACTGTGAGATCATGGGGTAGAGAGCCCAGTCCAGCACACAAACCAACAGCTCACAGGGTCACCAGAGACAGGCTGGCCCAGGAAGGTGAGTGACGCATGTGTGTGGCCACAGGAAGAGTCCCTTGCCATCCTTGCACCCCACAGTCACCAACAGCAGCCCTCGGGAGACGTCATGCTCCTGTGGCCGACAGGAAGGCCTCTGGAAACCAGCAAAAGCCAACATAATTACAACCACTTCCCACGTCACTGGGTCAATGGGCCACATACTTCCTTCTCTCTGCGAACTACTGGCATCAGTTATTCAGAACATCTAAAGTTGAGGGCTCGTTTTATGAAGTGCATTAAGCAGATGAACTAAGACTAAACGAATCATTTCTAGAAACTTCCCTACCCTATGTAAAGATGTTCCTGCCTGCTGTGTATAGGGTGGAGAACTGCTGCACCTGGTGCTGCCACGCCCACGAGCTGTGGCTGAGGACAGAAAGTTCCCGTCACCTGACAAAGTCATGGAGCTTTTTAAAATCACCATGACCTTCAGAAGTGGAGAGTTTTAACTGCACTCAGCTTCAAAAGCTGAAGACGCTGCTGTGGGAGCCTCCAGAACACCCAGGGAGCACGGCGGCACCTTCGCCTTACCCAGAAGCTCAAGGGCTGAGGTGACTGAGGGGTCCTCCTGGCCTCGATGGGTCATGATCACGCATGTGGGAACTATTCCTGCCTCTGAAACCTTGACACTTGAGCCCTCAGTATTTTTAGCTCTAGTGAGGGTAGAGCAAGCCTGACGGTTCCCGCCAAGCTCCTGCCTCACATCCTCTTGGGCAGGGCACAGTGGAGGTGGCCTCCATGAGCTCCAGGCTTTGCGTATGTGAGAGGCTGCGCCTGGGTGTCTATCACGGCAGTGCTCGCGCTCCCTTACTAATCCAGTGGTGTGCGCCTTCCTGGTCAGAAGGCACGGGAGCCTGTGTTCTGGCTCTTCAGCTCCGCCCATCCCTGGCTCGGGACTTCCTGGGGTCCCCAAACACACAGGGATTGTGCTGGGGACTGCAGTTTCCACTTGTGGCCACATGAGGGCGACTTTAGCCAGTATTAGAAGCCTGGAGTCTGGCAGGTGTGGACAGTGAGTAGGCTGGGGGGCACTCTAGAACAAGAACACCATGTTTGTGTGCCTGTGTGTGACTAGCTGTGGACAGCTGCCACTTCTGAACAATGGAGGAGCTCTGCCCACAGCATGGTTAGTCAGGGGCCAGTGTGGGGCCAGTGAGCGCCTTACCCTGGGCCGCGTATCTACAGGAGCCATCCTCCACCAGCACGTTGTAGAAGGGTTGATGGTGGCCGTGAGGCAGACTGTGCACGTTCATGTTTCGGATCCACTCGTGTCCCATCATGCACGTGGGGTCCCAGCCGTAGATCACACAGTTGTAGCCGTACCTGTGAACAGGGGGAGATGGCCAGTGAGTTCCCAGGGAGCCTGGCTGGAGTTCTCACGCTCTCTGTCCATTCCTTGCTTTTATCCTGTGTCGAGTCATCCCTCGGGACACCCTGTCCCTCTTACAAACCCTCGCTGTCACTGGAAAAGAATAACCTGTTGTTACTGAGGTCTGTTTTTTGTAGATGGTCCTCACTGTGTACCTCTGGCTGTCCTGGAACTAGGTAGATCAGGCTAGCCTCAAACTCACAGAGCTCAGCCAGCCTGGCCCTGAACACTGGGATTAACGATATGCACTACCATGCCCGGGTTCAGAAACTTTCCTATGAATTACTGTCCCCACACGCAGAGAGACACACAGTAAAGTATCAGTCGGTGTCAAAGGCGACAGGATGGTGGCCTGACCATGCTCCCAGTCATCTCAGAGTAAAAGAGACTCCCAGAGGCACAGCATCTAACTAATGTCACATGACTTGAGATCCAAGGAGGAAGGAGTCAGATGACAGTGAGGCCAAGCAAACCAGTCCTGGAGGAGGCAGGTGTGCGCAGGCACGGGAGTTAGCGGTGCCTGCAGGAAGACCTGCAGAGCGCCTAGGGTGAATGTGTGCACATTAGTGTCTTTAGTCCAGACCTGAAGAGGGGCGGGGAGGGGGAGAGGGAGGGGGAGAGGAAGGGGAGGAGGCGGCAGCAGTGGTGAAAGTGAAGGAGGAGGGTGTGGTGCTCCCTCCGGGATACTAGGAGCTTCAGCTGCCTCTAGTCCCCGCCTCTCCACTTACATACATTTGGAAATGTCCATAATAGTTAAGAGTTCACTGAATAGAAGCCACAGCTTATCCTCAAAAACAGTGGAGGGGAGGGGTGGGGAGCAGCCACACTCAGGAAGGAGGCCTATGTGGCGAGACAGAAAAGCCCTTCTGCCAGTGAGAGTGTCCTGAAGACCAAGTGTCACCTGCTGCACCTGCATTCCAGGGCATGCTGTGGGGACAGCAACTCACAGCTCCTAGGCTACTTGTGGGACACGAACCCACACCACCACTCTGGAGTTACCCTGTGCAATGATGAGCAGGTCAGGAAAGCTCAGCAGGCCTGGACCCGAGATGGCGGGAAGAAGGGAGAAGCAGGAGAGAGAGAGGGCCTGGGGCTGCAGCTCAGTGAGCTTGCCTAGCGCACTGTCCCTCGGCGAGCCCAGCGACCTATGCAAACTCTTAGTGCAGGCAGGCAGAGTCCGTGCAAGCTGACGTGATACTTCAGCCAGAAGCAGGGCGCAGGTCAGGTCCAGTTTGCTGTCTCGCCTGTGGCGGGTGCTCTGTGAAATGACCTGAGTTCCTAGGGTGTGGCTCTGGGACCACTGTCCCTCTGTGGTGTGGTGTGGTGTGGGTGTGGCCGTGGCCGAGCACACACGGAGGAGGCTGAGGTGCTCACCTCTTGTGCTTCATGACGAGCCCGATGGAGTAGCAGACGTCCCTGTGCTTCTCCTCGGAGCGCAGCTTCACCTCCACGCCCACCTCCTCCTTCTTGCGCTCAATGTGCTCGAGGGTATGCTGCACTAGATAGCCCACCGCCCCGTGCTGCCCGGGGTCGAGGGTCTGGATGTGCTGGAGGATGTCAAGCACCTTCAAGACAAGACAGAAAGACTAGGAGATAATATTTTCGCCAGGCCTTTTCTTTTCCGAAGTGTGGGATCGACACCTACCCACGCCCCTGACAAAGACCAGCGCGCCACTGCTGAGCGGGACTCTCGTGGGCCAGACATCCTTGGTTGGCACAGGAGCCAAGGAAGACCAACTTCTTCTTTTTAAAAGTACAGAAACCATTCTATCCTGTCATTCTTGCTTTAAGAGGGGAACATTCTGAGACCCCTTAGCCAAGGCAAAGGCGCTTGGCAGAACCGTTCTGGAGCTGGTGGGCCTCTCCTGAGCTGTGTCACTGGAGGAGGGGCCAGGCTTAGCAAGCTTCCAGGCTGGCAGCAGGGCTGACCCCTGCCGACTGTCTGCTATGCTCAGCCGCTCCCTCAAGAGTCAGGCATCCCGCAAGGTGTGTGTGCACACTGACACCCTGGAGCCATGCTCTGCGATGCCGGAGCACACACCGGTCTCTGACACGCTGTCCTTCCAGTCTACAGAGCCCAGCTGCACCTGCTTCCTGACAGACATCCTCACCTCTAGGCGCAACCCCGCCCACCTGCCGGCTGCTTCACTCTTCAGGGCTTCCTGCCACTGACAAACACATCCACAAAGCCTTAGCAATTTTTCTGAAGCCAGCCTCGCCTTCCAGAGCAATACAGGAGGCTCTCAGTACTTCCTGGGGACGAACCGGAGGCCTCTATAGGGCATGGTATGGCACAGCCACTACTCATTTTGCTCAGTAAGTTTAAATGCTGGCCTGAGGGCTAACAAAGATGTGGCCCTGGGTATGACCTCAGCCCATGGTTTCAACCAGCACTGTGACAGGAGAATTCTATAAAGCATCTTAATTACTGTGACGCAGCTCAACACAAACAACAGACAGAGTGCCAGGACTTCAAATACTCCAAAGCCAGGACCCAGTCCCCAGCCACACCCCACCTCCAGGAGGGGCTCTAGGGTGGGGATGCTCATGGCATTTGTCCTCGGTAGGTGAGAGCACCCCGTCTGACAGTGAGCCTCTATGGATTCTACCGGAAACAATGGCTGTCCTTGTGTGTGCTTGCCAGGGAGCCACCTCTGCCACTGTGCACACAACCCCTTCTTTCCCAGAGGCCACCCAGCAGACCTGCAACACGGCCAGACACGGAGTTTTCAGGTACAAAGGCACATTCAGACGGTAAGACAGGAGATACTGGTTCCTTGCACGGATGTGTGAGGTTGAGGGTGAGGGGACATGGAGAAGGAAATGTGACTTGGACCGGGTGTGTTCACAAAGACAGTGCTGACAGTGGGCACTGTGACCACAACCAATGCTGCGGGCCTTGACCGGATATAACGACTTCTATCTTTAATCCTAACACTGGAAAGTAGGATCCCAAGAGCCAGTGTGGGCTATAGACTATAACCTTGCCTCAAAAACAGAAATAACAAACCAGGTCCCATCCAAATAAAAAACAAACAAGACCCCACGCTCCGGGAGAGAGCTGGAAGGATGTCCTCTTGCCCAGGGACGTCCCTGTACACTGCTACGCCTCTGGTCACATGGCAGCACAGATGGCTGCGGCCAGGCCCTACAGAAGGCAGCTCCAAGCTTACCAGTCCGCTAAGCAGTGTGCGCGAGTCCTGCCTGAGCACTAAGCCTCGCTCTGTGCTCTTGGCGCTCCTTGCTTACTTGGCTGTTGGATTTCCTGTTGGGGCTGCAGTTGGGCATGTAGGAGCCCCTGAGGAAGGTCGCAGAATGCTGCTTGCTGCGGGTGGTCCCAGGCCAGTTCTACACACCCTGCCTTGGCGCTCTCTCCCAGCCCAAGCAGCCTATGCCTTAAACACCCACTTCTAGAGCAGCATGTTGGTTGGCCCCATGTTGGAAAGTCTGTAAGTGCTGGACGTCTCCTTCACTTACGCCCAAGCATTCCCCCATAGGAGCTTCTCTGGGCAGTTTCCACGGCCAAGACCAGTGCTGAGTCAGAGAATGTGGTGGGGAGGGCACACCGTGTACCCGGTCCTAGACCATGCTCCAGAGCGGAAGGAGGCTGGACAGCAATGGAGCTGTGGGCTCAGCAGAGGGGATGCCGTACGAGCATGCTAGATACACCAGTGCAGCAGAGCGCGGTGCTGGCGCAGGAGAGACACACACGGAAGGCCGGGCAGTGTGCAGGAGCAGAGACCCGGGAGGAAAGCACCCAAAGGCACCAGGGAGCCACTCAGGGACCAGACTGTTCTGCTGAGATCCTGACTGACTGCTGTGGACATGACAGGAAGGCCAAGCAGCGAGGTCAGTGGACCAGGTCTTCCTCTGCCCTGCTCAGACGGAGGCACTGACGGAAGGCCCTGGGACCGTACTCTGGGGAGAGCAAGCCTAACGTGAAGAGCCTGGCAGGGAGACCCAAGACAAGAGGTCGGAAGGAGCGGGGGCAGCGGCGGCCAGGAGGCAGGAGGAGCAGCGGAGAAGCAGGGCGAAGGGCAAGGCCGCCTCCCAGCCTTACAGCAGCCACAGAAGGGCCGTTGGCCAGAACAGGGCCTGGGGGAGGGCAGGAGGTAAGAGCTCTTGCGTTGGGCGTATACAGGAGCAAAGGCAGGAGGTGGGCAGTCAGCACACAGTGCATGTGAGTCAGAGGACGGGATGAGATGTGGTGGCCGCAGGCAGGCACAATGGGGCAGATAAAGACTGCGAGTCTATCATTCCAGAGAGGGGAGGGGGTGCTTCCCACACTGCTGAGAACGTAAGGGTGGCAATCCACCTGGCTCTGGCTGTTTTCTCCTTAGTCACTGTGACCCTCGGGGTGACACCTGGGGTGGGCTCGGAGCACAGGTAATTCTTGCCTTTCATCACTTGGAAACCAGCAACAACAGCACAGTGCCACAGGGCGGTTTTCAGCAAAGCCTGAAACTTTTACAAACATGGCCACTACAGCCGTAGTGACCAAGAGGACTGGGCTTTCCAGGTCTCCCCAACTTCAAGAACTAGAAAGCAGAAAGTGAGGCACCTGTAGGTTTCCTGCTCAGAAACAGATCCTCCTTAACAAGTAAGGCCTGGGAGCCACAGGCTGTCATCACCTTACTCTCATCCACGCACACCCTTCCCCAGGGAGGCCTCCTGCAGCCCACCTAAGGAGGCGCCACTCCTGTCCCTCTGCTCTCTGGGATGGCCCCACCCTTTGACCTCCTCCGGAAGCACTCCTCGGGAGAGAAGCCACGTGTAGTGATGATGTGCACCCCTCTCATGATCTTAGGGTGTTGAGTCCCTATGCTGGCCACTGAGAACTTAGGAGAGGGGTCCTAGCTCAGAACAAAAGGCCTGTGTCTACCCAGCAGGCAGCACACACCAGAAGAAAACTTGTACTGGTTTGAGTGACACTGGGAAGGTGACAAGATGCTGCGAGGGGACACCTCAGCTGGCTTTAGCCAGATCTTCCCATGTCGATTGGCACCGAGCACCTGTCTTGCCTTCCTTTGCCAAGTCAGGTGACTCTCGGAAGGCACGGTGGGGTGGCAGTGAGCGAGTAGCCACAAAGGCTTTGTGAAGATCTTTGTGTGATCAGAGATGAGGCGTAGAACCAACAGCCATTCCTGGTGCTAGACAGAGCCGATGCTTGTTAGAAGCATTTAATCAGTGGGTCAGGGCTGGGAGACTGAGCAAATCTGAACGTACTCCCTTGCTAACAGGAGGACGGCCGGGTAACAGCCTTGTCCAAGCTACAGCTTTCCTCTCTAGGGCAGGGGCCCAGCACCAAAGTAAGATAATTACCTTCTCTGGCCAGATGCCCAGGTGGAAGTAGAGTCTGGCCTGGAGGAGTAGGAGCTGCACCTGGTCCGGGTACATCGCCAGGTACAGGTCCAAGGAGTCTCTGAGGAGCTGGTAGGACTGGTCAATGCCTTCCCTGGGGACAACAAATAAGCCTGGCTCAGGTCGTGGCCTTCCCAGTGGAAGTCTACAGGCAACCGATGCAGACCCCAAGGTTTCTGATTCCCAGACTCCCCTGTGCAACCCTGCAAAGCTCTCAGGAGAATCCACACTGAACCAAACTCGCATAGCATGGCAACCTGCTCTCATTGAGCAGTCCTCACCTCGGCAGCACAGACACATCTCTGAAGAGCAAGGCCGAGGCTGGAAGGGGAGCAGAGCTACCCAGGGTGAGAGTGATGGACGCCTGTCCAAACTCACAGAGACTGCACCAGTAAGGCAAACCTGAGGAGATCTGCCAGTTCGGGGTCAGCACTTGTAACAGGTGTCTGTTCTGGTGTTGGGGGTTTGGGAGAGGACAGGCTGCACATACACACAGACAGAAGGTCACCCCACCCCCTGCAGTCTGCTCAATTCCGCCAACAACTGACAACTGTTCTACACAGTCTATTCGAAGTGAATCCTGTTTGTTAGCCGTCAGGAAGCTGACTGCTACACACCAACCAAAGTGATTTCTCAGGACTTATTTCCTTCAAGTAGAGAGCAAAGCTAACCTCAGCCTCTGTTCTCTTACAGGAGGGTGTGAGGTTAGAGGTCAGAGCACCTGGACAGGAGGACACCATCTCTGCCACTCTAGGACAGTCTGACTTCCAAAGAGTGACTCCAGGCTTTGAGCAGAGTTGAGCCCACCGCAGTCATTAGACTATGTACTCCGCATGTGCGAATGCACAGCCGGGTCACAGAGCAGTTACCACAGGCCAGCTCATGAAGCAAGCCTCTTGCGAGCCCAGAACCAAGACAGAAGGCCCACGCTGTGGAGCGGCGGGAGCTAGCGTCCTCACCTCTTGCCCAGGCTCAGCAGGTTGCCCACCATCCGCTGCAGCACCTTCTTCACGTTCACCACGCCGTAGAGTGCTGCCGTCACGTGCTGGCCAATCAGGTACTCACACTCCTTCACCGTCAGCTGCTTGCCCTTCCCAAAAGCATCTATGTAGATGTAGTCAAAGATGTCCAGGGTTGCCCTGCCCAAGAAGAGCCAATAAGTCAGAATTAAAACCCCTGGAGGCGGCGGAGGCCAGAGCATCAGCTGGACTGTTTCACCAATCCCATCAAGGCCTGGGCGAGATTCAATCCCAATTGTTAACACAGCCTTGGCTGCGGTGACCACAGTGCCCTGGTATTAAGAAGAAGAAAGGCAAGAGAGACGGCTCAGCGGTGGAAGGAGAGAACTGACCCCAGCCAGCTGTCCTCGACTCTACACATATGCTGTGACACACACATCCTAATCAACCAACAAGGGGCAGCAGGGAAGCACACTGCCTGATGGCCGCTCGGAGCCCTACAACCCCGAGCCAGGAGTTCAAAGCACGCTGACGGGAAGACACAGGGAGTGACCAAGGTGGCTGCTAAGAACTGAGTGTCAAGGGTCCTGGACCTAGGAGGACCTTTGCACATGTACGGAGCACCAGCTCCACTGTGCACACGACACCAGGCTGGCACCCTAGACAGCAGTGACTCTGGATCTAACTGCTCATTCTCACAGCATGGCCAAGTGGTCTTGAGGGCTCACGAAGGGGTGGGTGGCTCTGAGTGGGGACAGCTTCTTTTGAGCAATCCTGATCCTGTGCCCACAGCAATCACACAACATTTTGTCTCTGGCTGCTAACTATCTCAGCCGGATTTCTTTCCCAAGTCTCATTCATAGCGCACTTTTGGCAAAGACCTGAGACTTACATAAATGTTCTAAAAGAGCATGGGACGTGACGGTGTTTGCTGAGAGGCCAGAACTTCCTACAAGAAATCATCAAAAACAAAACACACAGACAGAATGCGCATGTGGCCAAGTGCCAGGGCGTTTTAAAACACGCCTAGACTAGCTGTGCCCCAAGAACACAGAGATGCGCAAGCTCATAAGGTCAGTCTGGGGATGGGTGAACCTTAGCAGTCAGGCAGAGTGCAGTCTGCAGCACACATAAAAACTCAAGTTCTGCAAACAAAACCCAAACAGCTGCTCCTACAGAGAGCAATAAACAATACACTTTTGAAAAAAAAAAAAACCCTACTGACTACATGTAAATACAACCCAGCAGAACGAGCTGGGCTTAGTAGCACTGACTTCAGTGGAAGTGCAGAGGCAGGCCAGCAGGTGACTGTGATCTATCTGGGAGCCTGTTTGAGCTATTTCGCAAGTTCCAGGCCAGCCAGAGCTACAGAGTGAGGCCTGTCCAATATCCAAAAATCCAACACCCCAAACAAATCACAGGTCGCAAAATTAGAAGTTAATGTTAGTGACACCAATGAAGGGCGTCATCCCACACAGAAGCTTAATGGTGATGTGGAGAAGCACTCCATCAGTGTCTCAGTGATAAAGGTGCTGGCTGCCTCCCTGGGACCCAGATAATACAAGGAAAAGACTGACTCCCTGACAAGGTGTCCTCTGATTTCTGCACACAAACACAGAGGCACATATACCCATATACACAATGCGCGCGCACACACACACACACACAAACACAGAGGCACATATACCCATATACACAATGCGCGCGCGCGCGCACACACACACACACACACACACACACAGAGGCACATATACCCATATACACAATGCGCGTGCACACACACACACACACACACACACACACACACACACAATTACAAAAAACCATTCCAGGCAAGAATACCTGCTCTTTGTCTCTGCTTTGCTGTCAACAGAGCATGAAGCCAGCACACTAAGGTAGAAAAGACAAAACAGCACTGTCCACAGCACTGAAGACCACCCTGCCTGGTGTTGACCCAGCCCCGTATACAAGTACCAGCCACGGCTAGAGACAAAAGGCTTGGTAGCTCAGGATACCCTAACAGGCCATGTGTATAGGTAAACAATTTCCTGCTGGACTCCCAGGACCATGGTCACAGACAGGAAGCTGCAGATTCTCACACTAGTGCCAGAATCAGAACCAGCCAGAGGTTTCTAGCTCCAGTCGATATCCAAGCAGAATTTTGGTTTTCTTGTTTGATACAGGGGTTAGACCGCGTAGTCCAGACTGGCCACAAATTCTTGCCTCAGCCTCCCAGTGCCTTCCACATAGGACTCTAAGGAACTGATAAACTGGCTCTCTGTTCGGAGAAGCAAAAGCTAAGAACAGTGAAAGCAGGTTGCCAATCAGGACGGGGTGTCTCCCGTGGCCAGAGATAAGGGCGCAGAGCACAGCACGGCCAGGGAGGGTGGAGTCCAGCTGCTGTGAAGGCCTGTGTGGATGCCAGCACGGTTCCCGCTGCCTCGGTCTCCTCTAATTCTCAGGTTGGTTTCTGCCCCTGCCTGGATGCTGGAGTAAAGTGCTCCTCCTGACTTCAGGCTTCCTAGCTGTTACTAACAGGTTATTCCATTGTTTGAGCCTGGACAGTGGCTCGGCCCTGGACACAGGGCTGAAGCAGGAAGATTTTAAGTTCCAGGACAGCTTGGGTAGCATAGATCTTATGCTAGAAATTAAATGAGCCAGAATGCTCAGATCATGCAAGACCCTTAGTGGATGTCACATGGGTTTCTTACAGATACACAAGGGCAGGGAGGGTAGGCTGAAAATCATTTTTCTTATTAAAAAATAAGGGGAGGTAAATATCCTTATTCCAAAAATTAACCTTCCAGTGCACTGTGAAGATCTCACATTTGGAAAATAATGGCCGCCTATAACAAGTCAAAGAAAAAGTGGCGGGTTGGGATGTGGCTCCACCACTGTTGAACATCCATCTTCCTAACTGGAAGGTCACATGTAGCCCAGCCACACTTCTTTTCCATACAGCAGGAGAGAGACTACAGAGTCTAAGTGGGTAACTGTGTGTGTGCCGCACACGCATACTGGAGGTTGGCCTTGAACTCTTCAGGCCAGCGTTTACAAAAGGCTTAAGTCCTGTGTGGCATTGAAGCTCAGACTGCACATCTCACTCTCCATGACAAGACGCTGGGGGTGAGTTTTCTCCCTGTGTGGAGCCCAGCTCTTCTCCCTAGGGAAGACACCCCTCAGGGGAAGCTGGAGAACAAGAGGCCCCGACCTGTAACCGGCCGATCCCAGAACAGACACTACTCAGCTGCCTACCCTGCTCCTCTTCTCTCACAAGCTGAGGCACGAGTGGGAGAGGAAGATGTTTTATGGATGAGTGGAAAAGAACAAAACCCTTTGATAGGATTGATCTTCAAGCTATGGGACCTTGAGAGCCACGCGACCTTTGGCTTTTGAGACAGTTGCAGTTCGCGTGCCTGTGTGAGGAATACAGAAAGAACGAGAGCAGTGCTTGTCACCTGCCACACAGGGTCCAGTGTAACTACGGCAAACCATCCCTGTCAGCATCCCAACTCCATCCTCGGAAGCAGACGCCTGCTTGGTCACACCCAATTCAGTGCTAGAACCTGGTTCCTCAGCACCCATTAAACAGCAGAGTTCTCTCACCCTTCTGCGCCTTGGCACCACCTCAGCAGGAAGTGGCTTGGGAAGTTGACAGGCTCCAGGGGAACCCCCAGCTGCCGGGCGATGGTCAGGTAGAGCAGAGACATGCTGATAGGGATTCCTGTCCTGCGGGTCAACACCTGAGGGAGGAAGTTTCCAGTTCAGAAGGGCTACAGGCAGGCGTCCCACGCTGGCGTCTAGAGCTGCAGTTAGACCAGTGACCAAATCCAGCCCGCTGGCTGTTTTCTCACAGGCAGCAGAAGACTGTCCTTCCCCTAGCCCTGAGACAGGGTCTCCTTACAAGGCCCACGCTGGCCTTGAACTCTCCACTCTGCCCCCTAAGTCTCCCAAGTGCTGGGCTTATAGGTGTGTGCGCCCCCCCCAACCAACCTCCAATATCTTGCTTTTGCTTTTGTTTGTTTTTGCAGGACTAGGCATGGAAGCTGGAGCCTCGTGTACACTGGGGAAACATTCCACCACTTTAGCAATCACACACACATACATTTTCAAGTTTTTAAAATATTTAAAAACAATACTATCTTGTGACATGAAAATCACAAAAGCCAGGTCTTCTGTGGACCATGCTTATAATCCCAGCACTTGGGGAGTCTGAGGCAGGAGGACAGAGTCCAAGACCAGCTTGGGCTATTGAGTGAGAGCCTATCTCAAAATAGGCAACGGAGCTGGCATGGAACGGACAGCCACCTCAAGACTCCAGCTGCCTGTCCCCTTTCACCCAGTGAGCCAGGACTGAGCACTCCGACCACACAGTCTGCGAACCTGGTCTGACTCCCTGCCAGGCACTTTACAGGCAGCCTGCCAGCCTCCTCCTACAGAAAGCCAGCATGTAAAAAGTATATGACAACAGAAACTGTAAGTTACAGAGAACAGGACAGACAAGAACATGGACAGCAGAGGTGTGTGGGTGATGCAGCTGGGCCACAGGATCCCAGGCCGACCGAGGCAGGTTTGTGCGCCTCAGCATTCATAAGCATAGAGCGTGCAAACTGAGATGCCCACTTCTTGGTACTGGGTTTGCTTATTAAAGCCATCCTGTAGCAGACCTAACCCACAACACTGTACCTGTGGTAGAGGGAACATGGAAAAGACAACCACATTTGCCAGCAAGAGACGGACAGCCCACCCATCAGAGACGAGTCCGAAGGCTGTATGCCTGTACACACACTCACCCTTGTCTATCTGCAGGGGAGCCAGGGGCACAGCATCCCAGGGCACCAGAATCTGCAGGTGGGGTGGGCAAGGGCACAGAACCTACCCCCACCCCCATCCCTCCCACCCGCTTCCCAGCGTTAAGTCCCACACAGTCCCCAGCACTATCTGATCCTATATGTGTGTGTGCACTTGCAGGTTTAGGCAATGTAGAGTGCCTACATGGTCAGCACACAGGGAATGCGGCAGATTCCACGGTTATGGGGGAGGGCAACGTCATGTCTCCTCTCACTGCAGCCACACCTACCTGGTGCATGTAGAGGTTCAAGGCATTATAGTAGTCCATGCGGTTCCCTTTGAACTTCAGCTGGTCGTACAGGACATAGTTGATGGCGTCCAGCACTTGGCTCTGGAGTTCTATCTCCATTATCATAGAGGACTCACCTACGCACAGAGATCTCCTCTGGGTCACAAGCATGAGCAAACACACCCCAAACATAAGCAAGGCACACCCCCAACATGCAGTGACTGACAAACAAGGGCCTGGCAGTCAAGTGCTGCTCAGCTGCAAATGCAGCCAGAGTGGCGTTGGTGCTTTCCATTGCTAGGTAGCCAACCACCCCCAGGACCCCTGCAGCCCAGCCCATCCATCTCAAACAGCTCCATACCTGCCCTGAAGGTCAGGCTGGGGTGGCGACTGTTGACGCCACGGAGGGTTTTGCACACAAGCTCCACAATGCTGTGGATCTGGGCCTGGATGTCTCTGAGGCTGATGTCAGAGAGCGGGTTGCAGTACTGGTCGATGTAAACGGCACCTGTGGTGAGAAGTACAGTCAGTGTTCCTCTCTACCCGACAGACAGCAGGGTGTTCCTGACCCAGGCCCTGGCTGTGACTTCTCACATGCACACCACACCAGCTCCCATGGACGGCAGGCACTGTCCAACAGTGAGGGGAGGATCAAACACCTTCACCACAAAGCGCTTCTCTTCATACATCATTTAAGAAAACAAAACAAACCACTTCTTTTGGAGGTCATGATTCAAGAGAGCAGAAATACATGTTCCCACATCCTATTAGAAGGAGAGCCAAATGCCACAGGCATGCCCTCAGGCCATCTCTCTCTCTCTCTCTCTCTCTCTCTCTCTCCTCACTCCTGAGTTCAAAACCTAGCCACAGAAAAGACTCTCTGCGAAGCAATTCCTCCTAACAACTAAGGTGAAAGCAGGAATGACAGACAATTCTAACCAATCATACCTCTCATGGCTGAAGAGTCAGACTCTGGAGACCACGCCTCCTCAGGAAAGAGAGGAGCCCTGCTAGCCCCACAGAGCAGGGCCAGAGTTTCATCGCTGGCCTCAGCCAACCTCATCCCATGCCTAAGCCAGCACTTGGTTGCAGCACATTTCTGAAAGCCTTCCAGTTACCTTTATATTCAAGAGACTGTAGGCTAGCCCATGGGCTTGCTGCTCCTACCAGCCCTCCAAGAAGCTGAGGGCAACTGAGAGCAACAGGACACCAGGCTACAGGGGAGTGGGGGTGCTCATGTGGAGCTCAGCCACGGAGAGCTGCCTGCCCTGGCTTCTTCGCTGGCTGGCCACCGGAGTCTCGTCAGGGTGAGTCTCTGGAGCCAGCACCCCACCAGCCGCTGCCAGCCACTCAATGGCTTCTACTGTCTTGGTTGGGTAGACTGTGAAAACTGTCATTTTGTATTTGAAAATGTGTAACTATTATTTCTCTTTCATAGATAAGCTACGGAAAACAAAAATTGTCTCACTATTCTGAACTCTTAAATAAGCTGAAGGCTGGTGCGATGGCACATACCTTTAATCCTAGCACTCAGGAGGCAGAGGCAGAGGCAGAGGCATCTCTGTCTTTGAAACCAGCTTGGTCAACACAGGCAGCCAAGGCTACATAGTGAGACTCTGCTTCAAACAAAAGAAACTCACAACAAACACCTCAAAACACAGCCTAATTCCTAGCTCCCGCAGTGTAACAGCAGACAGGAGGATGGCTATGACTTTTTTTTTTCCTTTTACTAAAAGATTTTTCACCCCCTTTGAGACAACCACAGAACATCACAGTTAGCACATATCTCCACTAGGCACTGTGAGCTGTGGCGATCTTTACTCCAGGGCCTGGAACACAACAACCCTACTTACAAGGGCTGGGCACACCTAGCACCCATAAGAAGACAAGCTGACGGCTAGGCTGTGCTCTGTGTCTAAAAAAGACAAAACAAAAAGCGAAGAAATGCGATGAATACTCTTAACACAGACGGGGAGTGATAGCCACTGCAGCTGCTGAGGCCAGAGAGCTCTGCAGGGGTCAGCTAAAACTCACAGAAGTGAACCCTGAGCTTAGGGCTGAGGGGACTGCAGGAAGAGGGTGTCACCAGGAAGTCAAGCCAAGCATCCATCTCTAGATGCAGTCAGGCAAAGGCCTGGATACAGGAGCAGGACTGTGCAGCGCAGTGTGGAAAGGCGTGAGGTTAGGGGAGGGCCTGGGGACCAAGCAGTCATTCAGAAACCACGTGCCAGGCCCCACACTGACGGGACTAAGCGGGTCAGGCAGGCGGGCTGACTGGAGGGCCGCAGGCAGGGATGCCTAGGGAAAGCCAGGATCCCTCAGAGTCTGACTGAGAGACTGGAGGACCGTAATGGGTAGGATGTGACCTAGAACATCAGAGGGGGAAAGTCACCCATCTGGTGAACCCCCCCCCAGGCACACGGGGGTGCATAAGCACACACTTCACAATCACAGCATAGAAGGCCTTCTACCTAAGAATTAGAACTGTTTAAAAAGTCAAGTCATATTTTCTTACTAAGAACCCAGTCCCTCCTGTCACAGGGCGTGGGTCACCTCCATCGATGTCCTCCCCTTCCCTTCCACTTGACCGCACCTCCCCCAGGAGCTGCCTATCCTCATTTATCTCCAGCTGCTTCAGGAGACACAGGTAAATACGGGCAAGCTGACATGTGATGTTACAACTTTGAACAGCAAGAACTGACCTGACTAGGCAAAGGTCAGTCTGCAGGCCTGTCCGTGCTTGTGTGTTGTGGTCAGAGGTCAACCTCAGCATCATTCTTGGAAGCGGTTCCCCTTGTTTATGCCAAGCTCACTGGCCAGGGAACGGCAAGAGTCCCCTGTCTCCCTCTCTCCAGGGCTGAGGTTACAAATGTGCACCGTCTGGCTTTCTACACTAGTTCTGGGGACTGAAACCAATTCCTCAGACCCGTGCGGCAAGCACTTTCCCTACTGAGCGTCGGTCCAGCCCTCACTGTCACTAAGCCGGTGATGACTCTCTAAACACTAGATCGCCTGAGCTGATGGGGAGCCGCACCCAGAATCTTCGCTGTGAGTCTGAGTGCTGTCTGCCTCTCTTGAAGCCCACTGGCAGGGCTTTCTTTCCCCTCTTTGGAGGGACAGTCGCTGAAGGCCACTCAGCTGCCGGAGAGACAGCTGCCTGCCCCATCCATAGGATGGACAGACAGACTCACCTTCCAGATAGGACTCGTAGTCATCGGGCTGCTGCAGGAAAGCCTTGAGGTTGTTGAGGATCTTCTGCTGCCGCAGGTAGTAAAGAATTTTCTTTGCGTAGTACTTCCAGGTCAAAGCTTTCCTGGAAAGCAATCAGACAAGCTGCTAAGAACCTCAACTGCCCAGCGTCCCCTCATGTCCCACACTGCACTTTACAGGACAAACACAACTGCATCCGACTGACAAGTCCACCCTCATGCAGACACTCACACCCTCTGTGTCTCTGGAAAAAGGCTACCAACAGCATGCTGGGAAGTGAGCGCACTGGTCCCCAGGGCCTGCTTCCAACACTCAAGGCTCAGGCCGCCCCTTCTGTGTTTGGTGGCCTCAGGGAGTCCTTCCAGCCTCTTGGTCCACACTGACCACCTTCCCAGAAGAGGTTTTCTGAAGAACTCCAACCTGCACCCTCAACTGTTACTCCGACCTGCCTGGATAACCATAAGCCTTCTTCCTCTGTCACCTCTCCTGAGACACAGTGAGCTCTCAGCCCATCAGGGTCACGTCTCTGGCCCCCTCTCCCAACACCCTCTCATGAGTATCTGTCACCAACTTGGCAAGCTGGCCCAGCCTCTGTGGGCGTCTCACCGCTCTCCTCTTGCCTGACTCCTGCTTCCATGCTCTCCTTTCTCACCTTCTGATACAGCAGTCCAAGGTCCCAGTGATGTGCTATCCACACAGGCATGGCTCTGCCTCCGTTCTCCACTGTTTCTACCTCCTCACTCGAACAGCCCACCTTCTAGTCAGAAGGTAATGTCCCTCCACCACACCCCCTTGCCTCTAGATCTCAGCTCCACCTGCTCCTGCTCTAGTCCTGTACCTGACTGTGTCACCTGGCACTTTCATTCCTCAGTGGAATATTCCTTGCCTGAAGGACACCTGCAGTCTGTTCTCGTACCTTCTCCTGGCTCTCTGCTCAGGAGTCAGGCCTCCCCCATCCTACCGTAAAGCTGACCCGCAAGCCCTCACACTCTAGTTCACAATGCATTCGCATTCCCCTCAGGCGTCCCACTTCCTGCTTAGGTGTTTTATTCTACCTCTGAGCTTGTGAAGGCAGAGATTTGGGGCTGTTCCCAGGGTATCTCCAGTGCTCACAGTAACACCCAGTGCACTGAGGACATGCAGAAACTTATGCACGGAGCAGTTAGGTCTCCCAAACACATGGGTCCTTAAGTGGGAGGCGGGATTAATGTGTGTGGTAGCCTCTAAGAAGCAGTAAGCCCTCCTCCACCTGCAGAGGGTCACCGGCAGTCCACAGAGCTGTCTGCTCCTGCTCTTTAACAAACAAAAGAAGCAGATACCATATCCACCGCTCAGACCAAGACACACAACTCTGGGACATCATGCCAGTCACGCTTCATGCCTCTGTGGCCATTTCACACTTCTCTCTGGACCAGTGGTTCTCAACCCTCATGTTGTGGTGACCCCCAACCATAAAATTATTTTTATTGTTATTTCATTTTTGTTTGTTTTGTTTTTGTTTTGTTCCGAGACAAGGTTTCTCTGTGTAGCACTGGTTGTCCTGGAACTCACTGGAACTCAACTCTGTAGACCATGGTGGCCTCTGCCTCTGCCTCCCAAGTGCTAGGATTAAAGGCGTACACCACCACTGCCCAGCTTATTGTTACTTCATAACCGTTATTTTGCCACTGTTATGAATAGTAATACAAATATCTGATATGAAGGCTACCTGATATGGGACCCCTATGAAAGTGTCCTTTGACATCCAAAGGGATCATTACGCCCACAGGCTGAGACCCACTGCTCCAGTGTGCCCACCAACACACAACCCGAAGTTGCTCAGGAATCTTTAGGCCTTGCCATCTGCAGGCCCTCTGTTCCCACTCTAACAGTAGCTTCCCATCTGAATACATTCATAGAAGCTTTAACTTGCTCTGAATTTCTCTCTCATTAGAAAGTAGATGGAGGGGGCTGGAGAGACGGCTCAGTAGTTAAGAACACTGACTGCTCTTCCGAAAGTCCTGAGTTCAAATCCCAGTAACCACATGGTGGCTCTCAACCAGCTATAAAGAGATCTGACGCCCTCTTCTGGAGTGTCTGAAGACAGCTACAGTGTACTTACATATAATAAATAAATAAACCTTAAAAAAAAAAAAAGAAAGTAGATGGAGAGGCTGGCAAGAAAGGCACCAAGCCTGAGTTTTGATCGCCACAATCCACACTGGTAGAAAAAAAAGCCAATTGCTACGAGCTGTCCTTTGACCAGCACATGCACAGGGCTCAAGAGTGCCCGAGTATACACTGATGAACAAGACAAACACTAACACAAAATAAATACGCAACAAATTGGCTGGACAGGCTCCATGAGATTTAGGTGCCAGGTTTGTGGCTAGCTGCTACCCGAGAAGGTGGTGTAGTCTTCCATCAAAAGCTACCTCTTCCAGCTTTCTATCCCCAGCACCACAAGAAACAAAAAGGCCTGTGTCTGTGATCCTCTCAGGAAGCAGAGGCAGAGAAGGGCTGCAAGCAAGGCCACCCTGGACTACTGACTTAAGAGAAAAGAAAAAAGGTCGGATGCAGGTGGTGACAAGGCCTGGCTGTGCCTTCTGTGAGACCAGTGGCAACTGCTGCTCACTGCCCAGGTCTAGTCCCTTAGAGGTGCGTCCACCTGAGCCAGCCCTTCCAAATTAAATAGTGAGACTATCTCGAGCTCCTCCTCCACTCTTTACTTTCCTGATGGTATGAGACGCAGAAAAACAGGAAGGTGCTCAGATTATCCCTTTTACTCACTTTTTCAAATGATGAGTCCTGATTCTCCTTCAAGGACCAAGTAATGGTCTTGAAAACTGTCTGCTGCGTCCTGCCTCTACCAGGCTGCTGCCCAAGCTGCCACACCTTTAGCCCACGGATGCCTCATGCAGGCCCTACACTGAAGCGAGGGGCTGACAGCAGTCTTGTTGACTTGGCTCTAAAGTGCCAAGAAGCTCTGGGCTCATCTTGGCTATTTCTGACATAGGCCCCTAAGCAGCCATTTCTCCATGACCCTGGCTTGCACTGGGGGAAGCAGTAGCTGGACAGCAGTCTGCAAGCGGGTCGGCCAGGTCTGCTTAGCTGTCATGAGTCTGCACTGACACTGTCAATTCAAATTCAGGGGTAAAAGCTTTGCCCTCCTTCTGCCTCCTGAACAACTCTGCCCCTCACAACATGAGAGCAGGATAGTCACTCACTGGCTTCACCACACTTCATCTTACACACAGGCCTGGCCTCAGTGTACCAAACAGTTGTCCTGTCATTTGCCCAAGGGTGAAAGCCGCTGGGTATTCTGCATATGATCTTTCCATGGTCACTGCTCAATTTCCTTTCTTATTAAAAAAAAGTTTAGGTGTGGCAAAGTGTGTGAGGGTGTGTGTGTGTGTGTGTGTGTGAACGTGTGTGTGTCCACCCATGTGCGTGTGAATGTACACCATGAGGCACATGTGGCAGTCAGAAGACAACTACGTGGCCGCCAGGGATGGAACTCAGGCCATCCGGCTTGGCAGCAAGCATCGTTCTGTGCTGAAACAGCTCAATGCTCTTCCAGCCAGTGACTCTAGTCAGTGCTCCTGCCCTAACCACACACAGTACTGTCTCCTGGGCAGCCTGCATTTGGATTCGGGAAGTCAAGTTGAATACATCTAGTGCTCACTGCTAGGCTTGAGTCAGACTCTCTCTGTGGTGTTGAGTTTCAAACTCCAATTCTAGCAGACGTGTCAAAAATCGCCCAAAGTCTGCTTTCTTCCAAGTTAACAAGTTTGTCTTTAGCCTTTAGATTTGGAAGCCAATTCAGCTGGATATAAAAATCGTTGGCTGGCATTTTCTTTACATCTTGGAGTACCTTTTTCCTCTGGCATAAAGTGCTGGTGTTGAAGTCTGCGGATAGTCATTCTTTTTCCCAGAAGTAACTTCATCTATTCTGCCTGGCTAGCCAAAGGCCCTTTCTGATTCTAAAGTGCAGCAACTGTATTACAAGTGTCTCACTGGGCACTGCCCACTGAAGCCACCTGCTCAGGCACAGCACAAGCTCTTTCATGTGCCATGGTGAGCTGTTCTTGCAGGCTGGGCTTTCTGCAGACCACACAGAACAGCGCCCGCCGGGGCAGTCGTCACAAACTCAGAGGGGCTCGCTCCCCGCTGTGCTCTCCACAACAGGAACGGATGCAAACAGGGGTCACCATGCAGACTGGCAACTCCAAACATTCTAAGAGGCACAACGTCCCGGCCATTACACTTGAGTCCCACCAAGGGGAATGAGGCTTCAACCTTGTTTTGAACTAATACATACTTTTCAGGCTACACAATTTCAGTTTTTCTGATGACCAAACTCGTCCGAGATTTTAACGTTCCCAGGAGAGTGAATTCCAAGGTGTTTCCCACAATGGTCAATGGGCCAGGCAGAGTCCCTCTCCTTAGAAGTGCTGCCTGCCTCCCTTTGCCTGCCGTGGCAGCCCCTAAAGAACACTCACGGCGGCTTCCCAGCCTGGCCTGGCAGTCAGGGTCACAGGCCAGCTGCTCACTCTCCACAGTAAGTTTTGAGTGGAAGGCTGATTTGCGGGATCCCAGCTGTGCATCCGGTACGCCCTACTCAACAGTTCGCCTCCCTCTCTTACTGGGCTCCTCCTCTCCTGCATCCCTCTGTCCACGGCTGTCTCCATAGGGCTCAGGGTCAGATCACAAGCTCCCTCACAGTCTGCCCCGCTAACCCACAGTGCACACTTCCCATGACACTTATTTCAACACCTTTTTTCCTAGCTCTTCTTGTAGATTTACTTTTCTGTACATATTGTATGATGACATTATCCGGTTGGAAAACAACTGATCACAATACAGACCTTCTCACCCTCAGACTCTGGCTGCCTGTGTGTCTCCTGGAGCACCACTGCATTGGGTATTAATTTGGGGAAAACCAACATCTTTGTGATAAGTTTTTGCACATTTTTCAACACACTGAAACACTGTGACCTAGGAAATTTATTCCCAAGAACCCACACGGCCAAGAACTGAAGCCTAGAGAGTAGACCCTGCAGTACAGCAAGTGGCTGTCTACCAGTCAGGAAGACAGAGGGTAGCTGTTACCTAAGGCAACTCCTCCATTAACAGCCGACTGGGACAGACCTCTTGGAGTAACTCTGAGAAAAGAAGCAAAAGGTCTGTTTCTCACACAGCCCCTATTTTGCAAAACAACAATTTCCCTCACATTGTCATGTAGTCAGGATAAAATAAGCCAAAGTAGGTCACTATCAAAAACCACATAGACAGATGGCTCAGTAGTTAAGCGCACTGGTTGCTCTTTCAGAGGACCTGGGTTCAATTCCCAGCATCCACATGGCAGCTCACAACTGTCTGTAACTCCAGTTCCAGGGGATCTGACACACATGCATGTAGGCTAAATGCCAATGCACATTAAACAAACAACCACACAGGTGAGGCCGAGAGTTCAGGGGCAGAGTGATCACTTGGCCTGGCTTTCAACTTTGACATTCAACAGTACGAAAGCAAAGTCACAGGGCTGGAGTCAGGAAAGGCCAACATAAAAGCAGGGAGTGGGAAGAACAGGGAAAGAGTGTGAATAAGAAAGAAGTTCCCCTCCAACAAACTAAAGTGCCCACCACACATGCCGTGCCCAACGGCTATTACAAGGCCACACAATACTGTCAGTGCACACTTCAGCGTGCACATAAACCTACACAGACAAGTTAGGGGGTGGGGGTCGGGGGAGCTCCCAGGCACTGAATGGTGACATTTCACCTCTTCCCAAAAAACCCCATGAAAAACTGTCCCCGGGTCCGGACATTTTTATCTTTATCTTGAACTTTTAGAACAGAAAGTCTCTCCCACAGGAGGTTAGGTGCAAGACAAGTCACCAGTGTACTGGAAATTAAGCTTTTCAGCAGAAAATATAAAACATACCCATCTAAACAACAGTAAGAGATAAGGGGTCATTTCTATTTCTGATGTGTACACGGTTGCCCGAGAAGGTCAAAAGAGGGTTCAGATCCTGTGGCACTAGTGTTATAGGCTGGTGGGAGGCACCCAATGTGAGTCAAGTCAGGTCCTCCGTCCAAGTGGAGCAGTTCATACTGAGTTGTTTGTCTCTCTAGACCGCAAGGGACTCTTCTTAATCGGAAGTGTATCTGTGGAGAACACGGGCTCGCCCTCCCAACCCTTAGTGCAAGTAGGGAGTTACTATTTAGACACCTACAAGAAAAGTTTGCACACACGCAGTAAAACCACATGTGAGCGTACACGGAGGCCCGTAGTAGATCGAAGGTGTCATTCCTCAGGAGTCATACACACTAGCTTTAGAGACAATCTCTTGCTGGAATTTGGTGCTCTCCGTGTGACTAAGCTGGTGGCCATCCAGGCTAGCACTAGGATGGCCATCACATGACTCGGGGGCTCGGATTTGGGTCCTCACTGACCATCTCCCCTGTTCTTAAAGACTTTATTGAGACCAGGTCTCACTCTGTATCCCAGGGTGTTCAGAAACTCACTCTCAAAGCTGCTGCTTCTCCTGCCCCAACCTGAGCACTGGGGTTACAGGTGTGAGCCCCGCGCATGGCTGGGATTACAGGTATGAGCCCCGCGCATGGCTGGCATTACGCGTGTGAACCCCGCACATGGCTGGCATTACAGGTGTGAGCCCCTCGCATGGCCGGGATTACAGGTGTGAGCCCCGCGCATGGCTGGCATTATAGGTGTGAGCCCCGTGCATGGCTTCCTGGGTATTTCTGAGCCAAAGCTGGTTGAGGCCATGAATAAGGAACTACTCACAGCTGCAGGGACTGGCAGTGAGTCAACTGTCCACACCGAGAGCGCGCATACACAAAGCTTTTCAAAACATAACTGTGGTATAACGTAAAGTATACACAGCACAGCAATTCCCTCTACGTTATGGCGGCGGCAGCGACCCCACGGAAGCTGTGGCTTACCTTCCTTCCATGTTCAGGATGCACACCAGCTCATCCTCAAAAAAGATCTCTGGGCCCTCAAGGTTCTCAATGTCACTGAAGCCGTTACAAGGAACCTGTGGAGAAGACACACACAGGAGGCCTCAGTCATAAGTTAGCATGGCCGACCCTGGTGGACACACAGCTGAGTCCCAAGTGAGGGAGGCTGCACATGGAGCAGCGACAGTGACTCTCACACACTGCCCCCTTAGGGCCTCCAGGGCAGAAAGCAACATGGCAGCCACGGTACACTCAAACCCTGGCACCCGTGGCGACAGCCTCACACTCACACAGTCCGAGTTCCCGAGCCCGTGCTGCTGAGTGCACTAGGAGGGGCCAGAGGCGTGAGCCCACAGCAGAGGTGCTCCTGAAGCTCCTGCATGTGCTCCCTGCTCTGCATGTTAAGGCGATTGTACATGTATGCAGAAGCAGTGGTGCGTGTGTGTTGGGACAGAAGCATACATGTGCTGAGAGAATGGTTATAGGTGGAGCCATGTGTGTGTTAAGTTGGGGCTACATTAAGACTCTCGGGTTAAAGTCCTAGGATTTTTCCCCAGTTCTCCTCTTGAAAGTGGCCAGTGTTTCAGGTAGATTCGCGTGCACGTGGAGAAAACAAGAAAACCAGTGTGCGGAGCCAAACTGATCCACCTCTAAGTATGGCCCTGCTGTGTTCAAAGTCCACCACACATTCTAATTAAGTAAGCAGTGACACGGGGAAAGGAGGAGGGGAAAGTTCACCCATCCATCATTATTAGATAAAAGCACACACAAACACAGGTGGATCCCAAGGAGAGCCTGTGAACCAGCGGCCTGTGACTAACTGTATCCTACCTGCCCTGCACCAAAACCTGTGTGTGCACACATCGAAGCCAGGACTCAACACCTGTGATTACAGGCTGGCTGGGGCACTGTTCCAGACTGAACCAAACCTTGGTTCACTCTGCCGTTAAGGAGCAATTTCTATAAACAAATTGGGGGGAGGGGGGGCACGTCTATTAGTCGTTCCCACAGGAGACTGAGTTAAAATGTGTTCAAAGTTTAGATCTGCCCTTTCAAAACCGGAAACACCTTGAAAACGCTGTTCATAAACTCCCTGACAGCAGAGTGGAAAAATCAGAAATAACCTTCAGAAAATAACCTCCATCAACCTAGAAGATTGAAACAAGCAACGCCAGCGACACTGGTCGACGCGCAATCTGCAGGGACTGGAAATACGAGAGGGGACAACTTCCTTAGGTCTTCAAAAGTAGTGAATGGAGCAGACACTGATTTCCATGGGCCATTCTGGACAAGGGAGAAACAACGACTAACTCCAAACCGGGAAAGAAACACACATCTCAGCCATTACAGAAAAGTGGCACACACCTCGATCGAGCCAGGCCTGACGATGCCTACTTGGAACCGCAGCCCTCAGAGGAGGCTGGTCTGGATGGGAGTTCAAGGCCAGCCTGGGCCACATAGTGAAACTCCTCTCACAGAACAAAGAGTCACAGTGATAACAAGAAAGCTGAAGTGCCAGCAGCAGTGGATGCCAGGCAGTTTTCTTCGGGGGGAGCAATGGATCTGATCTACGGGCAGCTTTTAACCTTGGTTCCTTAACAAATAAGGCAGTTCGCTGCACGGCAGTTACTTCTTGCAACCTTCTCGAGGGAGAAAGAAACAAGCAAGCGGAAGAGCTTGTCGGGGTTCAAACGCTGATGACCACCAGCGGCTGCACAAAGCGTCTAACAGTCTTGAAGAGAAATAACGCTTATCTGGACCTAGTGGACACCGCCCTCTGTGTCTCTCCCTGCCCGGCACCCCCACTCCCTCTGGCTTTAAAAAAGTAGGGCTAGCAGAGACAAATGGCTCCGTGTTGTCGGACGGGAGGGGAGAGGACACAATGACGCTTATAACCATGTAAGCAAGGGATTGTGTGAGCATTGAAAAGGGACACAGGAACAAGAGCTGAGAAGCTAAGGCAAGGCGCACACGAACGAGCGCGTGCGCACGAGCGAAAACACACACACACACACACACACACACACACACACACACACACACACACACACGAGAGCATGACCAAGCCTGAGCCACATAACAGATGCTTACGTGCTCTGAAAAGAACCGTTTGGAGAAGGAGGCTACAATCTTCCGGGCTTCTAAGCCAGCTTTCTGTCGAACTTTATATTCCTCTAACCAATTGACGTAGTCGGTGGGGCTGTAGTGTTTCATCAGGGAGGGCCACCTACAAGGGGAGAGAACACCCTTCTCAGCTCCGCAGAGACTGCAAAACCCACGGAGGAGTCTGCGGGCAAAGCAAGGGGGAGGGGGACCTGGCAGAAGCTCTAGATGCAAATATCCATAGCATATGCATGCATTCCCTCACTACTCGGAAGCAGTGACCTTGGCGTGGCGACAGGAAGGCAGCGTTTCTACCACCAGTTCCCCCCCCCCTTCCTCCCAACACCCCGCAATCTCTGTGATGGCCACAATCACAGCGAGATGCTAACGGTTCGCAGTGATGGCGCGCCTCCTCAGCACCAGGCCCTGCAACCCGGGGCCGCATCTCTCATTTGATTCCCCAGCTCTGCCAAAGAAAAAGGGGGGGGGGAGTCTGATCACTGAACGGGAGACCGGTGGATGGACATCACCCCCCTCCACCCCCAAGGTCACGAGCTGGAATGGCAGGTCCGGGGCCGGCATCCTAACACGCCCGGAATGCACGCAACGCTGCCTGCAAGTAAACATCCTGCACCGAGCGGGCCACAAAAGATGCGCGTCCTCCCGCAGCCGGGAGGCGCGTGAGGCCGCAGCCCCGGGAACCGAGCGGGAGGCCTGGCCTCGGGCGGCTGTCGCGACCCCAGCGGAGCTCCGGAGGCCCCGGCCCAGGCCTTTGTCTGCGGCCGCGGGAAGCGGGCCTGGAGCGGGCGGCGCGCGGGCGGGAGGGTGGCGGGGTGGGGCCCACGCGAGGCCCGGGGCAGAGGGGCTGCGGGAGCGGGGCGGAAGGCTCACCTCACCCGGAACTGCTCCTTCCACACCTGCCCGCTGCTCTGGCACACCTCGCGCAGGCGACGGCAGGTGCTGGACACGCGGCCGATGTCGAGCGCCGTGAGCGAGCCGCTGCACAGGATGTACTCCAGCACCTCGCCCGGCAGTTGCACCAGGCAGCTGGGGCCCGTCGCCTCGGCCGCGGCCTCCTCAGTCAGCGCCGGCACCACCTCCATAGCGCTGTCCCCCGCTGCCGCCGCCATCTTGTCCGCGTACCTGAGGGGCAGCTGCGCGGGCGCGCGCGCGATAGGAGCCTAAGAAGCCGTGCCACGCCCTCTCGGGGGCGTGGCCGGAGAACGCCCCGCCCACCCCTGGGTCCCCGCCCACTCCGCCTGGAAGACCGGGAAGAACCGGAGGCGAGTGCTGCTACGAGAGATGGGTGTTTTCGGGTCCTGACTCTCCTAGCAGCATTTTAAAAACTGGGTGCTCGTTTCGGCAGCGCAGATATGAAAACTGGAACGATGTAGAGATTAGTATGGCTGCTGCGCCTAGGATGACATGCAAATTCGGGGAGGCGGTGGCGCAGGCCTTTTAATCCCAGCATTTGGGAGGTGGAGTGAGGCAGATCTCAGAGTTCAGGCCAGCCTTGGCTATAGAGCAAGTTCTAGAAGAGCCAGGGGTACACAGGGAAACCCTGTCTCGAAATAAAGTGGGAGTGGGAGCAGGTGACCCGAGTTCCAATCTCAAGCAAATTGCCTTTTGGCCTCCACCTTCTCGATGTGACATGAGTCCACATATACAATTACTAAAAGTTAAGGCTGACTACGGTGGCTTACTTTATAATCCCAGCTCTCAGGAGACGGAGGCGCGCAGATCAAAAGTTGGGTTATCTATATTAAGATCCGATCTCAAAAGCAATTTGAGACGGAGTCTGATGTAGTCCATAGAGGTCTTGAATTATGTATTGGAGCAGGACCTTGAATTTCTGGTCCCCCTACCTCTACCTCCCAAGAGCTTGAATTACAGGCATACACCACCAAGATGCACTTCCGAGGTGGTGGTACAGGGGTAGAACCCAGGACTTTGGGTGGGTTAGGCATACACGTTACCTCCCTAGTCCCAAAATTAAGCTGTTGAAAATGGCTGTCTGCTCTCTTATGCCAAGCACTTCCTGGAAGTGATTTGGCCTTCTCCAAGGGTAACTCACTCTCCAGTGGGTGCTGGGCCAAGCTTACTATTTGTCTTTGGGGGACCCCTATTTCTAGCCCTAAGATAGTGTGGGGGGAATAGTAACCCCTAAATCTATGTCCTGATTTTAGGCAAATCAAAGGATGTTGGGGAACGCTCCTGTATGTGACTGGGTCCCTTCAAGCCACTGATCCTTTTGACTCTGCCTCCCAAATGCAGAGTGTGACATTAGAGGTGTCTGTTTTTAATTGTCTTCCACTCAACAATCCTTCATTATTTAGGGACATATATGTCCTCACTGGCAATACAATAATTACCATATGCATGCCCACTCCATAGGTTAAGAAAACCAAGGCTTATAAACCTGAGTCACTGGTTGAGTCATAGGAAACAAAAATCTGGATTTGAACCCCAAACACAGGTAGTATCACAGGTGTGTGTGTGTGTGTGTATATTCTCTTACCCCTGCTTTATTTTCTTAATGCATGTGTGTGTACATGTGTGTGTATGTGTGTGCACACGCATGCATGTGTGCATCTGTGTGTGCTTATGAGCGAAGGCCAGAGGAGAACCTCGGCTCTAATCTTTAGTAATGCTTTTATTTACATTTTAATTTATTTTGTATGCTCATGGCAGCTCAGTCAGTCAACAGGTTCTCCAGCACAGGAGCGAGGATTAAAAAGGAAAAAGATAATTAGACAACGTTGTAGCATGACCCCAGTTCTGAGGCTGAGGTGGGTTTATTTTTTTCCCCAATCTGCTTTTATACCATTTTAATTACATGCAAGCAATAGGGTCAAGCAGCACAATAAACACAAATAATCAATGAACAAGCAAGGCAATAAACAAAGTCCCGTGATCACTCTTTCTAAGGGTTTATCAGGATGACCAAGATATCTGAGCCTTGGGAGCTGGAGAGATGGCTTAGTGGTTAAGAGCACTGACTGCTCTTCCTAAGGTCTTGAGTTCAAATCCCAGCAACCACATGGTGGCTCAAAACCATCTGTAATGGGATCTGATGCCCTCGTCTGGTGTGTCTGAAGACAGCTACAATGTACTTAGATAAAATAATAAATCTTAAAAAAAAAATATCCAGGCCTACTTACCTGTTCTAGCCCAAACTCACATTCTTGCCCGAAGCCTACTTCTTTGTTTTAGCCTAAAGTTAGATTCCTGCCCAAAGTCCATTTTCTTGACCCTGGCCAATGTCAGATTTCTGCCAAGCAGCCCCCAAAGTTCTCCACACTCATGTGTGGGTGCTGTACCTATATAGACACAGGGGGTGACTTGTAGGAGTCTGTTCTCTGCTTCCATCCCACGGGTCCCAGGGAAGGAACTCAGGTCACCAGGTACCTTTACCTGCTTGGGAATCCCCCTCCTCCAGAAAAAACAAGCAAACGAAAACCAAACTCAGTTCACTCGCAGATCCTGTGCTGTGGGACTCTAGATATCATAAAGTCAGAGTCCTCGAATCTCAAGAGTGAACTCTTGACTAGGGTTAGAAAGACGAGCTGGCATACAAAGGGCACAGTATAGAACTCCCCTCAATTCAGATGTTCATCAGGCTCTGATGTTCAGAACCTGGTGAAATTCTCAGTCCACCCTGCCAAGCTATCCGTGGCTCTCTATTGTCCTTAGAAATAAGTCTGAGTCTCTAACATTGTTGCAAAGGGACAGACGTCACCCGTCCATGGCTTACGTCATTCTCTCCTCCTCCAGTCCAAGTGGGTCCCAGATAGCTGCCGTCCCCTTCCTCCCACTAATATCCTCCCATTGCTTAGGATCTGTATTCAGCCAAGCCTCCCTCCCGTTTCTGTTTGCTAACCCTCTTTCTCCAGGGCTCAGCCTGGCTTCTGGTTGCTGCTTCCCTAAACCCCCTGCGTTTTCAATGACATAATCCCCTGCTTGATTTATAACCATTTGTTCGGCGTGTGCCTTCCCCTTCTGGTCTGAAGCCCCTTCAGGACCAGAAGAGTCTCTTCAGGATTCTTTCTTCCTTAGTAGAGACTTTCATGTGGCAGATTCTTCATAATCATCTCCCAAGAACTCTGTGACAGTTAGCTTTTACTGTCAAAGTAAGCCGAACCTAGATTCACCAGTGAGGAGAGTTTCTGTAAAGAATTGTCTACACTAGGTTGGCCTGTGCTATGTCTTGGATAGAGGAGGGATTGCCTTAAGTAGTTAACTGGTATGAGAAGACCCTGGCCACTATGGTGGGCATCATCTCTAGGCAAAGGGGAGGGGTCCTGAACTGTGCAAGAGTTGAGAAATCTTTTTTTTTAAGATTTATTATTTATTATACCTAGGTACACTGTAGCCTGTCTTCAGACACTTCAGAAGAGGGCATCAGATCTTGTTACGGATGGTTGTGAGCCACCCTGTGGTTGCTGGGATTTGAACTCAGGACCTTCGGAAGAGCGGTCAGTGCTCTTAACCGCTGAGCCATCTCTCTAGCCCCCGAGTTGAGAAATCTTGCTGAGCACAAGCATGTAGACATTCGCTTCTCTCTGCTCTTGACAATGGCTGTGTTGTAACTAGCTGTCTCAGATTCTTACTGCTTTAACTCCCCTGTGGTGGAGCATAACCTGGAATTGATACCTAAAATCCTCCCCTGACGTCGCTTTTCATCACAGTATTTTCTCAGAGCTACAGAAATGAAACTAGTAGAGACTACACAGGTCTAACCAGCTGTTGGGCTAGAAGAAGCCACCTAGCCTTTATGAGGCTCACTTTTTTCCCCATCTGTAAAATGGGAAGAGTGTCTACCTACCTCTTGGGGCCGTAGAGCTGTTGGGTAAGTCGATTCACATGGCTTGTGCGGTACTGTGTCTAGCCAAGAGGGGTTGTGGCTGGGGGAGGGGGTGCCTGCATTTGAGGTAGGATAGAGGGCCTCACTTCAAGACCCACCCTAGTGGAAGAAAAGCTAGCTGTATAATCATGATGCACTTAGAGCTGGGGATCCTCTGCTTTAGCCCCGACTCTCAAAGCCTGGCCTGCAAAGACCACATCCCTCTGTGTCCTCAGTCAGTCCCCTAGTCCCCTCTGTGGCCCTGGACTGTTCCTCCAGCTTTGGCCCTGATCTTAAACTGTGGTTAATCACCATAATCACCACCACCACCATCATCATCACCACCACCACCACCATCATCATCATGGGTAGCGCTCAGATCTGGAGAAAACGTTTCCAGTCATCCTTCCAGCATCTGGGTTGCTAATCGGTGATCTCATCAGTCCCTTCCTCGAGTAGCCTGCCACCTGATCATAGATGATCAAAGATTATCGAAGCTGATGATCGGGGTGACAGGGAAGAAAAAAAAAAATCTGGCATCCAAAATGCCCTTTACGAATGAAGAAAGGGGTTCCGTTATGGAGTGCACTTTAAAGAGTGTGAGCCGACCCTCGCAGAAAGCGTGATAATGAGCTGACAAAGTAGCAAGTGGACAGACGGCAGGTAAGACACACACACACCGTGTACAGGAAGCTCTATCCGCCTCCTCACAGAGCTCAGGCTTTCCTTCCCTATTCCCATAGCTCCTTGGGTAGAAGCCTCCTCCTAGAGACCCATCCCCTTCCTCCTTCCTCCTAAAACGGCCCAGTCTTCTGGGAACCCACCGAGCTGGCCAGCTGTCCTTCGCCTCAAGAAATCCTCTTCAAATCTCTATTATCGCGCAGGTGGTTACAGTTAGGAACAAAGAAGCCAGCTCAACTCCCCCTGGCAACAGGGAGGCAGGGACACTGTCTTCTTTGGTATTTATGTTACCAAAGTGATGTTTCCCAGGCCTGGAAGAAAAACATTCCTGGCTAATGATGCTGGCCAGAAACTTGTTTAGGCCTTGAAGAGAAGGTGAAGAGAATTCCTCCTAACCACAGTAAAAAGAATTCTGCTGCCTGCGCTATTCCATCAAGGGTGAACCCCAAGGGATGAGGGACACGTGCCCCCAGAAAGCAGATAGGAGAGGGTAAATGCCACGTGATTTGTGAGGCCCACCCCCCCCCCCCCGCAGGAAACTTTCAGGAAAGATGAATCCAAGAGAATGTAGGTTCAAGGATATTAAGGTCAGAGGAAGGAGGAAAATACCGGTTACTTTTTTTTTTGCAGGGTGGGGGTGGGGGCGGGGGTGGGGTGGGGTGAAGTGGGGTGGGGGTAGACCAGAGATCCACCACTGACCAAGCCTGCTCAGTCCGTCAACAGGTTCTCCAGCGCAGGATGGAGGATTAAAAAGATTTATTTTTCCCCAATCTGCTTTTGATACCATTTTAATTACATGCAAGCAAGAAGGTCAAACAGTACAATAAACACAAATAGTCAGTCAGGCAGTGGTGGCTCGAATCTTTAACCCCAGCACTTGGGAGGCAGAGGCAGGTGGATTTCTGAGTTCAAGGCCAGCCTGGTCTGCAGAGTGAGTTCCAGGACAGCCGGGGCTACACAGAGAGACCCTGTCTTGAAAAACAAAAAAACAAACAAACAAAAAACAAAAAACAAAAAAAAACCCCAAAACACCCACAAATAGTCAAGGAACTAGCAAGGCAATAAACAAAGTCCCCCAATTTGCAATCACTCTTTCTAAGGCCTTATCAGGATGACTAAGATATCTGGGTCTACTTCCCTGTTCTAGCCCAAAATCAGATTCTTGCCTGAAGCCTACTTCTTTGTTCTAGCCTAAAATTAGATTCCTATCTGAACTTACTTCCTCGTCCTGGCCCAATGTCAAACTCCTGCCAAGGGGCCCCCCAAAAGCTCTCCACACACCAGCCTCTGCCTCCAGAGTGCTGGTATTGAAGGCATGTGCTACCATGCCCAACTTTTTTTTTTTGAAAGATTAAAAGTACATTATCTTATATATGTGGATGTTTTGTCTCTTCTGCCCGTGTATGTCTGTGCAGGAGGTGTGTGTCTGATGCTCCTGGATCTGGAGTGAGAGGTGGTTGTAAGCTCTAAGGTAGGTGAGGGGAATTGACCTCAAGACCTCTGGAGGAGCAGCCAGTGTTCTTAACTGCTGAGCCATCTCTACTGACCCATGGGTTACTTCTTAATGAACGCTGACTTTCTAACGGCAATGATGAAAAATCTGTGTGGTGGATTTTTTTTAATGCCCCTGGACTGGACTGTAGTGGTGGTGGTTAAGGTACATTGTCTCTTTTGCTTACTTTCCCATGATAAAAAATAAAAACAAAAACAAAAACCAAAGCACACATACAAGCTTTACATACCAAAGGGACAGAGACTATATATGTGCAGACACATTTCATATGAAAATGCTTGAAGAAGTGAGGCTATCACAGGGCACTTGTTTAGTGTATAGAGGTCCTGGGTTTCATCCCAACATTGGGGAAAAAAAAAAAGAAATGAGAAATGATGTCTCATCTCTCAGTCAGTCAGTCAGTCAGTCAGTCTATCTGTCCCTCTCTCTCATATACATGGTGGCATAGATCTTTAATCCCAGCACTAGGGAGGCAAGAGACAGGAAGATCTCTGTGAGTTTGAGGCCAACTTGGCCTCCATATTGCCCTCTAGCAGAGTCAGGACTACAAAGAAAGCCCCTGTTTCAACCAATCGACCAATTAGTTAATCATCAATCAACCAATCAATAAATGCCACATACCTTCGCTCTAGCTAAACTGCCCAGATCTATGACTGTTTCCCCGAGCTTTAACCATCCCAGTGGGAGAGGGGATGTTCTAAATAAGGACACTGTGGGATTCCCTCCACTATTACGTCTATTATTATGTCTTGGAAACAATGACCCCCTCTTCCAGGGGAAGGAACACGCTGAAGCCCTGAATCCAGCCATAGAAGGAACCCAATCCCTCCCAGAAAGCGACTTCACACAGTTCTGCCAGTTTAGCAGACCTGTGGGGGGACAGGCTGGATCACATCTTGACCCAGACTGCTTAGATATAAACACCACTTGCCTATATGTGGGCAATTCGCAGCAGCAGCAGCAGCAGCCTGTAGCTCCAGCTCCAGAGAATCTGTTGCCCTCTGCCCCTCACGCACACAGACCCTGACATGCACTTAGAGACTAAAGTTTAATCAACCTTAAATATCATGCCAGTTCACCAGCATTGCCTTAGGGGTCATTGGCCCATCTTGCACACAGTCTCCACGATCTAGGTAGAGGGAGGTTTGGGGCTCACCACACCGCCTTCGACAGAGCACCTCACTCTCAGGATAAATGCAGTCGGTCTTGGTGGGCTCTACACGGTGGATTCAAACAACCAGCAAAACAAGTGGAGGGGTGGGGTGTCAAAAGCTTTGGTTTTAAAGACTTTATTTTATTACTTATTTTATACATATGAGTACACCACCATTGCTGTCTTCAGACACACCAGAAGAGAGCACCAGATCCCATTACAGATGGTTGTGAGCCACCATGTGGTTGCTGGGAATTGAACTCAGGACCTTCGGAAGAGCAGTCAGTACCCTTAACCGCTGAGCCATCTCTCCAGCCCTGGTCAAAAACGTTTAAAGAAGTCAGATGTGGTGGCACATGCCTGTAATCCCACAAACTTGTGGGGCTTGAGGCACGGGGGCTGAGACGTGGAAGTCAGCCCGGCTACATAGCTAGAACTTGTTTAAAAACAGTAATACCGACAGCAGATGGGCTTGGAATGTGGCCCAGTGGGTAGAGCGCTCGCCTAGCAGGCATGATCAGCGGTTCTCAACCTATGGTTGTGACCATAAGCAAACACATTATGGTTTTAGGACCTGCCCCTTCCCCAACCATAAATCTATTTTCATTGCTACTGAGCAAGTGGTGGGTGTCTGCTGATATGTTTGCTGATGGTCGTAACCCGTGGGTTCAGAACCGCTGCCCAAGGTTCTACCCGCAGCAACGCATAAACTGTTATAATGGTGTTTGCCTATAACTTTAGCGCTTGGGAGGTGGAGGCAGGAGGATCAGGAGTTTAAGGTCATCCTTGGCTACATAATGAAGTTCGAAGCTAGCCTAAGCTACTCAAGACCCTGTCTGAAAAACAAAATAGGACTTTTTGGTTTTATTTTATTTTTTTTGTTTTCTAAGACAGGGTTTCTTTGTGTAGCCCTGGCTGTCCTGGAACTCACTCTGTAGACCAGGCTGGCCTCGAACTCAGAGATCCACCTGCCTTTGCCTTCTAAGTGCTGGGATTAAAAAATTGCCTCTGTATTACATTTGTATAGACTTTCATTATTATTATTATTTTTTAAAAGATTTATTTATTTATTATATGTAAGTACACTGTAGCTCTCTTCAGATACCCCAGAAGAGGGCATCAGACCCCATTACAGATGGTTGTGAGCCACCAAGTGGTTGCTGGGATTTGAACTCAGGTCCTCTGGAAGAGCAGTCAGTGCTCTTAACCGCTGAGCCATCTCTCCAGCCCTAGGCTTTCATTGTTGTCCCCTGACACATAGTAGATACATGGAGGCTTTGTGCAGATTACATACAAATGAAATGCCACTTTACAGAAGGGGCCCGAGTCTGCTTGGACCAGGCCTGCTTGGCTACCACAGTCTAGCAGTGACTGAAGTAAAGAGGTCTGAAGAGAGAACAGTGTATTTGGAAAGGATGAGCATCTAGATATGGGGCCCCAAAACTCCCCAAGAACCAGATGATTTTCATGAGAGAAAGAAGTAGTGAGAAGATGGCCCAGTAAGGTTAAGAGCGCCTACAGTTCTCTCAGAGAACCAGAGTTCAGTTCCCAGCACTCACATCAGACTGTCAGAGCTACCCATCACCTCAGCTTCAGGGGATCTAATACCATCCCTCTTCTGGTCTTCAGGAGTACCTGTACACACAGGGCACACACACACAGCCACAAATACACAGAAGTTAAAAAAAAATTAAAAAAAGGAAAAGAGGGGGACTTAATGGACAATGTGACTGGACAGGAAGCTCTCAGGGGTCTGCTCAGTGGTAATTAACATCCATGGTTCTCCGAGGAACTTGCATTTTAAAAGTTGTAGTATTAGCATGGTCTGAGGGTGGATGTTTTAGCCTCTCAATACCTAAAGGCCACTTTGTCAATCACTTGTGCAGGCCCAGGTGAAGATTTGATGACATACTTATTTAAATATCTTGTCCGTGGCAGCTTCTGAGGATGTGAGAGGTGCCTCAGTGGTTAAGAGCATGTACTGCCCTGTAGAGGACCTAGCCAAGCCCCCATATTAGGTGTTTGCAACCTATTGCATTTCTTGCTCCAGGGGATCTGGCGCCTTCTGCTGGCCTCCTCTTGCACCTGCACTCACATGTTCATACCCTCCCACACTTCAAACGAATCTTACAAACTTTGGACAGTTTTATTCTTGCGTAGGGAGGCACTGGGATCACCTTCACCTACTCCCTCTCTCACCCCCTCCCACTTTTCCTGACACCTTCTTACCAAGCAATCCCTCCCCAACTCTGCCAAGCCTAGTCACAGCAGACAGTCACAGCCACCATGTTCTCATGATCACAACCGCCCTAAGTCAGTACACCACAGTACTCCTCCCAACCCTCCATTCCCAGCTGCATTTGAGGCCTGCTCTGTGGGAGGGAATACATTTCCGACACCGCAGAACTAGTCTAAAGCTCCCTATATCTGGGGAGGCCCTAGGAGGAGGGGAATCTAACCATCAATGTTTTGTCAAATGGACATGTTTTTAAACTGCCTTCTAAATATTTATATATTATGTCGTAGACTAGTATAGCTTCTGGCCTTGGTCCAAAGAGCTTCTTTTGGCAGTTTGGGATAGGCAGTCAAAGTGGGGGACTCAAAAACTGGCCAAAACGGGGAGAATACGTGATTTCTGAGAGCTTGGCCCCAAACACGAGAGTCAGCAGTTTTGAAAACAGTAGCCTTCCCTGGCTTTGAAAAGCCAACTAAACAACTGTTATCTGAGCTGTTTTTGTGAGAAGAGCCAGCGGGGGGGTGGCGGGGTGGGGGAGGCTAAAGATATGTAGCTCAGCAGTGGTGTGACCTCTGATCCCTGTGACTTTTAAAGTTAACTAAAAGCAAGTGACCTCCCAGAACACAGAGCTTGGGGGCATATCCGGATGTTTCCTCAGGCTCATGAGAAACCAGAGATCTGGGGTGTCTCAGGGAGCCTCCCCTGCAACCCCTTCCTCCACACTGACAGACAACTGCAAACACATTTTCTTTTGGCTGGGTCCAGCTCCTCTCCTACCCGGGATCTTTGCTGACAATTCCATTTCCCTGCAGAGCCTGCTCAGTGTGCAAGAACACACATCCCATGATCTCAAACCCGATGAGCCCTTCTACCCACAGGTCCCTGCCTTTCCCCTGCTTCATATACCTAAGTGGTATATGCTATGTTGGATAACCTGTTGCGTGCGGCAGGAACTCACTCAGAAGCTGGCTTCGGAAGCAGCATGTCTTTGTCCAGTGTCCTGTGAGGTCCCTGAGAGATGGGCTCACCCTCCCTAACTCTGTGACCCAGAGGAGACAGAAGAGCAAACTAGGCCAAGAGCCAGAAGGCTGTGTCCTGGAGGCAACGCATTTCACGCCGAGGTTACCATCGATTAGCTCATGCTAGAAGAATGCCTGTGGTGGAGGGAGAAGCTGAAAGATGAGCTAGGGAAACAAAGCTCCAATAGGAGCTCCAGTCGGCAGCCTCAGTTTCCCCACTTGATGTCAGCTGTTTTGAGCCCCTCATCTGATGGTATTTTGTTCATACTATCGCTTTATCATTTTATTGTGGTTTGCTGTCTACCTAATCAAAGTACTCATTCAAAACCCAAATCATTGCCCTAATACATATGGTAATCAATCAACCAATCAACCAACCAATCAATCAATCAGTCTTAGCTGGAGAGATGCGCGGCAGTTATGAGCACCGGCTGGTCTTCCAGAACCCATACGTAGGCTCACAGCTGTCTCTAGCTGTAGACCTATGGGCTCCAATGCCTTCTTCAGGTGTGCAGATTTGCATGCCGACAAAAGGCCCGAATACATAAAATAAGTACAAATCCAAGTCAGGGCTGCCGCAGACCATTCTCTGGACTGGACAGAGCAACGGACTGTGACTGCTGAACTCTCTCTGTAGCACAGCCAGATTGCAGGGTTTGAACCCCTGTTTGGCAGTCTTATCTAAGAAAGGGAACACTTACATAGGATGTATTGGTGTTTCCTAAGGAGGAGAAGTTCACGTTACAGTCCTTATTAGCTTCATGCTGCAGAGGTCTCTTCCGGGAAGATGGTCAAGCCAAAAATAGCAGGGATACCATCCAGCTAGACTCAGCTATCCACTGAAACCAGGCATGGGCACCCCTGTAATCCCAGGAGTTTGGAGGCTGAGACAGGAGGCTTGCAACTTTGAGGCCAGCCTGGGTTATCTAGTGATATTCTATTAAAAAAAAAAGTCAAAGGCTGAGGGGACTGGGGAGATAGCTCAGTAGATAAACTGCTTGCAAACATTAGGACTCAAATTCATTCCTAGAATCCATGTCAGAAATGAAAGGAGAGGGCTGGAGAGATGGCTCAGTGGTTAAGAGCACTGACTGCTCTTCCAGAGGTCCTGAGTTCAATTCCCAGCAACCACATGGTGGCCCACAACCATCCGTAATGATATCCGATGCCCTCTTCTGGTGCATCTGAAGACAGCTGCAGTGTACTCATATACATAAAATAAGTAAACAATTTCTTTAAAAAAAATTTTTGAACTGGAGAGATGGCTCAACGGTTCAGAACTCCGACTGCTCTTCTGAAGGTCCTGAGTTCAAATCCCAGCAACCACATGGTGGCTAACGACCATCTGTAAGGAGATCTGACACCCTCTTCTGGTGTGTCTGAAGACAGCTACAGTGTACTTACATATAATAAATAAATAAATCTTAAAAAATAAAGAGAGAAAAAAAGTTTTAAGAAAAAAAAAGAAAAGAAATGTCAGATGTGGTGTTAAGGGCTTGGTAGTTCCAGTTCCAGGGAGGTGGAGGCAGGTAGGGGAAGGACCCTGGACTTTTGGGCCAGCCAGAGGAGTCAGTGTGTCCAGCTTAGTAAGAAACCATGTCTTAAGAATTAAGGTGCATAGTCTCCGAGGAATGAGAGTTGTATGTGTATGTGTGTGTGTGCGCGTGCACATGTATGTGAGTGTATGGGCATACACACACACACATGCGCACACCCCCCCCCCAGCACACACACACACTTTACCTGCACATAAACCACCACAACCAAGAAACAGCAATTCAGTGTTAGAGTGTGCTTGCCCTGCGTGCACAAGGCTGTCTGTTTCATAAAAAAAAATAAAAATAAAAAAATAGAAAATAAAATAAAATCAATTGAGGGACTGGAGAGATGACTCAGAGGTTAAGATCATCCACTGCTCTGGCAAAGGATCTAAGTTTGGCTCCCAGCACCCATGTTAGGTGGGTCACAGGCACCTGTAACTCTAGCACTGGGGATCTGATGCACTCTTCGGGCCTCAGGGGGCATTACGCTCACGTGCACGCACACACAGTTGCTAAAATCCCTTCCCTAGGGAAGACATAAACACCATGTCTTCCTCCTCCTAAGGTCCTAATGGCAAACTGAGGCACGGTCCCACCGGATGGGGAGCCAGTGCCCTTTTGAGCCTTTCTTATGAAGATGCATGAGTGGGCTTAAAGCAGCCACACTAGGGAACATGTACCCAGTGTGGATGACGGCCTTGTAGATGGAACCCCTTTCCAGACCTCCCTTCCTTGTATATTCTAGCTCCTGACTTGGGCCACCTGCAATTAGGGCAGAATTGAATACATGTGGTTGGGAGGAGGAGTGGCTACAAGCGCCAGTCCCAGATCTCCCTGTCCCCCTCCTCATCAGTCAACAAGGCAGCTGGGAGGATTCTTAGTCGTAGGGCACAGCGGAACTCCTGAAGATGGCTGCAGTTTGGCTCCCAGGACAGTTCTGTGCAAGACACACGTAGGCACATAATTAAAACGACAATCTTTTTAAAAGTTGGTCAATCGTGCTGCTGGGGTTTTCGAGGGCCCCCTCCGATCTAGAGAGCTACATGGGTGGTCTAGTCAACCTGTCTTTCCCTTCCTGGCTTGTCCTCTCCTTCCCCTCGCCTTCCTCAAGTGTCCCTGAAGTCACCTTAAGGCTGGCGTCTTCCCTCCATCCTATTTAACCTCCCTGCAGGTCTTCTCCATTGGTTTTGCTCTCCTTCCCCTGGAAGGTGAGCCTTGTTGGCCAGTGTCTCCTCACTAGATTCTGACTGGGAGGACCAGAATCCCAAAAGTGACCACTTGGACTGTATTGCTGCATCTGAGGAGAGCTAGAGTCTTGGAGGATCAGGGTCAGGCTATGGAGGTCAGGACAATGGTCCCAAACATGTCCCCTATGATGAGGCCTGGCAGCTGATGAATAGGTCTGCTCTTGTAATGGTGAAAGAGGCATCTCAGGTATGAGCAAAGCAGGAAGTTTTAGACAGACCTTGTGCTGAGTGACCTGGGGCAGTGTCATTACACAGTCTTCCAGGAGGAGGGTGTGTGTGTGTGGTGGGGGAAGGGTCGGAGAATAGCTGGTGTTGAGAAACAGTTGCTTGAGCGAAGCTGACCACGGCCAGGGAATTGATGAAACTTCCAGAAGCTAGAGAAGGCAAGGAAATGCTTAAACAGCAACAAAGTCACCCAGTTCTCCCTCCTTCCCTCTCTTCTCTCTCCATTTTCTTTATGGTCTAACTGTGGAACCCAAGGTCTTATGCATGCTCGCCCATCACTCTACTCTCCCTCTGGGTTACATTTGTTTCAGCTTTCTAATGCGACTTTAGAGAAACAGCGTTCACACACAGGTTTAAAACAATGTGTCAGGGCAGGGGGGGTGGTGGTGGTGGTGCTGGGTGGGGTGGAGGTGGAGGGGTGATCTTTAATCCCAACCCCCAGGAGGTAGAGACAAGCCGATCTTTGTAAATCCAAGGTCAGCCTGGTGTACCTAACGCAGTTCCAAGTCAACCAGGGCCGGTTGACTTATCTCAAACAAACAAAAAAGAAACAAAAAAACTCCCGCAAAGCACTTATCAGCTCTGGAAGCCAAGAAGTCCCTAGTAAGACTTATGGGACTGAAAAAAAAAATGGGTACTGATAAGCCAAGCTCTTTCTGGGATGGTGGGATAAGAGCCTGGCGACTTTCCCAGCTTGTTGAAGACTCCCACGGCCCTGCCTGTCACGAGAATTTTCTCTCTCAGGGAGTGGGGAACTTAAATAACATCTGCCTCCTTTCCCAGGGTCCGAAGGACAAACGATACTTCTCCTCCACTGGAGAACCAGGAGTTTGGGGCTGACTTACAGGTCGGTGGGTGCGGAGATACAGGCACATGGTTTACACCTGGCATCCTGCATAGACAATGAAGCCATAGTGGCTGCATAGATGGACCTCTCCTCCTGCTCTTTCTCTACCTATATACTCTAGCCCCTCCCCAGGCACAGGCTGCTTCCCAGCAGGGCAGAATTGCCTACAACTGGTTGGAAGGCTGGTTGGATACTCAGGTGCGGTCTCATGTCTCCCCCCACCCCCATCCCCTCTTTATATGAGTAAGGTCAGTAGTTTATAAGCCCAGCTGTGACCATCTTCCATGAGCAGGCCCACCTGAACTCCTAGAGATGGCGACAGTTTGGTTTGGAGGTTAGTCCTGTACCGCACTGGATTCAGAGCCTTGCCCTCCAACCTTTGCTTGCAATGGTGTGGCCACAGAGGAGGAGATTTCAGTCTGTTACTTGGCGTTTCAGTGGCGAGAGGTAACTAATACGCAATGGCGGAGGAGCCACGTTAATATATGGACAGAAGAGAGAGAGAGTTGCCAAGAGGCTGGGACTGACAGGAAGGATGATGGGTACCGACTCTAGAAAGGAGAGAATGAAGGGTTAATCCCAATCCTCCATTTGATGGGGTTTCAAGTCACCATGGAAACACACCACTGGGCATATATGGGAGGGCTTACCCAAATTACGGTTATTGAGATGTAAGGACCAACCCTAAATGTGGGTAGCACCACTCTGTGGGCTGGGGTCCCTTTCTGAATAAAAAAACAACGAGGCAGCATGCTGAACACCACTCTCTGGTCCCCATGTCACCAACTACCTCCTGCTCCTGCCACCATGGTGCACAGTACTCCTCAACTACAAGCCGAACCAACCTTTCCTTCCTTAGGTTGATTCTACGTTACAGTGAAGTGTAACAGTAGAAGGGAGGCTCGACAAAGATGGCGGAGGCCAGGGGGTGCTGTTGCGCATGCGCAAGGGTGAGGGTGGAGGTGGAGGCGGCGGGGCGGGAAGCGGTGCTCCTAAAGTCCTAAGGGAGGATCAAACCAGCAGAGAAGGTTTTGGTGAAGCTGGGGAGGAAAAGGAGGGGTTCAAGGTGCTGGTACCCAAAGCGTGCACTGTGCGTGTTGAGCCGAGTGGTTGACTCGCCTTGCCCTCTCTGGTTCCCAGGGGCACTGGGTGCCTTTGGCCGAAAGCACAGCAGGTGGTTTGCATGAAAGAGATCTTTGCAGAAGGGAAACCTGGGGCAGTGCGTGCATTTTGAGGAACACGATGTCATTGGATTTAGAGGCACAAGGGGAGACTTCTCCTCCTCCTCCATCGATCTTGCACCCGAATTTGCTGCTGAAGCTGCAGGAAGTGTCTTTTTAGAACTTTGTAAACCAGATTCAGTCACCCGCTCCAACATTTAACACACACACTTCGACAATGGCTGATTCGTCTCTGAGACTTTCTTCCCAGCTGATAGTGGTTTTATCTGGTGATAATCCTGTGGGGGCGGAGAGGGGAAGGGGGCAACCATAACCCTGGGAAATCATCCTGGGAAGTCTTCAAATCTTGCACACAGCAAATTAAGGGAGGGCTGAGACAGTGAGTCTCAAGTCACAGGCTGGATATTATACTGTTTAACTTGATCATAAATATGCTCAGTGTGTGTGTGTGTGTCTCATATGCACACCTGTGTATGTGGTTGCCTGTGTGTTCCAAGGTCAGAGAATTTTTTGTTTGTTTGTTTGTTTGTTGTTTTTTGAGACAGGGTTTCTCTGTGTAGCCCTGGCTGTCCTGGAACTCACTCTGTAGACCAGGCTAGCCTCGAACTCAGAAATCCCCTTGCCTCTGCTTCCCAAGTGCTGAGATTAAAGGTGTGCGCCACCACTGCCCACTTAAGCATATTTTTAGTACTTGAATGGGAAGCCCATGTGTGTATCTGTGACATGATACATGTGTGGGGTCAGAGGACAACTCTGTCAGCCAGCTTTCTCCCTCAGGTGGGATCAAACTCTGGTCATCAGTCTTGTGGCAAGCACCTCTCCCCATTGAGCCACCCCACTATGCCCAGGGGAGGCCCATACTCTAGAGCAGTGGTTCTCAGCCTTCCTAATGCTGTGACTCTTCTATACAGTTCCTCATGCTGTGGTGATCCCCGGCCGTGACGTTATTTTCATTGTGACTTCATAGCTGTAATGTTGTTAATGTTATGGATGGCAATCTGTGTTTCCCAATGGTCTTAGGTAACCACTGTGAAAGTGTTGTTTGACCCCCAAAGGGGTTGTGACCCACAGGTTGAGAACAGCCGCTCTAGACTGATCTCCAGTGACTTAACATATTCTTTTTTTTTCTTTTCTTTTCTTTTCTTTTTTTTTTTTTTAAGATTTTTATAGTACTTGGGAGGCAGAGGCAGGCGGATTTCTGAGGTCAAGGCCAGTGTGGTCTACAGAGTGAGTTCCAGGACAGCCAGGGCTACACAGAGAAATCTGGTCTTGAAAAACCAAAAATAAATAAATAAATAAATACAATTATTTATTATTATATGTAAGTACACTGTAGCTGTCTTTAGACACACCAGAAGAGGGCATCAGATCTCATTTCGGATGGTTGTGAGCCACCATGTAGTTGCTGGGATTTGAACTCGGGACCTTTGGAAGAACAGTCCTAGGTGCTCTTAACCAATGAGCCCGACTTAACATATTCTTACCCTCCCACCCCCATACCATGTGCCTTTTCTTGTGAAGTTTCTGTTTTGGTGTAAACTTAAAATGGTCACCTGGTTGTCAGGCAGCAGGAGCTCTACAGTTGGGAGACATATCCTGTTCAGTTGTCCCTGGCCAACTCTGAGGCTGGACCTGACCAAACTCCAGCCTGAGTAGGTGTTAGGTGGGAAACTGGTTAAACACGCAGATGTGGAGTCCTGATCCAGACCCACTGCTGCTGGGCAGCTGGGGAAATTTCAGGAACTGGCTCTTTATGTGACCCAAGAGGACAGAGAAAAGTCAGTATCATGTTGCTTCAGGGAGAGGCTGCTCACACCCAGAGGGAAATAAGCTGGGGAAATTGGAAGAGGCAGAATTCAGGACTATTTATTTCCCTATCAGACCCACTCAATGCCATCTCATCCATCCCTTCCTGTTCCATCCCTTCCCTTCCTGTTCCATCCCTTCCCTTCCTGTTCCATCCCTTCCCTTCCTGTTTCATCTCTTCCCTTCCTGTTCCATCCTTTTCCTTCCTGTTCCATCCCTTCCCTTCCTGTTCCATCCCTTCCCTTCCTGATCCATCCCTTCCCTTCCTATTCCATCCCTTCCCTTCCTGTTCCATCCCTTCCCTTCCTGTTCCATCCTTTTCCTTCCTGTTCCATCCATCCCTTCCTGTTCCAACCCTTCCCTTCCTGTTCCATCCCTTCCTGTTCCATCCCATCCCTTCCTGTTCCATCCCATCCCCTCCTCTTCTATCCCTTTCCTTCCTGTTTCATCCCTTCCCTTCCTGTTCTATCCTAACCCTTCCTCTTCCATCCCATCCCTTCCTGTTCCATCCCATCCCCTCCTCTTCTATCCCTTTCCTTCCTGTTTCATCCCTTCCTGTTCTATCCCAACCCTTCCTCTTCCATCCCATCCCTTCCTGTTCCATCCCATCCCCTCCTCTTCTATCCCTTCCCTTCCTGTTTCATCCCATCCCTTCCTGTTCTATCCCAACCCTTCCTCTTCCATCCCAACCTTTCCTTCCCCTTCCTGTTCCATCCCATCCATCCCTTCCTGTTCCATCCCACCCCTTCCTCCCTATTCCATCCCTTCCTGTTCCATCCTATCCCAACCCTTCCTCTTCTATCCCATCCCTTCCCTCCCCTTCCTGTTCCATCCCATCCATCCCTTCCTGTTTCATTCCATCCCTCCCTCCCTATTCCATCCCACCCCTTCCTGGACAGGCTGATTCAAGCCCCAACTCTGTCATCTACTATGGTTGACATTGTATAACCTACTTGGTTTCCCTATGCCTCAGTTTCCCAAGCTGTGAATTAGAGTGAAGCGCCACATGCTGTATAGCAGGATGTATCCTGTCCTTAAGAGACACATGACTGTAGGTTCATGCCAAGACACCCTGTGAAGACTGGCTTCTCATCTCCATTAACCATTGGGCTAATTGGCTAATACCTTTTGTAACCCAGCAAAGAACAGGGCATGAGTGCTCTTGCCTGGCTCCTGCTCCCTATCTGACCTTCATCTTGCAGTGGGTCTTGAATGGGAGGTTCAGGGACAGGACTAAGGAATTAGGAATAGTGTGTGTGTGTGTGTGTGCGCGCGCGCGCGTGTGCGTGAGCATGTACATGCTACAGGGTACATGTGAAGGTCAAAGGACAACTTTCAGGAGTCAGTTCTCTCCTTCTATCATGTGGGGCCCAGTGATTGATCATCAACTTTAGCAAGGACTTTACCTATGGACCTATGTCACTTGGTGCTGTGGAGTACAGGAAATTAGTGTGAGTGCCCTCGGGGATGTATGGAGGAAAAGAGCGTGTGAAGACGTATCCCCGTCCCATGTCACACATCTGTCCCTTTATAGTAACCGCCTTGTCATGCCATCTGATGCTTCTCCATCAGGCACTTGGAGGGACTTTACATTAAAAAAAAAACATATGTATATGAATGTTCTGCCTGCATATGTCTGTACACCACATGCATGCTTGGTGCCTGTGGAGGCCAGAAGAGGGCATTAAATGCTCTGGAACTGGAGTTGTAGGTGGCTGTGAGCTGCCATGTGGGCACTGGGAACTGACCTCGAGTCCTCTGCCTAAGTACCTAGTGCTCTTAACCACTGGGCCATCTCTCCTGCCTCCTTATAGGAGCTCTTGAAGTCTCTTTCTTGTGGAACTGGGCCTGAAACCATCTAGGTTTGAGCTCTGGGGTCTTCAAGGCTGATATATGGGAGGAACGGCTGTGGCAGTGACTGGGAGGAGCAGTATTGTGGAGGAGGGTGGCCTGTGCATGGGGACTGGAGACAGTCCCTCCCTCAATCCTGCCAGCATCCAGGAGTGTCCTCCCTGGCCGTTTGGCTAAAGAGTACAGTAGCCCAAGAGAGACTAAAAGATAAAACCCAGTCTGAGAATCTTCATCTTTCCAACAGCACACCTGCATGAGCTTCCTGGATACCCAGCCCATGACTGTGGTTAAGGGGATGTGTGACATTCCAACCCAATACAACAAAAGACACCAGTCTGCAGAGTCAGTCTGCTTTTTTCTTGTTTTTTTAATAGTTTAACCATAATGCGAACAAGCATAAGTAGACTTTGTGTTGGATCCCATAAAATGAGAAGATGAGGGTTATCTGGAAGAGAAGCATGCGAGAACACAGGCTGGACAACCTCACGGAGGGCATGGGGGGGCGGGGGGCGGCGCTGGAGCACACGGGACACGTGGTAGAGATTAGCAGCATAGAGATGCCAGAGGTGGGCGGGGGGCATCCGAGTTTCTGACAGCTTAAAGGCGGTGAGATGGAACCCGGGCTCTGTCCATTCTCCCCAGCCTCCCTGTAACCCCACAGTGAACACCCCTCTGGGTGTAACCTGACCCCATGTCGGACTTGGGACTTAGAGCAAGCCACTGCTGAGCCTGGATCGGGTCAGTCACACAACCACAAGGACAACACAACAGGACAGCAAAAGTGGGGAGATAGAACTCAGGGCACAGAGTGGGGGATGGGGACAGGGATAACCTCAGACCCAGCTCAAGAGAGGGAGTCTCAGAGCATCTATCTAAAAACCACATAACCACTCTCTGGCTTGGGGGCTTTGCTCCATCATCTTCCACAAAGCTTTTGGATCTCGGTTTGAGGCAGGTAAGGAAAGCAACCGTTGAACTGAGGCGAGCTCTGCTGACCTCCTTCAGATCTGAAGGCCCCACAGTATCGGGTAAACAGTTCTATGGCCCCTGAGACCTGAAAGCACTGACTTCCTGGTCTAAAGGTTGAAGGTCCTGCCTGTCTCCCCAGGAAGCACTCACTACTTTCTAGTGACCTTTGTGGCTGTCACACATGGCAGGAAGTTGCTAGTGACATCTAGCAGGAAAGGTTACAGACACTGTTCAATCCGCACCCTGCAATACCCAAGACAGCCAGGGCTATGAAGACGCATTCAGCTCTAAACAACACAGAGGCCAACGTTAGTAGAGGTCAGTTCCTGACCTGACTCATCTAGGAGACAGAGGTTATCAGTTCCTAAAGTCAACCCCGCTTCTGCCTTCCAGGGACACCTCATTAGAAACTGCCTGCCCTGGGTCGGAGATGCCCAGTTATCCAGAACCATTCAGATATGTCTGAACCAAACAAATTCATAAACACAGCTGAGGTACGCTCACCTGGGTATCGCCCTTATCTCTGATAGGTTGATATACTTTGCTGAAATTCTTCCAACAAGAAGTGCTTCAGATTGCAGATTTTTGATTTTGTAATATTTGCATATTCGTGACAGAGTTATTTAGCAGATGGGAGCCACCTCTAAACATGAGATTCATTTATGCTTCCCATCTACACCTTACACAGACAGTCTGAGGAACTTTGCTTGCCAGGCTGGGATGGAATGCAGGATTCTGCAAGCTAGGCGAGCTCTACCCTCGAGCTTCATGTCCAGTCTACATACTCTTTGAAATACTTTTGTAGATGAACTGAAGTTTTTGCTTGTGGCATCCTGTTGGTGCTCAAAGTGTTTTAGATTTCGGAGCGTTTTGGCACTGAGGATTAAAATGTCAGACTCGTAATAGAAAAGAAATTCCCTGGGGTCCCCACGCTTGAGACACGGTGTGCTCAACTTCTCCTCTTGGGTGCTGTTCCCTCTAGGTGGGGCCTGGCAGTGAATGAAAAAAGAGAGCCAAGCTGGCCTGGACCTCCCAAGGTCCCTGTCCATGAAGGCCGTTTGCATTGGGTCCCTTTGCCCATGGCTTCCAGTGAAAGGCTCTGTGTGGGTGGGTGTGCATGTGTGAGAGCAAGAGAGCGAGCGAGAATGAGAGAGACAGAGAGAGAGAGGGATCCCACAGGGATGGGATGAGGTTTAGACATCAGGGACAGAAATCTTCCATTTTGCCTTGAACTGGAACCAAATCTCCACTCTTGCCCTGAAGCAGGGGGCTTTGTCAGGGAAACCCACACCCTTGGCCCTGTGTTTTCTGGCCAATTCAGCTTTCTTCCTTTGTACCGACCGAGGCCTGACTCAACTTCCTTCCCCAGCCAGGGCTGGGATCTCTCTACTCTGTCTTCACTCACTACCACAGACCAGTACCAAGTCTTGCTGACTTAGCCTAAGAATCCAGTAACTCTGCCCGCCTCTCCCCTCCCTCAAGCTAGTGGTGACAGTAATCTTGCTGTTGGGACGGGTGCTGTCCACCAGTCATGGAAGCTGAATGTGGTATAAAGCAAAGGGAAGATGGAAGCTAATCAGAGCGTGCGTTGGTACTGTCAGGGTGCATTGTCTTGCTCAGGTACAATCTGGAATCAGACCTTCTGCATAAACAAGGCAGCAATAGAATGTGGGTCAGGTCTGCTTGCATCATAGTGGGACCTAAACATCTCCTCCTGAATGCAGGGAAGCCCTCTCCTCTCCCATGGGCTGAATTTCTTGGGGACCGTGGCCACAGGAATAGCAGAGAGCGTAATGGCCAAACCTACTCTTGTGAAATGGGGTTGGAGCTACTGCTAACCTCATAGAAGGTAAGGTAAACAAACTAGCTACACTCACTCACTCTGGTCTCCTATTCTGAGTCATACTTGTTGCTGGCTGTGGGCTTGAACTAAAGACAACCAGCAGAGGGCAGTATCGACCCACCCCGGATAAGCTACTTAGGGCATTTTGGAAAAGGAGAGAAGGGTAGCCAACTGATCTCCAGCCTTCTAGCCAGGAGCTAAGGAAGCTGCCAATGTCAAGAGTTCAAATGTCTTTTTAAAAATATTCTCTCTTGGGGGTTTGGGGACACAGCTCAGCCTGACATGTGTGAGGTCCTGGGTCCCATCCCTAGCACTGATAAACAGAAGTCCCTCTTGAACCTGGTTATGTAATGGTGTCTTTGGACTCTGGCAAATGACACAGGGCTTCCATCTGTCCACTCGTTACTGGCAGCAATATCCGGGATATCCGGGGGTGGGGTGGAGCCAGTCACAGAGGAAGCATTCCTTATTCAGAGGTGCAAGAACCACTCATGCATGGGTGCATGCAGTTAGGCTTGCAGAAAGAGGAGAAAGAAGGCTCTTCAAAGGAGATTGGACACAGCAGTTCAGATGGGGGGGGGGGAAATCAGCTATATCTCAGGCATTCCCAGAGGTTTGAAAGGTTGAGAAGAAAGTCCCTGGGATTATGTTGGAGGAGGTCACTGCCTAACCTTTGGGCTACAGAAGGTAGTTCTGGGGTGCTGGGGGCTTAGTCTCCACAGGCATGGAAGACCAGGTAGGAAACACTGGTACTAAGGTAGGGTGGGTGAGATTCTAATTAGGACCTAGTCCACATCCTAGTGATAGGATAAGGTGGGGTTGTCCAGTGCCACATGAGACCTGTCTCTGAACTCTGGGGAGGGGACTAAAGGCTGGGATGTAGAGTGCTTGCCTAGCATGTAGGAGGTCTTGACTTTGAGCCTCTGGCAAGATCATAAACTGGATGTGGTAGGGTTAGGAATCAAAGGTTGAGTTCGAAGTCAGCCTGGGTAACAGGAGACCCTAGGAAAAAAAGAAAGGAAAGAAGGGAGGAAGGAAGGAAAAGAAAAGAAAGAAGGAAAGGAAGGAAGAAAGAAAGACAAAGAGAAAATGTGGGTGGGATTGGAGCCCTTAGGGTTTTGGACCCCACAGCTGTGAAGTCTTCAGCATTTTCTATTTGACAGTCCCCATCCTTAGCATTAGGACAGAAGGCTCCAGTTCAGGGCATAGAGGAAATGGTTATTATTATTATTATTATTTTTGTTTTCTGTCTTTTTTTCTGACTCACAAAACCAAGCAGGAACATAGAACATGGGACCCCAGAGCCAATCTCTCAAGTCTGGGGACCCTGAGGGTTTCTTGACTGTCAGTACTCTCTGATGTAACGTTTATTTGTTTGTGTAATCAGATAAGGGACCACCACAATGCCTCAGAGATGGTTACCTTTGAGGGCCAACTAACTGGTCATGACTAGAGTTCTGTTACCTATATTGCTCGTTTTTGGGGAAGGGAATTATTGTCAAGCAGGAGGAATGAAAAGCAGCTATTCTATTCTTCCATATGCCAAGGCTCCAAAGCACTAAAAAAGGCCCATCCAGTCATTCAATGAGGACAAACTTAGGAGGGTTACCCAAATACCTTGGATGGCTAAGACCTTACTCCCAGCATGCTTCCCAGCACGGCATAGCTGCCGGGCCCACGGCGGGGTTGCATGGGGAAGACAGCCGAACATCCCGTGTCTCCAGGTGGGGATGGTGAGAATGGGGAGGGGCTTGGCCGATCCATTGTCTGGTTAAATTTCCCAGACAGACCTCTGCTGAGAGGGGTCAGACTCTGAACACCTTGGATTCTGTGGTTGGGTCCTCCACAGGGATGCCTTCCTCTCCATGTGTGCCTGTGATTAGTGAGGGGGCCTGATGTGTTTCAGGGAGGCTGACGCAGGCCTGTCATGGTGGACATGGGTGGGGTTAACAATATCTAGGAACACGTTTCATGGCACTGAATATCTTTCACGAAGGCAGTGAGCTCACAGGTAAGGTTAGCACACATGTGCAGGCAAAATGACAGAGAATGACCTAGGACACACACACACACACACACATACACACTCACTCTCTCTCTCTCTCTCTCACACACACTCACACACACACACATGCACACCATCATAAAAAGGATGAAAAGGGGCTGACATGGCCAAGGGACTGGCTCAGGGTGATCTGAGACCCAGTGCCAGCCACCTTCAGACCCCAACAGGAGTGACAGCCATGACCCAGTGGTTTCATGCACCTCAACCTGCCCTTGGCAGCAAGCAGGTGGGGAGGGTGTGGTTTGTAAGAGCCACTGCGGGTACAAGGGTGATGCATCGCAGCCCAAGAGTCTAGGAGAAAACCCAGGGTTGGGATTGAGAGAGCCCAGAGCGGGAAGAAGGACCAGGACGTAGCAACAGGACAAGGGGCAGGGTGGGGCCACTCGTGGTCCCGTGGGGAAGGTTCAGCCGTGTGTGTCCGCGTTTAGTCAACCTGCGGCCGTCCTCGCTTGGGCACTTGGGGCAGTCACCCCACATCCCATGGGGCAGGAGGATCCAGTTAGGAGCTGAAAACCCTGTTGGACAAGAGAAGGCATTAGTGGCGTGGAAATCAGTCTCCTTAGCTTTCTTCAGGGATCAAGGTGGGACAGTGGGGTACACTTGTAATCCTAATGCTTGGGAAACAGAAGCAGAAAGAAAGCGAGTTCAGACCAGCCTGGGCTGTACAGACTCTGCCTGGAAAAGCAAACCGCAAACCAACCATAAACAGACCAGATGCGACGGGAGGGAGGGAGAGAGAGGTCTCAATGGTTCAAAAGTACTTGCTGCTCTTCTAGAGAACTTGAGTTCGGTTCCTAGCACCTATGTGGGGCAGCTCACAATTGCCCCTAACTCTCCAGGCACCTGCACACGTATGCACACACGTGGATGCACACGCAGCAATAACATAAGTCGAAATGGACAGAGAGTGGAGACAACTGAGTTGTCCAAAGGAGGGACGGCAAGAAGGCTCGGGTAACAGCCACTCTGACTGGGAAAGAGAGAGCCGAGTCCCACCTGCTTGAAGGGGAAGAGCAGGGGGCAGGGGGAAGGGGGAAGGGATAAGGGGGAAGGGATAAGGATAGGTAGGTGTGGGCATCAAGATGCTGGTTTTCTTGCTGCACCCCGGTAGGGAAGGTATAAGGAATGAAATTCCACACTACTGCTTTGGGCTGCTTCTGGCATTTCCTAAAGGCTGAGTCAGGTTGTAAAGATACTATCTGTTTTAATTGTATCCCTGAGAATGTCCCCTGTGACTTCTAGGGTAGGAGTCCAGGGGGGGTGGGGGTGGGGAGCATCAAGAGCTACAGTGTTTGTTGGCGGAAACCATCGTTCCACAAGGGGCCACTCTAGACAGGTGTCCAGAGCAGGCACCACCAAAGTCTGGACCCTAGGAGTCCCCAGAGGGCTTGCTAACCCCTGTACCCTAACTTTTGAATGCCAGACTCACAGGACTGGGGTCACCTGGGAATGTGTACCCCTTTCTTTTGTTTTACTGAGAGGAGGTCTCCATGTGTAGCTCAAGCTGGCCTCAAATGGGCAACCTTCTGCCCTGGTAGCAGCAGGATGGCAGCCACGAAATTTGGTCTGGGACACGCCCCCCACCGCCAGTTTGGTCTGGGAATCCCGCCCGCCAGCTGTAGCCCCTCCCCCCAGGCGTGGACGTGACTTACTCGTCTGCGTCTTTTTTGCTCTCTTCGATGAAGGCGATGGACTCAGATCTAAGGCGGTTGGTCACTTCATACGTTCTGAGGGTGACTCCAAAGATGTCCTCGTGGTACCGGTTGTCATCCTATGGACAGAAACAGCCAGGGGGTGGATCAAATGGCCGGAAAGGGGCTTGGAGAGGGACAGAGAGAGAACATATACCTAGAGAAGACAAAGGCTGAGATGAGGCTCTAAGGCTGTGGTTAGCAGTGCTCCGCCCTTTAGTGCCTGGGTGACAAAGAATCTGTGGGGTATTTGGGAAAAGGGTGGCCGTCTTGAGGGTTCTGAGCATAGAAGAATCAAGCTCTGGGAACATACCATACATTCCAGAAACAAGGTCATAAAATCCCCTCCCAAAGGATAGCCCGGGGATGACCACAAGAATGGGGACATATCTTATCTCAGGACGGGCCAGCTGTGCAGGGCAGCCCTATCTCATCAGGACAGGAATGCAGACCACTGACCACCTGGCACAAGCTAATTAGAAGCTGACCCCTATGACCTCCCCAGACCCCCCACCAATAAAATTTTTGATTACCTAACCCACTCAGAGGGACTAACATAGTAGCCAATCAAAGTTATGCTAATGTCACTGCTTTGGCCCCTGCCAATCACAGTAGAGATTACCTAATCTTCTAGAATTTCTAGAGAGTTCCCCCAGTTCCCCGTAAGGTGCCTGGTGTGCCTTTGTCTAGGGTCGCCATTTTGAAAAATGGTTGACCCCCCACACACACACACACGCTGGTTGTTTCTACAGAATAAACACTCTCTGTCTTTGCATACTATCTGAGTCTGGGGTCTTCCTTCAGCGATTTTTGGACCCGTACACCAGCAAGCCCGAATTAAGTATGAAACGCTCCCACTGATTGGTCCCAGCAGATGGAGAGGAAAAGGAAGGCAGCCGTGGGGCTGGGGAGGTAGCCTGTGGTACAGCACAAGACCTTGGCATGCACAAGACCCTGGGGTTTGTCTCCACCATGGGGTGCGGGGGCAGACTCAGAAGTGATGGGAGCCTGCTTGGCAGAAGTGAGGGGTGGGTTGGTCAGTTAAGAATATTATTATTTAGCAGGGCAGTGGCGGCACACGCCTTTAATCCCAGCACTTGGGAGGCAGAGGCAGGTGGATTTCTGAGTTTGAGGCCAGCCTGGTCTACAGAGTGAGTTTCAGGACAGCCAGGGCTACACAGAGAAACTCTGTCTCAAAAAAAAAAACCAAAAAAAAAAAAAAATTCAGAGTGATGTTTTGGTGGTTTGGAGGATAGCATCATCATATTCCCAATGAGGGCAGTGGCCAGGAGCTTGGCTTGGCGAGTAGGGCCCATGGTATACTCAGTTCTAGTACCCTGCTCCTGCATCAAGGCACACAGTGTATTCAGTTCTAGTACCTGGCTCCTGCAGCAAGGTCCACATCTGTTCATTTCCAGTGGGGGAGGTTTCTCTGCCCTAGTCTGCAAAGATCCTAGGAAGCTATCTAATTGTTCTCAATGTCAATGTTCTGTGTCAATGACACCAAGGGTGTGGCAGGCCACAAGGCATCCCTCCTACCTGGCATGTCTTTTTCCTTCCTGCTGAGAATGTGTTTGTATCCATGTCGGTACACGAGTGTGTGCATTTCCTTTTTTTTTTTGGTTTTTCAAGACAGGGTTTCTCTGTGTAGCCCTGGTTGTCCTGGAACTCACTCTGTAGACCAGGCTGTCCTTGAACTCAGAAATCCACTTGCCTCTGCCTCCCAAGTGCTGGAATCAAAGGCGTGCACCACCACTGCCCAGCCCGAAGATTTATTTTACTTATTACATGTAAGTACACTGTAGCTGTCTTCAGACACTCCAGAAGAGGGCGTCAGATCTCATTATGGATGGTTGTGAGCCACCATGTGGCTGCTGGGATTTGAACTCAGGAACTTTGGAAGAACAGTCAGTGCTCTTAACCACTGAGCCATCTCTACAGCTCTGACCTTGCATTTCTGATCCTCCAGTGGTAAGGCATTTTCTCAATTAGTGATCAAGTGGGGGGAGCCCCTTGTGGGTGGTGCCATCTCTGGGCTGGTAGTTTTGGGTTCTATAAGAAAGCAGGCTGAGTAAGCCAGGGGAAGCAAGCCAGTAAGTAACATCCCTCCATGGCCTCTGCATCAGCTCCTGCTTCCCGACCTGCTTGAGTTCCTGTCCTGACTTCTTTTGGTGATGAACAGCAATGTGGAAATGTGAGCTGAATAAACCCTTTCCTCCCCAACTTGCTTCTTGGTCATGATGTTTGTGCAGGAATAGGAACTCTGACTAAGACAGCGAGGTGATCAGTCACATAGTTGGGACTCTGTTGGGGAAACTGTCATGGCCGCTAACCTAACCTTTGAGCAGAGTAAGAAAAGGTCTTTCCTTTGGGGCAGTCACACTCCGCATCAGGTGCACTGTTTAGAGAGCAAACATAGCGGCTTTCAGTTCAGTTCCATCTGCCCTCTTTAGATGACACTTTTTGTTTCTTTTGGCAAGACCAGGTTTCTCTGTTTCATCCTGCTGTCTTGAAACCCACTCTGTAGACCAGGCTGGCTTTGAACTCACAGTGATCCACCTGCCCCTGCCTCCAGAGAGCTGGGATTAAAGATGTGCACCACAACCTGGTGGATGAGCCTTTTTGAGAAGTGCAAACCATATGCAATCAATTGCACAGGGGTTCAGGAAGCACTCAGTTAGGATTGCATCTGCGAAACTCCCCACAGGTCCACCTAATGTCATTTTCATACTAGAGCCTATAACTATATTTCTGGACGCTGGTCGCCAGCTGTCACTCACCCTCAGCCTGCTGATGAACACACCAGCGTCCTCCTCTGAGAGTTTCCCCTTCTGGGTCATTATGCGCTGGATGGCTTTGAGGACATCGGCGGCCATGGTGACGTCCCCACAGACATAGATGTGGCCTCCTTGCTCCTTCAGGGCGCGGTACACAGACTCGGCCAGCTGCTCCTGCAGCACGTCCTGTACATATTTCTGCAGAAGAGGGGGACAGTGAGCTGTGGCCGCTGTGAGAGGCTTCTGTGCTCCACCCACCAGGAAGTATGACGCAGGGGCTTGTGGGGGGAGGGAGCTAGATTGTGAGCTAACCTCGGGAGAATGGGATGAGGGACTAAAAAGAGTGAAACGGGACCAAACCACCATGTGTGAGTGAGTGGATTCCAGCCTTGGGTAGCTGAGGACCCTCTGGGGAGATGGAGAGTGCTCCCTAGATCTGGGGGAGTGCTCCCTAGATAACCTCCAGGGGGAGCACCCCAGAATGATGGTTCATCTTGAGTGCCAACTTGATAAAACCTAGAGTCGGCTAGGAGACAAAATTTGGGGTGTGACCGTGAGGGAGTCTCTAGACTGAGTTAACGGGGGTGGGTAAACCCAGTCTGAAAAATGGGTGGCATTATTCCATAGGCTGGCGTTCTTGGCTGGATAAAAGGATGACTCAAGCTGGGTACCAGCATTTATCTCTCTCTGCTCGCAGACCCCAGCGGCAAATGCGACCGTCTGGTTCAGGTTCCTGCTGCCACGCCCTCCTCGCCATGACGGACTGTGTAGACTGCATTCCCTAACCGTGGGTTCCAAGGAAACCCTTCCTTATTTAAGCAGCTGTCACCATCAAGTATTTTGTCACGGCCATGAGAGGAGTAACTGAAACGCCAGGACCCTCAGCTACCTTCTCCTTTCCCCGAGGGGTGGTGGTCACCTTGGGCAAAGTAAGGGGGTTGCCAGCCCCCCCGTCCCCTCTTCCACCTCCTCAATAAGCGGCTATCCCGGCAAGGATGGAGGTGAGGGGCAGGCTAGAAGCTTGAGGGCTGAGCACAGAGGAGTCCACTGCAGGGTTTAATGGGCCAGAAACTCCTCCTATGTGTGGCTGCCGTTCAGCTGGTGACTTCTGTTGTTGACTGCCACCCTTGAGGTGCCAAACAACCCCTTTCCACATCCTCTGACTGTTCTTCTCCTGTACCATTAGGTCCTAGCCTGGTCCCTGGGATCTCCAAACTGCCCACAAGTCCGGCAGTTAGAGCATCAGTTCCACGGCCCATGTTTATTCTGATTAGTGTTGTCTCTTACGGACTGTAAAATAAATATATTTTGAACTTCTTTTTTTTTTTAAAAAGATTTATTTAATTAATTAATTTATTTAATGTATATAGGAGTACACTGTAGCTGTACTGGTGGTTTGTGAGTCATCGCGGGGTTGCTGGGATTTGAACTCAGGACCTCTGGAAGAGCAGTCAGTGTTCTTAACCACTGAGCCATCTCTCCAGCCCCTTGAGCTTCCTTTTTAGTTTTAACTCATTAATTTTTGTTTGTTTCTAGTATTACTGTGTAGCTCAGGCTGGCCTTGAACTCAAATTTTTTTTTTTTTTTTTGCCTTAGCCTCCCATGTACTGGGATTATAGCTGTGGGCTACCAGGCTCACCTGGGCTCTATTTAAAAGGTTTTGTTTTTGTTTTTTTTTAATTGTTGAAAATAATCACAACACAGTACATTTTGTGTTAAAGTATATAGTTATTTGGGAGGTAGAGGCAAAAAGATTACAAATTCTAGACTGGGTTAAGCTAAGGAGCGAGTTCTGTGCCAGCCTGGGCTACACATAGCAAGATCATATTTTGTAGCTGTTCAATATTTTCAAGGGACTCAGCCCCTATCAGGCTTTCTGAGGACAGAGCAGATTTGGGGGTCGGGGTAACACACTCAGAAGTGGGGTGTCTTAGTTTCCCTTCTGTTGTGATGAAATACCCTGATGAAAGCAACTTGGGGAGGCAGGGTTGGTTTTTAGTTCAGGGGCATCCTCGTGGGGACACCACAGTGGCAGGATCAGGAAGCAGTTAGTCACGTCGTCCACAGTCAAGGGCAGAGAGGAATGGGTACGCGGTGCTCAGTGCTCAGCCCTCTCCTGTCTTTCATTCAGTCCAGGGTCCCGGGCGTGACATGGTGCTGCATACATTCAGACTGAGCCTCCCCCTCCCTCCCTTGATTAACCCAATGCTAGTCCAGACAATCCCCACGAGCCCCTTCTCCTGGGTGATTGTAGATTGTTTCAAGTGGACAATAAAACTGGTCCTCATGTGTTTGTGTGTGTGTGTGTGTGTGTGTGTGCATGCGTGCATGTGTGTATGTATGTATGTGTGTATGTGTGTGTGTGTGCGTGTGTGTATGTATGTGTGCACACTCGTGCATGTGTGTGATGTGACACGCACAAGCATACTCATGCTTGCACACTTGAGGGCGTCCCGGTGTGGGTTACCTTTGGCCTGTCGGGTTCCCGGGAGTAAGCAGTGTACAGCTCTCTGAAGACGCCCTTGTTCTTGGCCTGCAGGGTCTCCTCTCTGTAGATATGATCTATCTTGGATTGTCGACACCCGAAGACCAGGACCATGGGGCAGGGATTCATTCCTGGGGACCGGGAAGACCCAGAACACAGATGGCTCTGATGCCCAAGTGGGCAGGGCGGTTAAGCAGTAGGAGCTGAGGTGCTGGGACCTCAGGGCATGACATGCCTCGGACAGCTCACATGCATGGGGCAGGGGGCTAAACACACAGGTGTCTCCGTTTATTTGCATCTGCACACACAGACAAGCAGTGTCTGTGGGAAACGGGGAATTCCCTAGACATCCCTTGCCTGGTCTCACTCCATTCCTATGCCCAACCGACACCTTAGCAGCCTGCTATTGGAAAATGTCCAGAGCCTAGACTGGAACCTGATGGTCTGCATCTGAGTCCCAAGTCTGTGTGACCCTGAACACTCCAGCTCCCTCTCAGGACTTCAGTTTCCCATTTGAAAATGGAAGCACCAGCTTCCTTAGGATGTGAGGGAAATGGGAATCCCAGGGTTCCCCCGGGTATGAAGATCTCATGAAAAATAGCTTTCTCTAGAAGTCCCTATACATCAGTTACCTCTCCACTTAATACAGACTATAGTTTAATTCAGTTGTTTGATGTGCAGTTGGGGATACAGATTTGGTGTGAGGGCCAATGGCAATACCCACAACTACCTCTTGGGGTCACTGTTCTGTCAGAAACACAGTTCAGTGTGAGAGACAGAGCTAACATCTACCATCCGTCTGTCTATCCATCCATCTATCATCTATCTATATATCATCTATGTATCTAACATCTATCATCAATCATCCATCCATCCATCTTTCATTTATCATCTATCAATCATCTATCTATCTATCTATCAATCATCTATCTATCTATCTATCTATCTATCTATCTATCTATCTATCTAAATACTTGCTGTCCCAGAACGAACAGTCTGTCCGTCCGTCCGTCCATCCATCCATCCATCCATCCATCCATCCATCCATCCATCCATCTATCTATCTATCTATCTATCTATCTATCTTTCTATCTATCTTAATCCTTGCTGGCCTAGAACTATCTTATCTCATCTCATCTGTCTGTCTGCCTGCCCCTCCCTCCCTCCCCCTCTCTTTCATCTATCTTCTATCATCTATCTTCTATCATCTATCTATCTATCTATCTATCTATCTATCTATCTATCTATCTATCTATCTATCTTAATCCTTGCTGGCCTAGAACTATCTTATCTCATCTCATCTCATCTCATCTGTCTGTCTGTCTGCCTGCCTGTCCCTCCCTCCCCCCTCTCTCATCTATCTTCTATCATCTATCTATCTATCCATCTATCTATCTATCTATCTATCTATCTATCTATCTATCTATCTATCTTAATCCTTGCTGGCCTAGAACTATCTTATCTCATCTCATCTGTCTGCCTGCCTGCCCCTCCCTCCTCCCTCCCCCTCTCTCTTATCTATCTTCTATCTATCATCCATCTATCTATCTATCTATCTATCTATCTATCTTAATCCTTGCTGGCCTAGAACTATGTAGACCAGGCTGTCCTGAAGTCAGAGATCCATCTGTCTCTGGGTCTTGGGGTTAAAGACATGTGCTAGCACACCTGGTCTAGGTTTAAATTTGTGTTAATGCTGTTCTTCTATCTTGTCCTGTTGGGCTCCTCCTTTGTTTGATGAGTCTGCAACTGGGGATTGTTTCTCTTTCTCCCAAACCTGAACTTCATCTCACATAGCAAGACCTAATTCTTGCGACCATTCATGAGGCAGTCACACACACACACACACACACACACACACACACACACACACACACACACAAAATCCATTTGATAAGGATGCACACCTACCCTTGGTGGAATATTGGGCTTTTGGGACCAACTCTTAAGTCAAAGAAATATCCTCTGAGGATAAGATTTCAGGCTCCTAGGACAGGCTGTGTTGCAGGTCTGTTTGAGTGGGCTGTTCAAATGGCACCTGTGGCCACATGGGTGTGGCAATCCCTCTTCTCCCTTCCCCTCCCCTCCCCAGGCAGTGAGGTAGAGCAGGGGCCCTGCATCTTTCTCTGGGTCAGGGGTCAGGTCAGTGGCCCCTGGACCATTTCGTTTATACCTTTGTGTTGGATGTCAAATTGTCGCTGTTGCCAAAAGCTTCGGAAGGGCGCGATGCCGGTGCCTGGGCCAACCAAGATGCAAGGCACCTGGGGGTTTCGAGGCAGGTGGAAACTAGGGGCACTGGACAAAGAAGAAACAGAAGTTTTGCTATGCACTGCTCCAACCCCAGGATGGAGCCCAGGGTAGCCCAGGCCCCCTTTTAGAGTAAGAAGTCACAGATTAGAGAGATTTAAAAAGTAAGGTTCTTGGGGTTTGGCTCTTTTTCCATTCCCCACTGCTTCTCATCAGGCTAAGTCCCACAGACAATGAGCTTGAGCTAACCTGGACTTTCCGTGTGTTCTGGCTCTGGGGATAGGGGGGCCTTCTGTTGGGGGGCTATTGTGTGCACTGTAGGAGTTCAAGTTGTACCGTGAGTTCCTACCGGCTTGACGTCAGTAGTAACTCCATAGTCATGACAATCCAAGATGTTTTTGAGCGTCATCAAATGTCCCCAAGGTGGCAGAGGGAGTAAAATCACCCTCGGTGGAATTTTAACTTAAAAAATTTTCATATATATATATTATATGCTATATAATTATATGATTATAATCATATGATTATATTATATATAATCATATATATTATATATATAAATTTTATATACACATGTATATACATGTATAAGTATGTATATATGTATGTGTGTATGTTTGTGTGTATGTGTGCATTCGGAGGTCAGAGGTCAACACTGAATGAATGCCTTTCTACCGTTTTTCTACTTTATTTCTGAGCCAGGGTTTTTCACTGAACCAGGAGCTCATTGATTTACCTTGGCTAGTCGCCACTAAGCTCTGTGGGTCCATCCATCTCTGTCTCCCCAACCATACACTGGGGCTACACACTGGGATTACCCTGTGTCACCCTGCCTGGCTCCTAAGTGGGTGCCTAGGATTTGAACTTAGGTCCTCACATTTGCACAATAGGTACTAGACCCACCTAGCCATCACCCCAGGCCCTGATTTCAGCTTTCTAGTCCAGTCTTGAGAACTGGTCTTTCCCTCATCGGCTATGAGGTCTTTAATCAGGGGGTTGCAGACACCAGCGCCTACATAAGCCTGCCTGGGGTGCTAACATGTCGGTTCCTGGGCTATGTGGTCAGGCTAGGCTCAGGTCTCTGGTTTGAAAACCAGCTCTGTGAGATTGATGTGGACAGTAGGTGGTCCAGACCACTGACACTCCGCCCTCAACAGGAGAAAAGAGTGGTGGGCTAAGTCAGTGTTGGAGTAGGGCTTCCACTGTATATGGAGTGAGGGTCCCAGCTCAGGACAATCCTTAAAATGGGGAACCACACCCCCATCTCTGAGAGATTGGAGTGAAAGCCAGAAGCAGAAGCATAACCCAGGGGACAGCTCAGCAGATGGAACACCTACTGTGCAAGCCGGATGACCCCAGTTCGATCCCCAGAATCTACGTAAAGGCGGAAGGGGAAAACTGACTCCATGAGGTTGTCCTGTAACCTCCAAATCTTTGATACTCATATATCACACACACACGCTGATTAAAATGAAAAAACAAAAGATCAACTTGGTATGCCTTTCACCCTTTCCTTTCCACCTTGAGGGCATATGATGATGTCTGATGATGTTTTGGGTTGTGACGTCTTCAATGATAGGATGCCCACGGGTCTGTGCAGCCCATGAAGGATGGGATCACCATTTCATGGTCTTGTACACACGTATGTATTGCCAGGATACCCAGCTGACTGTGAGTCCCTTGATCCTGTCTTCCTAACAGTGCAGAATGATGCAGGACCTTGGTGTTACTCCTGCTTCCCCTGGCGCATCTACCTAGACTCCTTCAGGCTGGTCCCTCATACACTCCAACGCACGGCATCAATGCGTTGATGGCAGACGGTCAAGCACCTCTCCTCACCAGCCACTCACCCTCTCACGAAGCAGGGGACTACATCGTCAGCCTGTATTCGGTTGAGCCAGGAGGAGCACACCCCGTGGTGAACCGGTCCTTCTCCATCTAAAAGGATGAGCAAGGGACCCCCATCTCATTACGTCTCATTACGTCAGGTACTGTCTCACTTCCCGGCCCCAGCCCCAGTGAAGTCTCTCCCTGCTCAGTGGAGGAGGCCTGTTCTACCTGCCGATCGAGGTCTGAGAAGATCAAGGGGATCAGAGCAGGACTCGGGCTCCCGAACACACACCTTGCCTATTTCGAACCACACTCAGGGTTTGCTCAGCCATGGGAACACACAGCCTGCTGTACTTCTTTGCTCTACTCCCTGGGGCTTGGCTGGGGGCATCCTGCAAGATTAGGGACCTGATCCACAGGCAGTTTAGGGAGAGACCTCCAGATACCTCTCAGGGGAAAATACAGATGCAAGGTTCTCCCAGTTAGAGTTTCCCCAAATGCGCACCTCGGGTGTGGTAGGAGACAATGGCTACGGTGAGGTGCACCTCGTCGGGGTACATGTCTGGAGAGGAGCTGATAGAGTAGTATCGAGGCTGTAGCAGCGATAGCTGTGTGAGGAGAAGCGTGGCCGGCATCTGGATGGACGGGAACTCCTCTAGTACCTCCACCATCGTGGGGTTCTTACCCCATTTCCACTCCTCATATTCCTGGAGCCCCTGTGGCAAGAAAGAACAGAGAAGGGCCTTGAGTCCAGGTCCCAGATTTCTTGTGTGACCTGGAGGAGGGTCTGGGAGGAGGAGAACTGACCTGAGGATATTCGGTACCTACGGTGGGGCATGGCGCCTCTGGCTTTGAAATAGATGGGCCTTTAATGGTTGTGGTTCAAGCTGTGCCCCATACGCTTATGTGTTTGGACACTTTGTTCTCGGTGGGTGGGCAGTGCTGTTTGGGGAGTTGTGGAATCTTTAGAGGGCGAAGGAAGTTTGTTATTAGGCGGTGGGGCATTAAGTATTACAGTCCAGTCTGTCTTCCTGTTGGCTGTCTGCAGATGCAATGGGACCAGCTGCCCCGTTTCCCGTGTGACTGTGGCCATACCTTCCCTGACAGCCGTTGACAGCGGCACCCTGTAAACATAAGCCTAAGAAAATCTTTCTTGCCTTAAGTTGCCTCTTATTGGGTATTTGGTCAGAGAGATGACCATGGAGATTCCGAAATACCCAAGGCTGGTTAATTTGCTCAAGAGAAACCGACCTATCAAGCAGATCCTGGAGGTTTGTGACTGGGATATGTGGCAGATATGACACCTGGGGAGGACCCTCTGCCAGCTACATGTTCTAACATGGCAGAAGGGGGAGGCAGTTTTCCTGGCTTATTTTTATAAAAATGTTGATCTAACCTATGAGGGTGCAGTCTTTGACTCAATTGCCTTGCGCAAGCCTTCTTCCTTCCTTCCCCTCTTCCCCTCTCCTTCCTTCCCTTCTTTGCCTCCCTCTTCTCTCTGCCTCCTCTTACAGTGCCAGTCCTAGTAATCAAATCCAGTCCTGTGCATACTCTACCCTCTAACTATCAAGCTGCATTCTCAGCCCAGTCCCCACCCTTTAATGCCACCCCCTTGTTAAGTGACACATCAAATCTAACCGAGGGAGTTTAATTTTGATGTGAGAACTCTAGGTGCCATAGAGACTCACTCTGCAGCAGCCTAGGCTACCATTATCCCATCTCTCAGATGAGGCCACTGAGGTCCGGAGGCCTGGTCAGCTAGGACTAGGCTTTGCAACTGAGCTGGGGAGGGTAAACTTTAGCCAGATCAACAGTCCCTGACTGCCACATGCATTGTGTGACATGTGAGGTAAAAATAGTTTTTATAATTTTAAAAGATTTGCTTTAAATGATTTGTGTGTGTGTCTTTGTGTGTCTTGCCTTTTGAATCTTTGTGTGCATGTGGGTGATTTCTTGCAGAGGCCAGAAGAGGGCGCCAGAGTTCCTGGAGCTGGTATTTAAGATAGTTGTGGGTCCCCTGATGTGGGTGCTGAGAATTGTACGCCAGTCTTTGCAGGAATAGCAAGTTCGTTCTCATTCGTGTTCTCTCTCTCTCTCTCTCTCTCTCTCTCTCTCTCTCTCTCTCTCTCTCTCTCTCTCTCTCTCTCTCTCTCTCTCTCTCTCAAGGTTTACTTATTATATGTAAGTACACTGTCTCTGTCTTCAGACACTCCAGAAGAGGGCATCAGATCCCATGGTGAGTCACCATGTGGTTCCTGGGAATTGAACTTAGGACCTTTGGAAGAACAGTCAGTGCTCTTAACCGCTGAGTCACCTCTCCAGCCCCCAAAATGATGTTTTTAAAGGTTTCTATTTCCAGGGCTGAGCTGCACTGCCGCTACCCCCACCCCCCATTCCGCCCCCTCAGGTGCTGGAGTCTGCATTACTGACTTCTCTTGCTTGCTGTCTGAATTCCTAACCAGAAGTGACCTAAAGGAATGTGAACTGGTTTTGGTTTACAATTCAAGGAGATATAGGCGCTTGTGGCGTGGCGGCTGCAGGAACGTGAGACAGCCATCCCAGTGTGCACGCGCGCATGCGTGTACACACACACACACACACACACACACACACACACACACACACAGCAGGAATGAACAGGGATGTGCGGCTGGCCTATGAGACCTCAAGGTCCAACCCTAATACCTCCTCCTTCCAGGGAGGCCCTGCCTATTAAAAGTGTCATGACCTCAAACAGTGCCACCAGCAGGGTTGGTGGGCAGGGCAAGTGTTTAAACTACAGGAGCCTGTGGAGGACAATGAACATTCAAAGACTGATCTTTATTATTTTAAACTGCATATAGGTGTGCGTATTTCTCCTGGTGAGTTTGTGCACTTGAGTGTGGGAGCCAGCAGAGGCCAGAGTCCCCATTACCCTGGAGCTGGAGTTAACAGAGTTGTGAGCGTCTGGTGTGGATGCTGAGAACCAAACTTGGGTCCTCTGGAAGAGCAGCAAGTTCTCTTCCCCACTGAACCAACTCTCCAGCCCTACGTTTCACATGAACAGAGCAGAGCAGAGGTTTCATGACCAAGAGTCTCTAGTGCAGGATTCTGAATGGATATGCACCTAAAACTGACTTCCCCCTGACCAACCCTCCCTCCTCCCTTTTCTTCTTCTTCTTCTTCTTCTTCTTCTTCTTCTTCTTCTTCTTCTCCTCCTCCTCCTCCTCCTCCTCCTCCTTCTTCTTCTTCTTCTTCTTCTTCTTCTTCTTCTCTCCTCCTCCTCCTCCTCCTCCTCCTCCTCCTCCTCCTCCTCCTCCTCCTCCTTCTTCTTCTTCTTCTCTCCTCCTCCTCCTCCTTCGGGGTCAGCTTTGTTTTGCAATCCGACTATTTCCTCCCAGCCCCCTCCTCACCTGGCCCATTTTCTCTCTCACAGGTATCTCTGAGAACAATAATTAAAAAATTCCATTCGTCGACTGGAGAGATGGCTCAGTGGTTTAGAGCACTGACTGCTCTACCAGAGGTCCTGAGTTCAAATCCCAGCAACCACATGGTGGCTTACAACCATCTGTTAAGGGATCTGATGCCCTCTTCTGGTGTGTCTGAAGACAGCTACAGTGTACTCATATAAATAAAACAAATCTTTTAAAAAAAAATTCCATTCGTTTATCCTGTCTGGTGACTTTGTGCTTTCAGGAAGAAACGGATTTCATACGAAACTCTCTCTCAAAGAATATTATGCAAAATGTTCCTTCCTTGTACCCACCCCCACCACCGCTAATCACAAGTTTCTAGTCTAAATTATACATATTCTAAACGTTATAAAATCCCGCTAAGCTTAGGCTGCAATGACGGCCCCCCGCTCTCCTGTGGCCATCTGTCTCCAACTCCCCACTTCAGAGTCCCAGCTGGTTTCTGGTGTTTACTTTCACATTTCTTGATAATATGCACTTGCTAATGAGCCTCTCTCTCTCTTGCTACTCCCCCCCCCCAGTCCCTTCCTGGATAGCAAAAGGTATGGCCTCTACTGGGGGCTTGTTTCCTGGGAAGGGAACCCCCTTCCCCCGTGGGAAAGGCTGTGTTGGGTGATCCCCCTGAGCAGGTAAAGTGACTTTATTTTAAATTATGTCATTTCTTAAATTTAAGATTTATTTTGTGTGTCTGAATGTTTTGCTTGAATGAATGTATGCATGCATGCATGTATGTATGTGTGTGTGTATGTATACTGTGAGTGTGCCTGGTGAGTCTAAGAGGTCAGAAGTAGTAGTCTGATTCCCTGGAACTGGAGTTGTGAGCTGCCATGTGGGTCCTGGGAATAAAATGGTCCTGGTCCTCTGCAAGAGCAGCTGATGCTCAAAACTGCAGCGACATCTCTCTCCAGCCTATATTTTTATTTTTTTGTGTACAGGTGTGTGTATATACACATGTGCACAGAGGTTAGAGGACAATTTCCATGAGTAGCTCCTCCTTCGACCATCCATATGGGTCCCAAACTGAACTCAGGTTATCAGAATTGGCGGCAGGTACCTTTACACACTGAGCCATCTTGCCAACCCCACGATCCTCCTGCCTCCACGTCCTAAGTGCTGGAATAACAGGCATCTACCACCAAGTCTAGTTTATGTTACCAGGGATCAAACCCAGGGCTTGCCTGTGTGCTAGGCAAAAGCTCTACCTACTGAGCTACATCTCCAGTCCTAGACACCGTTCTGAGCAAGGCCAGGCAACAGCTTGGGGCAGGCACGTTCATGGTGTCTAGGCAAGGGTCATAAAGTTAATGGGTTCCATCTAATTATTAGAGGTCTCTAGTCTAGCCGTCATTTTTTTTTTTTGGTAGCTACTCTGCACCAGAAAAAAATACCATTGTGACCACACCTGAAACCCTGCCTGTAAACCTGCTGCGAGGGTCTCTGCTCCCTTTTTTTTTCATGCATTGGTTAAGGTGGTGCAGACGAGAGCTCAAAATCACAAAAGGAAAGTGGTAAGAGTTACCACATCGATGTGGATGTGTACGTGTGGTGACCAGAGAGAGCCTGCGTCGGCCACTCTCCATTTGTCAGGTCTTAGAGCCCCGGAGACAGAGCGAATGGACCATATGCAAATGAGAACACGCCCCCCCCTTGCTCACGACTGCCACCTGCTGTGGACAGTTGGAAGAGCATTCTCAGGGCGCCCCCAATCCCAGGCCTCGCAGGGCTCTCAGGACCCACCCACCTTGCTGAGGACCAGCAGCCGCTGCTTCTCTTTCTCATTGGTAGCCAGGGAGGCGAACTGCTGCAGCTGCAGGGGCGTGGGCGGCGTGGTGATGTCCAGGTAGTACTTGAAGGCCTGGAAGATGGTGCAGGGTGGGAGGCGCGATTCATCCTTCCAATTGCTGATGACACCTGGGGAGGCACAGCGGGGATGGGGCTCCAGTCACTTGGTCCTCACCACAGTCGTCACTCCAGGTGTGGAAAAGGTAGCACAGAGAGGTTACGGAATCTGCCCGAGGCTACGCAGCTTTTGCGAGCTCGTGCGTGTGTGCGCACGCGTGCAGACATTCTGGTCTTTTACCTAGCTCTAACTACACTGTGCCCTTGGCTCTGCATGTCCACGGCTTCTGAATTTCAGAGCATTTGACAGAGGAACGAAATCAATGAAAAGGAAAAGTAATCTCATCTCTACCAAACTGTCCAGACATTTTTTTTTTCTTGTTACTATCCCTAAACACTAAAGTGTAGTGACCATTTATATAGCATTTACATTACATTGGGTAAGCCATCTAGAGAGGGTTTAAAGCATACAGGAAGATTCCCATAAATGCTAGGTGAACACAACAATGTACAGAAGTGTTATGTGAACACAAGGTCTTTTCTGTAAGGGACTTGGGCATGTATGGATTCTGCCTCCATGGCCCTTTCTAACATGAGCCCCTGCCCCCCTCATTACCATGGATGCCATAAGAATTTCCATAAGACGCCATGGAACTCCTGGTCTAACATGAGAACTCTGTGGGGTTGGGTTTACTAAGGGAGGGGGCGTGTCTCTTCACAGTGGCTCCTTCCAAGAGGGTTGGCAGGAGGACCTTGACAGATGGCATGCCATTTCCACATTCTAGTTAGCTCCCCTGTCAAGGTGACAGCCATGGTGTCACAGGCTGTCAGGTGTGTCCACCTTGTACTGGAGCCTGGAGCCACGTCTGTGAGGGAAGGAGAAGCTTGTAGACCCATAGCCTTTGAAGGTTCTTCAAACCAGGTGTGGTGCTTTGTGTCTGTGGCCCTAGCACTCGGGAGCGTGAGGCAGGAGGATTGGAAGTTGGAAGTCAGCCTGGTCTACATAGAATAAAGGACAGAAAGGGAGAAGGGGGGAGGGGAAGGGAAGAAGGAGGGAAAAGGTGGGAAGGGAGAAGGGGGGAGGAAGAAAGGGGGAGGGAGAAGGGGAGGGAGAAAGGGGGAAGGAGAAAGGGGGAGGGAGAAAGGGGGGAGGAGAATGGGGGAGAAAGGGGAGGGAGAAAGGGGGAAGGAGAAAGGGGGAGGGAGAAGGAGTGAGGGAGGAGTGAGGGAGAAGGGGGAAGGAGATAAAGAACAGAAGCAAGGAAGGGAAGGAGGAAGAGAAGGAAGGAAGGAAGGAGGCTACCGCTGACACATTTTTTTTTTGGCTGTAGTGAGGTAGGAAGCCCTCACAGACAGGCCAACCACACCCTGGCAGCCGCTCTGCCCACTTGAGGGGGGAGGGGAGATCGAGGCCCTCCTAGCCTTTCCAGCCGGTGCAGCCCAAAGCCTCACCCAGAGCCGTGTTCCTCTCCTCCAGCATCTCCACCTTCACCACGTGATTGGCGGGTGGTGCGTCCTCCAGCCGTTCAATGAGCGCATTCACCAGGTCCTCGTGGTTGCCGGGGAAGACACCCAGGTGGTCCCCTGGCTGGTACTGCAGCTCCTGACTCCCGTTGGTGTGGAGACGCACGAAGATAGTTGATCGACTGCAGGGAACAAGGGGCGTCGTGGGACAAAGTCCACCTCTCTGTCTCCCCCTTGCCCTGGTCTGTCTCTCTAGGCTGCAGAGGCCTCCATCTGTCTGCGCTCCCTGGCTCTGGTCAGCTGAGGCGTGTGACCAGCACTCACCCCATAGCTTTCGCCAAGCTGGGCAGTCAGCTCTCCACCACAGAGCCAGCGGCCAGGTCCTGGGCCAGGGACATCACACTTGTGATGCCTTACCTCCTTTCTTGGGACTGGTCCCCACATTCTCATGGCCTCTCTGGTGTTCCCAGCTCAGTTTTCCCTTCTCATCTCCAAAGCCCTGAGCCCAGTCACAACCTGCTATTTTGTCTGAGGTGTATCTGTCCCCCATATATCTTCCCGCCCCTCCCCCACTTTCCTCCATTACAGTATCCTTGACTTTCTTACTTCTGAGGCTAGCTATGCATTCTAGGATAATAGGAACACCGTGACCTAGGGCATTTATCTACTATGGCTGTGGCTTTATCACCACGACAATGGCTGGCACATAGTATGTTCTGAGTCCTTGCTGGAGGAAGGCACTTCAGGGTTCCCAGGTTAGCTAGTAGTTACTAGCCATATCCTTTGTATGCATCAGGATTCCCTCAGGAACCAGCTGTTCTCCGTAGCTACAGGCAGGATGCCTGATTTATAAAGCTCTATTTATCATTTCTCATAGAATTCCATTCTCATTCTCTCTCTCTCTCTCTCTCTTTTGATGTGTGTGTGCATGCATAGTTGTGACAGTGGCACATACTTGCCACGACACGTGTGGACGACAACTTTAAGTGGCTCAGTTCATTGCTTCTGCTTTGTTGGTCTCAGGGATTGAACTCAGGGTTGTCAGGCTTGGCAGCAAGCACCTTTACCCACTGAGCCCTCTCGCTGACCCTCGGGCTCTCTTTTTTGAGCAAGGTCCATTTGTAGTAGAAGGAAGAGCCGGCCAGAGGCTTAGGGCCTCTCGTGTGTAGATGCATCCGTGGGTGAGAGTGAGGGACCCTAGGGAGAATCCACGCACTGGGTCACCACCTGCTTGGGTCTGTGTGCTTCAAGTTCAGGAGGCCCAGGTGAACCAGCTGGTTCAAGAGAGAATTCTTGGGGCCGGAGCGATGGCTCAGTGAGATTGCTCAGAGGCAGAGGACCCAGGTTCAATTCCCAGGCAGCTCACAATCACCTGTAACTCCAGTTCTAAGGGAATAGGAATTCCCTCTTCTGGCTACTACATGTACACAGTGCACACTCAGATACATACGCAGGCAAAACATCCGCACACACAGAATAAAATAAAACTTAAACCGAAAGAATGAATTTCTTGGGGCTGGAGAGTTGGCGCAGTGGTTAACTGGCTGCTCTAAGTTTGATTCCCAGCACCCACATGATGGCTCACGGCCATCCTCAACTGGAGTTCCAGGGGGATGCCCAGTTCTGACCACCAGGTCCAGGCATGTGAATGGTACACAGATACATATGAAGGCTCAACACGTATGTGCATGAATAAATCCTATTTGTTTTTAAAGAATGAATTTTTTGGCCAGGTGTAGTGATGCACGCCTTTAATCCCAGCACTCAGGAGGCAGAGGCAGGCAGGTCTCTGTGAGCTTGAGTCCAAACTGGTCTCAATAGAGTTCCAGGATAGCCAAAGGCTACATAGGAAAACCCTATCCCCCCACATTCCCCCCAAAAGAAATTTTGTTGGTCCTCAGCAGAGGTCTTTAAACCTATAGTCACTGAGAAGGCTGAGGCATGAGAGTTGCGAGTTTGAAGTGCATTGGTTACTGAGTTCAAGACCAGCCTGAGCAGAATCGTGGGATCCTGTCTCATAATACAAAAGCAAAGTTAAAAGGGGGATGGAGTTGCAGCCCTTACCAGTTAGCTTAGGCAGTCCCTTGCCTGTTAGCTCAGGCAATCCCTTACCTGTTAAGTCTTAGACAGTCCTTATATCCAGAAATTAGCTCAATCTGGATTACAGGTGAAACCAGTTCCCATCTGCCCAAAGGAATTATTTTTCCCACCTCTGGCGGACATGGACTACTTGAGACCTAACATCACCCAGCACACGGGAGTCTCTAGGTTCAATCCCTAGCACCACCAAAGAATGAAAAAGATCACATAGTAAATAAGTACGATACTCAAAGTGTGGTTATTTTGGTTCATTAAAAAGTCTTAAGGCTGGGGCTGGAGAGATGGCTCAGCAGTTAAGAGCGCTGACTGTTCTTCCAGAGGACCTAGGTTCAATTCTCAGCACCCACAGAGTGCCTCACAACCATCTGTAACTTCAGGTCCCTCTTCTGGGGAGATGGCTTAGTGGTTCAAGTGCTTGCTTTGCAAATAATAGCATAAGGTTCATATCCCTCAAAGCCACTGAGTACGACGTGGGCATGGTGGTCCATCATTGATTTTAGCGTCAGAAAGTGGGGACATGGAATCTCTGGGGCAAACTGCTTAGCAAGAGTCTCAGGGAGAGCTCTGGGGTTGACGGAGAGATTCTGCCTCAAAGAATATGGTGGAAAGAGTCCCAGCATTAACTTGGGGCCTGTGTGTACATGCAGGCATGTAGGCACACATGTGAACAGGTGTACACGTGAAAAGAAGAAAATGAAATAAACTTGTACTGGGGGCAGATCTACTGCATGTGAAATAGTATCTACAGATCTAGGTATGGGTTAGCAATGCCGTATGGGTTAATCTGCAACCAGGCCAGTCTGTTCATAGGCGAGTCCGCATCTGGAAGAGCCTGTACTTGGGTAGGTTTGCACCTGGGTGAGCCCGCGCCTGGGTGAGCCCGCGCCTGGGTGAGCCCGCGCCTGGGTGAGCCCGCGCCTGGGTGAGCCCGCGCCTGGGTGAGCCCGCACCTCGGTGAGCCCGCGCCTGGGTGAGCCCGCGCCTGGGTGAGCCCGCGCCTGGGTGAGCTTGCGCCTGGGTGAGTCTGCACCTGGGTGAGTCTGTACTTGGGTGAGTCTGCACCTGGTGAGTCTACACTTGGGTGAGTCCGCACTCTGAGCTGCAGGCTGCCATCGCTCTCCAGACCTCATTCTTTCCTCCTTGCCAACTGGTCTCAGTGGAGGGAGAAGCTCCTGTTCTCCACATGTAAATCACACTTGCATAGACCAAGAGCATTTGCTATTTAGGGATGTTTTTGGCACAACCAAGAGCCCCTTTGTGCTACGAATAGCCACCGATATTAAAAATAGCTAAACTGGCACAAATCTCTGTGTGTAAGTGGGGTGGGGAGAGCGTTAGGCCGTTTCTTGAAGCCTGGCACCCTGTTTGTGATATGGTGGACAGCTTGGGAGGCTTCACTGTGTGTTCCTAGGATTTGGGATGTTCCTTTCCTCTCCCGAGAGGGTCTTGTACTCTCTGGGGTACTGAACTTGTCAGTTACAGCATCTCTCTAGCTCTGATTAGCCTTTGGTTCCTGGAGAAAAGACATCACGCACCACTGTGGTGACAGGAAGAGTTTAGGAGAAGACACCAACCAGCAGGGGGCGCCGCGAGGCCTTTAATTCAGGAGCCGGCCCCTCAAGCACCGTTAACTCCGCAAAAGGCTTTCGAAGCAATTTGCATTTTCTTCCCTACGCCAGAACTTGTTACCAACAGGAAGCCCAAGGACCAGAACCCGCTGACCTGGCTATGCTCAGTTGCTTTCTCCGAAGCCCTGTGTTCCTGGGCAGTAAAGGAGACTGGGCGTGGCCAGCCTGTGCACGGAAGGTGGGTCCAGGTGCCCAGAAGGCGGGTCCAGGTGCCACAACATCCGGGAATTTGCACGAGATGACTTTGCAAGTGACTAACCGGGCATGGGTCTCACGGGCCAGCCTGAGCATCACTTACAGTCGCCCTCAATTCAACTGCATTTTTTATGTTCGTTAAGCTTTGGGGTAGAGATTTTTTTCCTTCCCTTTTCTTCATTCATTCATTCATTCATTCATTCATTCTCTTCCTTCCTCCTCCTTTCCCTTCTCAGACAGAGGGCCTCACACCGTAGCGCAGGCTGGCCTGGAACTCATTATGTAGTCCAGACTGGCTTTGAACTCTCGCTGCTTCAGCGTGCCAAGTGCTAAGATTATAGGTGTGAACCACAACCCATATGGTCCATTGAGAAGCTGCAGGGAGAAGGGCAGTTTGGGAAGCAGTAGACATTCAGGCCTTGTATTTCCCTCTCCTCACAGTCTGTCCTGGCTCATTTCTTTCAGATACAGAAGTGTCACTCAGATACACACACACACACACACACACACACACACACACACACACATTCAAAGACAGACAGACACACATAACATAGTGGTTCAGATGGGTTCACAGATGAGACAAGAATTGCCCAATGCCTCGTGTTAAATAGAAAAATCTAAATATCTAATAGCTTCATTCTACCTGGAGGATAATGATAGCCATGAGTTAGCCACCCTCAGCAAGGCCTGGCCATCAATACACATACATGGAGCGTTAGGCACTGGGGGGAGGGGGAGAGAGGAAGGCAGGATTTTTGTTTTTGTTTGTTTGTTTGCTTGTTTGTTTTTCGAGACAGGTTCTCTCTGTGTAGCCCTGGCTGTCCTGGAACTCACTCTGTAGACCAGGCTGACCCCCAACTCAGAAATCTGCCTGCCTCCGCCTCCCAAGTCCTGGGATTTAAAGGCGTGCACTACCGCCGCTGCCGCCACTGTCCAGCCAAGATGTCTTATTCTCACTGAGGAGTCACTTGAAGATCTCAGAGGGGTCAGGGGAGTGGATGTGTGGCAGCAGTGGGTGGCGTGAGGGAGACAGTGGGCGAAGGTGGCCGCTCTGTGGGCTGGTATTTGAACATATTGAGGACTGAGCACACAAACAGCCCAGCTCAGGGTGATCTAGAGGGAGGGACAGCAAGAGTCTGAGTGTAGAAAAGGGGGCAGCACATGTTAGGAAAGGGGAGACATTGCTTTTCTTTGTCCCTTCGTATTTTACATCGCCAGTGCCTTTCTATGTTGTCCAAGCTCCCTTCAAACTCAGTATGTAGCCCAGGCTGGCTCTGAATGAGTGATATACGCTAGGGTGATCAGGAACTCAAAATCCCCTTGCCTCAGCATTCCAGGGTACTAAAATTAAAGGTATGTGCCACCGTGCCTGACCATGACTGCAGTTTGAGAGAGGCGATGGGTGGATCCCAGGAACCTCCTCAGGACCTTTGTGATCCCTCAGAGACCTCTCCCTGACCTGTGTGATCCCTCAGAGACCTCTTCATGACCTGTGTGACCCCAGGGATCTTTCTATGACCTATGTGACCCCTCAATGACCTCTTTGAGACCTATGCGACCCCAGGGACTTCTCCATGACCTGTGTGATCCCCCAGGGACCTCTTTATGACCCATCTGACAAAGATCTTAGAGAATCCCCTTTGGTCTGCAGAAACCACTGCAGGCTGCAAAGCCGAGAGCTCATCTGCTTCAACTAACATTTTAAAAAGATTTTTTGGGCCGCCTTCTTAAAAAAAAAATTCAACAACACCTGGGTTCTTAGGCTGGGGAGCTCCACTGTAGTAAGTGCGCTTGCCATGAAAACACAGGGCCTGAGTTCAAATCCCCCCTTGGAAGTGAAGAGCTGGGTGAGGTCGTGTGTCTATAATCCTACAGCTGGAGAGGGAGGTGCCTAGGGCTCACCCATCAGCAGTTTAGGTGAATCAATGCTCTCCAGGTTGGGTGAGAGCCTATCTCAAAAAGTAAGACTGAGAATGATTGAGGGGGAGTCTACCTGTCACCTCGGGTCTCCATGCATATATGTACACAGATGCACACACATGCACACATGTACACTTACACATGCCCACAGGTACAAACAGGTACACCTATACATACGAACACACATGCACACACATGGACACACATGGCACACCTGCACATGCATAGAAACATGTACACTTACACATGCACACAGGCACAAACATGTATACCTATACATATGAACACACATGCATGCACACAGGTACACTTACACATGCACACAGTAACAAACATGCACACACATACATATGAACACATGCACACACATGAACATACATGCACACACATGTATACATGCACACACAGATACACACTGCAGGCTGCTAAGCCGAGAGCTCATCTGCTTCAACTAACATTTTAAAACGATCTTTTGGGCTGCCTTCTTAAAAAAAAAAACTGGGTTCTTAGGCTGGGGAGACACACGGTAGTAAGTGTGCTTGCCATGAAAACACAGGGCCTGAGTTCAAATCCCCCCTTGGAAGTGAAGAGCTGGGTGAGGTCTTTTTGTACCTGATTGTACACAGGTACAAATATATGCATCCTTTGCAGATATAAAGATCTGTCTATTGGGACCATCTCTGTCCACTGAAAATTCCCTTTGTGCCCACGAGTCAGCTCTTCCCTTCCTAGGCACGCGCTTTCTTTTCTGAAGTCCATTCTCCTTAGCAAATAATCTCAGTCCTTCATTCTCTCTCCTGCTCCTAACTTCTAGAACTTTCTGTCTCTACTCTGCCCACACTCACCCCATCACACCACTTGTACACATTGCTTTTCCTAATTACCGTTGCCTGTACCGCAAGATTCATTTCCGGGCAGGATGTTCAGCGGGGTTGCTCTGTGAGGGTTACCCGCTGAAGGTCGTTTACTTCCTCCTTGGCACTTTGCTTGTAATTAAGGAGTGCTAGTGGGAAGAATTTGTGAGATCTTGTTTATGGTTCCCTAGGCCAGAGAGCCATCCCTTTGGCCTTGGCAGGTGGATAAGTTACGCTTTTCCACTCAAAAAATTAAACTCTATAACGTATTATCTTAAAAAAAACCTATTTAGTTATTTTTCTTTTATGTGTATGTGGACGGCTGTTTTGTCTACATGTACATTTGTGCGCTACATGCTTGCCTGGTGAGGCCAGAAGAGGGCGCCAGATCCCCTGGAACTGGAGTTATACGCAGTTGTGAGCCACTATGTGGGGTGCTGGACATTAAAGACCTTGAGAAGAACTGCCGCTTAACCACGGGGCTATTGCTCCAGGCTGCAAAGTGGCATTATCTTAAAGAGATAAAGAGGAATTTGTTCCTTTCTCTGCTAATTTACAACTACTTTAACTCAATCCCAGCTCCTAACGTTGCTTGGAATATTCTTTTGTTAATAACGGTTTGCCAGTTTGCAAATGTTTGCCACTGCTTCTCAACCGTCTTCTGTTAGTCGTGGAGAACTGCAGTGGGGGGCAGTACTGCAAGAGTTAAGCGTCTTATGCATATGCCAGAAGCCTGATAGGCAGTGAGCTTTATTAACTAGAGTCATACTTGGTTCTGGAAGTGGCTGATGCTGAATAAATCCTGGTTATTTTTGTTAGATAATTTCTCGCCTATAGACTTAAAGCTATAAGCATCTTGTTAGTTGAACTTTTTTTTGGTTTTTTCGAGACAGGGTTTCTCTGTGTAGCCCTGGCTATCCTGGAACTCACTTTGTAGACCAGGCTGGCCTCGAACTCAGAAATCCTCCTGCCTCTGCCTCCCAAGTGCTGGGATTAAAGGCGTGAGCCACCACCGCCCGGCAGTTGAACTTTTTAAAAAAAAATATATATATATATATATATATATATATATATATATATACATACATACATACACACACACACACACACACACACACACACACACACACATATATATATATATATATATATATATACTTCTTTTTCCATTGTATGCACAATGAAAGAAAAAAAAAGATGTACCCTTTCTCTGTTGTGTGTTGAATTATGCAGGAAATGTCTGTGAATGATTAAAAAAAAATGGAAAAAGTTCCTGTGGATGTTTTGTGTAGTAACTTGACATCTGTATTGATAGTTCAAAACCCATATCTAAAGAAAACTTCCATGATATTAACAACAACAAAAAAATAACGTTTTGTCAGAGTCAGGTTCCTCCCAGCAGTGGATAGGGGTGGATTGAAAGGCCATTTGCCGGTGTCCTTGCTGTCTAAGAACCGTGCTCCAGCCAGGCGGTGGTGGCGCACGCCTTTAATCCCAGCACCTGGGAGGCAGAGGCAGGTAGATTTCTGAGTTCAAGGCCAGCCTGGTCTATAGAGTGAGTTCCAGGACAGCCAGGGCTACACAGAGAGACCCTGTCTCGAAAAAACCAAAAAAAAAAAAAAAGAACCGTGCTCCAGGGAGGACTCACCACGCACTGGCTTTTCAGCATCCATGGCTCCTCAGTAAGCTTAAAACCTCTCTCCTGACAGTCCCTCTCCAGTGCACCTAATGCTACATTTAACTGATTGTTCAAAGATATTAGACGCCGAATATATACTATTAATGCCTGAGAGCCTTTGAGAGGCAGTTTAAGAGGCTCAGGTCTCTGTCCTACTGACCTCTTTAATCAAAGGCTCAGAAGGGCATGCAGGAAGCATGCGTGCCAGATTTGAGGGCGACACGAGGAAGCCGGGAGGAGCAAGGCGTGTGAGTGGATCCTGTACCGTGCTAGCATCTTCAGGAGGCTCATTTGCAACCGTCACAGCAGCCTGGCACGTGTGATGGAGGCCATCTGTGGAGTCATTTGGAGCGACGGCCAGATAACCAGGTCAGTGTGACTTTGGAAAAGTCGCTGGCATTTTCTCAGGGACGCTTCTCATGTCTAACATGTGAGATATATTATAATATAACACATATATGTTATAATACGATATAACATGTGTTATAATAAATTGTGGCCTTTGCTTTCTGGGCTGGCGTGAGAAGCTGCCCAGAGGGCTCAGCTCGGTGCATGGGAGACAGAATATACTAGATATGAGCGTGCAAGCTTGCTGCCAGTATTTCAAGAAAGACACTTATTTTTATTTTGTCTATGAATGCTTCAAATGTACGCATGTGCATTGCTGCCCATGGAGGCCAGAAGGGGGAGACAAATCGCTTAGGACAGTTGTGGGGTGGGGGGGCAGTCACAAGGCTGCTGGGAACTGAACCATGGTCTTCTGCAAGAGCAACCAAGTGCTTTTAACCGCTGAGCCATCTCTCTCCCACTTTCTACTGTCTACCCAGTGACTTTTCCAAAGCCACACAGACCGTGTGTGTGTGTGTGTGTGTGTGTGTGTGTGTGTGTGTGTGTGTGTGTGTGTAAGAGCTGGGGTCAGTGCCTAGGGCTGCAAAAAAGAATTTAAAAGATCTACCTGGGTTGTAACAAAACAAAAACAAAAACAAAAGAATCCTGAGAGGTACTGAGTACAGAGACTTGAAAAATTACTTATAGATGCAGACGGGCAGCCAATGTGGGTGTGATCAGGCTGGGCCCAGTGAGGACACAGGCTTAAAGGGTGAGTGGGTTGGCTCTGAGGACAGTGACCGCATGACAGGTGATATTAGCCTGTCCTGTTTAGACTGGTGACGGCAGTGACTGGTCCAGCACAGATGCTGGTGGGGATCATGCAACTTCTGCTGTTGCTGCTGCTGGCTGCTGGGGTCTGAGAGGGATGTTTCCAGTGGACAGCGAGAGCCCTGTGATTAAATTCCAAAGCTCAGGAATTCATATACTAAGGAAAACAGCTTAGAGGCTCTGAGACCAAAGGTCACTGGTCTTGGCCATTCAAACCTCTCATGAGGAAGAAGTTAATTTGTTTTGGGTGTCGCTGAAAAGGGCTAACCGGGTTTTATGTCAAGTGCTAAGACTTAAAATATAGCTCAGTGGTCCAGAACTTGATTAGTGTGCATAAGACCCCACAGGCTCAAGACCCAGCATCGCATAAAACAAAAACCACAAGCCCAAGTGCTAAGACAGACATACTTTATATTGGATAGCAAGGTGCTTGGCTACAGTAGATATTAAGATATTTGGCTATGTTGGGGAATAAGATAATTTCGAGGGCTGGGGAGATGGCTCAATGGGTAAAAGCATTCACTGTACAAGCCTAAGAGTTCAGATCTCTACAAGCCACATAAAAGGCTGGAGGGATGGCACTGGTGGCCATCAGAGAGGACACAGGCTCAGTTCCTAGCACCCCCATGGTGACCCATAATCACCTTTAACTCCAGTTTGCAGGGACCTGACAGTCTCTTCTGGCCTTGGCAAGCACTGCATTTAGTAGGACACACACACACACACACACACACACACACACACACACACACTGAACAATGACATAGCCAAATGTAGAGCACATGTATTTGAAAGTCTAGCATCTCTGTAGGGAGAGACAGGAGGGTCTACAAAAGCTCCAGGGGCCAGATCTTCTGGCTTATGCAGCCGGGAAGAGACTCCATCTCAAATAAGGTGGGAGGTGAGGATGGCCACCCAAAGGTCGTCCTCCAACCTCCCTAAGCATGCTGTAATGTGTGCATGTGATGTATTCCAGTACACTGGTTTTGAGTGCCCACTGCTACTCCGCAGCGCAGATAGCTACTTTTGCAGACTCTAGAGCAGCGAGTGGTTCTCGACCTTCCTGATGCTGAGACCCTGTAATACAGTTGTGACCCTCCAAACCATACAATTATGTTTGTTGCTACTTTGTAACTGAAAAGTTGCTACTGTTACGAACCATAATGAACATATCCCTGTTTTCCAATGGTCCAAGGTGACCCCTGTGAAAGGGTCATTTGATACCCCCCTGCTCCCCACCCCCTGCCAAAAGGAGTCACGCCCCACAGTTTGAGATCTACTGCCCTAGACAAAAATAACCCACAGTAAGAAATTACTTGGGCTAAGCACTTTCTGTTGGAGATGCTGTCCAAAGAGAACATTTGCCTATTTCACAGGTGACCCTGTGCTAAGATCACCCTGAAGCCCATTTTCTTTTCCTACCTCTCCTTTGTCCCTGCCTCTGGTTGGGAAGAGAAGGCAGGAATCCTAGGACCTGGTAAGAGGGGATTGCAGCAGCTTGTAGCACTCTCTGAGGTCTGAGTTCTCCTTTCTGGCTATGGGAGGCAGTTGGGAGCAGAGGGAATTGCTGCTGAACAAAGCCAGGTGCTCCTACCTGGATTTAGGGCTTTGCAGGTTTTGACGGCTGAGGAGTCGAGCGGCCGAGACTCGCTTTTTGTGAACATTGGAAAGACCTGTGGGGAGAGAAATAAATAATGGTTGCTATGAAAGGGGGTTAAACAACAGTCCACAAAGCCTCACCTGCTTTGGCTATGTGTGTGCACTTATGTATATATGTGTAATGGTGTGTGCACAGGGTGTGTGTAGGTGTGTGTGTGTATCACCCAGAGAATAGCCGGGTCTGACATTGTTTAGGTGCTGTGTAAGCTGATATTTTGAGACAGGGTCTCTCGCTGGCCTGGAGCAGCCAGCTAGGTTAGGCTGGCAGGCTAGTGAGCCCCAAAATTCTCTTGCCTACTCTTCCCCAGTGTTGGGGCTACAACCATGTGCCAAGCATGGCTGGCTCTTTCACGGGTTCTAGGGTGTCAGTGAAGTCTAATACTTTACCAACTGAGCCATTCCCCAGACCCCTCTTTAGAGCTTCCTCTGGAGTGGAAGGGATGAAAGAAGCAGGCAGGCATTGGTGGGGCTCGGTGAGGTGGTTACAGACACTGAGCCAAATTTCAAGGTGATTGGGATGGAGGTGAGGATGCAGAGGGGCTCCCAGTTGCATAGTCCCCTGCATGTGGGGACAGAAGCGTGACCTGCATGTGCAAGGGCTTCTCTGACAGGGGGACCAGAGTGACATAGCTACCGTTCCCACACCCCCCTGAGGGGAGCTTTCCAGTCCCACCTTCCCCAAGGTTACAAAGGAATCCCAAAGGACGTATCAGGTACCTTGGGTCAGTTCTGGAGCTTCCGCCACATAAGTGAGGCGGAATTTGTTCCTCTTCCAGCTGCGGTCATTGCTAATGAGGGAATTGTTGGCCTTCTCAATGTTGACGTCATCCCCTACGCAGAAGACATCACAGGCTGCCTGTGGCCCACAGAGAGTGATCCTAGATGTTAGATCAGTTTTCCTAGGTAGGTCCTCCCTAGGAGCTCCAAGCCATGGCATGGAAGTTTCCCTTCCTCCCTCTTTTTCTCTCTTCTCTTCCCATTCCCTCCTCCCTCTCTACATTTATTAATCCAGATACCCATCCTTCCTTTTCCATCTACCCACTAACCTATACACTCATTTATTGACCTACCCACCCTTTCATCTACCTAGCTATCTGTCCATCTACCTACCAATCCTTTCTTCCATCCATCCATCCATCCATCCATCCATCCATCATCCATCCTTCCACTCATCCATCATTTATCCATCCATTATCCATCATCCATCCATCAGTCCATTCATCCATCCATTGATCCATCCATCCATCATCATCCATCCATTCACCCCCCCCAGCCATTAACCTTTCTACTCACCCATCTATTTGTCCATCTCTATTTAATCTATCATCCACCTACTTATTCATTCATCCATTCATCTACGCCCCCACCCGTCTATCCCACTCATCCATCACCCTACATTTTGATCAGTGACTTGAGGGCCTCACTTCTACTGAAGACACATCCGTGATGACATTTATTACTAAATCCCACATGCCCAGAGGCTTAACATTAAAAATGAAAGTAAATACCATAGAATTTCCTTTCATCTTCTTCAAAAGGATTAAAACAATTATATAAAGCTAGTACACACTGTCTGGATACACGAGTTTTTTTGTTTTTTTTTTTCTGTTTCCTTTTTGGTCAAAGCTCCTTTATCAGCAAACAATAATCCTAAGACTTACTGCTCAGAACCATTAGTAAACATTTTCTGAGACAGGTTCAGAAAGGTCTTTAATATTTGGGCTCCTGTGATGCCCCTTGCCTCAGCCTCTCAAATAATAGAGACTGACATAAAGAACCATGAGACTACTTTTCAGTGAAATTTAAAGTTTTCAAACACGGGTTTTATTATGATCTGGCTAGGTGCTGATTTACAAACGGTTGCCATGGTCCTCAACAGAAAAACAGAAAAGCAAAATATCGTACTGTGGGATATTATTTAATCACCAAAAGGGATAAGGTGGTGACCCGTGTGGATGAACCTTAAAAACTTTACAATAAGAGAAAGAAGCCTGTTGTGAAACGTGACCTGGCATTGGATTTCATCCCTAGGAAATGAACCAGAAGGAAAGTCTACAGAGACAGAACAGCTTAGGCCAGGGATGGGATGGGAGACCAGGAGCAATGGTTCTTAACCTATGGGTCACAACCACTCTGGGGGAGAGGGGGTGAGGGTCACATATCAGACACTTAGGACTCGGTAGCAAAATCACAGTTATGAAGTAGCAATGAAATAATTTTACGGTTGGTGGTCAGCAGGACCCGAGGAACTGTGTTAAAGGGTCTCAGTGTTAGGAAGGTTAAGAACCACTGGTTTAGGCTTTTTAGGGTCCTAACCTCTGGGATGCTCCGTCAAGGCTGGCTGATAGGAGAGACAGTTCTCTCAGAGGTGAATGAGCCGGCAACCATCCCAGCTCTCCATGTCTGGGTGGAAATCCAGGGACAGGTTTACAGACACAGCTCCCCCTTGTAACCCACGGAGCCCTGGCCCTAAGTTTCCCCCTTTGCCTTCTGCATAAGCTCGATGACAGAAGCTGGCAGGACCTTCCCTTCTGGGGGTGGGTGGGGGGTGCCAGTGAGGACAGAGTCCAGGACAGTGAACAGGACGGAGAGTAAAAGCCATAGGGCTGTGCTCAGTGCCCCTCGGATTCTGAGCATAAAATGTGTGTGTTGAGGTTGCTCAAATTCACTGAAGTTCTATTCTGGCTGAGTGCATTGTGGAAAAGCCCTCCCTTCCTATCCCTCTCCCTCACTTCATTTCCCTTATAGTCTCCTTTCTTCCTTCCTCCCTCCCTTCTTCTTTTCCTCTTTTTCTCCCCTCCTTCCACCTCCCTTTCTTTCCATGCTAACCAAACAGCCTACCATTGAGCTATTTCACCACTGAGTCCCACCCCCCACCCCCGTCCCCGCCCATGGGCAGTTCGGCACTGTCTTGGGTACGGTGGGTTCCATACCTTGAAGACTTTCTTGGCCCAGGTCCTGAAAGCTTCTTCCTGCCCGCAAAGCTCATCTCCCTCTCTCATCTTCAGAATCCTCTCCCCTCCCAGCTCCTCCAGGAGGGTGTCCACTGCATGCCCAAAGGCACAGAAGTGGGGGTACGCCCGAGACCCCAGGCCGAAAACTGAGAACCTGTACAGGAGAAAAGAGAAGGTCTGTGATGGGGGATGCGGGGCGGGGTCTGGTACCATGGGCCGATTAGCGTTACTTGGAAATTCATGTGGGTCTTGAACCCCTTATGGGACTGTATGCTGAAACAGGGGCTTTAAGGAAGTGATCAAGGTTAGTAAGAGTCCTATAAAGTCAACTTCCTCTCCTTCTCTGCCCCTCCTCTCCAACAGGAAGGTACTCACTGACAAACTAGTAAGAGAAGCCAGCAGGAAGCCAGTCCTTGCTGATCTCCTAGCTTTCAGAAAAAAACCAAACCAAAACAAAACACTTTTCCATGAAAGGATGACTTCAACCCCAAGGGCTCGTAAGATCTTTTCTCTTGGTCTCTAAAAGCAATGGCTTCTTCCAGAGAAAGTTCTAGTTGTTTCTGAGGAGGGCAATGATCAGGAAACATGGGCTATTAGAAGGATGCTCTTCTGTTCATTAGATCTTTGACAGAAAAGAATCTCGGCGGAGGCTTCCGTTTGGGACAAGTCAATTTAAGAAGGAATTCTACAAAGAATTCTAATAACCCTCTGTCGGCCTTTGAATACAGCCATCTCCCTCAGACACGTGACTCCTGTGCTCACCAGCCGTGGATCAGGTAGCTGACTCATGACAACACTTTTGGATGGACTGAGGGGCCCACGCCACAGTTACCGGGAGAATCCGGGTTTCCATGACAGTTGCTACTTTTGAGTATAAAGATCCTATTTTAAACCTCGAAACCAACAGGTGACTAAGTTCTCATCTGCAGGGCCAGATAGCAAAGACACATAAGATTTCAAAGTTGGGGGTGGTGTGGGGGTAGGGATGGTGTGGGGTGGGGGCAGGGGGTAGGGGTGGTGTGGGGTGGGGGCAGGGGGTAGGGGTGGTGTGGGGTGGGGGCAGGGGGTAGGGGTGGTGTGGGGTGGGGGCAGGGGGTGGGGGATGGGGATGGGAGTAGGGGTGTGTGTGTGGGGGGTGGGTTTAGACAAGGAAAAACAAATGCCTGAATATTTTTTAATGGATGAAATTAAAATATCACCATAATAATGAAGTGCAATTATTTTTAGTGTGTGTGCATATGTGTGTGGAGGACAGATGTCAATTTTAAGTGTTGTGTCTCCGAACAGCATTTGGGAGGGGGGAGGGGCAGGGCTGCTCACTGGGATCTGAGCATCCTCCTGTCTCTCTCTTCATTGGTGCAGGGGTTACAGCTGCATACAGCTGCTTCTACGCCTGCTTTTCATCTAGGTGTTAGGGATAGAACTTAGGTTCTCAAGCTTGTGTGACAAGTGCTTTTTAGACTGAGTCCAATACCATGCTCCTGAGTAAAATTCTTTAAATACAGGTCCACCAGTGGGAAGAAGGGAGGGTTTTATTTGGGGGGGGGGAATCGAGGGGGACAGAATTTTGCCTAAGATATGAAGGTAATACAAAAATTATGTTCTGATATCAAAACCTAAGAGCTGGGCTGGAGTGATGGCTCAGCGGGTAAGAGCAGTGGACTGCTCTTCCGAAGGTCCTGAGTTCAAATCCCAGCAACCACGTGGTGGCTCACAACCATCCGTAAAGAGATCTGACGCCCTCTTCTGGTGTGTCTGAAGACAGCTACAGTGTACTTAGATATAACAATAAATAAATCTAAAATAAAACAAACCTACAAGTTATTCCACATTAAAAGTGAGACCTGATGCAAACCATAGACTTTGGCTGATAAAGACGCGGCCATGTCCATCAGCATGGACTGCTGATGTTAGGGGAGGCTTTGCAGGGATGTGGAGAGGGACAAGATGTTTTCCTGATTTCTATTCAATTTCAATGCCAGCCTGCAGCTGTTTTAAAGTTACAGTGTTGGGATGGGGAGACAAACAGCCCTGTCAGTCAGCAAAGTGTTCATAAGGACTAGACTTCAGATGTCTAGAACCCACGTAAATCTGGTAGCATGTGCCCATAATCCCAGAATTCCTGTAGCTGGAAAAGAGGCAGAGACAGGAAGCCCGGTGTGTCAGTCAGCTTGGAGTATGCAGACATGAGAAGAGACCCTGTTTCGAATGAGGTGGAAAGGGAGATCCCACATGGGAGGCTGCCCTCTGACCTCTATGTGTGCACTGCAGTGTGTGTGCCTGCATGCAACACACACACACGTGTCACATACATGTAAAAATTAGGAAAGAGTGTAAAAACATAGACATAGTCCTTCAGTTTAGGATCTCTATGTCCTGTGCCCCTGAGCTTGGCTCTGAGCAGTCATTAAGAAGGCTCATCTGGAGAGATGGCTCAGCGGTTCGGTTAAGAGCACGGACTGCTCTTCCAGAGGTCCTGAGTTCAATTCCCAGCATGCACATGGTGGCTCACAACCATCTGTAATGGGATCAGGTGCCCTCTTCTGGTGCGTCTGAAGACAGCGATAGTACACGCATATACATTAAATAAATAAATAAATAATTAAGGCTTTTTTTTTTAAAAGAAGGCTCATCTATCTGGTCAAGGTGGGAGAAGTCCACGCCTAGGTCTGGATGGTGGACCAACAGGGCATCGGCCTTATCTTGACCATTATCCAGGACAAGGTTCCACATACTTTATTTCATCTCTCCAAATACTAAACTGGACACACATGAATTCCCCAAGTACTTGTCTTTTTTACACACCCTCCCCCCGAAATGTCCCATGGAATGCGACTCTGCTCAGGAAAAGATCAAGTTGGGGAGTAGTTTTCAAATCTGACGTCGTAGTAGAGGCCGTTGGCTGGGCTTAGAAGAGAAGGCAGCAGCAGCCGCAGTTCTAGGCCAACTGTAGAAGCTCTTCAAGCCAGGCTTAGATATCACACTGGTAGATCGAAAACAACCCTCCCATTCCCCCACCCCCTCGTGGTTTTGTATTGTTTGAATCTCCTAATGTAGCCCAGGCTGACCTTGAACTTGCCATCCCCCTGCTTCGGACTACAAGTGTGCACAGCCTTTCATGGATCACCCCAGGTGGTTCTCACGTGCACCCAGGGTTGAGAAACACTAGATCACCTTAGCGGAGTGTCTCCAGAGACGTTCACTCTGTATAAAATGTATCTATTTGAAATACAAGTGGACGTGGCATCTGGAGACGACTGCTCTTCCGGTGCAGACAGTGGGCGGGCCTTAGTGATGGGCTCTGGGAGGGAGTTAGAGGTTGTTGGATACAAGTGTTCTCACACACGGGAGACCAGTGTGTGTTACAGAAGGAGAGGCCCCAGAGGAAGGGAGGAACACTGTGGGGGGAATTCTCTTCCAGAACGAAGACCCACCCTGCAGATGAGCCCTGCTCTCTTAAGAGCCTTTATCAACCTCAGTCCAGTCCCTGGCACCCTTGCTCACCTCACATTGGCCAGAGGTCCGGTACTTTCAAAGTTGTCTCTGAGGTCAGGTCCGTCGCCTGATGACTTGCGGGAGTCAGAATAGGAGGAGACGCTGTTGAATCGGACCTTGTAGCTCCTGTGACAAAGGAATGGGTGACTGTGAGTTAGAATGCTTGGCCCCTAGGAAGTGGCACTATCAGGAGGTATGGCCTTGTTGAAGGAGGTGTGGCCTTGTTGAAGGAGGTGTGGCTTTGCTAGAGGAAGTGTGTTACTGGACATGACAGCAGGATTTTTAAGGCTTCATATGCTCAAGCTACACCGAGTGTGGCACACAGTCGACTTCTACTACCTGTGGATCAAGATGTAGAACTCTTTTTCTTTTTTAAAGATTTATTTATTTATTATATGTGAGTACACTGTAGCTGTCTTCAGACACCAGAAGAGGGCGACAGGTCTCATGATGGATGGTTGTAAGCCACCATGTGGGTGCTGGGATTTGAACTTAGGATCTTCGGGAGAGCAATCAGTGCTCTTAACTGCTGAGCCATCTCTCCAGCCCCAAGATGTAGAACTCTTAGCTCCTTCTCCAGCACCATGTCTGCCTGTGTGCCACCAAACTTCCTGCCATGATGATAATGGACTGAACCTCTGATTCTGTAAGCCAGCCCCAATTAAATGTTTTTCTTTATAAGAGTTGCCTTAGCCGGGCGGTGGTGGCGCACGCCTTTAATCCCAGCACTTGGGAGGCAGAGGCAGGAGGATTTCTCAGTTTGAGGCCAGCCTGGTCTACAGAGTGAGTTCCAGGACAGCCAGGGCTACACAGAGAAACCCTGTCTCGAAAAACCAAAAAAAAAAAAAAAAAAAAAAAAAGAGTTGCCTTGGTCATGGTGTCTCATCACAGCAATGAAACCCTAACTAAGACACCACCTTGGCAATATGATAGCCATTTGCTCTCTGTGGCCATATTAATCCAAAATTAATTATAATAAACTAAAATTAAATATAAACTAAAATTAAATAATAAAAACATAAAAATATTTAAAAATTAAAATATAAATATACAACAGATTAAAATTAAGATAAATATAAAAAATTAGGTGTCCAAGAAGAGAGGACTTGGTAAAATGTAGGATGCACATAGTAGGTAAAATGTGAGGTGCACATAGTAGGTAAAATGTGGGATGCACATAGTAGGTAAAATGTGAGATGCACATAGTAGGTAAAATGTGAGATGCACATAGTAGGTAAAATGTGAGATGCACATAGTAGGTAAAATGTGAGGTGAACATAGTAGGTAAAATGTGGGACGCACATAGTAGGTAAAATGTGAGGTGCACATAGTAGGTACTCAGAGGGGACTTTTCAGTCATAAAGAAGAATGAAGTTACATCATTTGCAGGAAAATGGGCACGAGGGGTGATGGTTATCTAAGCCAACCCCAGAAAGACAAATATTCCATATTTCCTCTCATTTGTAGCTCCTAAATTCTTTAACGATACATAAAAGCATATATTTATAGATGGCATGAAAGAAGAGTTGAGTGTGTCTCGGGGATAGAAGGGTGAGGAGAGGGTTGGGGTGTACGGGAGAAATATGCTCAACCCACAGTGCATATTTGCATGAAAGTTTAAAACATGGTTCTCTGCCTGTTCGCGCCATATCTCATCCCAGGTGCTTTACAGCCAGCACAGACAGATGATAGGCCAGTAGAAAGTGTCGCCATGCTTGCTGGCCTATCTCCCCGCCACAGAGGGACATTCTGAGACATTTCAGGGCCAGGAGTCACATTTCCAGGAAAAGTAAAAAACTGTTTTTTGGCATTGATCTGTGGCATGAGTGGATACTGTGTGTGGTACAAGTACATGTGCTTGTGGGAACATGTGTACATGTGTGTGTTCATGTGTGTGTACACATGTGGGGGTGTATGTGCTGGTGTGTGCTCATGCATGCACGGTGCACATTAGAAGATGCATGCCCAGTGTTGGTTGGAATAGCTCTGGTGACATTTGAATGTGGAATCTGTCTCCTGAGGCCCCACCACGCCCAGCCATATTTTTTTTTTTAAATGTGAGTTCTGAGGATGGAGCTCAGGGTCTCACAGGTGTAAGGTAAGCACTTTACAGGCTGAACGTCTCCCCATAGTCTCCACAGCCAAGGAGGATATCCAAGACCCAGGACTCAGCACAAGAGGCTCAGGAAACCAGAGATTGAAAACAAAAAATCAGTTTCCATCAAGACTTTTCATCTTTAGACAAAACAAAAACAAGGGCTGGCAGTTGCTGTTTTGGCCGAGGATCTGAGTTCAGTTCCCAGCACCCACATGTAAGCATGTAACTACCTATAACTCCAGCTCCAAGAGATCCCACGCCCCCTTGTGGCTTCTGTGGATACTGCACACATGTATACATACATACACACACACACACACACACACTTTAAAATAAAATCTTAAAAAAAACTAAAACAAAATTCCCAATATTCAACAACAGACAATCCTTTCCTTCCCAAATCCCCCCAAACTAAGGCAGAATCCCAAGAAACACATTAGACTGCAAAAGAAGAAGGAGGGAGATAGAGGGAGGGGAAGAGAGAGAGAGAAAGAAGGGTCGGAAAGAGAAAGAAGGAAGGGAGGGAGAGGGAGGGAGGGAGGAAGGGGGAGGAGGGAGGAGCAAGGGAGGGAGAAGGGGGAGGGAGGGAGGTGAGAGTGAGAGAGAAAGAGAGAGGGGGGAAGGGAGGAAGGAGAAGAGAAGACAAAAAAAGAACACCCGCGTTCTGGCAGAGCGTCTCTAGGCTGGATGCTTTTCAAAGTTTTTGTTCTAACAAGGTTCTAAATACACGGATGTGTATTTTCTGCCCCCAAAATAGACTCACATTGAGTCACTTCTCCAAATCTGTCATGCAGCATACCAGGGGGGTGGCTGTGTGGTTAACGGGGGAGGCAGGGTGGACGGTTGTGGGGTAAAAATATCAGCACGTGTACTGTATGAGGCTGGAGGTTTCTGCCAGTGCATTGCCTATCGTTAATAATTCCCTCTATCCTCAGCACCAGCCTCCAGAGACTGGCACGGCAGAGATTTCTTCCCATTTGCTCAATGAGAAAGACCAAGTCCAGAGAGGTCAAGGGATTTGGTTAAGGTTGTTGAGCTAGTAGCATAGCCTAGGTTAGAATTCAGGTCTCTTTGAGACTCAAAAGTAGCCAGGGATGTTCCAATACTGGGTGTGCATCATCTAGTGTACAGCATGCATGCATGCACACACACCAGCACACACATGCACTCATGTATGCACACATACTAGCATACACACATGTACTCATGCACAGATACCCACCAGCACACACAATGCACTCATGTATGCACACATACTAGCATACACATATGCACCCAGGCATGCATACACACCAGCACACACACATGCACTCATGCATGCATACACACCAGCATTTGCACATGCACCCATGCATACACACCAGCACACACACATGCACTCATACATGCATACACACCAGCACATACACATGCATTCATACATACACATACACCAGCACAGACACATGTACTCATGCATGCATATGCACCAGCACACATAATGCACTCATGTATGCACACATACTAGCATACACATATGCACCCATGCATGCATACATACCAGCACACACACATGCATTCATGCAAGCATACACACCAGCACACACACATGCACTCATGCAAGTATACACACCAGCACACACACATGCATTCATACATGCACATACACCAGCACACACACCCATGCATCCACACATGCACACACACCAACACACACATACACTCATGCATGCACACACACCAGCACACACACCCATGCATCCACACATGCACACACACCAACACACACATACACTCATGCATGCACACACACCAGCACACACACATGTACTCATTCATGCACATACACCAGCACACACACATGCACTCATTCATGCACACACACCAGCACACACACATGCACTCATGCATGCATACACATCAGCACATACACATGCACGTACATGCGTGTGAGAGTGCACACATACGCACACACAGATGCTCTCTACCTGTGCTGGCTGTCACGGGCAGCAACCAGACTGCGGACTTCAGAGTCAGCATGGGAGAGGGAAGGCCCTTTACGGGGAAAGAAACGCAAGGGTTCCGGGTACCTAGAGCGGAGAACGGATGGTGCCCTATCTCTCCCTGAAGGAGGCAGGAATGGGGGAGCCGTTGAGAGTGGGAAGGAGAGGGATGGGGAGGTTGAGGGCTAAGATGCTCGAGGTGGCAGGGAGCAAGGGCTGCCCAGGAGGGGCTCGTGGCTCTGATCCCTGGGGACTCAGGACCTGGGTTTGGTCCCGTGCGCTCAGAAGGAAACCCAGAGAGATTTTCGCCCATAAGCCTCTAACTGCAGTCAGTTATGGCACTGCACGTACGTTCTTAAGTCACAGGATTTGCTCCTCAGAAACAACCCTGTGTTGGCTTCCTTGCAGGGTGGCTCAGCATACACCTGCCCTGTGTTCAACACCTCACAGAAGGTTCTGGAGGTTTCCAAAGGTGGTCTGGACTTGTAAAATGCTTGTAAAATGCTTTGAGGGGGAAATCAGTTTTATTCTTCTGCCGTATAGGTCCTGGGGATCGAACTTAGCTACCAAGGTCGGTGGCAAGCAACCCCATCTACTAAGCCATCTTGCCAGCTCTTTAAAATGCCTTTAGAATATGGGATAGGACTCCTTCAAGACTGTGTGTGAAACACAGGCGCCCACCTTAGGAGGTATCTTGTTTAACCCTTTGACCTTGACCTTGGTTTCATAACCACCATGAACACCAGTTCTAAGGACAGAGTGGCCCCCACTGACTTCCAGTGTGGGGCTCAGAGGCTGAGGAGGGACAGTGGGCCTCAGCTTTCCTAAGACTCTTCTCTCTCTCTCTCTCTCTCTTTTTCTGGTTTGGTTCTCAGCAATCAAAGAGTCGAGGTAAACAGGATAATCTCTGCTAGATCACTAAGGAATCAGAGGCATGGAGGAGAGGTGTGATTGAGTCAGAGACCAGAACACCAGCCACGGTTAAAGTCATGGTTGAAGTCCAGACCACCAGCTAAAATCCATCTCCGAAGACTGGCAACCACGACCCGGCCTTCACATGAATCTTAGGTGTCAAGACATACTGGTCAAGGGTTCCCCAGGGCATCCTATGACATTGGGGGTTGGGGGCCATTCACTTACTTCCTCTCTTCCTGCACAGAGTTGGGGTGCCTCATCTCCATTAAAGCACAGCCGAATTTCTACAAGCCAAAACAATGTGGAGAACATATTAGAGGATAGGCATGAGGTCTGGGGCCATAGCTGGTAAAAGAGGAGTCCAATGCCTGATGGATAGAAGTCAGGGGTTGAGGTGGGCAGCAATGCCCCAGCTGCAGGTTCAACCCAAGTGTGGGGGTGGGGTGGCCATTGAAAGCGTAGGTGTGAGCTATCCATCCCAGTGGACAGCTAACTGTTGTGGTCTTCATTGAAGGAAAGTACTGCTCCGAGTTCAGAATTGGGGTGCCTTAAATACACACCTCACCAAGGGGTTTATCCAAGGGACGCTGATAGAAAAAACTTGGTGTTGTGCCATTCCACCAATTTGGATCAGATCAAAGTCTTGGCTTTGGGCATGGTGCGGGGAGGGCTTACATCTGAGTGGGGAAGGGGTCCCAGCTGTGGCTATTTTTTTCTGGGGGATGGAACCCCATGCTAGGACCGGGGCATCCGCTCACCTCCCCGTTCTCAGGGGGGTCTCCATTGCCAAAGGTGCTGGTGACCACCAGGACCAGGGCTTCGTGCTCCAGGTGCACTATGTCATACTCCTCCATGGACATAGCCTAGATGGGCAGAGACACAGGGGAGGAGGGGGAGTGGAGAAGGGATGAGAGGTGACAGGGAGAGAGAAAGTGACAAGGGATGAGGGTGTGAGGAGGAAGACAGGAGCACTTTCCAGTTGCCTCCTTGCATGGGGTCCAATGTTCTAGATGCTTACTATACCGTGGGCTCACATGGGTAACACTAACGTCTTCCGCTGGCTGGCATGAAATCTTGTTGTGGCCATTGTGTCCTGAAAGACTATGGGAATTCTGGGCTCTGGTCCAATGAAATGGTTGCTAGGAGACTAGATCTTACCTCCCGGGTGCTAGGACTACAGGCAGGCCACCATGAACTTGTATTTAGGAGCCGGCCATCCAAACTCCAATCCTTGTGCTTGGGTGGCAAGGGCTTCACTGGCTGAGCCATGTGCCCAATCCCAGGGCACGGGATTTTTCAGTAAAGGGAGTCCTGACCATGGAGAGCCAGACTTGATCTGGTAGTGCCTGACCAGGCTTGCTCAGTCTCCTCTATGCCTACCTCCAGTGCTCCAAAGGACCTGAGCCCTCCGAGGCTGAGAAGCCTACCATAGGGCAAGACTATTAGCTGTGTCTTAGCGTTCCTCGCACGTTTCTCAAAGGAACCCCGGTCTCCCCAGATGCCTCATGAGAACAAGAGCTTTGTGGTCAGATACGCTTGGGAAATATGTCATGGGTGTTCATAGATAAAGGTTGATAGTTAAAAGCTCTGCAAAGTCCTGTGCTGATATGACTCATGGACCTAGGTCTTTCACATTGAAACCCAGCAGGATGGATTTTCCTCTGTCTACTAGCATTTTGCTCTAGAGGTAGGGGTTTCATGTGGTCTGGACCCTTGTATGCAAATATGTGAGTTATTTATTTTCCACAAGGGTCCAGGGAGCTGATGCTACTCGCTCACCTTGGCATCGAAGGCGTGCTTGAAGATCTCGCACAGGGTCTTGGCATAGGCTTGTGATTTGCCTGTCTCTGTGGCATAGAGGATAGTCGCTTTGACCCTCTTGGCCATGGCCTGTCCCATCAGCTTGGCTGAGAACTTGACGGCCCTGGAAGGGAGCCGAGGGAGAGCAGAATGGGGGACAGAGAAGGGACACGAGATGCTGAAACTTAGGGGTCCCTAGAGACACAGCACACCCCAGAGTTCAGAGACTGTATTGACTACTACTTTAGTTCTCCAACGCAACAAGTTCTGAGGTCCAAGGTTGGCAACCTGGCTGTTGTTGGGTGGTTATATGTAGTCCTGAGAGCCTTAGAATGTCACCAGTAATGCTCGGGACCTGAATTAGAGGGTCTTTAGAGATTTTTGAGAAAAGTATTTCTGTCATGTATTAATTTATTGCGTGCGCATAAATAGCCGTGCACTTTTGCCTCAGCCTAGGCTTGGAGGTTAGAGGTCAGCTTGCCCAAATTGGTCCTCTCTTTCCACCATATGGATCTTGGGATTTAGTCTCAGGTCCTCAGGCTTGGCAGCAATGCCTTTACCCTCGGAGTCATTTTACTGGTTGGACTTCAGTGGTTTATAACACCCACAAAGGAAGGACCAGATTGCTTTATTTACAAATATACATCCAGCCAAGTTTCTGCATAGACTTTGGTACCTAGTGGGTACCTAGATAGACATCATTTATCTCTCAAAAGAAATTGTGACTTTTAAAAGACACTGTGCCTAAACTGGGAGGAGTTTGACACCAAGTTGGAGAACTTTTAAGCTAGGGCTGTACTGATTGGGGGGAGGGGTAGAGGAGGGGGAGCAGGGGAGAGGGAGGGGCAGGAGTGGCTGCCCACCACAGATTTAGCTGTACCTGAACTTCCATTCCCACCCTCACTAGAAATCTCCTAGAAAACAAATTATTAGATATCTCTCCCACCTGGGGCTTATTGGCAGTTAAGTTCATCCTTTTATACAATTAGGGAAACCACCCTCGCTGTAGGAAGGCTTTGAGCTCAGGGGGAGGGAGGGAGAGGAATGAAAGGTGCCTGGACGGCTCCCCTGGAAGACGGGGAGCCCAGAGGGCACGTATAATTAACTCACAGGGTCTCCACCCTGAACTTTGTAACAGTGTTTCTTGCTCCCCTGGAAGACCGGGAGCCCAGAGGGCACGTATAATTAACTCACAGGGTCTCCACCCTGAACTTTGTAACAGTGTTTCTTGCAACTGCCTTTCTCTCCGGCAGGGTGAAACTGAAACCAAATCTGACTGTTGAGGGTACTCTGGTAAGGAAAGGAGTTCTTAGGGGTAGGAAGTTGCAGAGATGGAGGGAAGAGAGAAGGATGGAGGAAAGTAGGGATGGAGAGAAGGAGAACAGGACCATCTACTAGGTCCAAGTTCATTAGGTCAGGTACTGCGGAGTGGACCGGAGTCTTGGCTCTGAGGTCCGTAGTATATAGCTGGTACCTGCTGTACACCTGGATGTACATGAGGGTTCTAGGATCTGGGGGCTGAACACAAGCTAGCTTAGTTTGTGTCAACGTCTTCTGCCAAACAAAGGTCCCTGCTAAGTGGATGGGTGGAGTTTTGTTTCTTGGGACAGAAGGTTGGTAACCCTATTACGTCATCTTTGTGGCGTACAACATGTATGTCAGCTTGACTCTGGATTGAAAGTGATTCCTCAGGGGCCTTGGTCCATTGCTTCTTGATCTTCCATTTGGCTCAGTAAAACATTATTATTATTATTTCATATTTATTTATTATATGTAAGTACACTACTGTAGCTGTCTTCAGACACCGCAGAAGAGGGCATCAGCTCTCATTACAGACGGCTGTGAGCCACCATGTGGGTGCCAGGATTTGAACTCAGGACCTTCAGAAGCAGTTAGTGCTCTTAACCGCTGAGCCATCTCTCTAGCCTTCTTCTTCTTCTTCTTCTTCTTCTTCTTCTTCTTATTATTATTATTATTACGACAGGGTTATGTAGTTCAACCTGGTCTTCCCTAACTCAGTACCTTGTGTGTGTGTGTGTGTGTGTGTGTGTGTGTGTGTGTGTGTCTATGTGTGTGCACCTGTGTGCTGGTGGAGCAGGAAGGATGTATCCATCACCATGTTGGCAGAGGGTACAGCACCCGCCTAGCTCCAGGTACTCCCAGCTTGTGGACAGACAGATCCCTCCATCCCCCAATGCAGGGCACTCACTCTGCCAACTTCTTGAAGCCGATGGCTCTCCGCTTCGTAGGGGTCCCATTGGTGCCCTTCCACACATGGGTGTTCCATGGATCAGGCTGGGAAGAGAAGCGATGGTACCAGTCAAAACAAAGCCCTGGGGAAGTTCAATCCTACTGGGAGATGTCCAGAGTTCCCTGGAACTCTGTTCCCCAGCTGGGGCTGGGGTTGGGGCGGTCCAACCTCAGTCCCACAGGGTAGGGATTGAGCCAAGGACCGCCACACATGTCCCTGTATAAGGTGATGGGTATATCTCCCTGCAACATTCCACCAGCCCTTCCCACTCAGCCCCATTCCCCTTAGACTCCAAGTTTGAAATAGGGTCTGAATACACAGCCCAGGCTGGCTGCAAATTTATCATCCTTCCGCATTGACTCTCCTGAGTGCTGGGATTCTAGGTGTGTGCCACCATGCCCAGCTCAAACGCTTCCTGCATCTGCACTTCCTCTTCCTGAATACCTACTTCCTGTCTCTGTAAGTCTCTCGGACTACTGGGCACACCCAAGTCCACAGCACTGACCTGTTTGAAGATGGCCCTTGGGAGTTGGGAAAACTTGGCCTATGCGTGGTGGGTCGCAGGGTAGAGGGGAGCCTGGGACAGGGTGGGGCAGGACCTGGTACTCAAAGGACGGGGTGAGTCGGTAGTTGAGCATCTCCTGGTGGAAGACAGGGGTGATGCTGCCTGACATGGGGGGCACAATCCACACCCAGTCGGCGGGACAGCCCCCCCTGCAGCGGTATTCATTCTCCATGTGTTTGATGAAGGACTCGGTGGCAGAGTGGTGGTCAACGATGGTCACCTTGTCACTCTGCAGGAGGAGAGGAGACATGGAGTCAGGGAGGACGAGAAGGTGGGATGTTTGGGTACCTTCCCTACAGAGTCTGACAAAGGGCAGCCTTGGATGTCTCTAAGTTCTTTTAAGTCTAATTGCACAGGAGAAAGGTTCTCCTTGGTGCTAGTCTGTCTCCAAGACCTTCCTCATCTGTCTTTAATCAGGTGGGAGCTAGGCTCTCAGGGTTTTGGGTTTTCTTAAGTCTGTGTACATATCCCGTGCTTTATTTAGTATCTGTAAATATTTATAGTGGTGAAATAAAATGCTCTCAGCCTGGACCATTTTAAGGAGCAAGTTTGAGCCTATTAGAGATCCAATGAGTAAGGCAGTATGGTCGTTTAAAGATGCTTGGCCCAGAGAGTAGCACTATTTGGAAATGTAACACTACGGTCTTGTTGGAGTGGGCGTGGTCATGTTGGAGTGGGTGTGGCCTTGTTGGAGGAAGTGTGTCACTGTAGGCATGAGCTTTAGGATCGTCATCCTAGCTGCCTGGAAGCCAGGTTTCTCCTAGCAGCCTTCAGATAAAGATGTAGAACTCTCAGCTCCTCCTGTACCATGCCTGCTTGGATGCTGCCATGCTCCCACCTTGATGATAATGGACTGAACCTGTAAGCCAGCCCCAATTAAATGTTATCCTTATAAAAGTTGCCTTGGGGCTGGAGAGATGGCTCAGTGGTTAAGAGCACTGACTGCTCTTCTAGAGGTCCTGAGTTCAATTCCCAGCAACCCCATGGTGGCTTACAACCGTCTGTAGGGGTGTCTGAAGATAGTGACAGTGTACTCACATATATAAAATAAATAAAAAAGTTACCTTGGTTGTGGTGTCTGTTCACAGCAGTAAAACCCTAAGAGAGAGGCAGGTGGGTGGACCAGAATCTAGCAAAGGGCTGAGGCAGGTGGGCGTGGATTCACAGATTGTCTCAGAGACGCTACTCTGACTCCTTTCCTTCCTCTTCCTTCACTTCTGCTATATCCTGAGTGTCTCCATCAGGGACCAAGTTCTGATCATTTCAACAACTCCTTAATTCTCCATGGACTATTGCCTCTTGCCACGCCTCCTGTACAGACCTCTGCACCCTGATGTTCTGTGAGGTATCTGCTCTATTCATGTCCAACCAAGGTCTGAATGAACACGCTTATCTTCTGACTACCAGGGCAAGGTTAATGTCAAGTCCCCAAAGCGGCGGCCAAGATACATTAGTTAGGGTCTATCTACTCGGTATAATGACAGTGCCCACCTTGTACTGAAGAGGAGCATGGTCTGGGTGGTCTATTTCCCACCCATCTTACTATAACTCCTGATGGAGGACAGGGAGCTATATGGCTGAGGGTGACGATGGGTAAGTCTGAGTCTCTAAGAGATGGAAAAACATGGAGACCCCATCATCAAACTGCAGAATCTTAAATATCATGTTCAGTCCTTCCTCTCACTTCTCTCCATCAAATTGTCCACCCTGTCCAGGTTGCAACATGAAGGCATGTGGGCAAGAAGTAGGTCACGTGACATATGGTAGCCCCTGAAGGTGGTTAGTTTTTGGTGTTTATGTATTCGAGTGTGTATGAAGGTATGTGTGTATATATGTGCATGTGGAAGTTGTGGAGGTCAGAGGGGAACTTCGGGTGTCATTCCTCAGATGCCAGTTTGAGACAGCATCTCTCATTAGAGCCTGGAATCTCACCAAGGTGGGCTAGGCTGCATAGCCAAAGAGGATCCAGGATTCTCTGCCTCCTATCTCACTGGGGTTACAAGCGTTCAGCCCCTCCACCAGCTCTCTGTGTGGGCTCTGGGGATTGAATGTAGGACCCCCCCCCATGCTTGTGAAGTCAGGCCTTCACTGACTGAGCCATCTCTCCAGTCCCCGAAGATGGACTTTGATAGGCAGAACCCTTGGCCCTCTGTGATTTTTAACCTTTCTGATGCTGTGACCCTTTAATACAGTTCCTCATGTTGTGGACCAGGCTGGCCTTGAACTCAGAAATCTGCCTGCCTCTGCCTCCCAAGTGGCTGGGATTAAAGGCGTGCGCCACCACTGCCGGGCTGATTCTTTTTCTCCCCTCTCCCTTTGAGTTTGGTGCTGAGCCCTAGGGTACCTGGAAGCTGTATAGAACAGCGATATTGATCTCCACCAGGGCTTGGTCCTTCCAGAGGGAGGATGTCTTCCTCATGTCTAAATCCATCTTCTTGGCTACTTCCTGGAAAGGCAAAGAAAGCATCCAATCACGGACTGGACTGGCTAACTCTGGATTTCCAGACCAGAGTCATTGGTGTTTTGCATTCTTAATCAGCCACTCACGGGCTGACTGACTCGCTCACAGGCTCCAAAGATTTGCTATTGACAACCCAGTTGGTTAACTAAAGAGACACGCCTGGCCCTTAAGCCACTAAACTCGTGTGTCAATCAGTGTAAGAGAACATATGAGCTAATGCCTAATACTTGAGACCTGGAGACCGGGGGGCTAGCTGCTTTCTAAGCCAACGACACTCTAGCAAAATAACTGGAGAGAAATATGTCGTGGCATTAATACTTGACATAATAGAAATGAGTACCCAGGTCACAGTGGCAGAGGCCCGGAGGCAAATTCCTTAATTAAAGTTGTGCTTTTTCCCTCCCTTTGTCAAGGCTAGTCACTGGTGGCAGCCCAGGTCTCATTACAACGCTTAGATGCTACCATCGCTCAATTTGGGTAAATTGCTCCTCAGCCCGGCTGACGTCTTGTCCAGCGTCCGGAACTGAAGGGCCGGGGTGACAGAGTCTCTCATTTAAGTCATGAGGTGACCCGGAGAGCGGAGAGCAGACTTATTAATTCACTGTCCGAGCAAGGCGAAGGCTTTCAGTTTAGCTTGGATCGGGAATTGGGGACAACTCCACAGGAAGTGAATGGGTCCTGCTTTATGTAAATCTGATGAATGCCCTGGTGAATTTTTGAAATGGGGGAAGGTTCATATAAGCTGGGCACGGTGCAGCATTAGTTTGACTAGAAGAATAAAAAATTGTTGAAAAAGAAATGCCCTTTTGACTCGAAGAAAAACCGAAACAAACAAAAACAAATTCGAAACTTCTAGATGTCAATTGAATTAGGATACTGCTTGAACTGGGAAACAGCCTAATGTGTGTGTGTGTGTGTGTGTGTGTGTGTGTGTGTGTGTGTGTGTGTGTGTTTCCTTGCTGGAGGCTTGCATATACTGGTGTCCAACTGCTAGGGAGCTTGAGAATTCTGATACTCAGACCACACCCCAGACTGATAGTGTAAGAATCCCATGGACTGGGGCCCTGCCACCAAGAAACCCTCCAGGCCACCCCAGCAAACCTGATGACTCCCAACACCAGTGAATATTGTTTTATTTTTCATGTTTTTGAAACAGGGTCTCATGTAGCCCAGGCTGGCCTGGAACTTGCCATGTAGCCGAGGACAGCCCTGACTTCCTAGTCCTCCTAATTCTACCTTCCAAATACAGGATTACTAGGCATGGGTTACCATGCCTAGACACACGCGTTGGGGTTTAACCACCTAAAAGTAGTGCTTGTCTCTGAGTTCTAATCTCATTTCTTCACTGAAAGACTATGTGATCCAGACTCACCCCTGACTCCTCAGTTTCTCTGTAACCTCCTTGGAAACAAGACGGACAGTTGCAAATTGCTGTTAGGACATTTGCTAACAAATACAATATAATGAAAAAATACCCCCCTCCCCCAAATAAAGTAGGGCTGTGGAGATAGTTCAGTGGCAGAGAGCTTGTCTAGTGGGCTCAGGGACCAGTACGGTAGAAACAAACAGGAAAACAAGACCAAACAAACAATACACCAAGAACCCTAATCCTCCCAAATACACACACCCTGTATGGCTTCTGCCGCTAGCTCTCCATGCCCAGAATTTCTTAATGGCATGATCGGACCACCCTGGTCCAAACTATTCAAAAGAAATGCATCAGTGCACAGCACGCAAAGCCATTTCTCTGGTCAACGTTGCTTAAACTGCAGAGTGACAGCCGTTTGTACAGCACCTATACTGTGTCTCGAATCATATGTCAGCTGCAGAGGGTTCTGATATACTGGAGGCTCAGTGTAAACACCACAGAATTTTATGTATGGGACTTAGGTATCTGAGGGGTATGTGTGTGTGTGTGTGTGTGTGTGTGTGTGTGTGTATGTGTTTCTGCATATGTATGGGTGTCTCCATGCACATACGTGAGAACGTATGTGAGAGCGCACATACATACATACATATATATATATATGTTCATGCAGAGACAGCCTCTGCTGTCTGTTGTTTTTCAGTGGCCGTCCACCTTGTTTACCAGGGCAGACTCTCACAGTGACCTGGAACTTTCCAAGTAGGCTAGGCTTCCGGCCAGCGAGCCTCAGAGATCCACCTATCTCCATTCCCCTTGTCCTGCGATTACTTGCAAGCACTACTGTGCCCTGGCTTGTAAACTATGAGTTCTGGGGATTAAACTCAGTCTCTCAAGCTTTGGGGTGGGAAGCCCTTGACCTACGGATCCATGTCTCCATCCATCTGCAGATTTTCACATCTGAAGGGGCCCAGAGGACCCTCTGTGTATCCTTCAAGGGAAGGCTCATGTGGCAAGGCGCTCACACAGCGTTCTCTGTGGCGGCGGCTATGCTATCTGCTACTTCAGCCTTCACCAGGAAAGTCACAGCTGCTTCTGGCATTTCTAGAAGATTTACCAGGACTGCAGTTCTATCCCCACATTTCTAAATTCCCAACCCCAAAGTTGCAGAGCGCTCTCCTCTGTTCCTGTATTTGGGGACCATGGGGGGGGGGAACCTCACCTCCAGGATGTTGTAGCGAGAGTTGTCGCAGTAATCACGGACGCCGATCTCCGTGCCCATGTACCAGCCGCTGAAGGGACAGGCACTGAACTCCAGGCCGCCTATCTCTAGCAGCATGTTGGACACAGCGGGGAGGCCATACCATTTGAGCCCCAGGTCCTTAAACCAGTCGAATCTGCAGAGAGCAACGGGGGTGGGGGTGGGGAGGTGGGGGGGGCTGCTCAGCATGCAGCCCTTATCTCCTGAACAGTATCCTCAGGATGGGATGCTCCAGGCCCAGCACCCGCTGGGACCACGCGCAAACCCTGATTATTGACAGTTCCTTCTCCCCATTGCCTCCTCGTTTCCACACCTTCATTCTTAAATCTACGCTTGCTTCCCAGCTAGACATTCATCGCTCTGGGAAACCTTCCCAATGTCCCGTTGGGTCCAGGCGACCTCATATTTCCCCCCTTTTGTTGTGCTTTCTTGGAACTATTTGAGGAGTCATTGGTCTATGGTCTCCTCTTCGACACAAACCCCAGAGGCGGGGACAGAATGAGGACCACAAAGCAGTCTGAACAGGCCTAGAAGGGGACGCAAGTAAGCTGAGGGCACCCTCGTATCAGGCACCTCGGACAGGTTCTCTCAGTCCAGGGAAGATTCAGGTAAGGCAGGAGGGGTACCAGTCCCAGGCGCAACCTTCTGGGGAAGGGGGGGTCCCCAGAGATGGAGCCAACAAGATCAGCACTCCTATTTGTGTACGAGGTATTTGAAAAGAATCCACACTTAAAAAAAAAACATTAAAAAAACAACCCTCTTTAAATAGACAGGCTCCCTCTCATGTGACTTCCCTAACTCGCCAGACCCTCATGTCAGGTCTGAGCCCATCCTGTGTTTATTTAAGAAGTTGAGAGGCAGCTCATCACAGACTAAAAATAATTAACTGGGTTTTTAAGATCTATTTTGCATATGACTTGAGTTCCTTAGCAACCTCCCTCGGGTTTGGCCCCGGTCTAGCACCTCAGGGTGGTGTTCTTTCATTCATTTTATAATTATATTTATTTGTGTGTGTGTGTGCATGTGTGTGTATGTGTGTGCCAGAGGACAGTTCATAGGAGTCAGCTCTGTCCTTCCACTGTGTGGACCCTGGGGTCGAACTCGTGAAGTCAGGTTTGGCAGCAAGCTCCTTTCCCAGCTGAGCCATCTCACTAGCCTAGCGTGTCTTTCATGTGAAAGTGCACATGGTTCTCTGACCTTGGTCTTCTAGCCAGGGTCAGTCATTGTATGCAGCTTCCACTATTAGATATCTGTGTCTACAGTGAGACAGTAACTATGTCTAACATTGTGACCCCAAGGGCTGGGTAAAGTGCGGTCATGGTGTTGCCTAGAAATAGATGCATCTGGTGGTCCAGGCTGGTTCAGAAGGACCCTCATATCTCAGCCTGACAGCCAGGATGGGACCCAGGGCCCTCTTGCTGTCTGTGGGGCTATAGAGAATCTGGGTTGGGGGGGTACATAAGATGGACAGAGGAGGTAATGGGGGGAACCCCCCTCCCCAAGGGCATTCCCTCTTACTTGGGGTGCCTGATGGGTACTTCCAGCACCAGCTCCGGGGGAATCTGGAAGAGTTCAGGGTCGTTGCCATTGGCCTGGAGCAGGAGAGGCAGCACGTCGAAGCGGCCTCTTGGGGCTTTCCAGCCCTGCTGTATACAGATCTACAAACAGAAACCTCCAGTCACATCTCTGCCCCTCCCTCTCCAAACAGAGCACATAGAGGGCATGGGGGAGGGGGATGGGGAAGGGGGACAAGCGGAGGCCTTCATGCAAGCCCTCTGAGGCCTCTCATTCGTGAGTGGTGCTTTAAAAAAAAAATAAGAGCCGCCTTTACAAGCTCTGTCTGACCTCACCATAGAACCAGGGCAACTTCTCCAGGGGACAGAGGTCATCCTGATACAGAAAGGGTCTCCCGTGCCGGCTGCACACACAGAGGGGATGAGGGTTGAGCCTGACTGACTGTGTCATCCTCCATGGGCTAACTTTTATGTGTGGTGTTGTTAAGTGTTACAAGATACAAAGGAAATCTCCAGTGCCCTGGCTCTCTGTAAAAAACACGTGAGGCGCACATAGCTGGTCACGGGCACTGCGAGGAGACTCGGGAGATAAAATGCGTCAGAAGTTTCATTGAGAGAGAAAAGCTTGGAAGGGCGACTCATCTTGTGAACACTCACATTTTAAACTGTGAATTTTAAATCCAGCAACGTATCTTATAGGAATAATAATTCATTAATAGTGGATTGAGATTTTAACCAGACGTTTGATACTAAAGTTAAATAAGATGACACTTGTTCATTTGCTAAATATATTAAGCCTATGTTTAAGGAGCGTAATAAAGTACATTAAATATCAATATTGGGCCAGGCAGTGGTGGCACACGCCTTTAATCCCAGCACTTGGGAGGCAGAGGCAGGCAGATTTCTGAGTTTGAGGCCAACCTGGTCTACAGAGTGAGTTCCAGGATAGCCAGGGCTACACAGAGAAACCCTGTCTTGAAAAAAACCAAAAAAATAAAAAAAAAAATCAATATTGGTTTATTAATTATATACATTTTATTACTTTATGTTCTCTTTCTGTGGTGTATGTATATTTTGCATGTGTTTATGCATGTAGGCTTCCTAACTTATTTTATTTGAGACAGCGTCTTTTAATAAAACACCTGTACTATTATTATTAATTATTAATATTATTATTAGTTTAGCTGATGCATGTGGACGCTTTGCTTGGGTGCATGTGTATATACCAGGTGCATCCCTGGACCCTGCAGCACCCAGAAGAGGGTGTTAGGTTTTCTTGAATCGGAATTATAGACAGTTGTGATGTGGGCCATGGGAATTGAACCAAAGTCCTATAGAAAAGCAGTGTTCCTAACCACAAAACCATCTCTCCAGCCCAGAGGGTCTCATTATGTAGCCCTGGCTATCCTGGCCCTATGTAGATCAGGCTGGCTTCAGAACCCCAGAGGTTCATCTACCTCTGACTCGGGGTGCTACGACTGAAGGTTTGTGCTACCACGCTAGGCTCCAGCATATTTTTCTGAGACACAGCCTCTGACTATACCCAGAGCTCAGCGGCTTGGTTAGCATACAGTCAATCCTCCTGCCTCCAGCTCCTCTGTGCTGGGGTGACAGGTATGTGTCACTCAGCTCTTTACCCGGGTGCTAGGATGTGTGTGCAGCCAACCCTTTACCCACCGAGCCACCTCTTCAGTCCCACTTTTGAGACAGAACTTCACAAAGCTCAGGCTGGCTTCAAACTCACAACTCCTCCACCCCGAGGGCTGGGAGTACAGACATGTACCACCGTGTTGCATGAGGAAGGACAAAATGATTGAAGTGAACATATACAACTATGATATTTAATAGTAAAGTTGAGCATGTTTAACCCATTAAGTTTCCAAATTTATCAACATGTTAATCTGCTCTACCCCATTATATACTCTCCTGCTATAATTTCAAAATATACTCAATATAAGATTATAATGGGGGTGGATGGGTAGAGAGGTGTCACAGAAGCTAGTAGTATTATCTACTCTTCTAGAGGACCTGGTTCAATTCCCAGTTCCCATGTGGCAGTTCACCACTGTAATTCTAGCTCCAGGGGCTCTGACATCCTCACATCAATGTTTATAAAATAAAATTATTTTTTTTCAAAGATTTATTTATTATATGTAAGTACACTGTAACTGTTTTCAGACACTTTTTCTTCTTGCTCCGGCCCGGCTCGCTCGCTGTAGCTGTCTTCAGACACCCCAGAAGAGGGCATCAGATCTCATTACAAATGGTTGTGAGCCATCATGTGGTTGCTGGGATTTGAACTCACGACCTTCGGAAGAGCAGTAGGCGCTCTTAACCGCTGAGCCATCCCTCCAGCCCTAAATTAACTATTTTTAAAGAGTATTTATGAGCCATTTCTGCTTTTTGGGTTGTTTGTTTGTTTGTTTGTTGTGGTCACCTTGGAGATCTCTTGGTTGGGGTCAGCTGTGAAAGCATGGTTACATCCACATATATGCATGGTCATTATCTGGGAAGTGACTCCAAACAACCATGTAGCCAGGTTTGGGGTGTTCCTTTGTGCTGTGTGAGCAGAAGCTAGGAGAGCAGATCCGGGCCATGGAAGGTTCTGGATACAGATAGGGGAGAAAGAGTTGCCGTCCACAGTCATGTTCGGCTAAGCAGGAGACAAGGTCAGCCAACTACATGCTTAGCAGTTAGCGCTCAGCCAAGTGGAATGGAGTCTGGGGAGTCTGGCCCAGACTCTGAGTGCACAGGTGCGGCTCCTGGTTGCCCCATTACAGCCAGTTCTCAGGATTATCACATTTCAATGAGAAAAGCCTTATGCATATGAAGTCAGCATCGTTTGTGAGAGGGGGAAAAGCAGGGCGTGTGTGGGATGAGTAAATGGGGGGCTTTAGCATCTGTCTGCTGTTGTGTTCTAGGCAGGCACAGTACATTTGAAAGTGTCTCTTCCCTGAGCAGAGCATCATCACGTCCACTTGGAAAGGACTCTGGGAGGGGGATGGGCAGTCTTGGTTCTCTTGGTAGCCTTTGTCAACTTTGGTCCCCAGGATTTAGGTATATTGATGCCCAGGACAGTCAAGCCTGACAGACACTGCCCTGCCTCCAAGAGATTCCTCTGCTTCTGCTTCCCGGCTGCTGGGATTAAAGGCGTGTGCCACTGAACCAGCTCCAGCTAGAACTATTGATCAAGAAGGAGCCATGCATGTATGTTGGCTCAGGAAATGTGGTCCCAGGATGTGACTTCACTGAACAACGGTATTGGTGGGAGTCTGAGGGGAACCTTCCCCGGAGTCCTAGATATTCCTTCATTCATTTAATAGTTTAGGATCAGGGCTTGGCATTGACAAGTGGATTCCAACTCTGAAAGGGGACAGAAGCTTCCAGAGGGAGGGTTGGGGGAGCCAAAGGGGCGTGCGAGTGTGATGAATTTGTGGGTGGTCACATGCGAGAGCAAGTCTGAGGAGTGGTTCCTGTGCTCTGTGCTGGCTGGACCCTTCAGGGTAGAAATGTTATACCGGAAAAGCACGGGGTGGAGGGTCGGGGTGGGGTGAAGGGTGAGGGTGGGGGAGAGGTGGACAGAAAGCGCAGCGGGGATAGGCGTGGGGCATCTAGGCTCACCTCCGTAAACTCTACATTGGCTGGATCCCCCAAGGTAGAGCCATCTGGCTGCTTGTAGCCGGCGTAGCGGATGAGCTGCGAGTTCCACACTCGGAAGTCATGCTTACCGTCCGTCCTCTGAGGGAATATAGTGATGGCCGACCTTGGGAGAGGAGAGAGGACGGAAGTCACTGGGGGTGGGACTTGCCCATTGGAGGACACCACGATAAAGCTGGAGATCAGATGTCCAGGTCTTCAGCCGGAGGAAGGAGCCAAGTTAGTAGCTTCTCCAACTGAACCCTCCCTTGATCTGTGCAAGGTAGGAGGTAGGAAACACACATCCTGGCTTCAAAGTTCTGATCCTCCCGTCCCAGCTTTTTGAGAGCTGGAATGAATACACACTGCAGGGTATATGCACTCTATATGAGCATTATCTTGCATCCCTCACTTAGAATCCCTCTCTGCTGTCATGGGCTATTCCCACAAACGGCTTCCTAGCTGGAACTCACTGGGGACCCTACTTCTGAGCACATTCTGTAGATCTTATCATCTAAGCATTTGCCATTGTGGGGCAGGAAGTCACTGATCCCAGAGGATGAGGTTAGACCTTGGGCTGGAAGTAATTCACGGAGCCATCCCTGGGCGGATGTTTTACATCTCCTAATAAAAATCTCTGTGGCTCGTGGGAGACCACAAAGCCCAAAGCCGGCTGCCTTCCCTCTGGCATCGAGACACACGGCTACGTCTATAGGTGGCCACCAGCCAGAGTCTGTTTGTGCGTACGCACATTTAAGAAACCTGTTTACAAACACCAGAGATACACGCTGTGAGTCAGTCGGTGTGATACTCACTTTTGGTGTGGGAACTGAGATGGAAGGGGGATGGGAAGCATGGCCACACATATCCCCCTCCCCCAACTCAACTCCCTGGGGCTCAGGTACCTGCCAGTTCGGTGCCGTTTCAGCACAAACTATTTCTGCTCAGGGTATACGTTCTTTTATGTCTGCTGAATGAATGGTTTTTAGACCCAAGGTTTAAAACTTAAGTGGTTTTTTTTTTTTTCAATCCGCTCTTGTGACGATCCCCATTCCGCAGCTGCAGAATTCGGGGTGACTCCTCTTCTTGCTGGCTCATAGTGTCCTTTGAAAACTACCAGAGCAGGGCCGAAGCAACCTCCTCAGGTTGCTTAGCCTTGGCAAGGCCTGACATTCATGGCTTAGAATATGCTAGAAGATTCTGTCTGCCTGCCTGTGTCTGTGTCTGTGTCTGTGTCTGTGTCTGTGTCTGTGTCTGTGTCTGTGTCTCTGTCTCTGTCTGTCGCTCTCTCTCTCTGCTCATACATGGAAGCCAGAGGCCCACTCTGCTTTTTGAGACAAGGTCTCTCACTCAGCCTGGAGGGACAGCAAGCCTCAGGAATCCCCACCCCCACTTCCCCAGCACCGGGGACGAGCAAGCATTCACCAATTACACCTGGCTTTAAAAACACAGGTTCTGGGTTCACACTCAGACCCCGATGCTGGCGCAGCACACACCTTATCGAGTGAGTTTCCTCTGTAGCCACCTGCTGAAAAGTTCTCTGATACTGTATCAGGGTGAGGTTACTTAGGGAAGAGTCCTGAAAGGAATTCCTCACAAGTGATTTCTGTTCCTTCAGATGGCTTAGGCAGCAAGGAAACCCTCGCCGGAGGCAATCAAGCTCCCTCTCCATGAGCTCAGGGTGTGTGTGGGGAGTGTGTATGTCTTTGTGTCTGTGTGTGTGCGCGCACGTGCGTTGCATGTGTGGTGTGTGATGTGTGTGTGTATGTCTGTGTGTGTTTATGTCTGTGTGTGTGTGTCTGTGTATGTCTGTATGTGGTGTGTGATGTGGTATGTGTGTGTATGCTCGCGTGCGTGTGTGTTGTGTGCGTGTGTGTTGTGTGATGTGTGTGTCTGTATGTGAGTGTCTGTGTGTGTCTGTGTGTATGTGCATGTGTGCGTGTGTGGTGTGTGTGTATGTCTGTGTGTCTGTGTGTGTATGTCTGTCTGTGTGTGTGTGTGTGTGTGTGTGTCTGTGTATGTCTGTGTGTGTGTGTGGTGTGTGATGTGTGTATGTCTGTATGTGAGTGTCTGTATGTGTCTGTGTATGCGGTCGTGCATGTGTGGTGTGTGTGTGTATGTCTGTGTGTCTGTGTGTGTATGTCTGTGTGTGTCTGTGTATGCCTGTGTGTGTGTGCGCATGCGCTCATGTGTGTGTGGTGTGTGTGTATGTCTGTGTGTCTGTGTGTGTGTGTCTGTGTTTGTGTGTGTGCGTGGTGTGTGATGTGGTGTGTGTGCCTGTGTGTGTATGGTGTGTGTGTCTGTGTATGTCTGTGTGTGTGTGTACGCGTGTGTGTATGTGTGTGTGTGTATGTCTGTGTGTGTATGTATGTCTGTGTGTGTGTGTGTATGTCTGTGTGTGTGTGTGTGTCTGGGTATGTCTGTGTTTGTGTGTGTGCGTGGTGTGTGATGTGGTGTGTGATGTGGTGTGTGTGCCTGTGTGTGTGTGTGGTCTACGGGAATATTCCTGAATTAGCCTTGGGTGTCTCTGAGTTGGGACCGATTCTCAGCGGTGGGGAACAGATGTCACCAGCGGGATTGACAAGTGCAGTCAGCTGTGGCCGGGCCGCAGCTGTGAGGGAGCAGCTGATGCCGGTGTGGAAGTCACAGACCAAGTTACCCCTTGCCTTAGCTGGCTCCCTGCAGGCTACTTTCTTTGTTTGGGTACAGGAGTCCAAGGTGGACTGGACAGAACTGGAAGGAACAGTGCTGGGCAGAATGGGAAGCAGCCACAGCAGGGTGGGACACTGGTGAGGGCTGGCTCTGCTCAGAAATGGGAGTTTCTTCTTTCCAGGAATCCTAGCTAGGTTCCTGTCCTCTCTGCGGGTGACAGGGAACTTGAGTCCAGCCAGACTTTCAGTTTTTGTTGTTCTTTCCTGTTCCAGCAGGGGATAAGAATGCCAGGCTATTCTGCCAGCTGGGCCACCTCCCCCAGAAGGGGACAGCCCTGCTCCCTGGCAGCTGAGGCACATCCAGGACCAGGACCTCATGCTGCAGGGATGTGACCCCACTCCTTTCCCACCCAGCGGGGCAGCTCACCTGAGGTTCCCTTTGTTGGTGGCGTACTTGACGTGGTTACAGATGTAGTTGAACATGCCGTGGGCTGTTGTGCAGTCTCGGGCATCGAACACCTGTGGAAAGTGCATGATGGGATTTCCTTTCTCCCTGGCAGCCCCAGGGCAGAGTTCCTTTCCAGGGGTCCCTGAAGTCTAGGCTGCATTTTGTATTGCTTTTTATTTTTTTTATGCTAATAACCGAGGAAGTGGCCATGATGGAGGAAATGTAAGGAAAGGAGTGAGTGTGATGGACTGGTTATGTTTGCTGTGGGGCCACCAGGCGTTTAAAATCAAGCCAACGTGGAATAATCTAGAACAGAGGGTGGAGCTGGGGGCTCATGAGACCCCGCCCTGTCCTGAGGAGCTACTGGCAGTTGACGGCTCCTCACTCACCCTGATGGCGCAGCTCTGGAAAGGTGACCACACTCCAGTGACTAAACCCACCCCTTCCCTCATGCCAGCAGTGCCAATCAGAGTCACAGAACGCAAAAATAAAACGTAGGACGCTGGAGGAGAGGGTCAGCTGGGAATGGGACGGGGACAAGGGACGGTAGTGAGGATTGACCGTGATCAAAACACTTCGTGTAAATGACACCATCATGACAAAGCCCATGTGCACGTGTAACATATGCTAACACAGCGCACGGAACAGAAAGCCTGATCCTACAAACCAATCGACTTGTAACATTAAGCTACGTTCTAGCACAGACTCAGACCAGGGACACAGAAGCGAACTCCTTCAGAAAGGTGCACGTAAAAGGGAGCGGTGGGGTCTGCGGCAAAGAGGATTCTACCAAGAGGCACGGCAGTTTTATTCAATAAAGAGCCGAGTTCTGGTCGATTCCCCAGTCAGGTCAGATCTCTTTCAAAGCTCCATCTGCCCCCATGACTTGTTCCCTCCCAGAGGGTCTCCCAGGTGGCTAAGTGTCACCACCTACCTGCAGCTTGGACCACTGGATCCTGCCCACACATCGCGAGGCATTCCGCCAGGCATGCTTGGCGCCATAGATGAGCTCTGTATCCTTGAGCTGGTAGGTGCTGGTGCTCTCGATCTCCTTGTTCACCTCCTCAAGCCTGTCCATGTGAGCCTTGGAGCCAAACCTGAGGGAGGAGGAATAGGGGGTGGATGAGGGCTGCAGTGTGATGGCTAGAAGTGTTCCATGTGTGGGCAGGTACACGAGAGAGAGTATGTGTGCACGTATGTGAACATGCATGTATGTGCATGTGTATATATATGCATGTATGTGCATGTGTGTGCTGGTAGGGGTGTATGCACAAGTGGGTGTGCATGTGTGGATGTATGTGCAAGTATGTATGCACATGTGTGCATATGTGTATGTGTGTGAGTGAATGTATGTGCAAGTGTGTATGCATGTGTGTGCATAAGTATATGTGCATATGTGGGTGTGGGCGCAGGTATGTGTATATGTGTGAATTTATGTGTACATATAAGTGTGTGTATGTGTGCATATGTATGTGCATGTGGGTGGGTGGGGGTGTATGTGCATGTGTGTATACATGAGTGTGCATATGTGCATATGTGTGCATTTATGTGTACATGTGTGTGGGCTGTATGTGCAAGTATATGTGTGTACATGTATGTGTACATATGTATATGTGTGCATGTGTATGTATGAGTGTAAGTATGTGTGCATGCACATGTATATGTGTGTATACATGTGTGTGCTTATGTGCATGTGTGTATTTATGTGTACATGTATATAGGCTGTATGTGCATGTGTGCATGTGTATTGTGTGTGCATGTATGTGTATGCATGTATGAGTATATGTGTGCATGTGTAGGTATGAGTGTGTATGTAAGTATGTGTGCATGTGTGTATGCACATATGTATGTGTGTATGCATGTGTGTGTGTGTGTTTTTGTACGTGTCTTTGAGCATGTATTAAAAGTTCAGAGCTCTGTGCTAACCGGGTGATGGAGTCTCTAAGGTGGGGAACAGTGAGTGTCATCTTCTAAGTCTCCCCACGTTACTTTTTTAGGCAGGGTCTTTCACTGAACCTAAGCTATAAGTGAGACCCAGGGACCCGCTTGTCTCTACTCCTCACTGCTGGAGTTATACACACGTCCCAATATGCTCTGCTTTCACAAGGGTGCTGGGGATCTGAACTCAGGTCGTCACACGGGCATGGTGAGCATTCCCCCACTGGTCCAGCTGCCTAGCCCACTGTACTTGCCTCTTAATGGAAGAATAGTATTGGTCGAGAAATTCTTTGGCTAGAGGGAAGAGCTGGTCCTTGGTGCGGACATCTTCTGACTTCCGTATCTGCTGGGATGGCAGCATGATTGAGCCCATGCAGATGTGCTCTGTGCACCCCGTTTCCTGGAGGCCAAGAGCAATGTGGGTGAGTCTGATTCTCCCCACCGGGCTCGGCAGGTGTTATGACTGAGAACCATGGCACCCAAATTGTTTGTGCTGGTCAGTTAGGGAAGAGGCTTTTTCACTGGGACACACAGCCATGGTGTAAGAACCTAGTGTCTGTCTGCCACTGCCATCTCTACCTGTAACCTCTGTCTTCAATCATTTCTCCATCTATCATCTATCTACATATCATTTATCATCCATATATCATCTGTCTGTCTGTCTGTCTATCATCTATGCATCTATGTATCTTTGCATACCTGCATGTATGTATGTATGTATGTATGTATATCTGTCTGTCCATCTATCTATCTACCTATGTATCTATGTATGTATGTGTGCATCTGTCTGTCTGTCTGCCTGCCTGCCTGCCTATCTATCTATCTATCTATCTATCTATCTATCTATCTTCTATCTAACTATCGATCGATCTATCTATCCATCATCTAGTTTTTGTTTTAAGGCAGCATCTCATATAGCCCAGGCTGACCTTGAACTCATGGTATAACTGAGGTTGGCCTTGAGTTTTTGACTTTCTGCCAAAGCACAGATACATAACCATCATACTCAGATCCAGAAAAAAATAATTCCATTCTATGTTGATCAAAGAGAACTAATAACAGCATCACCACCACCACCACCACCACCATCACCAAGACAGGGTCTCATGTAGCCCAGGCTGGTCTCAAGCTCCATATATGGCCAAGGTCAAGGATGACCTTTAAATTTCTGACCCTGCTGTCTCCACATCCTGAGTATAGAGATTACAGCCACATATCACTACTCCATTTTACACTGGGTATGTACGGCTTATTCATACCCAGGGCTTTGCATATGCTAGGTGAGCACTTTGACTGCTCCATCCCCAGCTCCTAGGAATGTGTCTGAACACGCCCCATGGGAGGTCGGTGTCCAAGGTAGCCATAGCTGTTCCTGCCATGTACATTCTTTTCCATGTGATTTTACAGCACTTCTCCTGAGACACAGCCTGTGCCTTACCCCTTGGGTTGCTCTGGACCTATAGAATGTAGTAGGAGTGACCCGGGACCATTTGCAAGCCTAGGACTCAAGACGTCTTGTATATTAATAGAAAATAAAGAGATCTTGCATACTTCTGCAGCCCTGGGGATAGACTCAAGCTTGCTTCCTGGAAGAGGAGAGATGGAACAGAAACAAATCTTCTCTGCCAGGGCTAACCTGGAGCAACCTGGCCTGGGCTGTCATCTTGGGTGACTGCAGGTATGTGAGATAGACCCCATCAAAATCAGGCACTTCGTGTGTGGCTGGGCATGCAGAGCCGCCTGGCTAGTTTGTGAACTTTTAAAAAGTGATAGTTGTTTTCGGCTGCTGAGTTTAGGGCCTGCTTGTTACACACATTAGCTGACAGAGACATTCCTTCAAGAGATTTGTATTTTAACAAAAATGGAAGGCAAAGGGTTGGAACGTTGAATATTAAGAATCTGGTATATGGTATGCACTTGCTGATAAGTGGATATTAGCCCAAAAGCTTGGAATACCCAAGATACAACTCACAGACCACATGAAGCTCAAGAAGAAGGAAGACCAAAGTGTGGATACTTTGATCCTTCTTAGAAGGTGGATCAAAATACCCATGGCTCACAGTCAACCAATAAACTGAATGGAGGAGCTAGAAAAAGAACCCAAGGAGCTGAAGAGGTTTGCAGCTCTGCATGAGGAACAATAATATGTGCCAGCCACTACCCCCAGAGCTCTCAGGGACTAAACCACCAACCAAAGAATACACATGGAGGGACCCATGGCTCCAGCTGCATAAGAAGTAGAGGATGGCCTTGTCAGACATCAATGAGAGGAAAGGCCATTGGTCCTGTGAACGCTCAATGCTCCAGTGTAGGGGAATGCCAGGACAGGAAATTGGGGGAGGGATTGGTGAGCAGGGGGAGGGGGGATGGGATAGGGGGTTTTCTGAGGGGTAATGAGGAAAGGGGACAACATTTGAAATGTAAATAAAGCAAATATCTAATAAAATAAAAAAAAACAAATCTGGTATAGAACAGAGTCCACAGTGTGAAATGTAGGAAGGGTTGGCTCAATACCCCCATCCGTGATCACACTGGAAGAGGCAAAGGACACTCAAGGACCCTTAAGTTCTGCTGTGTGCAAGGTGCTTACCTAGAGAGGCTTAACTGATCACTTAACTCACTGGTAGAGCATCCAGGGAGGTGTGAGGCCAGCTGTGACCCTGTGGCTGTCACAGTATGGGTGGGAACTCTGGCATTGCTATGCACTGGATCCCCCAACACAGATGTGGTCCCTGCCCTCCCCTCCTGTGAGGTAAGTTAGTCCTGACACTCACCAGCGTGCTCTTCAGGTGTAGGGTGTCAGTGAGGACCACGTCTGTCTCCCAGTTCTTGACCTTGAGGAAGCGGGGGCACCTGGAAGGACTGCCGTTCTTGGTAGGGGACTGTTTCCCCGAGGCGGGAGACTGAGATGGAGAAGGAAAGTGTCAAATGAGGGCCATGGTGTCTTAACTGAGATGTGAAGACTTTGCTTTTTCTAGAGTTTTCTCTGGGTCACCTGCTGCCTTCCCAAAGAGAAGGGCCCAACCTTCTCTGGGTGTCAGGTGCAAGGTTCCCCGAGACCAATAGCTTTGCCTGTGGAAAATATGTACCACGGCATGGGAAAATGTTACAGATTCAATCCAGGCACAAGGAGGCAGGTGATCAAAGGTGACCTCTTCAATGTCTGTCATAGAGTCAAGACTACCTAGAATAGACTTAAATTCTAATATTTAGAATACCACATAGAGACCTGGTGGATGTTTGTTGAGTGAATCAACATTGGAGCAGAAACTACCAGGCTTTGAATATGGTCCTTAGAGCTGTAGAAACCCGGTTGTTTGCTTGGTGGGCACACGGCCATGTAACGGGTAATGCAGGGAGGAGGCAGGTCTGACCAGTGTGATTCATACGTATCTGTCTTGGTTAGGGTTTGACTGCTGTGAGCAGACACCATGACCAAGGCGAGTCTTATAAAGGACAACATTTAATTGGGGCTGGCTTACAGGTTCAGAGATTCAGTCCATTATCATCAAGGTGGGAGCATGGCAGCATCCAGGCAGGCGTGGTGCAGGAGTTGCTGAGAGTTCTACATCTTCATCTGAAGGCTGCTAGCAGAAGACTGACTTCCAGGCAGCCCACGCCCATAGTGACACACCTACTCCAACAAGGCCACACCTACTCCAACAAGGCCATACCTACTCCAACAGGGCCACACCTACTCCAACAGGGCTACACCTACTCCAACAGGCCACACCCACTCCAATAAGCCACACCCCTCCAATAAGCCACACCCCAACAGGTCCACACCCACTCCAACAGGTCCACACCCACTCCAACAGGGCCACACCCACTCCAACAAGACCACACCCCTCCAACAAGGCCATACCCTCTCTAACAGGGCCACACCCACTCCAACAAGGCCACACCTACTCCAACAGTGCCACTCCCTGGGCCAAGCCTTTTCAAACCAGGACAGTAGCTGAGTTTCAATTCACAGGCTCTCACAGGTACACCATCTTAATTCCTAACTCACAGCCAAACACACTCCATGAATGGACATTGGTGACACAGCCATGTCTTTAGCTTTTTGAAACAGGAGAGAAAGAATCGATACTAAGGTGACATGAGGTAGGGTGAGTCTAGGAATGAGGGCCAGGAGTACAGGCTAAGCGGAGGACTCGGGTGAGCACAAGGGCCTATGGTCACAATGAGCTTGTGAAGGGCAAAGGATCAGGGGTCTGGGTATGTGTGTATGTGGGGGGTGGGGGCTCAAGGGGCTGTGTGGGCGGTGCTCAGTCAGTAAAGTACTTGCTTCACAGAGCACAACAGACCTGAGTTTGGTTCCTAGAACCCATGGGAAGAAACCAGACCCAGTGACCTGCTCGCAGGAGGTGGAGACAGGCAGACACCTGGGACTGGCTGGTCAGTCACACGTAATTGGTGAGTTCTGGGCCAATGGGAGACACTGTCACAAAGAATCAGGTAGAGGCACCTGAGGAATGATGCCTGAGGTGACCTCTGACTTCCCTACACATATACACGTGTACACGCTTGTGAAACAGAAGCAAAACCCCAAGGGACCAGCAGCAAGGAGGCCGGCACACAGTGAGGAGGAGAATAGGGACAGAAAGGTTAAAAGTCAAGCCCATGGCTCAAGCTTGGCAGATCTGAGGCAGGAGGATGGCTATCGCCCTGCTTTCCTCCCTCAGTACCTGGTGTCCCTCAGCCAATTTAGTGTCCCTCGGGAGGCTTGCATTGGTGCCCTGGAGGCTGAGTGGAGGCAGGAATTCCAGAAGGGGCTGTGGACATGGTGTCTCCTCAGGACGGAAGGGCAGAGGTTTGGAGGGGGAAGAATGATGGCGAGGTGTCCCTATACCTGTGGCAGGTTGATGGGCACTTCTATCCCTTACCGCCAGGGAGCAGAGAACAAGATCAATCAACGAGGGAGCCTGGGTGGGTGGTATGCTAGATGCCTTGCTGGGCTGTTGCATTTCAGTTTTGATTTTTTTTCTAAGATTTATGTATTGTTCTATCTAAGTACCCTATAGCTGTCTTCCGACACACCAGAAGAGGGTGTCAGACTTCATTACAGATGGTTGTGAGCCACCCTGTGGTTGCTGGGATTTGAACTCAGGACCTTTGGAAGAGCAGTCAGTGCTCTTAACCGCTGGGCCATCTCTCCAGTCCCAGTTTTGATGTTTTAATTAGTCATCGGTGACATGGGATGACCGAGAAAGGGATAAATGTGGAGACAAGCGTAGTAGACAGGGACCCCGCATACAGGACACGAAGGGCTTTTCTGAGTGGGAACCAAGGTCTCTGGTCATTGAGGATCATGAGGCTGGAGAGGGCACATGTGGACAGGGGGCGACCACACTCACCCTTTCCTGGCTTTGTGGCCTGTCACAGGATGATGGAAGCTTCTGGGTGGGGGAATACTTGTTCTAGCTGGAGGCTTGGTACCCATAGACACTAAAACTCTCTGAACTCATTCTGCTAAGGGGTTTATAGAAGCCTGAGAGAAAGACCTGGGTATTCAGGCTCCAAAGGAGGCTGAGGGTCCCCACGCAGGTGACCACTCTGTAACTAGGGAGCATGTGAGGCAGGGGTCTGGGCTCTGTAGTCTGTGGGCCCAGTCAAAGAGCACCTGTGTGTTTCTGTAGAACCCAGGAGCAAGGTACTTTTCCCAAGTTTTAAGCTGTTCAGTAGAAAACCAGAGACAAGAACAGTATTTTGGGAGTCACGAATGATACAAAGCCCAAGTTTCAGTGGAGAGCTTTTTGCTGATCACCCTGCGAGAAGTCACATTTCCACATACACCAAGTGAAAGCTCTCCACTGAGCCACATCACCAGCTCTCTTGATATTTTTATTTTGAGGCCGTTTTGCTTAGTTTTCCAGACCAGTTTTGTACTCCCAGGGTGACCCCGAACTTGTCATTCTCCTGTCTCAGCCTCCTGAGTAGTTGGAGTCATGGGCCTCCGCCATCAGGCCTGGGAGTCATGGACCTCCACCATCAGGCCTGGGCTGTACATGCTAGGGGGGCAGTGTGTTGTGACTGTGACAGAAACTGAAGACTAGAGAGTCCCTAAAGACAAGGATGCCTCCAATTTAGCCACTGGCCTATTTTGCTCAAATGCCATTAGGTTGGAGATCTTTCTAGGAGTTTCCAGGAAACAGTCAGTGCTGTGTGACCTGCTCTCCAGTCACTCTTACCACATACAGGTTAAACATCTTCACAGCACTAAGCACAGCCTGCAGGTGTGTGTGTGTGTGTAGAGTCAGAGGACAACCTTGGGTGTCATTTCAGGCATCACACACCTTATTTTGAACCCCAGGGGTCCATCCATCATCTCTATGTCTCCAAGTGTAAGTTGCAGGTTCAAGTTACAAGCACCATCTCTGACTTTCTTGGGTTATTTTTAGCTTGGGTTTCAGGGACTGAAGTCAGGTTCTCTCTCTCTTGCCTTTCCCACTGCTGCAGCTGGATCATTAGAGATAGCCAGTAGTCTAGGTGGGTCTCAAGCTTTTATTCTTCTACTTCTACTTCCCAAGCACTAGGGTGAAAGGCAAGAGTCACCATGACCAGTACTTCCTGTAATGATTCCATGAGCATGAGTGTCTATACCTGCACACCCTGTCTACACCTCCACACCCTGTCTACACCTGCATACCATGTTTACACTTGCACTCCCTGTCTACACCTGCATACCTGTTTACATCTGTACTCCCTGTCTATACCTGCACACCCTGTTTACACCTGCACACCCTGTTTACACCTGCACACCCTGTCTACACCTGCACACCCTGTTTACACCTGCACACCCTGTTTACACCTGTACACCCTGTTTACACCTGCACACCCTGTCTACACCTGCACACCCTGTTTACACCTGCATACCCTATATATACCTCCTAGCCTGTATATACCCACACACTCTGTAGAGTGTGTATGCCTTGTATATAACTGCACATTCTTATAACTTTTATTTTGGGATTTGAACTTATTATGTAGCCAAGGATGACCCTGAACTTCCGGTCTTCCTGCCTCCACCTCCAGAGTGCAGGGATCACAGGTGTACATCACACCCCTGTCTTAATCTTCATATCATATACATATCTACATAAAGATTCAGATGATCCAGTTGTCTCTTCATATCTAAAGAGATAGGTGCTAAGACCCCTATGGATAGCAGAATTACTGTTCCCTAGTCCCTCAAATTTAAAAAAAAGCCATCTTATTGGCCTACAACCCATGCACCCCCTCTTACAAATATTGGGTAAATAGTTCTAATGTATATAGTTTAGAGGAATATGACAAGAGAAAAAGTCTGTGCATACTTAGTACACACACACACATCCATACACACATCCATACACGCATACACAATACACACACATACACACAAATATACACACATACATATACACATATACATACATGTATACACATGTACACACATTACACATATATACATACACACATACACACATACATATGCACATACATACATACACACACATACACACACCAGTTTTGGGGCAATGGACAGGAGCCTATGCACACTAGGCCAGGCCTTTTCCACTGAGCCTCATCCCCAGCCTCCATCCACAGTTTGTTTTTATCCCCTGGATATTTTCAACACACAGCTGGGTGAATCAGTGTATGTGGCTTCAGAGACACAGGAAACTGACTTCCTCATCCGCCTTCTCCTTTTTCAGCTGCCTCTTTCCCAGCTTGTGTGGAATAAGCATTTGGGGACCTGTCATAAGCTGAGTTATATACCTACCCCCCCCAAGTCTACGTGCCAGAACCCTAATCCTTTGTTGACATGAGTTTTTGGAGATCACAGAGCTTAAATGAAGTCATCAGGGCGGGACCTTCATCTGCTACAATTAGCAACCTTATGAAATTAGTCTCTCAGTCCCTCTCTCTGGCTTTCTCCCTGCCCCACATGCCGTTCACATATTAGAGACACAGTAGGAAAGACCCTTCTACAAGCCAGAACAAGACCCCTTACCAAGTGGTTCTCATACTCCCTAATGTTGTGACCCTTTAATACATACACCCCATGTCATGGTGACCCCCAACCATAAAATTAATTTGTTTTTACTTTACAAATATATTTTTGCCTCTGTTACAAATCGTAATGTAAATGTCTGATATGCAGATGGTCTTAGGTGTCCCTGTCAAAGGGTTGTTTGATTCCCAAAGGGGTTGCGACCACAGACTGAGAAACACTCCCTACCCAGAACCAAGCCACCCTGGCAGGCTGATGCCAGACTTCAGCCTCTGGAACCCTGGCAATGAATTTCTAACTTTTAAGCTGTTACATATGTGGCACCATGTGGGCTTGGCTTGAGCAGACGAACACAAAGTCTACAGTGGAGTGACCTAAATGTATGGCCAAGGACTGCTCAGATCCTTATGAGCGGTGACAGAGAACCTTAAAGCGGCTTGGCTTGAGTGAGTGGGCTGACAAAGCCAGGGGCGAGTAATAGAGGTGCCTAGACTTTTCTGAGGGGGTGGGGTGGGGCGTGACCTGATAGACCCATCTCTCTCTGCTTCCTGACTGGGTACAATGTAACACACCCAGGGGGCATCCTAACTCAGTAGGGACCTTCACTGTAGAGCGCTGGGTGTTTCCCCTGGTGATTTCTCACTGATAGAGAGCTACAACATTGGGATGCATAGTCTCTCAAACCCCGATGTACAACTCCCACAGGATAAATATTGCTTTCACACCACTGTGAAACTGAAACGCTAAGTGAAGCCTTTTGTAGGTCAGGACTGGCTATCTGAGATTGCGAGGATTGTGGGAGGGAGTGGGTGAGGACTGAGAGTCTCCAAGATGCTTTCTCAATGATGCGGCAAGGGGGCGGGGTGTAGCTGGGCAAGGGGGCGGGGTGTAGCTGGGCAAGGGGGCGGGGTGTAGCTGGGCAAGGGGGCGGGGTGTAGCTGGGCAAGGGGGCGGGGTGTAGCTGGGCAAGGGGCGGGGTGTAGCTGGGCAAGGGGGCGGGGTGTAGCTGGGCAAGGGGGCGGGGTGTAGCTGGGCAAGGGGGCGGGGTGTAGCTGGGCAAGGGGGCGGGGTGTAGCTGGGCAAGGGGCGGGGTGTAGCTGGGCAAGGGGGCGGGGTGTAGCTGGGCAAGGGGGCGGGGTGTAGCTGGGCAAGGGGGCGGGGTGTAGCTGGGCAAGGGGGCGGGGTGTAGCTGGGCAAGGGGGCGGGGTGTAGCTGGGCAAGGGGGCGGGGTGTAGCTGGGCAAGGGGGCGGGCGGTAGCTAGAAGGTAGATCTTCAGGAAGCTGGTCTGGAAGAGGGGAGATGGGTTAAGTCTGGTGTACAGGAAGAGCAACTGACAATCTGGAGTGTAAGAAAAGCCAAGTCATCCTGGCGGCTTCCTCCTGTCTGGGTCACAGAAGTTTGGAAAACACGATGAGGGACCAGCAGACTCTGGAGAGCACGGAGGAGAATGTGGGAACTGGAGAAAGGATGTATTACAGGTAGGAAGCTAGGACCTCAATATGACAGGAAGATGTCGGGGATCAGGGGCTAAGGACCTGTGCTTCCCAATACCCGTGTCCTCTCAAATCCTTACATTGTCCCAAAGGCCAGTGCCTCTGAATGTGACTGTGGTGGCTCGCCTTGACTGTCGCTTAAGAGGATGTAGAATCACCACGGAAACGGACCACTGGGCACCTCAGTAAGAAAGTGTCCAGATTATGCTAGTTGCAGTGAGAAAGCAGACCCTCACTGTGAGAGCCACTGTCCCATGGGCTGGGGTCTTGGGACTGAATACTAAGGAGAAAGCTAGCTGAGCACCTTCATTCATCTCTCTCTGCTTCCTGACTGGATACAATGTAATCAGCTGCCTCTGGCTCCTGCCGCCCCGCCCTCCCCTCTACCAGGGACGGTGCCCCTCAAACTGTGAGCCAGAATCAACCTTTCCTTCCACAGCAGCTCTTGTTGGCTAGTTTGTCACAGTAACTGAAAAGTAACTGATACGCTATTCCTAACTGAAGACAGGGTTCCTAGGAAGGTAACAAGTTAGAATGTGGTCAACTACAGAGTCCTTGACTTAACATGGCTGATGTCATGTAGAAAAGGGGAATTCTGGGTCAGACACCCTCCTACCCTTGTGATCATGAAAATGGCTATTACCAGCTATAGGGAGAGGAGACATTCTGCCCACACCTTGACTTTGGGCTCCGTCTGTCATAACTGTGACACAAAGTACACAGTTGTCAGGACTGGGTTATGTAGCTTGGGTGAGTCCTGGAGCTGAGATTGACCTTGCCCAGAATCAGCCAACATCTCCGTTCTTCCCTGTTGGCATTAGCCACAGCCACTCTGTGACAGCCCCGCGTCAACCTGCCTGTTCTGGACTTGTCCTGAAATGAGGACAGGAAACCAGGGCCAAGCTGGGCAGCAGGCCAACACACCACAGGGGCTAGACTGCCACCTACTGTGATCTTCCTGCAGCCCTTGTCAACCTGTGGGGACCACTTCTTCAGGATGGCCAGTCTAACCCAGTTATGAACCCCGGTGGTACAGCATCCGTGCCTCGAGCATATTGCTGCTTGAAGGATGAAACCAAGTGTTTTTAGGACCTGGAGAAAGATTTCTGTGGGGTGTGGGCAAAGCATTGTGTCCAAAGTGATCCAGTCCCTTTAGGGACTCTGTGGACACCCGCAACCGCCCACCACGTCACCTCTCCCCATTCTACTGTGCTCTAGTCTGTCGGGTTAAGGAGGAGGACCCAGGAGGTAGACCTGTTCTAGTGTGGGAAAAGTGGCAGCTTAGACCTCTGAGATGGAGAGGCATTTGACTAGAATGTGAGGAAGGGAGGGATGGTTCAGTTTCTGAAGACTTAGCTATGCAAGCCTGAGGACTTGAGTTCAGACCCTCAGCATGCACAGAGAAAGCGGGTTGCTCAATGTGTGACTCTGACTGGTTGGTCCAGCCAAAATGGGTTCAGATTTCTGACTCAGGAAACCAAGGGGATTCATCCACTGGGGGGGGGGGGATGTGAAACAAACAGCACTGACTGCGTTAGTGGGTTACAATAAAAACAAACAAACAAACAACAACCTCAAAAGGACAGGAAGTTGGGAGAGAGATGGAAATAGGGACAATGGGGAGGGCTGAAAGGAAGGGATGGGGAATGAATATGAACAAGATACAAGGTATACACGCATGGATCTTTAAAGAAGGAAAAACAGAGAGGCCAATGATTGAAGAGGACACCTGGTGTTGACCTCTGACCTCCACAGCCACACACACAGGTGCACGAGCATCCATACACATATGCACCTGCACACACACACGCACACACACACACACACACCCCAAAGCAAGAAGACTTTCACTGACCCCATCCTGGAGAGACTGATAGAGAGTTGCGTGTTCCAGGATAACCCTGAACTTGGTCCTGTGACCATACTGAAATGGCCACGTGCCCCTAGAAATTAATTTTAATAGCGGATCCTGTAAGTCTCCGTGGCTCATTCCCACTGTCTTGTCCTGAGTGTCAACTTGCTAAATTCACATGTTAAAATCACATGCATTTTTAGCCTTTTCAAATATCTTGGAAGCATGGAAAGGTAAAGGAAGGAAGGGAGGTCTCTCTGGAGCTGTCAGACTTCTCTGTTAGGAAGCCGATGGGTCACAGCTATGAATTGGGAAAGGGGCGGGCAGCTCTGTCTGAGCTAGGGTTACGGGAAATGGGTTTTGATAGAGAGTCACACGGTGACTCAGCATCAAGAGAATTCCCCCTAGTTCCCCATCAAATGTCATGGCCTCACTAGGTGGGACAGCCTGCACTTAGCAGATTGGCTATGGAAACAAACCATTAGCAGAATTTATGGAAGTTCCTACAGGGCTGAACCCAAACATTTGCACAGGGCATTCAAACCCTATTTCCTGGTTCCACCCTGGCTCTGACCCCCAGACAGCAGGACTTGGTATCTTTGTGTGCATGTGGGGTATGTGTGTGTGTGTGTGCGCATGTGTGCACATGTGTGTACATGTGTTGTATATATCTCTGTTGGTAAACATGCATGTGAATGTAGAAACCAGAGGTCACCATTGGGTGCCTTTCTCAACAGTTCTCCAACTTTTTTTTTTGAGACAAGGTCTCTCTCACTGAACATGGAGCCTGCTGGTCAGTTAGACTGACTGGTCAGTGAGTTCTAGCAATTCTCCTGTCTCTGCCTCCCTAGCCCTGGATTATAGGTGTATACTATGGTGCCTGGTTTTTTTACATGGGTGCTGGGGATTTGAACCTGGGTCCCCATGCATTTACTGCAAGCACTTTAGTGACAAAGCCATCTTCCCAGAGCTGATGACTATGTTTTGATGAAGAGGCCTATAAAGACCAGGGGTCACCAAACAGACTGCTCAGGTGGAGGGGAGGAAGGCGTCCGCAAAGACGAGATTCTGTCACTGCTGTAGACAGAGGGCCCTGTCAGGAGAACTTTCTGGAAAGCATGGTTTCGAAGGGCAGGGGGATTCAGTGTGGGCAAGCTGACCCAGGCGAGATGGGGCAAGGGAATCAAGTGTTGGCTTCGTCTGAGAGGGATTCATCTCAAGACTCTGGAGAGCCGAGTTAGCTCCCAGGGAGAAAGGAACCTATTGATGTCCTGAGATATAAGCCAGAAGAGAACCAATGGCATCTCCCAGGGCCAGGTGGGACTATGTTGGTCATGTGGGTGCATGAGCCTCTGAGACCCCAACCTCACAGTGTGGTGGCTGCTGCCTGTGTCTGTATCTAGCTTGATTTGGAGTGATGCTTTGAGAAGCTGAGGCGAATAGTTGATGAAGAAATGATGGCCAGGCAGTCAGCTCTTTCAGAGACGTGGCCACACTGAGTTCCATCTGGTTTTCAGCCATCTCTTGCAAATGCCTGTTTGGTGCTCGGCGGGGCCTGATCCAGTGCATCTACTGACCCTGCAGTCTTCGCTGACAGATGAAGAGACAAATGGTCTGAGAGGCTGACAGGTGACAGGACTGGGCGTGTGTCCTTAGGGACGGGTCCCTCATGATGTGGATGACAGAAAGGATGGTGATAAGAGAGAGTTGTGGTTTCTTAATCCCCCCCCAACCCCCAGCCTCATCTCATCAGCCTCTGTTCCTGGATTTAGCAAAAGATTTTCCTTTTCCTTTCTTGCAATGAATGACATTAGCTGCAGGTCTGGTGACCACAGCTTTCCCTGTGTTGGGATACTCAATATCCCTCCATTCTTTGGGGGCATTTATCATAAAGGACAATGATCTTATTTTCTGGTCACTTACTCTGCGAGCGTGGGCTCCGAGAGGGTAGGACTATTTCTGTGGGCACTTACTGATCATCACTGATTCAGTAAATCTCTGTGCCTCAGTTTCCCCAAATAGGGATAACAGGTGTGTGCTGTGCATGCAGTCACATGTGAATGTGAACATGTGTGCGTGTGTGCATGCATGTGTGCATGTACGTGTGCATGTTGTACACTTGACTGTGCAGGTCACGTGTTTGTGCCTGCAGAGGTCAGAGCAGGAAGTAGGGTGCCAGGTGTCTTCCTCCATCACTTAACCTTATACCCTTGAAGCAGGGACTCTCACTGAGCCTGAAGCTCACCATACTGCATAGACTGACCAGCTAGCCAGTTTTGCAGATCCTCCTGTCTCCAGCCCCGAATCCTGGGAGTTATAGGCATGAACATCCATGCCTGGCTTTTTATCGGGGTGCAGGGGATTTGAACTTAGAATCTTGTGCTTGCGCATCCAAGTGCTCCTACCCACTGAGCCACCTTGCCAGCCCAGTCTCCTTTGTGCTTTAAGTCATCTCTAGAAACAGCACCCTAGTACCTGCAGGGTCACACGAGGTAATAAAAAACAATAGCCTGTATTGTTCTGCATAGACACAATTTTGTGAGTATTTTTGATCTGTGCCCCCAGGGAATCTATAGGTACACAGCTGAGGCATGCAGGGTGTAGACAGTACTACCCTGGGTGGGGCTGAGGATAGAGAGGCAGAGCAGTCCTGAGGTACTCAGAGCAGCACTGGCAGGGTTGCTACGGCTGCTGCCATTATTTAACAGTCTAACCCAGTCCATCCCCCAAGGGGACCATGAGCCCTTTTGGATGAGGGCAAGTCCTAGCTCCATGCTAACTACTCATTTGATGGAGGTTGCCAGTGAGGACGGAGCCATCCTGGCCCCACCCACAGCACTGCTGCCATGTCATGGTCACGGAACTCTGGGCTCCTCTAAGGGCTGCACATCTCCATGGCTGTGATGTTAACCGCCGCAGTTGATATTTTTATTCTGACATCACTAACAAGCTTGGGTCAGGGCCAATCAAGGTCCCCTGCTGAGGTAGTGGTGTACTGGGAGCAGGCAGGCAGGGTATGTCTGCTCTCCTTCTTCTGTCGCCCAGACCCAACAAGGCTGCTGTCCCTCCGCCCTTCAACAGAGCGCGCCCCAATTCGCAGAGACCTCGAGTCTACAGAGTCTCCTGTAGACTGGGGAGTATGGGTTCAGGAGCCTGACCTCCCTCCTGCCTTGTAATTTGGAGCTCCCCAGAGACCAAACTGCTCCCTTGGAAATACAGAGACACTCCACAATGGATTCTGACATTTTGAAAGCAGCCAGGAAGTCCTGGGTCCCTGGGGAGAGGAAATGACTGTTCCCACTGGGATGAGGGGCCGGGAGGGAGTCACTGGAGTGACCATCTGATCGCTTCAACCGGCAGGAGGCTGGAGACAGGATGGGGTGCTGGGAGAGAGAGAGAGAGAGAGAGGTGAGCCCCAAGGGAGAAGCCGCTTCAGCCTGGAGCCTTCTCTGCCTGTACACTGTAGGTTGGGTAAGTGATGTATTAGACTCTGAAAATGGAAGTGTGACCCCAGGCAGCGTGAAGTTATTTCTTCAGTAGGAGAGCAGCTGGGCCATGCGAGGGTCGGACCATCAATAAAAGGGGGTGTCAAGAAGTGCTAGGTTCCAATCCTAAGGTCCTACAGAGAGTTTTGGTTTAACAGGACGTGGCTCCCACAAGCTTGTGTTTCTGGAACAGTAGTTCCCCCGTGAGTGGTGATGGTTGAGAGGCTGGGAGCCGGGCTGGAGGAAATGAGTCACTGGGTGTTTGGTGCTAAGACTCTAGCTCTGCTCAACTTCCTGTTCTAGCCCTGCTTTCTGATCTGCCAAGATACGAGCAAGCAGCCTCACCCTCCCTCAGCTGCTGCAGACAAGATGGCTCCCATCTTTGTGCCTTTCTTAGGGCAGTCCATCTGTCATGGACTGACCCCCCCCCCACCCTGGAACTGTGATACCAAAATAAACTTCTCTCCAAATCTGCTGGGTCAGTCATTCTGTCACACCAGAGAGAAAAGAGATGAACACAGGGAGAAGGAACAAGCAGCGGTCTCATATTATTTATCCGCTGTAACATTTTACATATGATGGTCATCACAGAAGGGCCTTAGCGTGGTGCCTTGGGTGGTTCAAACATGACAGAAAACAGCAGAGATCCAGAAAAGAGCGTTAGAAATGTAAAATCACGGTGTGCCAGCCACAATCACTTGTTTTTACCAGAGCATTTTTATCTACTTTATGCTAGGTAAGTTCCTATTTCATCTTTCCTATTTATTTATTATTTATTTATTTATTTATAAGATTTACTTATTATTATATGTAATACACTGTAGCTGTCTTCAGACATACCAGAAGAGGGTGTCAGATCTCATTAAGGATGGCTGTGAGCCACCATGTGGTTGCTGGAATTTGAACTCAGGACCTTCAGGAGAGCAGTCAGTGCTCTTAACCACTGAGCCATCTCTCCAGCCCCCCTACTTCATCTTCAAAGCCTGGGCCCAGTGCCTCTTGGGGAAAACCTCCCATGCTGTCTGCGGAGACACTCAAGTTCCCATAGCACCCTGTTTAATCACACAGTGGAGGCTCTCGGGGGCAGGGAAGGCGGTGTCTGCTTTTCTCTGCTTCTACCACAGGGCTATGCACACAGGTTGGGGGGGGCGTTTGGAATCATGGGAATTAGCTCATTCCACCTCCCATCTTGGATCAAGATGCAATTTGCATCAGGGATGGGCAAGACAACATCCACAGAGATATCACCAAAGACTAAAAGCTAGAGGCTCTAACCAAGCTAACCAAGACTACTACCCAGAGAAACCACCACTCAGCTCAGCTTTCCTACACTAGTTTAAGGGGGAGCGCCTGCATGCCAGGCTCTCCAAATTTAGAGAAACAAGGAGCCTCCAGGATGGTGGTACTCCATTCTGAGCTAAAGAACATAGTCTTATTATTTCTTTAGCATAAACAGTGCTCTGAGTTGAGATGTTCTTTCTCATGTCTAGCCTATATCCTTCTTGCTTCCTTCTATTCTGTGTCCCTTTGCCCAGTCCTGGGGAGGGGGGACTATAGACAGTTCCTCTTCCTCCTCCATGGTCACCAGACTCTTCCTGATTTGGGAAGCAGATAGTGAGATTCCTTGTTTGTTCAGTAAACAATGCTAGCTGTTTGTGAGGATACTCAAAAATGTAGCAGAAGGAGGCCATTACGGAAAGTCACGTTTAAAGTTATTTAGATCTTGGGAATGAATAAGAAAGTAAGGGTTGAGACTTAAGAGTGATGTGTTTGTGTGTCAAGTTGACAAGGGGTCAATTGTACTGGCTGGTTGTGTGTGTCAACTTGACACAGGCTGGAGGTATCACAGACAAAGGAGCTTCAGTTGGGGAAATGCCGCCATGAGATCCAGCTGTGGGGCATTTTCTCAATTAGTGATCAAGGGGGAGAGGGCCCTGCCCCTTGTGGGTGGAGCCAGCCCCTTGTGGGCGGGGCCATTCCTGGACTGGTAGTCTTGGGTTCTATAAGAAAGCAGGCTGAGCAAGACAGGGGAAGCAAGCCAGTAAGAAACATTCCTCCATGGCCTCTGCATCAGCTCCTGCTTCCTGCCCTGCTTGAGCTCCTGAGGCCAAAATGCAGAGAACTGATCCTGGGCTGCTCAGTTCCGAATAATACATCAATAGCACAACCTTTCACCCAAGGCTCGGACCAGGATGTCTGCTGTCAGACTGCATCTTCTAGACAAGAAAGAGGTAGCACCCAGGAAACCTCAACCGTATTGCACTGGTTTTGGCCTCATGCTGCTTATATTATGTTAATTTGGGTCCCCAATATTGTTTCTGTGAGAATCCACATGTGTGCACATAAAACACTGAGGGACCGTGCCCCTAGTTGGTTCTGATTGGTAAACAGAATTGCTGACAGCCAATGGCTGGGCAGGGCGGGACTTTTAGGATTCTAGGGCTAGGAAGAGAAAGGAGATCTGCCATGCCTGAGAAGGTATGGGACAGAGAGCATAGCTACTACGGAGGAGCCCGGGGAACAGCGGCCCCAAGAGGATGGCCTGACTGGGTCCAGGGCCGCAAAGATGGATTATAGGATTTATTATGTGATAACTTGGGAAGATCAGAGGGAGGTGGATTAGCTACGTGGTGGTTAGGCCAGCCACTGAGTTAAGGCTTATTAAAATGTAAAGGTTGTGTGTATCTTTCATTCGGGAACCCAGAACATTGGGGTGGGTAGTGAGGAAGGGGCCACCGCAGCTGCAGGGCTCTAGTTAAGTGATTAATTAGATACTACGACATCGTATGGCTGCCTAGACACAAGACCTGTGATGTGGATGGGGGAAATCTCACATGGCCACATCCCTACCTGAGGAGCTTAGGCAATTAACAGCGGCCAAGAGAGGGAGACTCAGTCTTCCTGAGGAATGGTCCCTTGACAGGTGAACCAGTCAGCTTTAAACTTGTGTACATATGAGCAAAACTGAATGGATCCAACAGCTTGTATTTACACACACACACACACATACACACGCACACACACATGCACACTCACACGTGTACACACATGTACACATACTTAAACGCATGCACACATACGTACAAACACGTGTGCACACTCACACAATGCACACACATACGTATACACTCACACACACATTCTTTCACATGCACACATACGTGCACACACTCACGCACATGCACACACATACACTCTCACATGTTCACACACATGCACACACATGTGTACACACACACACATGCACACACAGAGTGCTTTCAGCTAAACTCAAAGCCTACCACCAACCGGGAATCACAAACTCCAACGGCAAATTAGCAAAGTAGGCTGAATAATTCCAAAGCGCTGCCTTTGGGTGTACATTAAGCATATAAGAACATTCCTCTTTTAAAAAATCTTTCTTGACACACGGGGACTTGTTAGTCAGTTTCCACCTGCCATTTATAATAAAGGCGTGGCCAGCTAAGCTACTCAGGTAGCCGAGACAGGAGGATGGCAAGGTGAAGAACTGCTCAGGCTCTCAAGGGAGTTAAAGGTCAGAGAGGGCAACTTAGTGAGACCTCATTAAACAAATGTTTTAAGAATGGGGGAGGGGCTGGGTGGTTCAGAGGTCAAGAGTGGGGTAACGCTCTTGCAGAGGATCCAGGTTCAATTCCCAGCACCAGTGATGGATCTGAAACTTTCTTCTGACCTCTATAGGCACCTGCACTCATGTGCACATGCGCGAACACACACACACACACACACACACACATCATTAAGATAATAAAAACAAAACTTAGAAAAACCCCTAAGAATGGGCATATAGCTCAGTGGTAGAGTAACTGCATGAGACCATGGGTCATCCTAGCACCACAAAAATAAAGCTAGACAACAGCAGTAAAAACAAATGAATATGAAAAGATGAATCTTCTGTCCTAAGTATAAAAATCAAAGCAGCAGCAGCAGCATCCTAGCAAGTGGCAACACGCACCGGGTCTTGCTGAGAGGGTGACCATAATGGGTGTGATGAAGTGGAGAGTTTATGTAAGGAGGGTGGCCTGCATAGCCTGCAGTCCCCCTGTGTTGGTTTGAATAAGAATGCCACAGACTCATATAATTGAATGCTTAATCAACCAGGGAGCACAACTTTTAAAAGGATGAGAAGGACTTGGAGGTGTGGCCTTGTTGCAGGAAGTGTGTCCCTGGGGTTGAGTTTTTCAAAAGGTCATGCCAAGCCCAGAGTCTTACCCTGCACCCCTGTGTGTCATGGTTTGAATATGCTCGGCCCAGAGATTGGCACTATTTGGAGGTGTGGCCTTGTTGGAGTGGGTGTGGCCTTGTTGGAGAGGGTGTGTCAATGTGGGCGTTGACTTTAAGACCCTCATCCTAGCTGCCTGGAACCCAGTCTTCCACTAGCTGCCTTCGGATGAAGATGTAGCACTCTCAGCGTCTCCTGTGCCATGCCTGCCTGGACACCACCATGTTCCCGCCTTGATGATAATGGACTGAACCTCTGAACCTGTAAGCCAGCCTTAGTTAAATGTTGTCTTTATAAGCATTGCTTTGGTCATGGTGTCTGTTTGCAGCAGTCAAACCCTAACCAAGACACTGCCTGGGGATCAGTATGCAATTCTCAGCTACATACTCCATACTTCCCTCTGTGATGATCACGGACCAAACCTCTGAAACAGTAAACAAGCCCCCAGTTAAATGCTTTCTTTTGTAAGAGTTGCCTTGGTAATAGTGTCTCATCACAGAAACAAAACAGTGACTAAGACGGCCCCTAATAAGCTCACATATGGTTAGATAGTGTACATTTTAATGAAGAAATGGATTTTTTGTGTGTAAAACTTTGAAACAATGACAAAAAAAAAATGAAAATCAGGCTTATCTCTTAGGACGACAGACTGTACACACCCAACAAACTGCCTGGCCTCGATCTAGCTGGAGGTGTTACTTCCTGTCTGGCTTTGTCTCGAGAGGGTTATCAGCACACACGGACTTCATTTTTAATAAAGGACTATAAACCAACGTAGCGGTGCACATTTGTAACCCCAGCAGTTGGAAAGCAGAGGTTTATAAGTTCAAGGCCCGCCTGGCCTATACAAGGTCCTTTCTCAAAATAGCCGAGGGCTGCTGATACAGTTCAGTGTATGGTGCTTTGTGTAGGTCACGCCCTGGGTTCCGGTCTTAGGACCTTTCCTCCCTTACAATGAAAAGGAAATCCCGAAGGAATTTTTAAAGATCATAGTAGTTTGTTTGTCTTCGAACAAGCGTCCTGATGGTCTGGCGTGGGCTTGGTTGGTTGGTTTGTTTGCTGAGGTGAATCAGGGCTTCCTGCTCGCTCAGCATGTGCTCAGACACCCCTGCCTACTCCGGCTCCAATGTGGCCTTGATTTTTTGAGGACCGTTTAACGATATTCACCCACAAACATTCCTGGGCGTCACAGGCTGAGGGAGAATCAGCCAGGAGGATCATGGAATTTCCCACAACCCCCTGCTTCCTTGTTAGCCATCAGCAGCCAAGGAACACCACTTGGGTTGTGACTCAGGCTTGGTTCAAACTCCTCAGATGGACCGAAAGGCCCCGTTTGTGTGCAGGCAGGTGCTGGGGAAAGGGGGTGCAGCTCCCTCTCTTCCAGACATCTCATGAGTCACCCCACTCCTGCTGCTAGGGGGGTGGTGGTGAGGAGGGATTGGTAGGAAACATGGGCTCTTTCCCAGGGTCACTCTGGCCTGGCCCATGAGCTGCCCAGGCAAGAGAGGTGAGGCGGCAGATCTCCAGCCAAACCCAGGCAGTCTTAGAAAGGGATGGCGGTGACTCAGCTGTCAGCACACATCTCAGCAGACTGGCAAGGACCGAAACACTCGGTAACAGATGGTGCTGGCGAGGCTGTGGGCAAACAGCCCCCCACCCCCACCCCCAGCACTTTTCTGGTAAGATGGGTACAGCCACTGAGTTGTAAATGTAAATGACTTTTGACTCAAACTTTTAACACTTCTAGGAATTTTCTTTTTTTATTTTTTTTGTTTCCCTCCTGATTAAGTCTATCCACATGCCAAATGAGGTATCTAGACAATGCCGCATGGGACAGCACGGTCACAGCCAAAGAGTGGCAATAGCCCAAGTGTCTTTATGAATGGCTTATTCAATAAAGGATGGCCTAGCCTCGTAGTGGAATATTATACAGTTGTGAAAAAAGAACCAGGCCCTCTGTACAGGCTAATTTTATGTCAACTCGACACGAGCTAAGAATTCACTTGGGAAGAAGAAACCTCAATTAAGAAAATACCCCTGACCAGATTGGACAGCGGGCAAGCCTGTGGTGCATTTTCTTGATTGATGATTGATGTGGGAGGGGCCCGCCCAGCCCAGCCCAGCCCAGCCCAGCCCACTGTGGATGGAGTCATCCCTGGGCTGGTGGTTCTGGGTTCTATAAGAAAGCAGGCTGAGTAAGCCATGGGGTGCAAACCAGTAAGCAGCACCCCTCCATGACCTCTGCATCAGCTCCTGCCTCCAGGTTCCTGCCCTGCTTGAGTTCTTGTCCTGACTTCCTTCAGCGATGAACTGTGACCTGGAAGTGTAAGCTGAATTAACCCTTTCCTTCCCAAAGCTGCTTTTGGCCATGGTGATTATCATATCAATAGAAACCCTGACTAAGACACCCCTTTACCGTCTCACTGGTACTTATCCCCTAGATGTATTAATACATGAAAAAGCAAAGACAAGGGCAGACACTTTCATTTGTACGAAGGTACAAAAGTACCATGAGGGCCATTTGTCTATTTATACGTAGTAAGACGCTGGCGCGCGCGCACACACACACACACACACACACACACACATGCACACACACAAAACAAGCAATATTGCTGATCTCTAGGGTTTCCATGAAGAGTGAAAACAGTATTAGCGTGGATACCTGGTGCCTTAGAACATGGTAGAACGTGGAATGTAAAATGTGAAACAATTCCAGGTTCACAAACACTGGTAACCATGACGCATCCAGAATAGACGCCAATCCTCGCACCTCAGACCAGGCGCTCTTGGCTTAGCTTCCAGGCCACGCCTCTGAGCTCTCAGGCTTTTCTCCCGCCTCTCTCCTCCTCCCCCACCCCCGAGGAAGCATGGGACCTCAGGGCCGAGCGAGTGAGCGAGCGCCTCACTTACCTGTTCATTCTCTGAATACGGGTCCACTTACCTGTTCATTCTCTGAATACGGGTTGTTGAGGACCACAGGGACGTTGCCCTTCCCCCACAGGTCATTGAAGACGCGGTCATTCTCCCCGCCCAGGGGCGGAGCTTTGTGTAGTTTGCCCTCTGGAAGGTCTCTGGAAGGCAAGGTGGCTGGGTGAGAAAGGGCAGGATTGCAACCTTGATTTGGGAGTCAGTCCTGCCCCCAACAGTACAGAACCCCAACTCACTCCGCTCTCTCTGTGTAGCCTGTGGGCCCGCGTATCTTCATTAGAAGTCCCTTCTCCCCTACAGTGCCATAGGGAAAGCAGTTCCGGGCTCCTGGGCAAAGCTCGGTGTCCCTGGCTTCAGTGTGGCTGCCACACTGACTTCACGCACCCCCCTACCCCCCACCCCGACCCTCCCCAATTCCCAGGTCCGGGAATCCAGAAGCCTCCTGGATCTGCCATCCTTACCACCGTCAGGTATGTACTGTACTGTACACCCTGTGCACCCAGGACAGTTAATAATGTGAAAAGCGGGGCCCAGGACTAGTGGGTGTCCTGCAGGGGAGAGCCAAGACTTACTCTGATCTTGACCAAGGCTTTGGGCTTCTCAGGGGACATAACAACAAAAACAGTATCACTCACAATGGTGACTAGAGTTAATTAACATTCACCACATGCTGGGCACTCTACTGTGGCTCATGAGTCACTGGACTATGTGGAGGTCAGAGGTGAGCCTTGGGTGCTGCTCCTTGGGAGACACCCAGCTTGCTTCATCAGCCTCTCACAGGTCTAGAGATCATGGACGTGAGAGGACTGCAGAATACAAAGTCCCATGGCCCTGCCTCTGTGTCTCCAGTGTTGGGGAGCCCTCCTTTATGTGGATTCTCAGAACCCAATCCAGGTCCTCATATTTGCAAGAGAAATATGGTACAGGCTGAAAGGTCACCTGACCCCTTTGTGTGTATTTGACTCATTTAACCCTTGGTGTGAGGATTAGCCACCATCATTATCAGCATGTGCTTATAGATGGTGCAGGCAAGAAGAAGTGAGGGGCTCTGAGCTACCGTCAACTCCACAGAGTCTAGGACAAAGTGGGAGGCGAGCCTCCCACCATGCTGTGAGGAATTCTCTTGGCTGGGTCAATTTATATGGAAAGACCCATCTTGACCAAGGGCAGAGCGGTTCCTGGGGATTATGGACTGTGGAAAAGTAAGGAAAATGAACTGAGCCCCAGCACCCACCAATCCCTGCTTCCTGACCATGCACACAGTGTGACCAGCTGCCCCTGGCTCCTGCTGCCTTGACTCTCCCGCCATGATGGATCACACCCTAGGACTGTGAGCTACAGAAACCCCTCTGTCCTGTAGGTCGTTCCTGTCACATTAGTTTATTCTGACTGTGGAAGAATAATTGACCCAGGGCCAAGGGCTCCGGTGTCGAGCGGTAAAGCCAGCTTCCAGCCTGTTGCTTATATTCACGGTAAGTAATGGTAGAGGCCTCCGGCATCGTGTTTATTTACTCTCCACCATCACTCCCATCAGAGACAAATCTCTAGCTTTCCCTCCTGCTCAGCACTAACACCACTAACACCAGTTGACACACTCGCTGTCACCATCATAATCTTTGCCACACCCTCACCATCATCTTCACCATCACTATCATCAGGACCATCGCCACCTAAATCTCCATCACAATCACCATAAGCATCCTCACTACAGCCATTATCACCATGACCACCATCACCATCATGGCCACCCTCCATCATGACCACCATCACTACCCAAACTATCGCCACCCAAATCATCACCATCATTATCAACTTCACCATCACCACGATCACCACCACCATCATGACCACCTCCATCATGACTGTCACCATCATGACCATCATTGCTGCCCAAACCATTACCGTGATCACCATTACTACCATTACCATTATTGCTACCCAAACTATTGTCATCACTATCGTCTTCACCATCACCACAATCACCATCACCATCTTGATTATAACCATCAATATGATCACCATGACCACCACCATCATCATTTTCCTTGCCCTCTGTAACTACCACAACTACCACCAGCATCATTGTTGTGGTAATTTTCCAACCCAATTACCCGGTAAAAGAAATCTCAACTCAATCAATATCAATACAAACTATATGCCTAGATCGGGCAGCTCTCCCACTACACTACTCTATTCCCATCTATGTTATCCCATATAACTTATTGTTTCTCCAGGCCATGAGCTTCTTACCATCCTCTCCGCTGACCTTCCGTAGCTCCTCCCCCTTCCTTGATCCTTTTCTCCTCCCCCAAACTCTCAGCTCCCTCCTTCCTCCTGCCCAATCACTTTATTTGAAAAGTTAAGGTGGGGAGAAGGTTCAAAAGGCACTGGTATACCTGATTAACTCCTCGTCTGTAGCCCCTCCCAGGAGTGGAATTAGCCTCAAAATATAAGCCCAGGGCTATCCACAACATAACATCACAGTAAGAATCACACAAGAAAGCTGGGGGTTCCAGAGAGGAAGTCATTAGCTCAAGTCACACTCCTCAATCCCAGGCTTGTGCCTCACTCCCGAAGCTGATCTCCTGCCCATGAAGCCCCATTGCCTCCCTGCCCTTTCCTCTGACCAACTGTCTCAGAGTTTTACTGCTGTGAACAGACACCATGACCAAGACAATTTTTATAAGGACAATATTTAATTGGGGCTGGCTTACAGGTTCAGTCCATTGTCATTGAGGTAGGAGCATGGCAGTGTAAGGCCACTAGGAGAAGACTGTCTCTCACATGGTTAGGAGGATTGTTTCATTGCTCATTTCTCACAGTGACACACTTCCTCCAACAAGGCCACACCTACTCCAACAAGGCCACACCTACTCCAACAAGGCCATAATAGTGCCACTCTCTGGGCCAAGCATATTCAAACCGCCACACCAGCCCAGACTGAGGCTCTGTCAAGAAGGTCCTATAGAGTGGCCAGCCTCAGAGAAGACTGAACCATACCAGGGTCACCTCTGTCCTTTCCTGTGAGGGCTGCTCCCCCTGTCTGTTAACCCTGTATCCAGTTGCCATTGCACCTTATTGTTACGCCCAGTCCCCAACTTCAGGTCACTCTGCCACTTTGTGTCCCTCCTGGGTATTGGTCCCAGGCATGTGGGTTGTTCTTGTGTAGCTCTGTGTGTTGCCTTCCCAGATTTGGGGACTCCCCCCTCCCCCCCGTTCCCTGGTCTGCATGGGTTGTCATTTGGAGTGAAGCAGGAGCTGAGACTCTGTTTCCAATGGGACCAGCCCACCCCCTCTTTAAAAATGTCACCAAACCGTCCCTGGAGTGGTTCTCGATGGCCAGCATTTCCCAAGTCAACGGATTACCTGCGCGGCGGCAATTAACTACGGAGTGAAGCAGGAGCTGAGATTCTGTTTCCAATGGGGCCAGCCCACCCCCTCCTTGCTGGGCTCCACCCCATCCCTCCACCCCATGTGGCAGCCACTTCTGTCCTTCTGCTGGGCGAGGATTACATCATCACAGGGAACATTCTGTCTCACCCTCTTTAAAAATGTCACCAAACCGTCCCTGGAGTGGTTCTCGATGGCCAGCATTTCCCAAGTCAATGGATTACCTGCGCGGCGGCAATTAACTAGGGAACAGGCAGAGTGCGGCTTCAAATGTCACTCAGCTCCATTTCAGCTCTATGTCTGAGCTGACAGCGTCATGTGACCACAAATGGGGCCTCAGCAGACACGGGAGGAGGTTAATGCATCTGGGGACATCTGTAATGTACCAGGTACTTGTACGCAGTTACTTCATCTCTCTCTTCAACAGCCATTCCCAGCTCTTGGTTTCAAATGAGAGAGCAGAGCCCAGAGAGGCAATGCGAGTTCCCCAGAGGCCTACAGCCTGAAGCTGAGCCAGGAGTGTGGGACATTAGATCTGAGTGATGACTGCTAACTCGCATCCCTCCTGTGATTAAAAGTAACAGGGTGGGGGGGGAGGGGCAGGAAAGCCAAGTCAAGACACTTAGATCCTCAGCCGCAGGTGACAGAGCTGGATCGCCAGCATTTGTGGTGCCCGTCACCCAGGCAACTCTGAGGTCACTCATCTTGTGACTTTGCAGGAAGGAGCTCGAGGGTTTAACATCTAGCTTTTGTAGTTTTCTTCCTTTCTTTCTTTCCTTATCTCCTCCCTCCCCGCCTCCTCCTGTTATGAACGCCTTTGTTCAAAGAATGCATTTGGGTGGATCGGCTAACTCATGCTGAATTTTAGAGTCGTGCGTGATCATCGGGGAGTGGACATTTTTTAGTACGGAGCCCATGGAACGTCAGGGCTGAGCTGTCCCGGTTTCCAGGCGCTGAGGACAAATTCAGGAATAGACCTGGGGTTCACCAGGTCCTCCCCTGACCCACAGCCAATGGGAGGAGCCCCAGAGGTTCACCTGCATGGTGGGGTATCTGCTCACAGTGACATGCACTAAGCATGCCGTAGTGGGGATTAGGCAGAGCCAGGTCTGACCCTTGGCTTTGCTTATTAAGCCGGGTGAGTGTGGACAGGGAACCAGCTCCAGTGTGCCCTTTGCCACCTGACAGTTAATGACAGCGTGGACCCTCCTGGCACTCAGCTGAGGGTACCTGCCAGTGACCCTCCTACCTTCTTATTCCTTCCTTCACAGCCACATTAGGTAGGACAAAGGGACTTCTAGTCCTTCAGGGCCTTTGTCACATCCAGGCAATGCCTGTACCATCTGGTATGGACCACACGTGGCCACGAGACCCTTCAAAAATACAAGTCTTATGTAGACTTCCATAATTCTCAACTCTGATCTCCACTCTCCCCCCTTTTGTCTGCCCTCAGCCTAATGCTGGCTCCACTCATCCTTCGAAGTATGTGGGACATCCACCTCGGCTGGCTGTTACATGAGGTTCCACGTGCACCATGCCTGCCTAGCACACAGTCAACCCAAACAAGACACTCCAGTGATAATTCCTGAACAATGAAGGGAGTTGCAGCACAGAGAGATTAGGCCACTTGTCCAAGATCACACAGCCAGAGAGGGAAGCTTGCTAAATCTATTTTTTTGCTCTCGTCATAGCTGGGCATCCTAAGGAGCAGGGATTATTACATGGGAGGCCCTGGAGGTATATCTCGCTAGACCATGCACTCATGAAGAGTTGTAGGATTTTTAAAAATGGTCATTAAATTTAAAAAGTTTGTGTGTGTGTGTGTGTGTGTGTGTGTGTGTGTGTGTGTCACAGCATGTGTGTAGAGGTCAGAGGACATCTTACAGGAGTCTATTCTCTTCTTCACCATGTGACCTGGGGATCAAACTCAGGTCAACAAACCTCTCGGCAAGCACCTTTATGTGTCCCACCATCTTGCCAGGCCCAGAACTTTATATTTAGACGCTAGACACTCCCAGACAATGGGGAGAGCGCTCTAACTCCATCCGCTGGACAAATGCAGGCATGGTGGCGGCTTTTTATTATCTTCCCACGAAAGAGCAAACACTGAATCAGGGAGCAGCTGTCTCGTGACTTCGGGGAAGGCTGGCTGGATGACTTTATTTTGCCAACACTTGAGTCCAGGGTCTGTCCCGCCAGCTGCCTTGAGTAACCTCGATGCAACTGAAACTATCTGGGCCTTGACTGTTGAGGCTTTTGACCCAGAGACTTCCCTTCAGTGGAGTCTGCCCAGGCCTTGAGGGTGGTCGAGCTTCATGCCTGTCTTCTATACCTGCCCGTTGACTGTAACAGCGCCACACCTCACGATGACACTCAGAGCTATCTGGGGACACTGTGCTGAGATGTGCCCATATCAAGCATCACATCAGCTCCCCTGAACTTTCACACAGCCTTGGCCAGGTCCTCAGCAGAGGGCACATGGGAATCAGGTCTATATTCTCTCACAGAACGGACAGCTAGCCTGGTCTGGCTCCTGAGAAAGCTCCCATGGCTGACCACTGGCCAAGCCTGAGGACCTGGCAAGGCGCAGGTGTATCAGGCCTGTGTGCCAGGCTCAGGGAAGAAAGAGGCAGTTACCAGACGATGAGGCTGCTACGGAGCAGCTGGCCTTGGCAGAAAGCCTGCCCCAGCTTCCCACGGACATGTTGGCTAAGTTGTTCCCATCCTCCCTGCCCTGTGCCAACGAGGTCTTCCTTGCTGCCTCCTCCTGGTCTCAGACGCTGGGGACCGAGTTAATATAAGGACTCCATATTTATGGAGGTGGGATGTGGGAGTCTTGGCCAAGCTATCCCTTGGCTTTATCAGGGTGCTGTCACCCCTGGTCTTATTGAAAATGAGGAGGTGTTTCTTGTTTCAGAGATAAGTCTAGGCTGCCTTTGAACTCACTGTATAGTCAAGGATGGCCTCGAACTTCTGAGCCTCGTGCTCTTCCCTCCTAAGAGATAGGATGACGTTTGTAGGTCATCAACCCTGGTTTACACAATGCTAGGACTGAAGCAAGGGCCTTGTGCATGCTAGGCAAGTACTCTCTCCTCTAGCCCTGCTTTTATTTATTTATTTTTTGAGACAGCCTTACTGTATAGCCCAGGTTGGCTTTGAACTTACCACCCCCCCCCCCGCCTCAGCTTTCCAGAAGTTTAAGATCACAGATGCGAACCACCAGGGTAGGCTATAAAGTTTGCTTTGGGGGACAGGACTCCCATAAGAAACTCTGAATCTGGGAAGAGAGGCAGGGCGCTGGGGCTCACCATAACTCTAATTACTGACAGCCAAAAGTCGGGCAGGACTTTTAAACCCACACCTGTAAGAGGAGGTAAGTAAAGGAATTGGGGGGGAGTGGGCTGGGTTTGTATACTGGGGGACAGGAGAACTCTTATTGCTTGGACCCAGCATCTGTCCTGTCCCACTAGGACATGGTGTGTGTTAACAGCCAGCCATATTTGCTATTCAGCACAGGTGCCCTCAGTATCCCTGGGTGTTACATTTCTGAAAGAAACAGTGGGCTTTGGGGAGGAAAGCAGGAAGCATAAAGCTTGCAAGCATTAAGACCCAGGTTGCTCCTCAGCACCATAATATTCACATAGAAAGTTCCTCCCACTATTTATCCTTCACCCTGTGGAGTCTTCATCTCTTTTAACCCCTCATTCTGGTCCGTGCCTCAGGACCTCTGTTTCTGATGTGCCCTCCTGTCAGGGTGTCCCCCCCCCCCAACTTTCACATGACTGGCACCTCTGTCTTCCCCCATCTAACGTTCTCCTCACCCCAAGCTACTTCTCCCCAAATCTCTGGCCTATTTCCTCCCTGGCATGAGTCACCATGAGAGATGACAGCAAATGTCTATTTGTCTAGTCTTCACATCTCTGATGTGACTGGGGAGGGGAGAGCTTCCCCGGCGAGTCCCCAGTTCTGAGAGCAGAATCAGGGGCAAGATCGTGCTTGCTCCAAACTTCACGGGATGGAAGACGGCGGGAAGCCCGCTGGGGACAGGCCCATTTGGGGGGGGGGCGAGGTAGACATGTTGAGTTCTTCCATAGCTCATTCAGGATGAAGGGCTGAGTGTCCAAGTGACAAGACAGAAAGGGGACAAGGCAGGAGCCGTGTCTAGAGAAGGACAGATTAGGGAAGACACGCGTGTCTGATGAGGGGGGAAATGGAAGTCGCTCTGGGTTGTGGCACGGAAGTTGGTGGAAGAGACTTTACAGTCCCTCTCGGCTGTGGGCAGTGTGTGCCCACTTAGGCAGGCTGGAGCCAACCCTGCTGAGGGTTCACTATGAGATCACTCTGTGTGTGTGTGTACACATGTGTGCACATGCACACATGAGCACGCACATGTATGTGAAGGACAAAGGCCGACTTGTTGACACAGGGTCTCTCCCTGTTGTGGAATTCTCTAATTAAGCAGGACTGGCTGATCAGTCATCTGCACAGGCAGCCAGCTGGTTAGCTTCCTCTCCTTAGCACTTGTGGGTGCCTGAGATCTGACCTCAGGTCCTCATGTCACAGAGCCTTTGCTCCAGCTCCCTCTTGGCCACTTTTAGGATGCCCAAAGGCTAATTAGTTATACAGAAACAGTTCGACCAGCTTGCCCTGCTACAAGAAGAATGGACCTGGGATCCCGGCTCTTCTAGGACGATGGATCGAGGGTTGGGAAGCTCACAGGACCCATCAGACAGACTCTTCCATAACTTGTCCTGGCCCTCCTACTCATCTGGAAGGATCACAGGTCTTGGTCATCTTGACCTACAGTAATTACTCAGAACCAGAAGAACTGCGGGGTTTCAGTTTCCCTTTCAAACACTGATGAAATATTCTGATAGCTTCAGACACCCAGAGGCCAGCAGCTAAACAGCCCCCCCCCCAAAGCAAGAGAGCCAACCGTCCACCAGGCAGCAGAGCACAGCCTTGGGCCCTCGAGTCTGGTCCTGCTGCTCCCTAGCTCTGTGGCCTGGGATAAAGGACAGTCTTCCATTCTTGCAGTCGACATCATGGAAATAGGGCACTTTAAGGAACGAGTGAAATTGACTTAAAGATGCTCTAGCATGGGACCAGCCTCCCTGGGAGTGGTCAGCAGAGATGGACACACGCAACACAGTCTTCCAATTCGGGCTTGTCACAGAGCCAGAGGGTGGACAGGTGGGTCTGCAAGCTGCCCTTCCCCCACAAGCTGCTGCTTTTGTCCCTTTCACTCCAGACACTTACTGAGAGGCCTGTTGGTTACAAGCAGGGCTGTGTGACCCTTGCTAAGCGGCTTTCCCTCTCTGAGCCTCAGTTGGTTCATTTAGGGAAGTGGGCTGAAGCCACGTGTCCTACTTCTACGGCGGCAAATTCGTGACCTCTGAAGAGGCGCTTAGGGACTCAGGGAGAGCCTTGCAAAAGGGTATAGAGGGGCAGGTTGGTTATCTGATCAGGGCCAGGATGGCCGGCTGTTCCAGATGGATGCTGGACTGGGGATCTTGGCCTCCTTAGAACCCTGCCTCGGGGCAGCAAGCTGAGCAACCTCGATATCCTCTGACACTTTATTTAAAGTGACCGCTCTCAAATGCAAAAGGTACTAGAACTCTGGGGTTACCGCCTCTCTTGCCACTTCTTGGGGCCACCTGGCTTCTAGGGTGACAGGATGGGGCTGTCTCTTAGACATGTCATATTTGGTCTCTGAAACCACAGAGATGAAACAGGGAGCTTAGATTAATCACAGGAGGAAGGATGGACCACAGGGCCGAGACAGGCAGCATCCTCACCTAGCAAGTGGCTACTGCTCCTGGTGGCCTGAGAGTCAATTGCTACTTGAGATGCCCTGGATGTGGGATCCGGGCAGGCTACTCCATTGTCTCCCAAGTGGCTCAGGGTGGCAACCATTCATCTAGCCTCCAAGTTGCCAGTTTCAGCCCTCTCTCTGGAGCAGCATTGGTCAGGGAAGTCACCGGGAATACAAGAGAATCCTCACAGCTATGTGCACAAGGGTCCCCGATGGTCTCAGGGATGCCAGTGTGAGACTGACCCCAAGGACAATGTGACTTCGGACTTCCAGTTCCTAATCCAGGACACCTACTTCGGGGTTTTATTTCAGCCCTCAGGAGGCTGCACGGCAGTGGGTGGGGACACCGCGGGCTGTAGCTCTCTGAATTCAGGGGTGCTCCTCATATTGTGGAGGTGGCACCATCTGGGGACAGAAGGACCTACCGTGCCAAGGACAAGCCCCACCTAAGGAAAAATGTGTCTCAATAACCACATGGCAGGCAGGACTTCCTGGACCCTGTCTCACGCATACCGATAGCTTTGATCATCCAGGTGTGAGCAGACAACTGGGCACATCAAACAAAGCCAGACTGAGAATTGCTCATTTCGGAAAATTGTGTCACAAATGATGACGCCACTGTGGGACTTAAGACACCAAGCTGACACAGCTATGTCTGTCTGTATCTGATGCTCCCTGGGTGTGCAGTTCAGGGTCCCAGCACACACCTTTGATCTGCTGGCTGAGGTCCCCATGTGTACCTATACTGTTAATTGCTGGCTGTGTCCTCAGGAGACATGGACACTGTCCCTTATGCTGTACTGTTACATTTCAGACTGTAACGTCTGAAATGAGAGAATATCTAAGAATGGTCAAGTAGGGACAGGCCATACCAAGTACACACTAACTTCAGACTAGGAAGATGGGCAAGGTGTGATATAACTATGAGCCACCAAGCTAGGGGAACAGGTGTCCTTAAGAAATGTACCTGTCCCCTAGAACCCATTCCTGTGGGTGGCTTCCCAGGGCTCTAAGCCTTCCTGGATGGCTTTCTCTTAAACCTCAGCTTATCTGTGACTTTTGGCCAAGCCGTTGCTGAATTCACATGCAAGGTGGATCTGGGTAGCCAGAGGGAGAACCGTAATAGAAGAGAGTTTGTACAGAGCCATTCTCAAGTCAGAAAAATGGGTGTGCGGCAATGCCCTACGTCACCCTGCCTGTGCCTCCTTGGAGAAAGGCAGGTGATGGTTTCTATGGAATGGCGTGTATACTTCTTTTAGTCTTTTTTGCTCCGTAACTACACTAGCAACCCCTCTTCTGGAAAGCAGTCATTCTTACCTCTCTGCCACTGATGCCACAGCAAGAACCTTATATTCTATGTGGCAACTTTATGTTCTTCTGTGTCACAGGAGGGACAGGGTCAAATTAGCCACATGGTGGGGAGTACCCAGCACCCACTGTGGGTCTTCTGGGGGTAAACCCATATCATATAGGGTTCAGGAGTGCAAGTATGCTTGAAAGAGGACCCAAGGGATTCTTGCACCCACAGCCTCAGGCCCAGTTACAAATCACAGTCGGGTGCTTAAAACACTGATCTGGTTAATGTCAGCTCATTTAAAGACGCAGTCTCATTTAAAACTCTCTGAACTTCTCTACTGAGGAATTGGGTTGGTTGAGTAGGACCAGCTTGTGTCACGAGCATAACAGATGTAACTGTGGAGCCCAGATGCACAGCGCAGGTTCAGTGGCTACCTCAGATGCACTCGGGGTTTGGATTCTGAGCGCTCTCATCACCATCCCGGTAGGATGGGGTGGGCCATTGGGTTTGACGGTAGAAGAGGCAGAGGGAATTTCCTAATGGCTAGGCACACAACCCTCAGCCAGGGCCAGCTGCTCTCTTCTCCCTCAGAAGGAGCTGGCATCGCCCGCAGTTTGGTCGGATCCCTTCCACCAGTGATTCCGAAAGCAGCAGTTCAGGGCAACAGAAGGAGACATTCCCAGTACTTTAGAATCTACCCCCAGGGCACAACACTGAAGACTGGTTTATGGGCATTGCAACTAACTCTGGGTTCCTTTCCCCAGCTTTGGAAGCCTCCCTTGTCCTCCACTGACCACAGAGAGGAGAACATGGAACGGGGTTCAGAGTTTAGCTCTTCCCTGCTCTTGGGACCACAGCATGAGCTACATGCCTAGTAAGTCCCGAGCACATGCAGGTAAGTCCCTCTAGGGCCATCTCCATATCCTCTGACCTGGGTCAGGACACATCTTTCCCACATCCCACCTTACAGGACTCTGGGAACATACATGGAACAAACGTGTGAAGACACAATTTCTTGGACCATGGTTATTAGTGACTCTGGGTTGCATAACAAGGGCTGCATCCTCAAATGGCGGCTCACTCACTATGCATGATGGGAGTTTTCAGGGAGAGAGATAAAGGGTAGCCAAGCCACGTGGACGGGTGGGCAGGCTGGCTCCTGGACTGCCAGTTGGAGCCTCCACATACACACCTACGCACAAGCACACACTTGCACACCTGTGTAGCTTACCTGTCCACCTGGATTCCTGTGTCTTTCATTTCTGCTTTGGCTGGTCCCCCTCTGTTGATTGCTTTGCCCCCTCTGTTGAGGATGCTTAGCACAGGCTGTATCTCTTTGAGCAGTTCATCATGTTCCCCGCTGTCCTGGAGGTTGGGCTTGGTATTTTTTACTGTGGGGTCAATGGCCACACCATTAGCCTGGGAGACTGAGCCAGCTCCCTGTCCGTGGCCTTGAGCATGCTGAGGTCCATTACCAGGACCTGTGACCCTGTCTACTGCTAAAGGCTGGTCTTTGCTGGCTGACGGCTGGCGAGACAGGTCAACAGCTTTGGTGGGGGTACCCAGGGGCTGGGTCACCCGGATGGTCTTGGGGGTTCCATCCCCTGTGAAGGTGGTCTCCAGATGTGTAGTGAAGCCCTCGGGACCTCTCAGAATGAGGACCACATGGGTCTCAGAGGCAACGCCCCTGAGAACCTCCAGGGCGCTGTCATAGCTGAGGTCTACCAGGGGCCGATCGTTGACGGCAAGAATGATGTCTCCGGCTTGGATAAGGCCGCTCTGCTCCGCGGCACCTCCTCGGATCAGGTCTGAGATGATCACGGGAGGCTTGCTGACCCGTTCCTTCACCAGGAAGCCCAGACCTCCCACTTTGCGCTTGAAGAGACGAACAGAAATGACATTGGGTTGGATCTGCTGAACCCCAAATGTGTGCTCTTCCATGGTATCTGTGTCCTTCAGAAGACCTCCAAGCTAAGATAACTCCTGCAGGAACCTGAGCTCCTCCGGGGCAAGAACTGGCTGCAGAGTTTCTGTCGCCTGTCTTTGACGTCAACTTGGCGTCACCTGCTCATTGCAGTTTGGCCTTGGGTGGCATGATTTCCGGTGTCCCCGCCCCCTTCCTTATTCTCTAAGGAAGTCAAGGTTGACCAGGCAGACGTCAGGAGCAGCGATGGGTTGTGTCCTCAAGCAACAGGTCAGGAAGACTGTAGGCTTGCTGTGTCTGATGACTGTGACGCACGAACATGGGAACTAGTCTCTGCGCATCTTGGTCACCAGCTTGTCAGATGCAGAGGTAATGTAGGGGCTCCTACCTGGAGCTGAGCAGAAGGAAGGAGAAAGTAGATGAGAAAGAAAGAGAGTGGAGCGGGCACAGGATACCTCAGAGCTAGGATGGGAAACCCTGAGTCACAGATGCCTGGGGATGCCAAAGCCAAGCCGGAAGTTGCAGAAGCTGGCCTACTTTTTTAGTTAGCGGTAGTCACCTGGCTGTATCCCTGCGACCAAAGCTCTCAAGGACCAAAGGGCATCCTCGGGGATGCCACAGTCAAGAGAGCCAGGCAACCCCTCCGAGAGACTCAAGGGTAAGAATCCTCAGTCTCTTATCTTTCCAACCGTAGGAGCCGCTGCTCCAACTGTTTTGCAAACATTTTCCATTCACTCTTCTCTGGCACTGAACCTTTGGACTCCCCATTTGGAGCCTCCCCATCAACCTCCCCATCGAGAAAAAAAAAAGATACTACTGGGCAGATACGGATGCTGTATTCCACAGTGCCATGGATGGAAGAGCCCGACTCAACCCCGCAGCCATTTTCTTCACCATTAGCTCATTTCTGTTTTGAAAACAGACACGTCGCCGTCATGCTACGAATGCTTTCAACACCAAAGAGATAGGTCCACGCAAAGCTCAAATACATTTGCCCCTCTAACATAACGCATGAAACACCCTAGCCAGGGAGTGCAAGGAAGACAGGCGTGACCCTCTAGGCTTAACAATGGCACGTAACACCTTCAATCAATATTCACTGGTGGAAAAGGAGAAAAGCAAATCGAAAACTAACGGGCAGTTTCTGAGTACTTTCGTTCTCCATAGTTACTTCTCCTCTGATGGTCACAGAAACCCAGCCCTACACCTGAAGCCCCAACTTGAAAGAGGGCTCAGTGTGGTGTCTGAGGTCATGCAGAGTGGGCGGGGTGGGGAGGGGATGGGCCAGCTGCGCTTTCAAGTCCAAACTTTGAAAGTTACCTGTTAATTACTTTCTGTGTGTATGTTCACAACTCCGTATTTCTTTAAAATACTGTCAGCTTTTCAAACTGTCAGTTGTCCCAGTGTAGGGATTTGGGTTTGGGGTGCCAGAAGCTAACACAGACCAAACTGTAGGATGGTAGTAACAGCTCTCAGACCAGGTAAGTTCAGGGAATTGTGTTTTGGGGAAGCCGTGGGCTCTGACAGGTGATCCTCAGTGGTGGGTGGATGGGGGATGGGTGTGGGGTTGTGGGGGGATGGGAGAGGGATGGGAGATGGGTGGTGGGTGGATGGGGGATGGGTGTGGGGCTGTGGGGGGATGGGAGAGGGATGGGAGATGGGTGGGGGTTGGATGGGGGATGGGTGTGGGGTTGTGGGGGGATGGGAGAGGGATGGGTGGGGGTTGGATGGGGGATGGATGGGAGATGGATGGGAGATGGATGGGGGATGGATGAGGGGATGGATGGGAGATGGATGGGGGATAGATGGGGGATGGGTGGGCGGTCGGTAAGCCAATCTTTTCATCCATTTCTCTCCTCCCCTCCATCTCTCCTCCCCTCCAAAGCCCCAGTTCTCCCTCTATCCCTAGACTCCTCCTCACAGCATCCCCACCATGCGTTCACATAAGGAGGGAAACCCATTTGCCTTCATCACTAACAAACTGAAGCGCCTTGCTTTTTCCCTTTCTGCAACTTTCCAGGGCCACTCCAAGGGCTGAGTCAGCTGACACAAGTGCCCACTGCCTCTGAGAACAGGATTTGACTACAGAGGCCCCACCTGCCTTTCAAAGGAGGTCCCCCCCCCTCCAGGGTCCCTTGAAGGAGGCTGGTTAGTGTTTTTTGCAGCTTGCATTACGTAACCCCACCAGCCGCTCTGTGTGGGTTGGGGAGTAACGAATCCCTGGCCCAGCCCCGGCCGCCTCCATCTGGTGCTGCTCTGTATGTGTGTGTTTCTGTGTATTCAAGCGTCGCCCTCACGCTGTGGCATTTCTCTGCTGTGTGTGGCCCGGGTGTCAGCAGCCTGAGTATTTCTTAGCATCTTGCTGCCCAGGCTTTGGTTTGCAGGGAAAAGCACCCAGGACCACCAAGCCCTTCCTTGTCTAGAAGAATGGCTTCACTCTCTTGCTTCCTTAGCTTTCTAGAAGCTCCTGGTCTTCCAGGGGCCAAGCCACAGCCATAGGTGGAAACGATTGGGGCTGTAGTGCTCTCTCTAGGATCCATATTTGCTTCTGGGCTCCATCCTTTAATGCAAGAAGGGTTTGGAAGGGGAGGCAAGGACCCCAAGCACATTTGTTACAAATGCTGGCTTAGACCAAACCTTAATAAAGGAGAGCATATAGACTTGACCTTTGGTGTACTTAGCTTAAGAGAGAATAACCAGAAACAAAGAACGTCACAGTGCCATCCACCCTCAGCCATGCCCAGCTCGGCCTCCGTCTCTGCGGTCTTCTAGACACAGTGGGGCTCTTGGATGATGCTTGGGAAGCTAGGATCTATCCTCTTCTTCCTCCCTCCCTCCTTCGTGTCATACTGGGAATGGAACCCAGGGCATCCTGTATACTAGACGACATCCCCAACCTTCTGAATTTTTATTTTGAGACAGGATCTGGTGAAATCACCCAGACTGAACTTTAACTCAACACTGCAGTTCAGGGAGGCCTTAAATTTGCTCTCCTCCTGCCTCAGTCTCTTGAGGAGCTGTGATTACAGCCTGAGATGCTCCTCTCAGCATCTGCCACAGTCTTAACCCCACAGCGCTCTGGGTCCCCTTTTCCACCTAAAAAAGCCACTGCCATCTTCCATCATGATTTGGTCTTATCCTGATCAGGGTCAGGGTCAGTTGCAGGTAGATGCTCATAGGGACACTTATTTGTCCCACTTTGCAAACATCCAATTCTCCGGGACTTGGAGAAACTGGTTAAAGTGCTTCCTGGCTCTGTGTTTTGGAGCGGGTTCCTTATTTCCCCTGAGCCTCAGTTTCCTTATCTGTAAAATGGCTTCCTAGTAGCAGCCAGCCCACCGATTAACCTGGAGGATTCAACGGCACCAAAAACACCAGGGCAGCGATGCCCCTAGAGAGGACTGATGCTCAGAAAAACTGGTCTCTGGTTATTATTATGTAATGTGATGATTTGGGGCCCCTGGGTATTAACCAACATGTGTTGTTTTGTTTTTTTTCTGCTCTATCAGTGCCTTTTTGTATCAATCTCTAAGGGGATCCTCCCCTGCAGATGACACTGAGGACTCTGGTCACTGTGAAAGCACCGTCTTCAGGGAGATAGAAGCTAGGCTGAAGGACTGAACGTTGAGGACATGAGAGTTGGAATGTTGCAGATCCGAGTCAAATCGTCTCGACTATCAAAACTTTAAAAAGTATTCTCAGCCAGTCACCGGCTCCTGGGTCCAGAAGCCAAGGATGTCACCGGATGACACCTGTGGCAGTGTCTCCCCAGCTTTGCCATGACTATCCACCTGCGCCCGTGCTGAAGAGTCTGGTGAAAAGTTTCAGGCTCTTCCGTTCTGAAGCTAAGAAAATCTCATGTAGCTACTTCTCATGGCAGAATGTGGAATACGGGGAACCTGCATCTCTCTCTATTCCCAAGCCCTGGTCCCTCACATTTGGCTCCAAAATGAACTCTCTCTTCCTCTCTTTGGGGTGAGGTTTGCAGTTTCGCATTCACCAGCCACATTCGATGGTGGTGAGCCAGATGGCAACTGCTTCCTTCACTGTGGCTTCGAGGTTTCGGAAGAGGCCAAGTGCATCACGGGCTTCAAGGACTTGTTTGAGGAAAACATTGCAAAACGAGTCATTTTTCTGTCTGAATTAGGTTTTTTTACTATGTTAGCTCAGGCTGGCCTCGAACTCATGACCCCCTAGAAGAAAGTTTCCCAAGGGGTAGGATTACCACATTAATAAATTTAAAATACTGTTTCCATCTAGAAACAGTTAATGTACCGTTGTGGGTATATTAAGCTAAATAAAATTATGAAAGTGGCTTTTCTTTGTTAGCTATCTATCTGTCTATCTTTCTATGTATCTATCTTAATATATATTTTTGTGGATATATATAGGATGGGACCTAGAGCCACACATGCTGGGCAGAAGCCATCCCACTGAACTGGAACTCTTCTCTCTCATTTCTGTGATTACCACACAGCTGATTAATTTACCTTAGCTCTTAAGGCATTGCCCTCGGACAGTGTGGATCTAAACTGTGTTAGGCCTGTGAGATGGCTCAGCAGGTAAAAGCACTTGTCACCAAGTGATGACCTGAGTTTAATCCCCACACCAAACCTGATGACCCCAGTACAATCCCTACAAGCCACACAGTGGAAGGAGAGATTGACACCTAGAAGTTGACCTCTGACCTTTACATGTGGCTGTGGTAAACATGCCCATTTGATGAATCAATAAATGTTAGGTCTATGGAGTCTCCCCTCCCTCTTGTCCCCTAAGAATCTACTGGAGACTTAGCTGGGCACAGGCATGGGTGGGAATGATGAAGGAGAGAGAAGCCAGTGTTACACAAGAGAAGTTAGAACTGGTGTGTCCAGGACTAATAGTGTAATGCCTAGAACCTGCCCTCTGGGCATCAGACAGACCCTCGTACAACGAGTGTGCTTCAGAGAACAAGATGGATATTGACAGATTGGAAAGGTGCCCCCATACACACTTTCAGGTGAGAAAAATGCATGCATGGTGAATTCTGCACACAGAAATAGAGATCACAATGGATGGGGCAGATGCCCATGGTGGATCTTCCTGGGCTCTGCAAATCAGAGGTCAGTGGGCATGCCCTTGTCACCAAACACCATTCCTTATCCTCAGACACCAGATCATTGAGGTTCTGACCACAGATGTACTGTGTTTTAGATGAACAGTATTAAAGAAAACAAAACCTAGCCCGTGAGCTTGCATCTGTTTGCACTTTGCACGGCCACAAGGTCGCTCTCTGCTTAGTGCCACAGCCTTGTGGCCGGCTCCCTCCAATCCTCCTTAAAAACAGATTTCAAGTTCCCAGGTCTTAAAAAAAGCACAAGACACAGCCACCCCCCCCCATACAAACAAAAGACAAAAATGTGGTGCCCCCTTTAAACAATACCCCAAACAATCAACTTCCGTAGTCTCTTGAGTCACTAATTTGCAGCCTTTAAGGATCCAAGCTGAAGGGATCTCTTCCCACGCCAGCCAGCCTGAGCCTGCCACGCCCCTGCAAGTCAGCAGAGTGTGTTGGCACCCTGTGTCTTGGGGTTCCCAGAGTCTTTGGGCCCTATAGTGAATCCCCAGGCAACCAAGGAACTCCCTCACTTGGCAGCTGCAGCCTGCTGAGGACGACTTGGACTTTCTTAGATGGAATCCACCGCTGGGAAGGAAGAGTTTCAGCTCTGAGTCAGGACAGAGGAAGGTTGTAGAAGCCTGACACCGATGGCCAGGGGATTCTGGGGATGGGTTCTCGCTCACATTGTTGCTTGGTACAGACTCTTTTAATATTTGACAATACTGGCCCTTCAATTTAAATTGCACATGCCTTCTTTGGTGTGGCTAATGAGAATTTGGATGTTCTCTTTCAGATAAACCATATAGGAATATAAACCATATAGGATGCCAATCAACAGTCACACAGGTAGACATGCACCACAGGAACACACACACACACACACACACACACACACACACACACACACAGGCAAACACATATTGCATAAATACACCTGTGCATACATGTACAGACATATATTCATGCATGCATACATACACACATGCCTAAAGGTCCCATCGATAAGCCAAGGGAAGGCAAACATGCCCTGTGGTGCTATGTCATCCTGGGCCCGTGTTAAGCTGGGGTGGGGCTGATCTGTAAGGATCTATCAGGCTAGCTCTCAGTAGTACTATCATGCTGTTAAACATCAAACAATCCTCTAGAATCCAATCTGTTTACCCACAGATCAGCGCAGCTCTCTGACCTCATCAGAGACAGTTCTTTGTGCAGTGGATGGAGTTAGTGCGAAACCTGGTCAAAGTGCAGATATTAAGCATTACCAGATCGCTTGGCCACAAGTGGGATATCCAGGTCACTCCCCACACCCGCCCAGGCTCAGGGAACATCTCAGAAGAGGGTGTGGGAGGAGTGTAAGAACCAGGGGACTGGGAAGACTGGAGTGAACTGTGTCTCCTGTACGGGACAGGGTGGCTGCACCCGGGAACTCACAGCAGCTGTGACTGCCTGTACAAGATCAAGCCAGTCAGTGGTTCCACACATACTGACAATTAATGGCTTCTGGGTGAGAAAGAGTCAGTTTTCTTTAAGGGTGTGGCTCCAGAGAGGTTGACCATGCTCTAGGGGATGGCCCAACACCCAGGAGTATGTGGGTAGTGCAAGTTGGAGTCTATGGGTTATTAAAAGAGGTAGGGAGGACAGACAGGAGGTTGGGGTTGATCCGGGAGGGGTTAGGATGAATCTGATCAAAATACGTTGTATGAAGTTCTCAAAGAACAAAAATATTTTTTAAAAGTTAGTGAGGAATGACATTCAAGATATATTATTCCACTAGATGGTGGTGGTGCATGCCTTTAATCTCAGCACTCAGGAAGCAGAGGCAGGCGGATCTCTGAGTTCAAGGCCAGCCTGGTTTATAGAGTGAGTTCTAGGACAGCCAGGGCTACACAGAGAAACCCTGTCTCAAAAAAACAAAAAAAAACAACAACAACAGCAGCAGCAACAGCAACGTCTATTGCTCCACTTAAAATGCAATGTGAACCACACTAATATAGGACAATTACTTATATCTCTGATTTACTGTCCACATTTCCATGTGTGTTTGACATATACCAGTTATTTCTGGAGAAGTTCCCAGGCCCTTGGAATCGGTACTTACTTCTCGGAAAGGTCTAAGATTTGGGTTGTGAATAGGAACCTTCCTTTCTGGATATTCTTTTATACTTGATTGTGAATTAACTATTTTCCTTATTTAATTAGTAGTTTGATTTCTATTTTTTTTAAATATCACTTTTCCCAATCAGGACAAAGCCTTTGAAGCCAGGCTGTCTCCACTTGGCTTTGTGACCGTGGGAAACTTACTCAAGGTCTCTGAGTCAGTGTCACCATCTGTAGAGACGATGACAGTGCTGTCATGCATCTGTGTGGATGGACAGAGATGAGAGTCATTAGGGCCTACGTTTATTCTAACATGCTATAGACTATGGGGGTGTACTTCCCTTACACTTCCATGTAGGTAAGTCTGGCTGCTGACTGCTTATCTTCTACTGAGAGCCTTTGGTATGTTGTTCAGGGCACTTGGGTACTGCGGATGTACGGATTGATCCAGATTCCCAGGAGAGTGAGTGCATGTCCCCAGGTCACCAAGCTCCTCCTTGGGATGTAGAAAGAACCAAGAATCAAGAATGCTGGGATGTAGAGCCTGAGAGACACAGGCAGAGATACCCAAGCCCCCAGAACCTGGTGGTGAGCCAGTGCTGTGAAGAAGGGGTAGAAAAGTCAAGTCTACCACCCTGGGAGAGCTACAGGGCTCTGTCCCCATGCTGGAAGAGATGAGAGGAATCTTGGATCTTTCATCTTGACTTGGCCTCACAAAACTCAATTACCAGAGCGAGCTCAGCCACCTGTGCGCTACAGCATCCATCATGATGACAGAATGTTCCAGAGTTCAGAGCAAGGCCCTTTCTATTTTCTTCTGCTCATCTCTCACCCTGGCTGGGCCTGTTCGACGCTGGGTAGAGGTCAAAGCCATGAATCTGGAGCCAGAAAGACAAGAACCTGGGACCCGGTTACGCTTTCTGCTAGCCTCAGATTCCTCATCTGCGATATGGACTGTTGATGGACTCCATCAATAAATTACAGGAGAAAATTAAGTGGGCGTGTGCTCGGGGAGGGAGGGGGCTGTTACATAGGTCTCATGTGTACCATTCTTGACGGTTACTTTTAGAGGCTGCTTTAGGTTAGTCGTCAAGACACATGAAACGCAATGGCCCAGAACTATTCACAACAGCCAGGAACAGAGTCAGTGAGGAAGGCCATCAATAGATGAGTGGATTAAGAAAAAGGGGGGGTATGTGTGTGTAGTGGAGTTCGTTTCTTTATAAAGGATGAAATTACGTTTGTAAAGAAGGTAATGTTTTTTTTTTTTCAGTGAACTGGATGGAACTGGAGATCACCAACAACATTGTTACCACGTTAAATGCACTCACGGACAACATTGTTACCTTGTTAAATAAAATAAGTCAGACTCAGAAACACAGGGAGAAGCTGAAGTACACAAAGAGTCCAGTCTCACAACGAGGCTCTATCTCAAAAAAACCAGAAAAGGAAAAAGAGGAAGGGCTACAGATTGTCTCTACGTGAAATCTAGACTAAGACATTTTTAGGATGTCAAAGTAGAAAGAAAGGGGGGTATGTTGGGGGAGGAAGGAATCAGCAGAAGAGACAGGAATGTAGGGTGACTGTAAGCAAAACACACTAAGTACACATAGCAAACTGTCATCACGAAGCCCATTATTCTGTACAATGGTTAAAAACACCCTTTGGACTTTACTCTGACAGTGACAGGGAACCTCGGAGGTACCATGTGGGCCATGGTGAGATTCTGATTTTATAAACATTGTTCTGGCTGATGCTGACTGGAGGATGGAAGGAAACCCCAGGCTGGCCCCAGGAACCCAGGCAGGAGCCATTCCAGGTACTGGGTGGTCAGCACTGGGTGGTGACTGTTGGGGATCGAGGAGGAGGGCAGGATGCAGAGATGAGGAGGAGGAGGAGGAGGAGGAGGAGGAGGAGGATGGTGAGTTCTGGAGCTGTGGGGATTGGTTAGACAGAGGGCTGAGGGAGAGAGCAGAGTCCTCAGAGATCTCTCGGCTTTAGTTTGCCATAAGTGGGGTAAGGAATCTCTTCCTGGAGGAATGCAGGCTGTGTGATAGAAGAAAATTCTAGCGATGAGCAAAAGTCATTTGCGGAATTGTGCTTTCTAAGTCCTGATGTACGATTTAACTGTACTCAGGATCGCAGTAGCCAACAGTTTGTGATCCTTGACTCCCATACTATTTTGAGAGCCCATGTCCCCATGACAGAAATATCCTTGATATGGCTTATTCTCCGGCATTTCCCCTGCCTGGCAGATTGATGTTAAGTCAGTCATCTAACAGTCTGACTCTTGATTGTCTTATGAAATGGAAACGGTACTCAGAAGCTGTTCCTGAGGATTTCGAAAAGATTTGAGCAGATGGATACTTGTAGAAAACGCTTTGTAAACCATCATGTTGATGGTACAGGCACTGCGAGGCCCTTTTCTTTAAGGGGACATTGAGGACGCTGTGCCCCAAATTGCAGCTGAGTGTTAACCTGAGACTCAGTCAACTTCTCCCCTCTCCTGCCTGCCATGCGAAGATACAACCTGGGGGAGAGAAGCTACGCCCAGAATGGGAGAAATTGTATTCCTGGAGGGAAACAAGGTAAAACCTGTATTTAAACGTACTGGAACTGAGCCCCTTAACTTCAAAGATCCATGTAAACACATCATACATCCACAGGGTCCTTAAAAATCCCTGTAAACACATCATACCCCCACAAGGTCCTTAAAGATCCCTGTAAACATATCATACATCAATAAGGTCCTTAAAGATCCCTGTAAACACATCACTACATCCACAGAGTCTTTAAAGATCCCTGTAAACTCATCATACATCCGCAGGGTCCTGAATTAGTTACAGAAGAATTTCAGCAAAGGGAGAATCTGCTAAACAGAAAACACAGCAACAGATACAGCAGTATCCCCCTCATAAGACAACTATGCCCGTAGTAAAAATAAATGTAACAGGTCAAATTTAAGTAAAAGGTTAAGGCTCTCAAACTGGATAAAATGCACCAGCAGTTGCCCTGTGACAACATGGGTGTGGGGACAAGTCCCCAGGACAGGAGAATCTAGTCCCAAAGGTAGGTATGGACCTCATACACATCTGCTGTCTGCATGGCTCTCAGACAGAACGAGTCTACTTTTAATTGAAGAGAATTTAATAATACAGTTCAGTCTCTTCTTAAAAGGTATCAGCCTGGATGAATACTTATTTCTGAATACATACTCAACTTCCAGAAATATTTTCTACTAAACATAATTAAGTTTTAAACATAAGACATTACAGTATTATGAGTGAGCTATACCAATTCCCAATGTCTTGACTTCAATATTCTGAACATTTTTATAGAGAGACTCTTAATTTTAATTGAATAATTAATTAAGATGGGGGCTTCATATATCCCAAACTGGCCTTGAATTCAATATAGAGTTCAAGTATGAGCTTGAACTTCTGATCCTCTTGGCTCTGTCTTCCAAGTGCTAAGATTATAGACAAAAGTCACCAGGCCTGGTTTATGTGCTGGGGATCAAAACTTGCTAGGCAAGAACTCTGATCAATTGAACTACACCTCTAGCAGGATCTTTACTGAGTAGTGTAATTGAACTTAGGAAAAAAAAATCTGAAGGACAAATTATTATTTATTTCCTCTTCGTAAGACACAAAGACATTAACACAGGTAGCTAAAACAGCCAGAGACAACAGTGGGAACATAAGCTGAATTTGTCTAGACTTGAAGTCTCTTGTTTTTTTAAATCATTTTTAATTAGCACTGCCTGTTCATGTCTTAAGCAGCCTGACTGTAGAGGTGGGCTGCAGTCCCAGTAACAGAAAGGTGAGGGAGACTCTTTGGACCCTGCACTTTAGCCTTGCTATAGAACCTGTGAATCTCCTTAGGGCTCAGGGAACTCAGAACACTCGAGTCAGGTTCCTATGTACTCACTCAAGTAAAGAGTCCATGGCTTTATAGTTTTCCAAACTTGAAGGGTAGAAGTATATGGCTCAAGCTAACAGGTGAGTTCAGGATCACGGCTGGGGACAGATTTCAGAGAGCTTCTCAGACTGTTGGATCTAGGAGTATGTTCAGGACCCTCAGAGTCACACCAGTCCCCGCTCATTCCCTTATACCCCGTGAGTCTCTGAAGGCCAGTTGCAGATTTTGGGGCTTTTTTTCTACCTATGTGCTTCTAGACTATTCTAAATGAGCCCAAGTAGTTACAAATCGCTTCCCTTCCCTTCCTAGCAAACCACCCTCAAGTAGAATCTGCATCTTAGGGTGGAGAATGGGATGTTGGAAGAACTCACAGGTGCTGGCAAAGAGGGGTATTCTAGTCACTTCCAAAAGTAGATGTTTCAAAGATCAGTTCCGTGATTCTGACAGAGACTGTCAGGCAAGGTTGTGAGGGAACTGTACAGCATAGCGTAGCTTTTTTAAACTGAGAAGATAAAAAATGAAGCTTAGGATTGTGGTCTCGGAAAACCCTGCTACAATCCTCTCATCAACCACTTTTATTGAGTAACTACTTTGTTCTCAGAACAGAACACCAAACACTCTGACCCGTCAAATGAGCTTCGAGGTCGGATGCTACTTGCAGACAGAGACCATGGTTCTTGGGTTTATTGTCTTCTCAGTGAGCTGCCTGGGCTTGGCACATCTTAGGTGCTTCATAACCCAGGAACCGAGCTTTGGAGTCTACACCATTAGCCAAATCAAACCAGTGAGGTGGTCGAGGACAGGAGAGTCCATCCATACTGTCTAATGTGAGGCAGTCCCAGCAGGAGTTTGTTACAAAGTAGGGATGGGGCAGAAATCCCTTCACTTCCTTCCAGCAGCTGCAGGGAGGAGTTGAGGGTGTCTGGCAAAGAGGAGAGGAGTCAACTGGACTTCACAGCCTCCGGAAAACAATCACGGATTCAGAAAAAGGAGAGGCGGAAATGAGGGGTCTCAGTGGAGTCTTTGAAATCACCAGGGATGGATGCCATCTGGTGTCTTGCTCTCCAGAGCCCGGTTCACAGGCCAGGATCACTGATACTGTTTGGGAGCCATGTCAGAGAGACACATCCTCAAGCCCTGCCAGACCCCTCCCTTCAGAGCATCAGATTCCTGTGCACAGGACCACAGGACCATTCGAGACACCTGAGGCCAGTTTCCCCCCGAATGCCTGGTGCACCTCTGGGCAGTCAGTTAGTCCCTCAGAGCCTCCAAGAGAAGACTTCTAGGTAGCAAAGTGTGATAACATTAGGCGGAACTACACAAAACTGTGGACTATCCAACAATTCTGTGACCTACAAAGATGACAGTTTCAAATGAAACTCCAATTTCAGCTCAATCTATACCCTGTGCGTTTCTGATCTAGGATATGGTGGTTTTCAAAAAAAAAAAGGCTCTGGTCAGAGTCTATATATAACAGCCCATAGGTATGCAGGTGAGGCATAGGTATGTGTGCTTTATCTTCCATTAAAAAAAAAATAGGGGTTTAAACATAAGCTAGAAACATCAGGCTTTCTTTGTGCCCTGGACGATGTGCTCACATCAAGCTTAGATTCCTTCAGGTTACCCCCGTTTTCCATCTTAAGAGGCAGGTCAGGGTGGTTCATCCGGAGGGGAGGTGAAGTGATTTGTAACTATTTGGGCTTAAGAAGCCCAAGAAGCACCTAGGTAGAAAGAGCTGGAAATCTACGGCTCATGTTCTGAGACTAATGCGGTTGTCAGACACAACGGGGGTGGGCGATGGTGACAGGTTACATGGCACCTGAGCTCTTGGTCACCTTTGGACACCACCAGGCTCCTTTACACCTCTGTTTCCTGCCAGGTCTTTGGAGGGCAGGCCTGACTTAATATTCCTTGTAAAGTGAGTTTTAGAAAGAAAAGGCAGCGTCACCTTTTGGAGCCCCTTAATGAGGGGCCACAAAGCAGCTGGGCCTTAGGGTTGCTTGGAAGATGGAGGTGACTCACAGGGTCTCCTAAAGTCCCACAACCTCTGTTGAGCTCATGCCTCTGGCTGAGGCTCCCCTAACTTCCCAGACCCTGGTTGAAATCCACCGCTGTCCGCATGCATTCTCCACTGGAGTCTCACCAGGCCAGCTCCCTACCACCCAGACTCTTGCTAGGTACGTGCCCATCTAATGCTCCTTTCACTGTGGGGTGGGTACACAGCCCGTCTTGTGGTGACACCTTCTCAACAGGGCTTTTTCTCTTGATGTCACCCCAGTCCCAATAGTCCCCAGAACAGAGCGGACTCCACTCTCCGTCCTCTATACAGAGGGAAGAGGTCATTCCAGGTCCCATGTGTTTTCTGTGTAGTGCCTCCCCTGAGTTTCCTGTTTGTCTCCTTTTGCGCAGCACAACTCCCAATCCTCTGGGAGACCTACCTCCACTTCAAGGACACAGTCCCTTTTTGTCTGACTCAGAAGAACGCTGTAAGTCTCTCCAAAACTGCAATCAGAGGACAAGGACAGCCACAGCCCATTTATCAATCCAGGATGACTCAGAGGGGGGTGAGACCAAGGTTCGAGACCAGAGGCACCTTCCCCGGCATTGGGTTCATATCTTGACTTCAAGTGGCTCTGGCCAGGTCTTTAGCACCCCAATTCCTGCCCCCTCATCTGTAAAATGAAGATAGCAGTGACTTGGGATGACACGAGCCAAGCTCTTCTTTCCCAGGCTGACCATACACTGCCCTTCTTAGCACTGTGTCTCATTGCACATGTAAACATGGTTAATTCAACTAGTATTTTCCCTTAGCGATGGCTACTGGTGTGTTGGGCAGGGAGGGGGGAGGGGGAGGGGGAGGGAGGGAGGGAGAGAGAGAGAGAGAGAAAGGTAGGAGAGAGAGGGAGGAAGGGAGAGAGGGAGAGGGAGGGGGAGAAGGAGAGGGAGGGGGAGGGGAAGAGAGGGAGGAAGGGAGGGAGAGAGGGAAGGAGAGAGAGAAGGGTAGGAGAGAAAGAGAGGAAGGGAGAGAGGGAGAGGAAGGGAGAGAGGGAGGGGGAGGGAGAGAGGGAGGGGGAGGGAGAGAGGGAGGGAGAAAGAGAGAGAGGGAAGGAGAGAGAAAAGTAAGAGAGAAGGGGGGGGAGGGAGGGGGAGGGAGGGAGGAAGGGGGGAGGGAAAGAGAAGGGTAGGAGAAAGAGGAAGGGAGAGAGGGACAGGGAGGGGGAGAGGGAGGAGAAGGAAGAGGGGGAGGGAGAGGGAGAGAGAACAAGTATACACAGGTGCTTACATGTGACCTGGAGTTCATGTTGTACTTCTCCCTGAATTGCTCTACATTTTTTTTTTTTGGAGTCAGGGTCTCCTGTTGAATCTGGAGTTTGCTGAGTTGGCTCCGCTGTCTGGCCAAGCAGGCCCCAGCATCCTTCCATCTCCATCCCATCCATCCCCCTAGTACCCGAAACTATGAATATGTCCTTCTTTGCTGCCTTTTTAAAAAGACATAAGCCCCACCGGGTTGAGCCCAGGTCCTTAGGCATGAGCGGCAAGCCCTTTGCCAACTGAACCATCTCCTCCATCTCTGTCTAGCTCGTGCCTCTGGCATGATACTGACCAGACACTGATATGTAGCTGGCAGGGTGTGTACTCCTTTTTCAGGGGTGTCCCTCCTACTTTAACCCCACTGCATGGCCCCCGAACCCGCTATGCCTGTTCCTTCAGGCTGGGTGGGACCTGCTCCTTTGTCCTAAGTTCCTGATTACACCACTCTCCTTGTCAGAGCCTTTAGCTGTCCGTCAAGAACGGCTTGATAAATAATCTTGGAAACCCCAGCCACAGATGTCTTCTCGACCCTGCTCAGACATTGGCGGCACCCCACCTTTCCCCTGAGGCTTGGGATAAGGAACTCGGAGGGGCTTCTGATGGTTACGGCTGTTCTCTATCTGAGTTGGGCCAGGGAAGTCTCCGCTTCGTCTTTGCCCACTGGCTTTGCAAGTGAGCTCCAAGTATCTAATTTATGATCATAACACCGTGAGGCTGGCTTCCCCGAGAGAAAAAAGGGAAGCCTGAGAGAGGCTTCGGAGCCACTCGCTCAGATTACAGGGCTGAACTTGAACCTCGATGGAACAAGGCTCCCGAGTTCTCATTTTCATTACTGTTCATTCGGAGGTGCCTAGTGTTTCACAGCTGATCTCACAGGGCTAGCGGCTCCAGAATGACAGGCCTGGGCCTAGGATAAGGCTTACTGTCACCAGGGAGGTCAAAGCTGTTGTATGAACAACTCCACAGAGCCAAAAGAAAAACAGAGCTTGTAGGCACGGCACACTGTCCCGGAAGAGGATGGTTTAGTAAGGAACTCTTAAGAGTGAACCACAAGTTCACTGCACACCCACTGCATCGTCTCCTCGCTACATGGACATATTCACCGAATGTTTGCTGCATGTTCGCCGCACATCTGCCACATGCTTGCCGCATGCCCACCACATGTCCACCACACGTTTGCCGCATGTTCACCAAAGACTCACCCCCTGCTTACCGCATGCTCGCCTGTGTGTTCACGGTACATTTGCCACAGGTTCATCGGGAGGTCCTGGGCCTGATCTGTTGTTGCCAGCAGCTCAGTGCCCATGAAATGATAAACCCAGAGAAAGAATGCTAGGTGGGGGACTTACAGAGCCATAAATGACGCTGTCACCAGACATCAGAAGGCAGAGGCGCACGACCTTCATCAAAATGTCCAGGAACAAACATAAAGAAAGGTTTCCTGGAACAAAACGGTGAGTTTTTCCTAAACCTAGGGGATGGGGGGGAGGGGGGTGAGTCTTCCAGGAGAAGGAGGGGAAGGAAAAGGAAGGAGGGAAGAGAGTGGGTGTTCAGGGGTGTATGCACGCCTGTGAATGTGGGGTGATGGTGCAAATAGGAAAGATAAATTTTCCATTATGTATGTGTGTATGTATGTATGTATGGTCTCATGTCACTCAGGCTATGACCCACTATTCTTGTAAAAGATCAGGAAACTGGACAAGGAGAAAGGTTTCACTAAAACTGTACCTAACTTATTAGGAAATCACGCACACACATACACAGGCATGCACATACACAGATGCACATACATGCCCCCTTGAGAACACACACACACAGACACACACAGACACACACAGACACACACAGACACACAGACACACACACACCTATGTATTTGTTGAGACAAAGTCTTACTGTTTAGCCAAGCCTGGCCTTGAACTCCTCCTGCCCCAGTCTCCTAAGTGCTGGGATTACAGGTGAATATCAATGACCTGTTAGGAAATATTTAAGCACAGAAACCATAAATGAATAGCGTTAACACCACCCTCAAAGTTTCCATTGGACTCTGTAACTGTTTTCATGTGTATACAGTCCCCACAAAAGCATGATTAAGCTACACATTTGTTCTTCTACCTGCAAGCTATTTACAGATACAGGCATCTACCATTTCCTGCCTGTCTGTCCATCTGTTCATCTACCTCTTTGTCTTGCATATGCTTGTGAGGTGTTCTGCCACTGAGCCAGACCCTGGTCCTTACAATGAATCATCTTAAAATAAGTTGGAGGCATCATGTTCTTTCAGCCCTGAGTAATGACAATAATAAAAAATAATTATAACATTATATAAATGTGTTAATACTAACAATCGTTAGTATGTTATAATATGTATTATTATGTGTTTTATTTTGAGACAGGGTCTCATTCAGTAGTCTAGGCTGGCCTCAAACTTGGGACAGTCTTTCTGCCTCAGTGTCTGGAGTGTATGAGCTATCCCTTTCAGTCCTAAATTATTTTTTCTTTAAAGATTTATTTTTTATATATGTGAACACATTGTTGCTGTCTTCAGACATACCAGAAGAGAGCATCTGATCCCATTATGGATGGTTGTGAGCCACCATGTGGGTGCTGGGATTTGAACTCGGGACCTCTGGAAGAGCAGTCAGTGCTCTTACCTGCTGAGCCATCTCTCTAGCCCTCAGCCCTAAATTCTTAAACACTCTGGCTGTGTTCTTAAATTTTTCCCTCAATACCCATTGAAGTTGTTGTTGTTGCTGCTGTTGTTGTTTTTTGTTATTGTGTATTGTTATTATTATTTTAATGCCAATCTGTGCAGGAAGCTAAGGCCTCACTGCTTGAGAGAAAGGCTGACAGCTTGCCTCCTAGCCTCGGTGAGCCATGATTTCAAGACCAAGTGCAGAATGCCTGCCTTTGACAATAGCTTTGGCTTAGACTGAAATGTAGTCTGATTACACCCATGTGTTTTATTAAAACACGCATTCTTGTACCCAATATTGTCATAACCTTTTCCTATCTTCCATTCCCTGAGAGGATTTCCTGTTTCTAGAATCCAGGAGGAGGCACTAACCCAACGGGAGAGTCAGAAGAAAACATCATGCTTCAGGCAGGCTAGTCTATCTGGGGATTGAACTCGGGTCATTAGACTTGGCGGCAAGCCTCTCTATCTGCCGGGCCATCTCATCAGTCCCGTCTGCTTTTTCTCTAAGCAGTAAGGAATTGATTTACTACTTACACTGCATTTATCCCCACATCAGAATTCTGAATGTCTGGTAAAAAAAAAAAAGATAATAAAAAATAATAAAAGCATCCAGATAATCCAAAAATAATAAAAGAAAGGAAGAGAAAAAACAAAACAAAACAAAACAAACCATCCAGCCAGAAGACCTATCAGGTCTGGTGAACCTTCTGTCTCGCTTTGTAAGGAAATAAAAGGGTCTCGTCTCTGTGACTGTCACAGGAAGGGGAATGAGAGGAGAAGACTTCGCTTCGTCAGCAGGTCTGTCCTTGACTCTGTCGGCTACCTGAACGTTGGCGCGTGATTGTAATTGGATTTCATTTCACTTGTTGAACATTTCAGAGCTGAGCTACAGTTCCAACCATCAGAGAGACAAATGAGCACAAAAGACATCAATTGTCATAGAAATCTATCTATAAGTTACTCCCCCCCCTAACCCCCCTGCACTCCCCCTCGGCCAGATTAAAACTCCCCGGATGGGAGACAGTCTGATGAGATCCGCATGGTATTTTTATGGCTAAATGGGACTGACTGTACACGCCTGAGGTCTTATGCTTAGATACTAGTAACTGTATGCCTCTTAGACCCTGAAGACACTTAGCTCAGTGGGTCTCAACTTTCCTCATGCTGAGACCCTTTAATACAGTCCCCCACGCTGTGGTGACGCTCCCAACCATAAAATGATTTCATTGCTATGTCATGACTGTAATTTTGCTACTGTTAAGAATCACAATGTAAGTATCTGATATGCAGGATGTCTGATACGTGAGCCCTGTAAAAAGCGGTCGTTTAAACTCCAAAGGGGTGGTGACCCACAGGTTGAGAACCACTTTCTTAGCAGAAGGGACCATCTTATCCTTTCCCCGATGTCACCCCCTCTCTTAGGAAATCTGGCTGGAGTTAGAAGTTCAAGGTTTGCCCCTTAAAACAATCTACTCAGCTCTTGTTTATAACAAGAAATCAAACCCCTTTGCTAAGAAATGACGGCTGCTGCTGTCTGAGGTTGAACAGGCTTTTGATTTCACATAAGATCCCTTCTTTGTGTCTAATTGGAAATGTGTTCCACAAAGCTCACCTTTTTCTTTTTTTGATTTGGCAGTAATAATAATAATAATAATAACAACAACAATAATAATAACAACAACAATATGATAGTAATAATAATAGGCATTTCCCAGAGATGTTGGGCCAATGTTTCCGACAGAAGCTGAGGTGACTTTGAGGCATTTCTGAAAACCTGGAGAACTGACTCCAGGGACAGTAGTGCAAACTTCTAGAGCACAACATGATGCCCCAGACTCAGGACCACACTTTCTGGAAAATTCCAATCAAGACAAGGCAAAGAACACGGAAAACATGCGAGACAGATGTGCCTCTCTGCTGCACACAGAAACTACATCTTTTTGCAAAGGGTTTCTGCCTTCCATTTGAACAGGGAATTCTCCCTTTGGGCATAACTCAGGGACTGTGACTCTGCCTTCCATTTGAACAGGGAATTCTCCCTTTGGGCATAACTCAGGGACTGTGACTGAGCAGTGTACACCTCAGGTAAGGAAGAGGGTCTTTACACCAATGAGGCTCTAGCCCAGGGCTTGCAGCCCAAACACCTCCAAGGTCAGGCAATTGCCATGGGCCGTACATACTGGTTCTGAGATGACCTGAATCAATGAACCTTATCAAATGTAACAAAAGCTTGTAACAGGAGCCTCCAACCAAATCCAAACCAACAAACACAACCAAATGGTATGCCAGCTTAGCACAGAATCTCGGTAGTCATATAGATGGAACCACAATAGATTTCAAAGTCTCTGTTTCACCGATAGAAAATGGAGGTGGAGCTTGAGAAAAGGCTCAGACCAAACAACTGGCCAACTGAAGGGGGTCTCTCCATTCTCGGCTCCTTCCTTTTGGCTATCCCCTTCATGATGTTTAGTGACTGACTTCTCCTGACAGCTTGCCCAGTACTTCCAACTGCATGGATGATAGGCCAAGGGTTGGGGAGCTCAGCTCACTCACCCCAAGCCACGGAGTCCCTGGATGCCTGCCAGAATGATGTGCCTAGCGATTCTCTGAGACGCTTTGTGATTTGACTGTGGTCAGCTCATAACAGAAGATGCCCTGTCACTGAAGAGATTACTGCAAATTGGGGTGCCATCTCTGAGGCCCCTGCCTCTGAGAAGTCTCCCCTGATGCCCTCAGCCACACCACCCTGGTAACAACGGCAAGGTACACCCACCGCTACTGAAGAAATGTTACAACCTGGCACAGGGCTTGCTGGATGCCCCGTTGTCTGGTTCTAGCCAACCTCAGGGTGGGGCTCATGCTACCTGTATCAAGCTCCTGCCCTTGGACAGGCAGCATTAACACACACACACACACACACACACACACACACACACACACACAATGTCACATCTGACACACACTGGTAAGATTTGTAGAACCACTCATGGTAACTGCCCTCATTCTTGGTTTTTCTCACTGAATACAATTATGGCAAGATGTTGAACCCAGAGAACCCTGATAACAGCCACTCATGCTGGAGACTTGGTGGCATTTTCTGTTGATGCATTATTTGCATTGAACATCTCCGTTTCCCAGCATGACAGGCTACCCACTCCCTCCTTCTCAGGGACAGGAACTCAAGTGCCACAGACACATTCAAGATTCACCAAAAGCTGGGCCAGGGTTGAGCATAAAGCCAGAGCTTTGATGAGACCGGTGACAGTTAAACCAGGGTGTATCTGCTTGATTCTGAAGTTATTTCTGATGGGTCATGTCTAAAAAAAAAAAAAAGGAAGTTTCTCTCTGAAAGGCTTAACCAGTGGGCAAAGGCTCACTGTTAGGTGGGACGTCAGGGTTGATGGCTAGCAAGCCTAAAGTGGGAGGAATCCAAAGAGCTCACTGACTTACAAGGATGACTGGAAGAGAGAAAACCCCTACACTCCTCATGCCTGACTCGGGGGCCTTTCTATTATGAGGACAATGTGAAATCTCATCCACAAGTTCAAAACAAAATGAATATCAAGACATGAAGATCTCCACCCCCCCCCCACACACACACTTTGTCAGAGACAGGCTGTGCAAGTTTCGACAAGTCACATGACCTCTCCAAATCTTAGTTTCCCTCCTGTATGATGAGGTCAGGAACCAAAGACTTTAGAATCTTCTGGAAAGACTGGATTTAAATGCAGATAATTCCTATCTCCCTTGGGTGGGGGGGGGTACTCTGCAGAGGGGTTCAAGTATCTCCGATTCCGGCTCATGGCTCCAACATTTCTGGTCTGCTGGGAGGGTGTTTGGTATTCACTAGACTGGAAGATGTCTTACGGTGGTCAGACATCAGAAGGAGACCAAAGGGCACGTGTCCACCTTCTGTGGCCTTTACGTTCTTAAGCACGCAGTCCCACACTGTTTTGGGGTGGGAAAGCGTGCCCCTTCGTGGACACAGCCTGTGCAATAATTCCTCCTGAAATACAGCCTCTCAGGATGCCAGCCTCTCCCGTGAGCACGCTTTCTGCCTGTTGTTCTTAACTGCATTCTGAAGTATGCTCACCCCTGCCTAGACCTATGGGGAACCTGAGTGATAGGCAGTGAGCTGAGAGCTGTCATAAGATACACAACACACACACAACACACACACACACAACACACACACACAGACAAAGACAGAGAGACAGAGAGAGAGAGACACACAAATTTCTTCATGCTTACAAAATCTAGGCAAGCAGACCCCATGTCGTCCCTCTGAGCGCTAGAATTCAGAACTTTCCCCCAGCACCTCGGACAGCTCCTCGCAGCTTGGCCTAGAGACGCCCCCCCCCCGCCCCCTTAGTGCCCGCCCACCGACCTCCCAGGCTGTCCGCTTTCCCCAAGGGTTAGTCCACAAGAGATGGAGTCTTTGGGGGCCAGCAATGTCCCTTGGGGGAGAATGATCAAGAGGCAGGAAGAGAACTCCTGTTACAGACATCGCATCTTTAAAACAGCTTCGTGCAGGAGTGATTGCTCTCATTTGACATATAATGGGGCTCAGAGATGTTAAGTGACCAACTGGACGGTCACATTGCCATGGAGCTTCATGTCTTAGCTTCAGACAGAAATCTACAACAGGTCTCCACTCACTGTGCTGCTTGCTTTCTCCCTACATAGTCTGGGGCTTGGGGGGAGGGGCTATCAGACGTTATGGAGTCTATTTGAGGGTAGTCTGGTTGTGTAGACACATCGGGAAGCAGATCCATGTACACCAAGGTGGGGTACAGGTCAGGCTGGCTATGGATGCAAACCTCCTCAGATTAGGAAGCCACAAACCCGGTGAAGGTCTTTTTGTTGACTATATGGGCAGTAGCTGGCTTGGTTTGCCCTATCCCAGTTTCTACATCTGCCAAGTGAGATTTAGGTAGTTATCCTAGGTATTGGGAAAGTCAAGATATTCCAGACGCATCCTGTATGCAGTAGAAGCTTGCAGCATGCGCAAAGCCTCACATCCCTCTGTTTCTTCTAGAATCTGGGCTGGGGCAGTGACATTGGCAATCACAGGGAACCTGTGAAGGATTCACAAACCTTTCTGCTGAGATGCCCAGGGATAATGAGTGGGCCTGATCCCCTAATTCCATTCTGTCATACACCCCAAGTTTAAAAACCAAACCCCCAAATAACCCCCACTTTAAAAAAAAAAGCAAAAATCCAATCAAGAAAATCAATTCTCCAGGAAGCTGTGCTAATGTCCCCCCTCCCACCCTCAAACCTGTTATTTGCTCTGATCTCAGTTTGAGTGGGGACGGACAAGGGGTTCTTTCTCCAACACTCCCTTTGGAGGAGTGGCCTGAGGAGTCATCTCCTTTCAGTCTTCCCTACTATTGGGGCAGATAACTTCCTGGGTGCCCCGGGGTTTGCCTGCACATCACCCCTGCCTGCTTACCTTTGGGAACTCTCCCTCTGTAGAAGCTTCTAGAGCTCCCTTCACAGTCTGGGCATATGGGTGTAAATCGAGGTTTGGGGTTCCCTAGGAGTCAGACAACATTTTTAGAGTCTCGTCTGCAGCAAAATGTGATGCATCTCCCTAGGGGCTGCCTGGACAGACTGGGAGACGGTGGGTGCAGCCTTAATCACCCTCCGGAGGACCCTCAGTTTGGTTTATGGGAACCCACAAGACACAGAGACCCCAGGATCTGCCCCTGGTTACATCAGACCCGACCACCAGTAATATTTCCCGCGCGCTGAGTACCTGCCCATAGCTTTACATAAACGCTTACGATGTTTTAAAGGTTTGCCAACAGATCCCCCAGGAAAGAGCCACTTCTCTGTTTTACACACGAGAAAAACGGAGGCTTAGAGAGAGGGAGAAAAGACTTACCAGAAATGGTAGCTCTAGGATTAGAAATCAGGGGGAATCTCTCTAAGGTTCCTGCTGGGGCTGTACACCGGTGTGAACCTCTCTTGCTCCAGAAAGCCAGGTTCACAGTGTGTAGACAACTGAGGATGCTGAGGCTACCTTGCCCTTAGGGTGAAGGCAAGCTTCACACTTCCTATTCCTTAGGGCACAACCCAAGAGTCCTGTAAGGACCCAAGTGTCCACGAGTGGCCAGGGAAGCTGGGTCTCCTGGAAACCTTGTCTCACTCCTGGACCACTTGGATGCAAGGCTGTGTGTGGCAGGGATCCTGAGCCCTGGCAGAGTGACTCTCTTCTGCTCTGGGAACCATCGGGTGCTCTTAACCATCTCCTTGGCAGGAGAGGTGAACTTTCCGGGTTGGGGTGGGGGGAGTAGTTCCTTCACTGGGTCATGTCAGCTGCGGGAGCGCAGGGCTGATGGGGCAAAGTTAGAAAGCCAAGGAAGAGCGCTCCAGCAAATCCACCATACAGCTGGGTCTCCCCTCTGGCCAAGTCAGAGTCCCCAACAGGGTCACGGGTGTAGGGGTTGTCTGGAGAGAGGAGAAAAGGGTTTCTTGGAGGAAGTGGTGGCTGAAAGTTGAGGCCCCGCAGGTGTCAAGGTCCCCAGAGTTGTGTATCTCCCCCCCACCCCCCAGCTTCAGGCTATGTGCGTGCGCGCCTGGGGTCAAGATCGCCTCTGGTCATGATCGGACCTCTGCCATTGTGACACGGAGGTTGGGGACACGCTGGGAATGGGTGGGAGGCTCTCCTGCCCTTGTAAAGTTGGAGCGAGGTGGCAGGACCCACCTTTCCAGGAGCTCACAGCCCGGACCCGGGTACGCCCCATTGCCCGGGAGAGCCAGGCCGCCAAGGAGAGCCAAGTTGGGGCGCATACTGCCCGCCGGAGCTGGAGCGCAGGTCCCGGAGAAGGGACATGGGATACCTTAGGTCTAAGGGCTGAGAACTCACCTGCCGCCGAGCCCGCGCAGTTCAAGGGCTGTGGATCACGTTGATCACCCTATCTTCCGCGCCTCCTCCTCCCGCAGCTGCTGCGCGCGCGGTTCCAGAGCCTCGCTCCGGGGCAGGATGCTCCGGGCTCCAACAGCGCCACAGGGTAGGAGCTTCCAGAGCGAGTGCTCCCCGCCCCCTCCCAGCCTCTTGCTCCCGCCTCGCTCCCGCTCTAGCTCAGCCAAGTTCAGGACGGGAGGCTGCCAGCTTCCCCTCGCGCAACCTGGCTCACCCCGGCCGCAGCTGCCCCTAGGATCAGCCGCTGTGCTAAGTAGCTAGCCGCTCGCGCCCCTGCGGCTGCATCAACATGCAGGGACCGCGCGGCGAGCTCAGCGAGGGTCGTGAGGGGGAATTTATTTCTTAATGTCCCTGCTTTATCCTATCACCGCTGAAACGAATTAGCGGTGACGTCCAACCGGCTGGTTTATGGGCGTGGGGAGAGAGACGTTGCAACCCTCGTTAAAAGGGCCGCTCTGGGCTTGGAAGCATACATCTTTTATGTAACCTAATTTCCATTTTTTTTCTATCAGAAAAAAAAAATCAACACATACACACACAATGAAGAAATTGAGGACCCTAAAAGGGACTGGCTGTAGTGACCACAGCGGGGAGGGAGGCTGTTTTGGGTAGAGGAAGACCTAGCTGAGGCAGGTGGTTGTCTCTGTCCTACCTGGTGGAAAGATTCCTTAAAGGGACAACTAGAGCTTAACTCCTCCGGGCAGGGAAGGGCAGGAAAGGGCAGGAAGCCCCTCACGGAGCCAGCAGAAATCAGCCTGGGTTTAAGGCTCTGGATCTTGGGTGGGGAGACGTTCTGGAAAGGATGCCTGATTCTGGGGGTTTTCCGGAGCAGAATGTAGGTATGGCATCTGGGAGGGTTGTGAAAACCTGCTTGGGGCGGTTCTCATTCCCCTATGGCTGGGGAGACCCCAATGCCAGGAGAAGCCAAGAACTAGGCGGGAGGAGGGGCAGACTCCGAGACCTCTTCCTTTTCTTCCTTTCTTAGGGGCTCTAACATATGGGTAACCATATAAACCCGTCTTCAAAGCTGCTTCTTCCTGGACAGATTGCACAGGCGGTTTTGCATTTAGCTGTCGCTGTTGCTCACACACTCTTGGTGGGGAAAAGTGTGTGTGTGTGTGTGTGTGTGTATGTGTGTGTGTGTGTTGGGGGGGTGTAGTGGGGGTGGAGGGTTGAACTCAAGGAAGGGGAGGAGGGTTCAGACCCAAACACACCCAGACTCATACACACCCAGGCACCTGGCTCCTAGCTTCATCTTCCTCCTACAGCCTCACCCGGTGAAAGGCATGGGCACACCCAGAGTACAATTTGCACAGGCCAAGGGCCAGGCCACCCCTCCCTGTCTCTGATAGTCTTCAGATATCTTTACATGTCAAGTCTGAGGAAAGGGGGTATGACCTTGAGGGGTGCAGGAAGAGGACTGGGGGGGGGGCAAGGAGGGGAGGAAAGCCCAAGTAAAAGCCCCGTGGGGTGTGAATCTGCTGTGCCCAGGGAGGGCCTGAGAGATTCCATCGGCCTCCAGGGCTCTGCCACTTCCTGACCGGGTGTGCCAAGTCTGAAGCCTGCTTCCTGAACCTGACGTGGGTCTTGGGCTGTGGCAAGGCTGGTCTGGTCTGAGGACGGTGGTGATGATCTCAGTTTTGCGTCTGGCATACAGTACCCTTTCTGAGAAAAACAGCCATTCATGTGACACCCACGGTGATCAGCTATACGTCCCTGAGTGTCCCGCAAGAGGAGGTTGGAGCCAGTCCTTGCAGCCTGGGCCCAGCTTCTGCCTGATTCTTTTCGAAGTTGAGCACTGGGCTTCCATGGTGTTGGGTCTCAACACTGCTCCTTCAATTACCATGGCAACTAGGGAAAAATCAGGAAGCCAGGAAGGGAGGCTGCTTCTCCTCTGGGCTGGCAGTTCACCTGCTCGAGCCTCGCTGCTGCTCGAGAGCCTCGCTCCCGCCTGCCTGCTGTGTGGGAGTCGGGATGGCAGAAGTATACAGAGTGAGCCGTCTCCTATCCTGGCTGTGAAGCAGAAGGGTGGTCAGTAGGGAAGGCGGAGGTGTGACATGTGGGGTCAGGGCCAAGGCTGGGCTGTGCCTGCAGAAGCAGGGGGAGGAGGAGACAGAAAGCCCACTGCCCCCAGTTCTGCCCTCGTTGCTAGGTGTCCTGGTGCAAGTGACACGAGGGACTCAGAACAGAGAGATAGACAGACATAGATGTAGGTATTTCTACAGAGACCAAGAGATAGAGATAGTGCCACAGACAGACAGACAGACAGACAGACACACTCACCCTTATTTTCACAGGTTAAGGAGACTAGGGTGTAGAGCAGCTACTGTGTTAGAAAGGAGTGTGGTTCTCGCCTCATGATCGTTCGTTCGCATTTTGCTGGTTTGGAGCCAAGCCCTTTACAGATACACAGCTCATTGGATTGTCACCAACATGACAAGAAGTGGCTCCCTCCTTGCTCCTGCTTGATGGAGGGGACATCAGAGGCTCTGGAGACAGCCTCCTCTACCTCCCTAAGCAAAGGATAAGGAGATGGGATATAAGAGGATCCCATCTAGGGGAGGGGAGGGGAGGGGAAGGGGAGGGGGGGAGGGGAGTGTGGCTCAAAGATAGCACTCTCTGATGGGCAGGAACACCTAGGTTCCTTCTGCAACTCTAATAGTAAAAAAAACAGAACTCAAGTCCCAGGATCCCAAAGTGCCTACTGTCTTGTAGAGAAGGGGAGAGAAATGAAGTCAAGGTCAGAAAGAAGATGTTGGTGTTGGGAGCATCCTCACTGATGCCGGGAACTAGTGTTCCCAGGAAGGACAGAGGGAAGACTTTTGCCACTGACTTGGTGGCTCTGGGCAGGCTATAGCAACAGTTCCCCCAAATGCTTTTTGGGAATGGCAATTTACATGATGCCACGGCTTGAGTCTACCATATGAAGCCTTGTGTGTGTCGGGGTAGGTGATGGGGATATAGCCTTTCTCAGTCTGAGAGGATGGAGCTTGCTGGGGTACATCCAGACTTCTGCTCCAGGCAGATATCACAGACACAGCTACCATGGGGCCTCGCCCCAGATCCCCTGCATGGACAGTGGGTAGATAAAGTGGCACCATCTCTCCCCCTGTATCCGCCATGGCCCTCCGGCTCGGAGTTGGCCCAGGGGAGCCAAAGGAGGAAGGGACTCGGTTTGCTCACTCTGTGTGGCTGCCACCGAGGGCTAATACATTACCCAGGGCTAATGAAAACATAATTATCTTCTTTTGGCTGTAGAGAGGGGCTAATTTAATAGGCTGTGATCGAAAGGCATCTGCTGAATTTACCCATCGCTGAAAACGCTTGAAGGGCCTGGGAGGGGAGACCGGAGTGCCGCTGGCTGACTTGCAGCTGTGTCCACGGTGCAGGGCGCCTCCAGCTCAGACACCAGTGGCTAAGGGCCCGAGGCAAGCCCAAGGTGTCTACGCAGGCACAGACCTAGGGGCTCAACCTCTGCCGTGAGTTCTCAGACCTCTCTTTTGCTACATGCAGCCTCTGTTCCCTCCATTATACAATGAGGCTTATTCTTCTTACACTATAACTTGAGGGACTAGGCGAAGTGATGGGGATGGTGTCCCAGCATATTCTGCGTTCACTAATAACTTCTCTTCACCTGATTGGGCAGGCTATACTGAGATGTGGGGTCTTTGCATAAACACTCCCTTTCTGGAGAAGCCCCTGCTCAGAGCTCCCATCAGGTTCAGAATCCGCAGTACACTCGAGAGCATTTACAAATTCGGAGTTAGACTGGGGAGAAACTGACGAGGGTGGATGGTTACTGTCATCACTCCAAGCCAGTGAGCTCAAAGATTGTCCCTGGACAACTAGGTCACCGTCCCCCGAGAACCTCCTGGAGATGCTTACCCCAGACCTGCTGGAGCAAAAACATTCAGGGCTGTGTTTGAGACCCGTACTTTGAGGGGTTTTTGAGAATCTCAGTGCCAACCGAAAAGTAAACACTTGCGTGAATAAGTGAATGAAGCGCCAAGAAGAGTTCATTTACTCAATGGCAACGCCCTTATTAGGCACCAACTGTATACGCAGCTCCATGCAATGAGCCTTTCAGCCTCTTTTTATATCTTATGCGCCTACTCTCTCGGACCTCAGTTCTAAGGAATGCCCCTGAGTTGCAGGGGTGATAACAGACTCTGTTGCTATGGCAATCAGATCCCCTCTGTCCCCAAAGCATCTCCGCCTGTGTCTCTCCCTGGGTGAGAGCTAGCAGTTTCAGAAATGAAGCTAGCTTAGCGTCTGAACTCAGCCCTGAATGTTTGTTTGGGAGTCATCATTGCAATGTTCTTGTTATGAGGACCAACGCCCGTCAGTCTCCCTCGCAGTTAGAGAATTGAGAGGCTTTGCAAATACTGTGTGGCATTATACACAGGTAAGCCAAGACCAGAAAGTTCCAGAGCCATCTAGGGGCTGCAGTCTGTGGGTGGCTGATTAGTTCTTTCCCTCCAGTTCAGGGATCATAAGAGGGAAAGCGTTTCATCTAAGCAGCCTTGGGGCCAAAAGGCTGGCAGGCCAGATATGACCTAGTATTGGCCACATGGGTATCTGAGAGGCTAGTATCCCTAAGGGAAGGAGGAGGTGCCACATTTCCTGAAGATGTTAGCCTAGACACCAGAAACAATTTGTAAGAGTCTGGAAGAGACGACGAAGGGACCATTTAAAGTTTATAGAAGCAATCTGGGCATAAGAAGTCACATGACCCACAGGCTGAGTGAGCTTCGGTAAGCAGCCTGCAGTCTCTGGGCCTCAAAAGATAAAATAATGTGAAGATGGGTCTTCGATGTGACTTATATGCAAAATCTAGCACAAAAAGGTTCCACAGTGCCCAGAGTCTCCTTACAGGACAACCCCCCCCCCCAAAGCACTGGTAATTTGTCTCCGGGGTCTCTGACGGCTTTTGACTTTCCCAAGCTAGCTCGGCAGATGCAGTTCCTGGAATGACCGAGAGATGGCGCTAAGCCTTCATGGTAGCTAACTTGCTTTCCGAGCGACCCATCAGCAAGTCGCTTAGGCTTCTTGTAGTCAATTTTGGGGGCCTCTGGCCTGGATCCTGGCCAAGCTGGGCTGATTTGGGTGGCATTCAACTGCTAGGCCTGTTAAAATCTTGTAGCCCAAGCCTTGTCTAGCAATTTCCTGTGCTTTTTCAGACCCCCTTCGGTGTGGACAGCTGAGTTGGAGTTTATAGTTTGAAGGGTGCAGCCAGGGCTTAAGAGTCTTCTAGAGAACGCATAAAGTGGGCCGAGTGTGAGGCACTGGGGAATGGGGGGAGGGTCTGCAGAGAACATTTTAATATTTCCACCAAATTAAAAGCATTGGGGCCACCGTTGGAGAGTTCTGACCACACACATGGGTTTCAACTCTTGTGAATGCTGCTGTATACTGTCATAGGAAGTCTCCATCAGTGTCACAAATTGGCGGGTGCCTAAGAATTCCCCAAAGCTCATGGATGAGGCCCCCTTCCCCCCTAAACACATGGATATCTGGCATGGCTATATCTTCAGCAAGTTGTTGAGGAGACAAAGGCAGATTGCCTCCTGCTTCCAAGTTGGCTGTTTTACGGTTGTGAGGTCATCCCAGTAACTTGAATCAATTGGATGTCAGAGCTCAGGGCCTTCTGACTAGGGGTCGGGGCTGGGAGAATAAGGTAGCTTCTCTCATGAAAGCTTTGAAAACGAGAATAAGGCTGACCGGGTCCCATTGTGGGGGTGAGGACCTCAGAGACTGCACTCTGGTCCCTCATCTCAGCCTGCAGACATCTGGAATCCGATGACACAGCTTCTTGGGAACCATGACACCCCTCCCTTATCCGAGCAGAGATCTCCCGTGACCACACCCCTCTCCCCACACCACAGATATTCACAGAGATGATCATACTGTTGGCTACCACTGAGCAGTCCCTGGGGGATGTCCCAGAAGAAATGGAGGACAGGGGAGCAGGTAGAAAGATCAGCATCTTATTCTAGAAAGTCCCCAAAGCTAGGGTTAGGGATCGAGACCCTTTACCTAACTCTTCCTCATATGCTGTGCGACCCTGGGCAAGACTGCTCCCCTCTCTGGGCTTCTAGGAAATGAAGGAGGTTGGACTAGGGCATGGCTTCTGCCTCCACTCTAGGTTTGCTCTGGGCTTTGCAGCAGCTTGGCAGGATGGAGGGAGAAGACTGGGGACAGCTGCCATCGCCCTCAGGTGCCCCCCCTCAATTCAGAGGCTCTGACTTTTGTGTTTGGATTTCTTGCCTGTACATCAGGAGAGTACTGCTCGATGCAGCTCTATCATTCATTCAGCTACTCATGCCTCCCTCTTTGTGTGTGTGTGTGTGTAGGCTTTTGCCAGGAGCTGGGGCAGATGGTCTCTGAGACAGGATTCTGTCCACAGCCGTCACCAGAGTGCTGACACTCTGCGCTCTCTGATGTCTGCACCCCCTCCCCCCCACAACGGGACCTGGTTAGCCTTACCCTCACTTTCAAAGCTTTAATGAGAGAAGTCACTTTATTCTTCCCAGTCAGATGGCTCTGAGCTCTGACATCCAATTGATTCAATCAGACATTCTCTAATTGTGTGGACAGGCACTCACTCTCTAATGGTGTGGATGAGCAGGGGGTCGGGGGCTGGGCTATTTAAAAGCTCAGGACTAAGTTCTGGGCTCTGCTGACTCCTAGCTGTGTGGTCTTCGACTGGTTATTAGTCTTTTTCGAAGGTAGCAGCCGTGTTGGAATCTATTTTGGCGGTTTTCAATGTCTAGCGGTTTGTTAACACATCCCAGGCATTCAGTAACTTAACCCAGTTGCTTGGGAGGATTCGGCAGTTCCTCCACACTACAGATTTTAGAAGCTGAGCCCTTGGGCCACCAGCACCACCAGCAGCAACAGTACCTGGGCTGTGTGGCACCCGAACATTTTCTGTCCTTGTCCCAGTCAGTGATACTGCAGGAGAGGTAGAATATGAATTAGCTTCTCTCTCTCTCTCTCTCTCTCTCTCTCTCTCTCTCTGAGACAGGATCTCACAGAAACCAACAGTTAAAGTAGGAAAGAGAATTTATAGATGATGTTGGAAGCACACAAGAGACTGAAGGGTTAAAACAGTTCTTTGCAGAAAGAACAACACCCAGAGGGATTGTGCAATATTTAGCCTCAAATTGCACCATAGAGCCATAGTGATCCAGTGTGCTGCTGGTGCCAAACCAAACACGGCCAGTTGATCAGGGCAGAGGTACCTGAGATAAAACCGTTCTTGCCAAGACTCTCAAAGCACTTGAGAAAAGACAGATGCTTCAACAAATGATGCTGGAGGAACAGGATATCCATAGGAGGAGTCAAACTAGGCTTGCCACTTCTCTGTGCAAAACTGATCTTGCAATAGGTCAAAGACCTTAATGTAGGCTGCCATATTTTAAGATACAGACACAGACAAGGACTTTCTGGAAAGGACCCCAGCAGACCTGGAAATAATAGCAGGGAATGTCAAAGGGAAATCATGAAAGTAGAAGCCACTGGATTAGCAAAGAGAACAATGAAGTGAATGCAGAAAGGGAGAAAGCCTTTGCCAGCTCTTGGCCTGACAAGGGGATAGTATCTGCAATATATAAAGAGTTCAAACAAGCAAACAACAACAACCACCACCACCCATCAGATCATTAGTGGGCAAATGAACTAAAATTTATCTTAGTTTGCTTTCTTGTTGCTCTGATAAGCACCACGACCAAAAGCCACTTGGGAGGAGAGGGTTTATTTCAGCTTACACTTCCACAGCACTGTTCATCACTGAAGGAAGTCAGGACAGGAACCTGGAGGTAGGAACTGATGCAGAGACCGTGGAGGGGTGCTGCTTACTGGCTTGCTCCCCATGGCTTGTTCAACCTGCTTTCTTACACACCCCAGGACCATCTGCCTGGGAGTGGTACTGCCCACAGTGAGCAGGGCTTCTACAGCAATCACTCATCAAGAAAATGCCCACAGACTTGCTAACAGCCAATCTGATGGAGGCAGATCCTCAACTGAGCTTCCTTAAAAAAAAAAAAAGTAAAGTACAATTGACAATGAAAACAATGTTCATATTCACTATACTTTGCTACAATTGACCGATGAAAACAATGTTCACTTTGCTACAAAGGAAATGTAAACAGACTGAGATCGTAGCTCATCCCAGTTGGGACTGTTACTATCAAGACCTGACTATTAACAAGTGCTGGCATGGACTGGGGAGTGATGAACATTCAGGTCTCCTTTGGTGGGGATGGGAATGGGTCCAGGCACTATGCACATCAGTGTGGAGGCTGAGAGCAGAGTCCGTCAGCCATGATGGCAGCACATGCCCATCACCTCAGCTCAGAAGGCCAAGGCAGGAAGATCAAGACTACATGGTGAGCTGCAGGGTGGATTAGCCATGGGTGGGGACTTTATCTTAAATACCCAATCCAACCCTGACCCCAGCAACAAAGGAGTCATGATGCAGTCACACAGTTCCTAGGTATGAACATAAAAGAGTCTAAGTGGGAAACCAGAGAGACATTTGCATATCCTTGTCCCTCCCTGCATGCCGATGTTCACTGCAGCACTGTCCATGACAGATGAGTTAGAGAATCAGCCTAGATGCCCATCATCAGATGGCTGGATAAAGAAAATGGGTCGCACCCACAACGGAGTATCATTTAGTTATAAGGAAGGATGAGTTTGTGTCATCTGCAAGAAAACGCACAGAATCAGAGATTGTGAGGTCAAGCAAAATACGCCAGACTTAGAAAAACAGACGACATGTGTTTCCTTCCCATACATGAAATCTAGACATGAAAGTAAATGCAAGGTTGAAGGTAGAGAGGGGACTGGTTCTATGAGGAGCAGTCCACGGGAGGGACAGGGGGATCAGGGAGGATGATCAGGGAGAACATGATTGAAGTCTAGTGTACATGAGTGAAAATGCCATGTTTTAACACGATTAATATACATTCGTAAAAAAGAACTGTCTGGAATGAAAAAAAAAAGCAAAATTCCTATAGGAAAGCAAAGAGGCATATGGAGGAATCTTGGGGGAGGATAAAGACCCCTTCCTCTCCTGTCCTCCTCAGGAGCCTCTGAAACACTTAGGACTCGAAATAATGCATCTTAAAAAGCATTGCTTAGGGACTTTTCACCCTGCTGCTCACTGCCTACCTACCCACCAAGCCCATCCATCCGTCTACCCATCGTCTGTTATCTACCCACCCACCCACCCACCCATCCTTGCACATGTAAATCTGCTCGCCCATCCATCCATGAACACATGAATCTATCCATCCATCCACACACCCATTTACTCATGTATTAAGGCACACATGAATCTGTTCATCTTTCCACCCATTCACCATCCATCAATATAAATCTCCCATGCATGACCCCCATCTATCCATCATCCATTTATATATCCACCCACCCACCATCCATCCACATATGAATCCATCCATCCATCCATCCATCCATCCATCCATCCATCCACCATTCATCAATGTATGTCTAATTCATGCATATGTGACTTCGTCTATCCATCATCCATTAATACATCCACCCACTATCCATCCATCACCCATTCACATCCAACTGTCCACCCATGCACACATCAATACATCACCATACCCTTCCATTCATCATTCATCTACTATCTCCCCATGCGCATATAGGTTCATTCATACACACACCTATCTGTCAGTTCATGCATGCACACATCTTCGCATAATTACATTATTTCACCCACCATCTACCCACCCATTCGTGCATACATGAATTCATCATCCACCCATTGATACACACATGAATCTGTCTATCCATTCATGCATACATAAGTCTATCCATTATGAATCCGTCCATCACAAACCATCTACCCATCAATGGATCCACCATCTAGTCATCTAACCACCCATCTATGCATCCATAAATCCATAAATCCATTAATGCATCCATGTATCATTTACTTATGCACACGTGAATTCATTCACCCATCAGTCTATCTGTCGATGCATCCATGCATGCATGCATGCATCCACCCACCCACCCATCCCTCCATCCACCCATCCATCCACCCATCTGTTCACTATCTGTCCACCCAATGACTGTTTCTGTGGAGATTACATGCCTCTTGCCCTTCTATCTGTCTTACCAAGAAGACTGTTTCCATGTATGCATCCATCCACTTATCTATCCATCCATCCATCCATCCATCCATCCATCCATCCATCCATCCACCCACCCATCTGTCCATCCACCCACCCACCCACCCATCCATCCACCCACCCACTCCCCTACCATCCATCCACCCATCCACCCATCCACCCATCCATTCACTCAGTCACCCATCCATTCACCCGTCCATCTATCCATCTACCCACCCATCCACCCCGTCTGCCTGTCCATCCAACTGTTTACATGCTTGTAAAGAGGACAACATCAGAAGACAGACACAGCGTGAGCATTCAGAAGCAAGGGGTGGGGTGCATGCTCACCATCACATCTACAAAGATACCAACTGCCTCTGAGACAGAGAGCAGCTTTTCTCATCATGCAACAGTTGGTTTCCTAAATTTCGGACTTCTCTCCTGAAGTTAACCCCCATCACCAGTTCCTCCTTCTATTGCCCACTGGGAATTGGACCCAGTGCTGACGTCCTGGTTTCTGCTGTTGATATGAGTAGTGAAGGCCCATACCTGTAAGCCAGACATCTCGTCACCTGCAGGTGTACATGAAACTGCCAGAGGTCACATGCCAGCTTATGGTGGGCAGCAACCACCAAGTGTGACAGTTTTGACACCGTTCAGTCCCTCTGTGCTCAGCTTTGTGCTGGTGCCATCTTTATATAAAACACTTAGGTGACGATGAAACAGCCTCAGAGAGCTTACAGTGGCTCCTGGGGGGGGGAGGGAGAGATGTCCAAGGCCCCCAGCACTGCTGTAAGACATGTAGGAGAAGCTTTGGAGTGAGCAGAGCACAAACAAAGCAGATAGACATGAGGAGGGACCCACAGAGAGTGGCTGAGCCCTCTGGCTCTGCTCTAACATCCTCCTCTCCTTCCACAGCTCAGTGCCATCCGGTGCCTCTGTCTCAGTGGCAGTGGCCCTCAGGAATGAGTACTGCTTCCCCACCTCTAGGGTCCTAAGGCTCCATGCCAGTGGTAGGTTCACAGTAGTCATTTAAATAAAGGTGTGCTGACTCCCAGGGACATTCTGGGCAGCATCAATGGTGGTGATGATAACCGGTTGATAAATAGCAATATTCCCTAACACTTTCTCCCATAGGCCAGCAGTAATCCCTAAGAGCTCCTCCCATAGGCCAGTAGTACTCCCTAAGAGTTCCTCCCGTAGGCCAGCAGTACTCCCTAACAGCTCCTCCCACAGGCCACCCAAAGTGTGACTTCTCACGCACTTGGTAGGTAGCATATGGGTTCTCAATGTGCAACCGAGGAAACTCCAGATCTGAAACTTAGCTTGACTCGATTTAAGGCCACCAGAGGAAAATTCCACCCTCGACCTCATGGAAAGTCAGAATAAAATTGTATTCTAGTAGTATTATATAAAAGCACCTTCAGCCTGGGTGTGGGAGGTACACAGGAAATGGAAAAGAAGTTCATGCTAAGACCCCAGCATAGCTCATTCTATAGATGCAAATATTACAAAATCTGAAAAAACACCGGAAATTCACATTTCTGCCCCCAAGCATTTTGGAGAAGGAACATGGCCTGGTTTTCCTATTTACACAACTGTTTGCTGCTCACTGGTAAGTTACAGAGTCGGGTCTGGGCCCGGGAGACCTGTCACTAGGGTCTGTATCCTTCCACAGCACGATGGCAGGGGATGATAAAGGGATAGGCATAGGGGGCAGGCCTTGGGTACAGAAAGACGAAGAAGCAAATAACATCAGAGTATCACTGCTCCACAGTCTCCATGGTTACACACTTGTTCTGGCCCATCCCTCCTCCTCTTTAGCAACCCTGTGAGGTGGTCACTACTGGCTGAACTCTGGGGGAAACTGAGGCACGAAGAGGCAGAGTTACTTGCTTGGGAAGTGCGGCTAAGCAGTGACAGTTTTGGATGCCCAACCATCTTAAAGGGAGAGCCTGGGAGTGAAGCCTGGCTGGCCAGACAGGACTCAGGGTGAGACTGGGGCAAAGGCATCTGTTGGCTAGACGTTGACGTCACACAAGTGGGTGAAAGGTGAATGAAAAAAGTGGGCACCCTCCCTGAACTTTTTACCCCAGGCTACCCCCATTGTTGTTATACCGCACTAATGGACAGGGAGGGAGAGAGGCAGATGACTATGGAAGTCACATGAAACTAGGCCTTAACAAAGCCAACCTCTGCCTGACACTGTGTGACCTTGGACAGCGACCTAACCTCTCAGAGTGTCCCCCCCCCAAAAAAAAGCTCAGTATCTATCTCTCTTTCAAGTGGTTTGAAAAGCATGACCAATAGCCATAAGTTACTTGTGTGTAGCAGTCAACTGATGTAAGTTCATTCATTCTTTACTTAATATTCATTCATTGAGTGCTCGTGTGTGTGTGTGTGTGTGTGTGTGTGTGTGTGTGTGTGTGTGTGTATAAGACAGGAGACAGCTTGCAGGAGTCAATTCTTCTTTTCCACTACATAGGTAGGTGCTAGGGATCAAACTCAAGTTGTTTGGGTTGGTGACAAGAGCCTCTCCCTGCTAAGTTGTCGCCGACATTAACTATTTACTATATTACACTTACTAGAATTATGAATTTCCCCCAAGGTTTTTTCTCAGCTATACCAGTGAATAAACATATATACATATTTATCCCCAGCCCCATGCCAATCACCCGGTCCATGGCTTAGCATTCAGCCCTCTGATGAATATGGGGCATTTTAGGCCAGGAGGAGGTAAGTAAGCCAGGGGCCTGTCTTCTCATTTCACAAGCAAACAGAGAAATAATAGAATGTCAATCGGCCATAGTTGCTACGATAGCTATAGCTAGAAGGTATGAGCAAAATGGCCATGCTGAGACTGATTTTAGACAAGATGTTGAGAAGACATCTTGGAGGCCGTGCACATAGTCAGTGCGCCACCAATGCTCATGAAACACAGAGACCACCACACAGCTGATGTGGGCAGCTTTGATAGGAAAAGAAAAATCCACAGGGACTTTGTCTAACACTTTCAGAGCCTCAGACTCCTGAGTCGATACATGTGCTGGTTAAGTTTTAACTGTCAACTTGACACAGTCTAGAGCAGCAGTTCCCAACCTGTGGGTTGCAGTCCCTTTAGGGGGTCAAATGACTCTTTCACGTGGTTGCCTAAGACCATCAAAAACACATATTTACATTACGATTCGTAATAGTAGCAAAATTGTACGTATGAAGCAGCAATGAAAATGACTTTATGAGGAACTCTATTACAAGGTTTGCAGCATTAGGAAGGCTGAGAACTGCTGGCCTAGAGCCACCTGAGGCAGGAGGTCCAATTAATAGATCACCCAGTTTGGATTGACCTGTGGGCATGTCTCTGAAGGATTGTCCAGATTGTTAGTCGATAGAGGAGGGGCCTAGCCCACCGTGGGCAGCACCATTCTCTAGGCAGGTGGTCCTGGGCTTTATAAGAAAGCTGGCTACAGTGATTTATCAAGCAGCAGAAAGGAAGCTAGAACAGTACAATCTCACTGAGAAAACTGATAGGTAACCAACCCAACAGCCACCCGAAAGGTAGACGTCATTGGCCATCAATCATCATCACGTGACTCCACGCAGGGCCACCCGAGGGCCTGGAAATCGTAGGCATGGGAAATGAGCCCTGTCATGGATTCTGCCTGAAGCCTCGAGTGTGAGAAGTGGCCAAGGCCTATGGAAGCTGATACTTCCTGCTTCTCTCTGCTCCAGGCACCAAGCTAAGTACCACACCATTAAGGCTCAATGACCCCATTAGGAGCCTGGTAATAGAATCTTATTATCCAAGGAAAGAAACTGGGGTTCAGGGTAGGTCACATAACTTGCTTGAAGTTGTATAATGACCATGAGACATGTTTAGGCAGAGGGTGGTTGGAACACGGAGGAGGGAATCTAGCCCAGCCTGGAACAGACAAGTTGTGTCTGCTTCTGTGGAGGAAGCTCTGAGTTAGGGTGTGTGTGTGTGAAATGAAGGCTGGGAAGTGGAGGACTGTACTCGAACTGTGTGTGTGTGTGTGTGTTGTGTGTTATGTGTGAGCTGTGTGTGTTATATATAAGAGTGTATGTGTTGCATGTTTGTGTGTTGTGTGTTGTATGTATGAATGTTTGTGTTATGTGTGTTGTATGTGTGTGTGCTATGTGATGTATGTATAAGTGTATGTGTTGTATGTGTGTGTGTTGTGTGTGCTGTGTGTTGTATGTATTGTGTATGTGCTGTATATGTGTGTGTTGTGTTGTACATGTGAGTGTATGTGTTGTGTTGTATGTGTGTGTGCTGTGTGTTGTATATATGAGTGTATGTGTTGTATAAGCGTGTGTTGTGTATTGTATGTTGTGTACATTTTGGTGGCTTCATTATCCCCCAAAGATGCAGTGTTTAGATTATACTCTGGATAATTTCCTGCCCCTCCTTTGGTCAAGGCTATCCCATATGCATGTCTCTGCATCCATAAGATGATGACACTCTGAGGACAGCAATCAAATCTCCACCCTCCTATCCTCGGCTGAGTTTCTGCATAGGGCTGTAGAATTGGTTTGGGCTCCTGGGGTTCTAGAGCTATGGGGTCAACAACTGGGGAGGTCCAAGGACAACTTGCAGGAGTCTGTTCTCTCCCTCCACCACATGAGTCTCAGCGCTGGAACTCAGGTCACCAGGTGTGGTAAGCGCCTTTACTAGGTGGAGTTCATGGTGGGGCAGGGGTGGCAGCAGGCGTGTGAGGCAGTTGGTCACATCACATCCCACTGTCAAGAATCAGGGAGAGATGAGGGTTAATGATCAGGAGGTGATCTCTGTTCTACGCAGTCTAAGACCCTGGCCCTGGGAAAGGTGCTGTCTACTGTTAGTGTGTGCTCACCCACACTAACTGAAGATAGGTTAGTGAATGTCGATAAATATCAATCAATATAGATGACTCTTCACAAACATGGCCAGGGGCTTGTCTCCAAGGAGACAGTGTACTGGAGAGGCAGAGATGGTGGGATCTCCGGGGCTCTCGGGCCAGCCAGCCCAGCTTGATTGACAAGTCCCAGATCCCAGTGAGAGAGACCTTGTCTCAAAAGCTGAAGTGGATGATGACAGAAGACACTCAACATTGATTTCTGCCCTCCACACACGCATGCATTCGTGGGCTTGCACACCCACTCACACCCATGAGTATGCACATGCATCTCTCTCTCTCTCTCCCCCCCCACTCTGTCTCTCTCTCTCTCCCCCACTCTGTCTCTCTGTCTGTCTCTGTCTGTCTGTCTGTCTGTCTCTCTCTCTCTCTCTTTCTCTCTCTCTCTCTCTCTCTCTCTCTCTCTCTCTCTCTCTCTCTCCCCATTGTCTTCATTTTGTTTCACTCTTTTTCTCCAGCCACCTCTGCTCTTCCAAATTGCACTTCATTCTCTTTATGATAGGTATCTCCAAAAAAAAAAACAAAAAAAAACCCCACTTAAAAAATCTCAAGACATGTGAATTGCTTTCCTCTTCTTTAACTGAAGGTATGAACGACGTCTAACCTTTAACGGAGCAGCAACTGTGGAGACAACGGATGCTCTCTAAGCCCAAGAAGACACGAGCTCTTCACCACCAAGAAAAGCATCAACTTCACAACGTCAGGTGGAAAAGGTAGATAGTGTGCGGGAGAGGCCCAAGCCGACGGTGTACTTTGGGAATGTATAATCTTGCAGATGGCATGTAAAGTACACAGTAGGTACTTAATAAACACTTTCAATTGGAGAGGGAGCCATCATCTACTTCTTTCTCCCCAGTCTTTGGAAGTAGGCAGGCCCCAATCACCATGAAGAGATTTCAGAGCTCTCCGTCCCAATACCCCGCTTTAAGCCAAAGAACCTCCCGTTCCTTGTTTTCCTCTTGTATGCTCCTTGAAGAGCCTCTCTGAGCTCACAGCAGCCCGAGAATCACGCTATTCACAGGCTGAATGAGGGTAATTCTGGCGCTGCTTAAAGCTGCCTTCCCGCTGCAGTGGGGGAAAATACTTGCCAGCCTTGGCGCCATGAAAAACCACTTGAATGGCTGCCCACAATTCCCGAGAGCAGCTTCTTCAAAGAGGCTGGGTTTGAAAACAGAGTGTGAAGAGGTCAGGCTGGGCCTCAGTCCTCCCTGTGTGAGAACTCTGCTCTGCCCCCACCCCACCCCACGGCTTGAATAATTGTATTATTTACTCTATGGGGCGTCAGTAGGGCTGAGGCAGATGGTTCTGGGTAAGATGAGACTCACAGTGGCTAGGGATGAGATACCCAGCCACACTGACATCACTACCCAATGTTGGGTATATCTGGGTGGCAGGCACAAATGACCACGGGAACCAAGGCATTAATCAGAGAAGCAGGTTACATGGGGATCTTGGGAAATCGCAAACCCACAGGTTAGTGAACCCTGCCCCGGCCGGCGTCATCACTGGGAGGGAAAGTCCAAGAGAGCGAGGATTATGCGTTCTCAGGAGGAATCCAAATTCAGATTTTTTAAAAATTAATTTTATCTGTGTGTATGTGTGTGTGAGAGAGGGGGGGGAAGAGAGAGGGGGAGGGGGAGGGAGAGGGAGAGGGAGGGAGGGGGAGAGAGAGAGGGAGAGAGAGAGAGAGAGAGAGAGAGAGAGAGAGAGAGAGAGAGAGAGAGAGAGAGAGAGAGAGAGAGAGAGAGATGGGTGTTTACTGCATGTTTGTGCACCATGTACATACAATGCCCATAAAGGCCAGAAGAGGGCGTCTGATCCCCTGGAACTGGAGTTAATAACAGTTCTATGCTGCCTAGAGAAAGCTGGGAATTGAACTCAGGACCTCTGGAAGAGCAGTCAGTGCTCTTAACCACTGAGCCATCTCTCTAGTCCCCAGATTTCTTTTTTTTTTAAAAAAAAAACTCAATAAAAGTTACTTATTGATGGATAGATCGAGTGCAGAGGGCACAGGGTGCAGGTGGATGCCTCGGGGTGATGTGCGGGGTTGGCTACCCACTTCTGCCTCCGTTGGGAATTGGGCTCAGGTCTTTAGGCACTGAGGCAAGTGCCTTAACCCGCTGAGCCACCTTGCCAGCCCCCAATTCAGACTGGATATAAAAGCTGTGTGTGGCAACTATTTACATGTGAATAGGGTCTGAATAAGTCCTTGTGTTGCTTCTGATGCCTGCGTTTGGATTGACACCCTAGGGAACTGTGGAGTGTGTGGGTATTCAGGTAGCCAAAGGGGAGGGGAAGGAAGGAGGGGAGGGGTCTTGTTCTATTTTATTTATTTATTTATTTTTTGACGAGGTTTCATTGTGTAGCCCAGGCTGTCCTGGAACTCATGCTGTTGACCAGGCTAGTCTCAAACTCAGAGAGTTCTGTCTGCCTCTGTCTGCCAAGTGCTGGGATTTAAGGCATGAGCCACCACTAATCACTACTTTTAAGTTTTTCACCCAGAGGAAAAAAGATAAATTGTGGCCAGGAAAGTGCTAGCATTCAGCCCTTCCTCATATAATGGTCAGGATGGTTTTCTTGAAACAACTAATTCTGATCACTTCCTTTGAGCCCAAGTAGCTACCCAAAGCCCTCAAGGTAGAGTTTGCCAGCTCAGTCACGTCCTCTACCTCCTGGCCTTTAAAAAAAAAGCTCTCGATGTCCTGAATGAACACGTGCTCTTCATGTGCTAATCCTTCCAGGCACCAGAGGACCAGGTCTCCCTTCTCAGACAGGTTGGCACAGTCCTGCTCAGTACCCAGAGTCCCCAGCTCACCTCCAGCTCACCAAGTTCATATTGCTCTAAGCTTCCTGGTGGCCAGCCAGCTGCTACACCTTTGTTGAGCTTATGATAGACTCTCCTACAGAGAGTACACAGATATACCTACAGAGTCTCAGTACCAGGGGTTGGGCAGAGTACTGTAGGGGTGGGGAGGGTTGGTCTGGGGTGAGGATATGCAGTAGAAAGTCCCCATGTTCTATGATGCAGTAGTCTGCGGGGGCCATAAGGATGAGTGGGACTTCTAAGTAGCTGGATAGGTCTCGCTGTATAGTCCAGGCTGGCCTTGAACTCCTGATCTTCCTGCTCCAGCCTCCTGAATGCTGGGATCACAGAGACACCGAATGACATGACAGATGTTTCAGGCAGGTTCGCTAATGCCCCTGATGGGATTGGTCTGGAAAGTGAATGGATCGAAGTGGCACACCATGCTCCTTAAATGTGTGACTATTGTGTGTTACTGACCGGAAGATGGGCAGGGAGCTGGAGATGGGAGTGTCACGAGGAATGGAAGCCGCCTCTGCTTTCACTCCTGCCTCCTGGCACCTCCTGCCCCAGGAGATGACAGAGGTCTCAGCTCCCCGCCACAGAGGGGACTGAAGGTTCTGGGAGGAGACCCTGATGGACAGAACCCAGTTTTCTACAATGTCTGAAATGTCACCATAGAAACGCCATTGGCCAAAGCAAGCATCACTGCTGAATGAAGGATCTCGGACCAAGTCCTCACTGAGAGTAGAAGATGGGGGTATTTGTGTGTATGTGTGCATGATGTGTGTGTGTGTGTGTGTGTGTATGTGTGTGTGTGTGGTTGAATGTGGATGTGCATTAGCACTGTGTAGCTGTGTATACTTTGTGTGTGTGCATGTGCATGCAACATGTAGCTATATGTATATTGCATGCATGTGGCTGTGTGCACACACATATGACTGTATGTATACATGTGTGCATATGGCTGTGTGTGCACCTGTATACATATACATGTGGCTGTATGTACACATGTGTACATATACATGAGGTTGCATGTATGTCTGTGCATGTAACTGTATGTAAGTGTATGCATGTGGCTGTATATGTATGTATGTATGTATGTATGTGTATGTGAATAATGAATAAGTTCAATCAGTCCTTTCTGCATGAACTTACAAGGAACTCCAAGCCATGTTTGCCAGTGGGGATGCTCCTGGTGGGTCTGGGGTCAAGAGCTACTGGTTGAAGGCTGTGTGACTCTGTGGTTCATTCTCATTCATATTCTCTCTCTCCTCTCTCTCTCTCTCTCTCTCTCTCTCTCTCTCTCTCTCTCTCTCTCTCTCTCCCCTCCCTCTCTCCCTCTCTCCCCCCCTCCCCCGCTCAGTTCTTCACTGGACTTACTCTAGGCTGACTACCCAGTGAGCCCAGAGATCTACCTCTTCAGTACTGGGATTACAAGTGTGCACCACTGTGTCCGACTCCCTGGGTTTTTTGAGTTGTTTTTTCTTTAATGTGGTGCTAGGGACCAAACCCGGGTCCTTGTGTTGCAAAGAAAAGGAACCCCTTCCCCATGGGAGCCATCTTCCCAGCCCCTGTGGATTGCATTCCTCAACTACAGCCTCTGCACTCCCACACTGGAATCCTGACTTGGTTCCCTCCTGGCTGGATGTGCCCTTTCTGCGAAATGGTCCTACTTGTGAAAGTAATGCCTTTGTGGATTAAAATGGACATGTGACGTGTGTCCTGGCAGTGTCCAGTAGGACTGGGTGTGCTAAACATTGGATTAACTCAATTGTGAGCACTGCTCAGCTCAAGATTTGAATTTAGACTCTTCTGGCCCTCACTTGTCTGTCGACCTCCTGGGTTGCCCTGAGGGAGTCCCTTTCCTTTGGCTTCCTGTATGTCCCTGACTCTTCCTCCTAGGGCCTCAGAAGGTGGCTGTAAGGCAGCTGGGGTTACCTACCCTCATGCCTGCTTCTAGGAGATGGGAAGGTGGGGAGCAGCTTGAGTTACCCAGGCTGATGACTTGGTTTTGCCTGCAGGGATCTGATAGAGTGGGTAACCAGACACCAATCCCAGGGTCATAGTAGAGTGGGTCTTGATGATATGCCCCTGGCCTTCCCTGGAAAGTTTCTTGTCCCTGGAGCCTCTCTGTCCTGGGCAGGCTTCCAGGTGTTCCTCCCAAGGAGGACTCTGACTCTTCTGTCACACTGATCTGGGGACCATGGCATGAGAAGCTGACTCTGCTCACTGAATGGGGTCTTGGAGGGTTCAGGAAAACAAAGGAGAAGCCAGGCCCTATTGCTTGTGTCTATCTTCCTGGGAGGATCAGCGACCATGTGAGGTGTAGGTGGGGAATTCTCCAAGCCTTTGAGACCTGGCCAGGCATGGCTTGCCTGGACTATACCCCTTATCTCCTTTTCTTTAAGACATTCTAAGACACCCTACCTAATTACTCAAGATGTAGCTCAAATGTCACCCCCTTGATCCAGACCTTCAGTAGCCCTTCTCCAGGTAGGTCCCACCTATCCCTGCTTCCTTGACTGCACCCCAGGAAAATGATAAACAGCCCCTGGCAGCCTTTGCAGGGTAACTCCTGGAGCCCCGTGTGCTGAAAGTCTCTGGAGCATCATCTGGAATTCAGCAGGTGCTCAGGGTCTGTAACAACAGGGAAGGATGGTACATGGCTGGAAAACAGGTCACTAGGGATGGTGACCACAGTGTTTCCGTTCTTCTGTGACTGACTGCCTCCTCTCCCTGCCTGAGAGCCAGACTGTGTCAGAATCCATCCCAGCCAGTAGTGTGTGTGTGTGTGTGTGTGTGTCTGTGTGTGTCTGTGTGTATCTGTGTTTGTGTGCCTGTCTCTGTGTGTGCATGTGTGTCTGTGTGTATGTGTGTGCATGTGTGTGTCATGTGTTCTGTGTGTGTTAGACACAGGTATGCAAGTACAGCCTTGACTCTCTTCCTTGAGTACTCCACAGCTTGTCATTTTGACACAGGGCCTCTCAATGAACCCAAAGTTAGCTGGTTTGGCTGGGCCAGCTGCCGCCAGGGGTCCCCAGAAAGCCCGTCTCTGTCCACACCCGGGGTTTTTGCTTTTTTTATATAAATGCTAAGGAACAAGACCATGTCCTCATGCTCATTTATCGTAAGCGCTTTGATAACCGAGCTATCCCCCTAGCTGCCTCCAAATGTGTTTATTTAATGAATATTAAAGCATGCATACATAGCAAGCCTTTGACTCTCCAGTCTAAGGGGACCAAAAAGGTCCCCCAGAAATAGGAAAATCACAACATCTGTTGTGTGCCCGTGACACATCAGGGGTTGCTCCAGGCACCCTTAGAAGTTCTATCTCCTGAAACCAAGAAGGCGGCTGTTAGCTGACACTGTTCTATATATTGAGTGCTTACAGGGGACACAGTAGTCCGTGTGTGTGTGTGTGTGTGTGTGTGTGTGTGTGTGTGTGTGTGTGTGAGAGAGAGAGAGAGAGAGAGAGAGAGAGAGAGAGAGAGAGAAAGAGAGAGACAAAGAGAGATATATATAGAAAGAGACAGAGAGAGAGAGAGAGAAAAAGAGACAGACAGACAGACAGACAGACAGACAGACAGAGACAGAGACAGAGACAGAGACAGAGACAGACTTTCTGCTCCAGGATACTTGACAATGCCATTTTTAGTTGTCACAACAGGGGCACGGAGAGGGTAGATCTCAGAGATGATGCTCAATGCCTTATGATGCCCCAGCCCAAAGAATGACCTAGGTCAGGCTATGACACCTAGCTGTCTATGTCATATCCCAATGGCCTCAAGCTCCACAGGAGGAGGAAATGGAAGCTCAGGATGTGAGCTGGGTGGTTTTGGTGCCAAGCCCTGGGTCCTCAGGCCCTGCTCTTGGCGTGGCAGACTGGAACGGGGCAGGCTACAGGCTGCCTGGGCAGGTGGCTACGGGTCTGCTTTCCTGATTAGTGTCACACAGCCCCGTCTGAGGGTTACCCGAGGGTCAGGAGGGAACTGAGCGCCTTGTCCAGAGCCCAAAGCTGGCCTGTGGGGAATTCTCCCAGCCAGCCAGAGCAGTCACCAGATGGGGGACTGAGCAGAATTTAATATGCAACCATCTGCAGCCAGTAGTCATGGAACATGACAGGCTGCTCCTCCTGGGGTGGGGGGGGTCTGGGCTCTGGGGTCATCTCTGTGTGCTGGGGTCACCTAGAAGAGCAGCTGTGGAGGAGAGAGCCTCACAGACCCACCTGTACCCCCCTACACCCACTCACACCCAACCCATACCACACTCCCTCGCTGCTTTGCCCCCCCCCCCCCGCCACCCTTGACAGGCAGGAGTACTGAGAATATGAACCGCCACGGATTTCAGACCATCTGCTCCACGCCTATACCCCGCCACCCGTGCCTCTCCCTACAAGACTGACAATGTGGAGCCAGGATGGGCTGTTTCTTTGTATTCTGGACTAAACCTAAACCCAAGATTTCTAAGAGAGAGGGCTCACTGCATCCAAAGGAGACATCCAGAGGTAGCAAAGGGGAACAGTACCCTAAGTGGGTCCACAGACCAACACCCCCCCAAGCCTTTAAAGGACCTTATCCCCCCCTCCTACATGTGAGCTGCCAATGAAAACTTGGCTCCCAGTGCCACAGCCCAATCCTCCCGCTTGTGAACCATAGCCCAATCCTCCCGCACGGACTGCACAGTTCTGGGTGACTGTGGGAACCACTGTTGCCTGGGGGATTTTTTTTCTACCTCGCCTCCAGGTCACTGTGACGGCCGTGAGAGGCTGACATGAAAGCTATCTTCTGATGCTCAGGGGAGTTAAGTCTTTTTCTCAGGGTCACACAGCAAACACAGTCTCAGGGTTTTCAAGAAAGCCAAGAATCTCTGCAGATGGTCTAGATTCACCTGTGTCCTGGGAGTCCCCCACGAGCCTGCTTTCCTGGGGGATCAGAGGTGCCTCTTGTCATCCACCAAACACCTAAGGGGATAACATAAAGCAGACGCAAAGGGATGGACCAGGAACCAGCTATGTCCTCAGGTCAAACGGATCTCCAGTGACCTATGCCCTCCAGCTGGACCCCAGATTTTAAGGTTTCTAGAACCTTCTAGAATAATATCAACGGCTGAGGAACAGCCTTTCACCCCATGAGCCCACAGAGAATGGTTCAGATTCCAAGATTCATGTTGGGCACCTGGCATTCCCTGTGGGATCTCCTCTCTGGGTGGTCCTGTGCATTAGATTTATGTCATCTACCCTAAGGGACCGGAGATGGAGCTTTGCAGGGTACTGTGAGTTGAGGAGGGTTCTATGGCCAGATCACTGCTGCCCTGGGATGGGATGTTTAAGTCCCCATTCTTTTTGGGTTTGATTTCTGTGCATATCTGGAAGGCTGCCCTATTCAGAACCAGTCAGGGTCACCATGGAGACAGGCCTGTCTCCTGCCACCTCCAGTGTTCAAGGTACTATCCACCCCAATAGGGTCTTAGCTCTCTTTCCCCAATTTCAACAGACACGGACAGAGTTACATCTATCAAGGGCCTTTCAGCCTCCAACAAGACCAGGCCAGACAGGCAAGAAAGTTGTTCCTACAATTCAGGACACCCCCCCCCCACCCCCAACCCCCGGGCAAGGAAATTGCATTACTAAGTTATGATTTGTTTTTTTTTTTTTAGGTTCCTTGTCCAGCCCGGATGCTGGCCTCCTGTCCCTGTTCATCAGAGATGCCACTTTCCAAGGTCAGGGCAGCCAGTGGTCCATGTCTGTAGCCTCAACTAACTTTCCAGAAAACCTGTTTTGGGTAATGGCATCACCTGAGGGTTCGCAAGCTGCCTGGTTTCCGAAACCTGACTTTCTCGGGCCCAGCCGGCATTCCCCATTTATTTGCTTTGTGTTTGAGGTGGGGGTCTTGCTATGACAGTGACCAGGCTGGTAGACAGCTTCCAGCTCTCTCTGATTCCCACTGCAGGGTGGCCACACTTAGAGCCTGTGTGTAGAAGAGACCCAGTGACTTGCTTCTGGTGAGAAGAACACAGTCTAAGGGATGGGCATCACAGCGAGGGCTGAGTATCCCAGCAAGGGATGGGTGGTACTTTTGAATCCAGGAACAAGAAGACAGTGGTCTCTTTTGGGTGGGGAGCTGGCACTTCCTGTGCACACCTATCAGGAACCGGGAGCTACACAGCAAGCTCAGATCGGAATCAGCTGATTGTTGCTTCTCTTGGTCCAACAGCATTGTGAAGTGACCCAGTTTGCACACAGCACCAAGGGCATTTGTTTACTTAGAAAACATTACACGTGGGAATTTAGTAAAAACTGCCTAGAACTGGGAATGGTTGGACAGGCTTGTAACTCTTGGTACTTGGGCAGCTGGGGAAGGAAGATCATGAGTTCAAAACCAGTCTAATCTATGTAGAGAGTTTGAGGTCAGTTTAGGCTATGCAGGAAGACTTTGTCTCAAAAACAAAACGTGACTCTGAGACTTAGAGACATTCATTCATTCATATATGCATGCTATCCATACTAAGGTGGGGTGCAAGCAGAAACACCCGTTCCCAACATGTGTTCGTTGGGTCTTAGCAGTGGTCTTCAAACAGTCCTTTATCTGCTCCAGAGAGCATGTTGGCCCACAGAAGTAATCCTATTTCAGCCTGTGTACCTCCCAGAGCTCTTAGGTGTGGGTACCACATGGCCCCTGGTGAGGACTGGCCCACCCCTGACTGACTGAATAGGTGCTCCCTCAAGTCAGCATGGCCAACCCAACTCAGAGAGTCTCATCTGAGCAGAGACTGGCAATAATGACCTCATCCCCACCTATCTGTGCCTGCTTCTCCGGTGGTGAATTCATGGTGGTGGTCACATTAACTGATGGGCCTGGGCCGTGAATCAGGCTAATTGTTTCCAAACATTGGATTGTAGGGATCCTGGGCATATTAGGATGGGGAGTGGGGAGGGAGGTCCTGCTGCTGCAATCCTTAATGGATGATGGCCTCTGAGGACACCATCTGCCTGGATGATGGCTTCTGTACCACAAGGACACAGCCAGGTGCAAACACCCTCCATCTCTAGGATGTGCGGGCTTCTTGCCTGGAAGGAGCAAGGAAACTTCCTGTTTCAGTCTATTTTCCTTTTACCCTTGAGCTACTAAGGACCCACATGTGTGTGTGTTTCCAGGCCACCCAGGAAGTGAGACAACAATCACAACACTAATTATACATCAATATCCAGTCATCAATGCTCCCTCTAGGTCTCATGTAACTCATGCTCAGCCCCAAGGGGACAGTCTCCGCAGGCCACTATTGTTTGACAGATAAGGAAACTGAGGCACAGACCAGGATTATAACACAGCCAGGAAGTGGCAGGTTTAACCATGGGCCATCTGGCCTCAAAACTCAAGGACTAGTCAGCAAGTTTCCCATTTCTGGTCCTAGAAGCCCTGGGGCCGGGTTTTAAAGGTCCCCCCCCTTTGTTTTGTTCTTCTTTCTGGGTCAGGCCATCTACATTCATAATCCCGAGTTGTTCCAGATTCCTCCCTCCCCACCCCCCCAGGGAAGGGAAGCTTGGGAAGGTACTCCAGTGTGTGGCTCATTTTGTGTAGGAAATCTCACTGGCCCCCCAGGAGAGTGAGTTTCCCAATATTGGGAGTGATCTTACTGTAATAATGAGGTAAGGAAGACACTGGGGCCCAGACAGGCTTCCAACTTGCCTGAAGTCACCCACAAACATAAGTGGCAGATCCAGGAGCTGCCTGTCACACCATGTGCTTTTCTTGTGACACGTCGCTTCCACAAGGTCACTCTTACTGTATCACCTCTGTCTCTAGCCAGACAGCTTTCACAGTGATGCAAGAAGTTGACCATTTGCCCAGACACCGGCCAATGTTTAGCATGGACGCCTGCTCTACTCTTTCCCATGCCCCTGTCAGACATTAGTAATGGATCACAGCACCTACCCCCCATCAGACCCTACTAATGGATCACAGCACATGCTCCTGATCAGCCTGGATCTGTGCTCAACACAGTGGCCTGGACAGCAACCACCAAACCCTTGGAGACAGCACTGATGTTCCCCCAGTGTCTTCTGATCACATGACCCATCACTCAGAGCCTTGGGGTGAATTTCTGAGAATACGAAAAGCCAAAAAAACTTCTTAAAAGATTGCTGAGAACAAACCACCCCAAGAGTTCAGTTTCCTTCTCTGGACAGCCAGCCCTGGGACTTGCTCTTTCTGGAGTAAATATCATTTGGATGTAATTTGTTCCAGTTCTCTATTTCTGCCCTTCTAGGTCCTGGGAAGTAGGGCATCTGCCATCGCAGGTGTGTCTGGAAGCAAAGGTTCACGGGTTTGAATATGAAAGTCCCCTACAGACTCACATATTGATGATCAGCAATTGGTGGTGCTATCTGGGAGCCTTTGGGACATGGGTCACCAGAGGCTGGCCTTGAGGGTTACAGCCTGGCTCAGTTTCCTAGTCAATGATAGTAAGAACCAGCTATAAGTTCTCACTCTATAAACTGGGTGGCTCCGGCCACAATGTGTCTCCCCCATCCCCACCTCAACCTCCCTGCATGGACCATATTCCTCAAGTCAAAACAAATATCCCCTCCTTGGAGCTGCTGTTGTCAGTACCTGGTCACGGCTATAGAGAACAGCCAATGTGTCTAGTTAGAGGAAAGTGACATTTTTCACAGCAGTAACTTGTCCCCGCTGGTGCTGAGCATACCATGGAGGGAAGTCCTGTGTCCTGAGCCTTTTCTCTTGGCCATCTACTGATATCTCTGGCTTGTCCTGACTGTCCCCATCCTTTGAACAAGGATTCCTGTCTCTACCTACACGGCCTTGAGCACAGTTGGGGAACAGATGCTCCCAGGCAGGACCTGCAAAGGTGGCAACTATCAGCTGTATCCAACCACCTCCCCGAGGCCCTTTCCCACTCCCCCCTGGTCACCATAGCTTTAGAGACTTGTCATCCTCTGCCTGGTCGCTGTCTGGTTCAGTTCTTAGAATGTGAGCTCCAGTGACAAGGGCTCCATCCCTTCTGTTTAATGATCTCTCATGCCTTAGAGATGTGCTCAGTAAAGACCTGTCAAGCTGTAACACAATTTAAACTGCATCTCAGAGCTCCTGGATTTGGTAACAAGTCCCTAATGTTCTGGAAAAAAAAAGTCACCCCACCATCCCCTAGATTACTAAACAGGTACATTATGAGAGAGAAATTGGGGGTGGGGGGTGGTAGGGGGTGGGCCAAGTGAGTTGAGAGTGATTAGAATTGGGAGTCTTGCTTTCCCCTGATAAACTGGAAAGACCAATGTCAGCCCGAGGATGGAGATCACATAGAAAGTCATATCCAACAAGGGCTCTGGGAAAGATTCCTGGAGCCTGAACTGCTGGATTTAGTGGTACCTGAAGCTTGCACTAGAAACATTGTAACAGGTGGCAGCTCTCTTCCTTACTCTACTCTCCATGTATCTTTGTGTAACCTCGCCAAATAAAAAGTGTAGCCTCAGCCTTTAAAACTCAAAGGAGGCAGCGACCGGAGAAACAGAAACACGGTATTGAGACTAGGGTGGAAGATTTTCATTAGTAACATTCCCCCATCAGCCTCCTCCTCCTATGGGATTGAAAGAATGGTCCAAGCAGAGAGAACAGCAGGCTCAAAGGTCGTGAGGTTGGAGGAAGTTTGGTGTGCTTGAGGACACAGCATCTTAATGAGCCCCTCATGGCTTGTGCTGAGGCTGTGCAGTTGGAACACAGCTTGGCCCCTGCACCAGAGCTTGGGTTTGTACATCAGGCATTTAAAGGTGTCTTAGGGCATTAGGGAGTGCTGGAAAATTTAGAGGAAGGTCAACCACCCTGCCTACACTGAGGTAAGTATGTTTGGGAAGTGAGTCAAAGACACAGCCGTGCTGGGAGCTCCTCCCAGAGCTCCAGGTAAGAGAACTGGGGCTTAGACTATAGTGGGAAGAAGAATGCAGTAAAAATAGCTAGATGGGAGGTTCCTTGTGAGACTCTGCCCCCTACGAAGGAGGCATATATTACTTGTACTCGCAGATAAGCTCCAGGGGAATCAGAAATGTTAAATATACAGGGACACACCTTCTAAGGGAGACATGTTTAACCTGTTATTCTATCCAGAAGGCTGGGAATAGATATTGTTAATAGCCTGGGGATCAGTGAAATCTATATGGCCAGGATACCCCAGCTCCCCCAGACCTGTCTCTCAAGCCTGTTTATCTCACTCAATGTAGAGAGTTATCCTCTCTCAGACCTCAATCATGAGAGTCATTTACTGTGAGCCTGCCTCCTTAGTTAATCTATAGACCCATCATTAGGGAAGACGTTTCTTGTGCTTTACAAGAGTTTTGATATAGTCATGTCTAAAGCTTTGTGGTGCGCACATGGTTGAGTTAATTATCACCAGGGAACTTTCTTTTGTGATGTGCTTAAAAATTCCTGCTTCCTTCTTTCATTAATCAGTCTGTCCATCTATATATCCATTCAGCAGTGATTTCTCTGTCTACCCATCTATTTCCCACACATCTACTCACCCACCCATCTGCTGTGCATCATTCATTCATTCATCCATCCATCCACCCATCCATCCATCTATCCATCCACTCGTCAACCCATCCTTCTGTCCATCTGTCTGCCTGTCAGTCCATCAGTCCATACATCTACACATCCATTGTTCACTCATCCCTACCAATTTATCTTTCCCTCACTGACTGTTCATCCTTTTCACTCATTCAGAAACTAGCAACAGCCTCTGTGTATGGCATACGGAGCCAGCTCAGGGAGACAAGGAGGAAGGCACCCTGACTCTCTCAGCTCAACCCTAAAGGGAGAAGCCACCCTTCCTGGTGCACCAGGGTTGAGGGAAAACAGGGTCCTGAGCCCAGGGACAAGGAGGAGGTGACGCCCAGAAGGGCTGTGGAGGGATGGGCCACATGCTGTTGGGGATTCCTAGCTTCTAAATGGCTGGCTTCCATGGATGTAAGTCAGGCTTGGCTGGTAGTAAAGTCATAGATGAGACCATTTCTCTCCCTCCACAATCACCAGAGAGATTTTTTGGCTCGAGACTGAGTCCTGTGGCGAGGGTGCTCATGCTAAGTGTATGATCTTCATCATGCTCATTCACAGGAATGCCCAGCATCAGTCTCAGTCTGTCTATCCACCTACTTACCATCTGTTCATCTACCTCATCCAGCCATCCATCCTTTGTCTAACTAGAGTGGTCTCTGTGTCCCTTCTCACTGGACCTGACAGAATCTGTAAGACATTTGTAATGTCCTGCCCAGGGAGAAAAACTCAGGAACCACAGAGGGAACCCCAGGGAGGAGTTGAAATAATAACACCAGTGATAGAAAACCGTCTTGTGGTTTTTGTCTGTAACCGGCTGGTTTGAGTTAGTGCCAGACAAATCCACTGAAGACAAATGTCAGGTGATTTAGGAGATGAGAAAAAAAAAATTCCACAAGACTTTGATTTTAAAAAACAATAAAGCAAAAGAAAACAAAAAACCCATTTGAAAGCAAAGGAAATGAACAGTAAGCGACTGGAGCCATTGCTCAAGTAAGATTTGCCAAGGAATAAAAATCGGGCTTTCCTCGGACTTCTAAGGCTTGACACTTAAAGCCAAAGATGGAAAGTGTCGAGGGGCGGGCGTAACTTTCACAAAAGGAGATGGTCATGTGACTGCTAACTGCATGAAGACATATCGATGTCATCAGAGAAATTCAAATTAAGAGCACACTGAGTCCCCTCCCCCATGCGAAGGGCTAAAAGAAAACCAAAGGATTTTAAAACCCTGACACTTCCAAGTTTTGGCAAGTATATTCAAGAAACGAAACTTTCATACATGGATGATTGTAACATTAATAGTTTAATCAGATTAGAAAGCTACATAATACAGTCTCAAATTCACCTAGATGATCCAGCAACTGGAACCTACTTATCTATCCAGGGATGAACACACTGCCTACAAAAACATCTAAGAACTAACTGTAATTCCAAACAGGAAAGAACCCAAATGTCTACCCCCAGGGATGTTGGTAAACACCGTGGTACGTCCATTCAGTGGGTCTCAGTCAGGTGAACCACTCACCGTTTTTAAGAATGACTGAACTCAACCACACCAACTCTGATGATCTCAAAGACTTAACGAGGCATACAACCAACCAGATGTCAGCTCCAGACTGTGTGATTCCACTTCTAGGAAATGTACTCATAGGACCCTGGCTGCACTTAGTAGGTGCAGGAAGATTTGGAAGTGACTCGGGGGGGGGGGAGAGGTATTCCCAGGGAAAGAAAAGAATTCATTTCATGGTTAGGTTGATGGTTATGTGGGTAAATAAGAAGTCAGAATTTTGTTGAGCTGTGAAGTGTGTGTGCAGGTCAGAGGTCATCCTCAAGAGGTTGGACACATTGTTTTTAGAGACAGGGTCTCTCACTTTGGAGCCTGCCAGTTAGGCAAGGCATACACCTCAGGGATCCATGCTCCTTGGTGTTGAGATTACAGAGTGTGTACTGCCATGCACTGGCCCTTCTGGGGGTGCTGGGGATTTGAACTCAGGTCCTCAGACTTGTGCAATGGCTGCCGACCTAGCCCATCGCATGAGTTCATTCATCATTCTGAGGCGTGGATTTTTTTCTAACTTAATGTGACTCATTCATTCACTCATTCATTCATTCACTCACTCACTCACTCACTCATTCATTCATTCATTCAACCCGGGTTCATTGAGTGCCTACTATGCGCCAGACGCTGTGTCAGCCCTTGGGACACAAGATAAGCACCAGCCAGGGTTCTATGCTCATAAGTCATGGGATCATGCACGGTACTGGGGAGGACAGAGAACCCTGGCATGGTCACAAAGGTTTTTTTATGACCTTTGTATGATAGGGACATGCATCATTGGATGGAGAGAAAAAAAAGGGACATGCACACCCATGGGAGAGGTTTCCAGGCCCAGGGAGTAGGCAGGGCAGAGGTTCTGAGGCATAGGCATGCTTAGGCTGCAGGCGAGGCATAGGAGCAGACACTGCAGAGTTAGCAGGGTGTGGGCAAGGCCTTATGGCTGTGGAGTGGACTCTGGGTCTAAGTCTCAGTTGTCAGGAAGCCCTGGGAAGCTCCAAGTGGGGAATGATGACATTGGAATCTCTCTGTGCGAGAATGAACGTGGGGGTCCTACGAGGGCATGACAGTGGCATGGTGGCAAACATGGTGGCAGACTGACAGAGCCCGGACCCCCGCAAGTCACCAAGAAGCTGCTTTTAAACCCCAGACTCAGGACAAAGTCAAGTTCTTCCTTTGGTAAGGATCTGGTAAAGGAAGCTTCTTAAATCCAAAGTTGGGACTGCGCCGCCTTCATCCATTCAAAGGCTTCGGCCATGCCAGGCTGTCGGCTGTTTGCTGATGGACCTGCTATGCTCTGAGGGACTATGTTGTATCCAACCCCACCAGGAACAGTGGGTCCCGGGGCCGTTGCCAAACTCTCGATCCTGTCCTGTAGCCAACTTGACAGCTGACCATGGGAACATGAAATTACATGCTCATGAGGTCCCAGGAGACAAGATGTGCCAGTCGGCTGACTCAGTGCAAATGGCCGATCTGAAAAGTGGCCGATTTCAACAGAGAACAGACAATATTTGCATTTGAATATTGTTTGTTACGCAGCACAAGCTGACTGATACACATTGAGGATTTAGTTTTATGGGACTGTCTGCAACCTGAAAGAGCATTCCTGGTGATGAGACCTCCCTTCCTCCCTCCAGAAGCCTCCCAGCCCTTCATCTTGGGAATCACTCAATCTTTGGTACTCACCCATCCCTTCTACACCATGAAGAGATGCTAGGCAGTATATTGGGCTCCTAACCTTCAGGGCCATAGTAGTGAAATTATAAAAATGCACCTGAGCCTTGCCAAAAGTCCCCAAGGCGAACAAAATTGTCTCTGGTTGTAAATCCACCAACATAACCACCTCGTGAGGCTGAGGAGATGGCGCTGAGAACAGCAGAAGGCAGAGAGAGGCAGCTAAAAATAACAGGGCTCAATCAGAGACCACAAATCACCAGGACTGCTCTGACCTGAGGGTGCCATCTGCCACTGTGGTATAGGTGGGGAGGGAGGAGGGCAGGGGTTGAGGAGAAGGGGAACCAGGGTGAGAAGGTGAGGGAGTGGTGACTGGGAGACCCAGATGGAAAGAGACACTGAGAGGTTGGTCCATTAGAGCAGGATCTCTGTGGCCCAGAGGATCATGGGAGAGAATGGGAGATACAGGAAAGGAGGAGGGGCAGCCAGGAAAGCCCTGCTCACTCTGTCTACAGTTATGTTCCCTGACCTCACAGTGGCCCCCTACAGACCTTAGGGGATACACAGGTTATCAGTGTGACCAGATAACCTGACGTTATGTAAGAAGCTGGCAATCTGGGTTCCTTTATTAAATATGAAATCTGGGGCCGGGAAGATGGTACCTGCTCCACAAGGATAACGGCCTGCATTCAACCCTTAGTACCCATGAAAAAAAGCCAGGTATAGTAGGGGACACAATCCTGGCACCAGGGAGGGAGAGATAGGAAGGTCCCTCAGCTCCCTGGCTGGCCAGCCTAGCCCCAAACCAGTTCCAGGCCAGTGAGAGTCCAGTCTCAAAAGATAAGATAGCAATGTACGTGGGATGACAGATGACCTTGACCTCTGATCTCCGTGCTCCCGTGCGCACGTATGCATGGTCACTCCCCCAAACATGCACCCGCAAATAAACAAAATGAATCCCTCCAGACTCCTGCAGAAGAAGGAGGTTGTCTGAATTCCAAACCTAGACAACTCAGTCCAGAAAGCAAGCAAAAGACAGAATACCGCCATTACCTCGAAGATCCACACAGAAAGAAGCCTGGAATCACTGGCTCCACAGGGAGAGGGGATGACCAAGCCTTCCAATGAGCCCAGAACTGGGAATGGAGGTTAATGGGCTAAACAGCGAAGCAAGAAGCTGTCTCCAAACAGATGCTGAATACAGATGCAGATGTTTAGAATGACCCAGGTTCGGGTCAAAGCCAGAGAGGCTGGTGGCTGGATGTCACTTCACCCCCATGTGACCTCTACCTCACAGCCTGAGGACAATCCAGACAGACGCCATTGCTAAAGTCACCTGTGGCTTCTGTCCCAGACAGCGCCACCCGCAGAGCCCTGTGGGTGGAGGTTTGAGTGGAATCCATGCTGTCCCTATGATACATCCTCACCTCACACCACGGCTGCCAGCACAATGCCCTCTGATCACCGAGGCAAGCCATTTGGGAACTCCCTCCTTTCTTTGTACGTTAGGAGCCTTGAGAGACGCAGCCCAGGATCTCTCTCTCAAAAAAAAATGCTACAATACCCCGTTCAATTGTTTTTATGTTAGGGCCTCATTCTGTAGCCCAGGCTAGCCTTGAACTCTCAAACCTCCTGTATTGGCCATGCCAGTGCTGGGATCATAGGCACATGCCGCCACACCCAGGTCTAAGAGGCTCAGACTCTTGGCAGCTGCTGATGCCCCTAGCAACACCTTTCCATTCTTCTGTGCCCATCCAAAGCTGACCCAGGCGGGTCTCCCTAGGGGCAGTGCCCTCCTTCTCCTGCAAGGCCTTCAGTGGGCATTTTCTTTAGTCAAATGCAGACCCTTCCCTGATCACCAGGGCATGAGGTAGTCTCTTCCTAGGACTCCAGGCATCCCAGGGTCTCAGCATGTCCCTTCCCAGCAACATGGCCAGGTCCTGGGGCGTACCTGGCTGAGGTAGCTGAGGCTCCTTGGAGTTAGTTGACTTGTCCTTCTCCTGCTGCCCCTGAACCTGATCTAGAGAAGGCGTCTATGTTTCTCCTGGTCCTGGTGGTGGCTTAGCTAACCCACTTTCCAGAGAGTACCAGATTGTGAGAATAACCCCAGGTGCACACCTCTGAAGCCTGCTCTCCCTGACCTGACTGTCCCCATGATCTTAGGTGACACATAAGTCTTTGGGAATGAAGCTGAGAGGAGGAAGGACAAGAAAGTGACACTCTGCTCCCTCGACCCTAGCTTGTACGCCTGCCTCAGCTTACCACCCCACACAGCTGACTCAGGAAGGTTGTAGAACCTCATTTTAACAGGCGTGCCGGTAAGTCTCACCATGGACCAAGTTGGGCAGCTGTGAAGGATGGGTTCGGTCTGATAGCCCAACATTCCACAAACTTCAAGTAGGGGTGGGTGAGGGAAGGGAGCGGGTCTAGAGGATGGACAGACAGATAGATAAAGATAGACTGCTTCTCTTGATGTCTTAGTCCAACCTGTGATGCTCCCTTCTGTGTACATTGCCTATTGCTGTGTTTCCACCAGAGTGACAGCCCCAGGAGGCAGGGCCAGCATCATCCATGTACACTCTGTGTCCCGGGGGCCAGCACAGTGGCACACACAGAAGCAGGCACTAAACATCTACTTGGTGGATGTGTAAGACGAATGGCAGTCAGTGAGGATATGTGGGTGGCCAGAAGGCAGTTGGATGAAAAGACAGAAAATGGATAGATGGAAGGTTGGGAAGGGTGTGGGTGGGCACAGGTGGTCTGCCAGGCAATGCCCTGCTCAGATGCCTGTCCAACCTCTCCATTCCTAGACTCCACCCCTATTCCTTCAGGTCACCAGCACTACCCTTAGCCTGCTGCCCCCCTCCCACTGCCAGGTAAGGTTTATTCAGAGAAGACATAGATGCCTCTTGGGTCATGTTGGAGAGTTCCAAAAACCAGGAAACAGGTGTCTTAGGGGCCTCATACCTGAAGAAAGGGCATGCTAGAGATTGCACCCCAAGGAGACCAGTTGCTTTGCTCTGGGCCTCAGAGGGGAAGAGTTGGCCTTTAATAAAAGAGTGACCAGCCTCATACTTCCTTTTTCACCTTCACTAACAGTTGGGCTCAGTGGTTTCTGGCCTCTCCCACCCAGATACACGCTGTTTAAAATTACATCATGCGTACATGCATGTAAGCATTGCCCACTCAAAACACGGCCAGCATTTATTGAGTACCTACTGTCTGCAGTGAAGCACATCTGTGCATTTTATATAAAATATCTCATGCTATCTGGACATCAATCACATATTACAGATGGGGAAACTGAGGTTGACGGAAGAGCAGTAATGTATCTCAGGTCAGGATGAGAACCCAGGCACTTTAACACATCCTCCTAGAGCCTGGGAAGATTAACTCTGGGATTCCCTTTAATCAGAGCCTGGCTTCTGGCAGCCTCCTCATAGTAGAGCCTTGAGGGTCAAGCTGAGGCCCCTTCACATTCACAGGCAATAACTAGGTGCCTGGCAGAAATTTCCAGCAGCTAAAAAGCCTATGTGCATTCCCCTCATCACTGTGCACCACCAAGTTAAAGAACAGCAAAATTCCCCTCCCTACCCCAGAAAGTATTTTGTTTGTCTGGATCTGAAACAGTTGTTGGATCCCTGCTAGGTTTTAACTAGGAACTTCAAATGGACATATTTGTAACAGGCATTCTTCAGCAATCACCAGATTCTGTGTGAGGCCACCACATAGGATCAGTGACACACCATCCCCCACACAATCTGCCCAAGCTATAGGACTCTTTCATAGATTTGAATGCTGCAGGTGGGTGTCTTCAGGTTGAGGGGCTTGCTGCCAAGCCTCGTGCCCTGAGTTTGATTCCCAAGGTCCCCACAGTAGTTGTCCTCTGAACACACACACACACACACACACACACACACACACACACAGACATACAGATACAGACATACAGACAGGTACACAGACTCACAATAACTGAATGTAATAACCAAAGTTTGCAAGTTAATAATGGTTTGCAACTGTTCAAAGTTAATGAAACCTCAGCCCAAGGCTTCAGTCTCTGCAATAATGTATCTTCCTATGTTTACACAGAAGATTCTAGGCAAATAGTAATTCTAGACGTGAAGACAGCTAGAGTTATTTCTGTCATTCTTTTCTAGTTGAAAATTTGTGTTTAAAATTTAAGAGTAGGTAAGAGTCATCAGCTACAATTTTTTTTTCCTTTTGGCTTTGTTTCTTTGTTAAACAGCAATTTCTGGTTCGTACCTGCCTTGTTTTCTGAGTTTGAGTGTGTCTTTAACACCGAAATTTATTCTTCTTGAATGAATAGATTAAAACCAGAGAGCAAACAGTGAAAATAATACTTATTATAATACGATTACTGAAAATAGTTTTGTCATATAGAAGAGAGGACGGCTTAAGGAAAAAAACTCTTCTCCAGGTGTCAAATACCCGCCCACACGACTGCTCCGCACAAGAGGGAACTGACATTGCCAGCCTCCCACGGGTTATCTCCTGCCCTTGCTCTCGACAGACCGACTCTGCCATGTGTCAATAAAGCGCACGGAGCATTATTTAGCTCATGGGTAAATGTGCAAATTGGTTTAGCACTGCTAAAGCTTCACCACGTTCTCAAACTTACTTCGTGCTCATGGATGTAGCTGAGGTCTGTGCAAATACCCCTTTGCTCAACGTCCGTGTGTGTCCGCAGTGGTAACTGGATCCCTTGGGTTCTTAATTTAAATTCTTAATTGTTTGGAGACTTTCCGACAGGAGCACTGAATTGACATCATTTCCACCCTTCCTGTCCCCCCTTGTTTCTCTGCATTGTCTCAAAATCATGACTTCTATAAGTGTGGGTATATATATATATATATATATATATGTATGTATGTATGTGTGTGCGCGTGCGTGTGTGTAACATATCCATGTGCATAAGCCTTCCAGTTAGTTCTGTTGGTATATACATGTGCTTACGGCTGACTACTTGGGACTGGATAACCAATCAGGAACTGTAGAGACAACTTTGGAATTTTGGTTTCTTTAAAAAAAGAAAAAAAACCCACAGAACTATTGTAAGAATATGTTTTCGTTTTAACCCCAGGTGTGGGACATGGGGCCGCTGCAGAATGTGCATACCAGCTGATTGTGAGTTGCCTTGTGCTGGGGGGGTGGTGGTGGTGGGGGGTGATTTTGCCAGCTGCAGATAGTTTTGGCGATTGTGTAATGTTTGGAACTCTGGGGCCTTTTCAGAGGATGCATAAATGCTAGGGCCTCGAGAGGTGGGGGTGGGTGGGTGGTTAGCTGGTGGTTGTAACAAGGAAGAAACAAGAAGAAATTAGATGTCCTGACAGCAAAGATCAAAACTTGCGCCGAGGAACTCAATGCCCTCCCCCCACCCCCATCAGCAGGAAGTAGTTTAATAATAATGTCATCCCCCTTTCTGACCTCCCACTTTATTCAGGGATCTCTTTCCTTTCCTCTCTACCCCCCGCCCAATCTAGTGTTAGGGGTTGAAAGGGTGGAAGAAAGATGAACTCACAAGGTAGGAAAAGACTGGTTGCAAGGTAGCTGTCCCCAGAGGAAACAGATTGTTCCTCTCTCGGTGGCCACTGATCGACTGTAGCTTATGTGGGCTCCATCCTGGATGGGCACTTTGGTTGCTTCTGACTTTCACTGCAGAAAGCATACTCTCGGGGCTGAGTACACAAAGTTCAGGGACCGTGTACACAGTCTATGGTTTGAAAGATCCTACCAGGTGCCATCGGAAAGCGTGTCCCAGCCGATGGCTTCTGACAGCCTGGAGTTATTTTCACCGTGCCCTTTCTGAGGCTGGCCCCAGGCCAGCTGGGGTTCTATATCCCTTTCTCGATGACTCCAGCGGGAACTTCTATGTGAATCTCGTGACTCCTGTGGCTGTCACAGTCCTCCCTGCACCATGTGCCTCGTGACCTGCGCTATTTAGGTGACCGTACCCTGTCCTAGCGCACACATTCATACTCTGTCCCTTCCAAGGCTGGGAGAGATTTCCAGGCCTGATCAGGTTTCTCTGTTCTATGTGCAGTCCAGCAGCTGGGGCTGGGGATCCCTGTGGGGTCTGTTCTTACCACCTGTCCCTGCCTACAGATTTTCTTCTTCCCCAGGACATCCAGAGGCCCTTACCCAGGCCTGATCAATTCTCTTCTCCTTTGTGCACAATACCTCCACCCTCGAGTAGCCTGAGATGTTGCCAAGAGTGGAGATAGCATCTTGTTACCGGGTCCCCAAAGTTTGGCGTGGAGATGCTGGGGGTTCCGGGGGGGGATGACCAAACAGGAAACCAAGTCTTCATATTGACAGGGACTTAGTGTTACCCCTCTGCCTGCATGTCCCCAAGTGTTTGCTTTATCAGATATGACCAGACTCTTCACAGAAACAGCTGAAAGGAAGAAGAATCCATTCAGCTCAAGGTTAGTAAGTCAGATTATCATTTTGGTGTAAGAACTTCTTCACAACATGGCAGACGGCAGATAGGGGTGGTAGCAGGGAAGGAAAGACCAGCCTGTTATCCCCAGAGTTCTGCCCTCAGTGATCTACTTCCTTCTGTTAGTTCCTCCTCCCCTTAAAGTTGTAGAACCTTGCAAGTCAGCACCCCTGGCTGTGGCTGGAGGGTAACCATCCAATACACCACTCTTGTGGGGACGGTTTAAACTGCGTCTCTTTGAACCATCATGGTCTTAGGAATAGAAGTTGCCGGAGCTGTGACATCAGCAATGACGTAGGCAACAGGGCTTAATTTAAAGGGGGGGGGATGGATTCATTGTTTTGCCCATGAAGCCCTTGCATGTTTGGGATTTGTGATGTACCATGTCGAACCTCCCCTGGGTTCACTCTAACCCTGTGTGAGGTTCAAGTTCAGAAGTGAGACGGGCACATTTTTAACTCTGATTCCTTAGCTCTGTTTGAAGGCCTAATCTCACCTGCCAGGAAGACAGTGGATGCCTCCGACCGGTCACTGTCTCCAGGTCCCCCACAGCAGGCGACACGATCATCCTGAAATATAAGCCTTAGGGGAGCTTGTACTACTTCTCACTCCTGTCCCGACTATGAGAGTGCCAAGAGGAGGCTTCTCCTTGGCCTCCAGAAGGATCTGAAATTATTACACTTTGAATGTCAACTTCTGATCTCCAGACATGTGAGAAGAGCTGTGTGTGGGGGGGGTGTTGCTTGGCAGTGAGCCTAAGGGAGACCGTTTGGGGAGCTGCTATTGCATGGGTGTAAAACGTCCCCCTCCCCAGGATCCCCACCTACTCAGAGGATAAGGGGAGGGGAGATGGGGAAAGGATTGTGGGAGGGGGGCAGTGAGGGAGATGTGAAATATATATAAATGTAAATATATAAATATGTATATAAATATGCATGTAAAATAAAAGAAGCAATATGATAATCACTATTTTTAATGGGAAAAAAAAAGTCCTCCCAAAACCAATTGTGTTAAAGACCTGGCCCCTGGGGCTTCTGTGTTGGGAGTGGAGCCTTTCAGAGATGAAACCTGGGGGCGAGGGGTTGGGGGGTAAGTGACCTTTGGGTCATTGGAAGCAAAGGAGATTCAGGACTTGGCCCCTCCTTGCTCCCTTTGGTTAATGGTAGTTTGTCTGTCATATACCCCTGCCCTGATGTATCGTCATATCTTAGAATCAAAGTGATGGGGCCAGTCGACCACGAAGCCTCCAAACCTCAAGCTCAGTTAAAAACCTTTCCTCTTTATGAGTTTATTGTCTCATGCATTTTGTCACAGTGATGTAAAGCTGTCACAGCTGACCTAGGAAATGAAAGCACCTCTTAAGAGGGTTGGTAACACACATCCCAACTATCCCACACACCCAACTACACTCTCTTAATTTAGAAGGGGATGGATGTCCAGAGATGCCAGTCAGGCACTGGGTGACCCTTGATCCTTTTGTACTTAAGAACAGGTTAGCTAAGAATATATCCAGGCATGAATAGCCTGATGACAGCAGGGTCCGCCTCCTCTCTCTCTCTCTCTCTCTCTCCATGCCTGATGGGTCCCTATGTCCCTGTGAGTCGAGACAAAAATGGTAACAGTGTGTTCTCCTAGCAAAGGCTCTGGCTGACAGGGCTGATCGTTCAAGAGGACAACCCTGAGGGTGCAGGGCTGACCCCACCCCCACCCCGTGGCACTGGTGGCTTTGTGTAGAGGACAGCACTGCCGTTGGACTGTCCGCTGGGTACATGGCTGGCCAGCCCTCAAAGGCGTGGCAGGGAGAACCCACTATTTGTACCCCTTCCAGAGGACAAAGACATCAGGCGATGAATTACAGATGAACGCCCAGCCCACAGGTCTCCCCACCCCCCTGCCAGCAGACAATCTCAGACTTCCTAAACGCGACCAACGGCCCATGCATGGTCATTAATAGTGTCCCCCTGCTCTTCCCTGCCATCGTGAATAAAACTACTTGCAAACTACCAACTGAGAGGTTCTGCCCAGGAAACCTTGGAGGACCTTGGAGCTGTGGACTCCAGTGTGAAGAGGGTTAGCTCAGTGATGTGACCTCTTAGTTCTTAAGGGAGGCTCCATTTCTGGCCTAACCCTGGAAGCTCTGCTCCGAGAAAGACATTTTATCACACTGTCCCTGGGGTATGTGTGACAACTGGCTCTGAACAAATTCTCTTTACATTGACTTGACATCAAAAGTGTTGAGTTTGCAGACTGAGTGGACCTGGGTTCGAATCCCACCTGCATCGAGGATTCTAGGTGTATGACCTCACCTACCAACATCAGTTATCCTCATCCGGTAAGATGGGAGAGTCGGGGTACAGAATCTTATTTACTAAAAACAAACAAACAAATGCTAACCAGTATAGAGAGCTTTAGTCTAAATTGAGAAAATCCAGACACAGAGATAATATTCCGTAATTTTGTTGATATATGAAACCTTCAAAAAGGGAAACACATTTGCTCTTCTCTTCCTGTGCACTTTCAAAGCTTCCATGATCTTGGGTCAACCGTGGTCCAAGATACTAAATGGAAAATTCTAGAAGGGAACAATTCCTGGGCTTGTAAATAGCTCTCATCATGCCGCTTCAACAGCGCTGTTCTTCTGAGTTGTTAGTGCTTGTGCTAGCCACAGTTCCTGGTATTTGTGATGGTTTTAGTGTGGGCACCCTCAGAGAAGGTGAGAACATGGCATACAGAGGTTCCAGGTTACTGGAGGGGACATAGGCACATGGATGCCCTGTGGCAGCAAATCAGGAGGAAGCAGCCACAAGGGACGGTATTTCTAACATACTGCGCTTCTTCGTGTGTTTTTGCTTAAAGAGGGTCCAAGGGGATCCTGACACCCACTCCACGTAAAGCTAACTGTGTGATGGTTGAGAATGGAAACCCTCACTCGTTCAACTGTTCTAACCGGTTCACAATGTGTACCAAGACACCATAATATAATTGTAAATGTACAGAACACAGTCTTTAAAAGGGAAGATTCAAAAGCAGCCAGGCTGCAAAGCCTGCTGTAAGGACCACGGGACCTTCTGGTCACTGGAGGAAGCGGTAGCTTCAACCAACCCCCAGACAGACCTCGAGCGTTTTCTCACCTGGCCATAGGCTTCAAACATGGTCATCCAGGTAATTGGTTTCCCCGAGTCCAAAGCCACTAAAACGCCATGAGAAACTGCCCAACTTGAACCCTAACCCTCAGCTGCAGAGGTCAGAGCTAGGTACAGATGCTCTGGTCTTCCAAATGTCAGGATGGATGCACATATTTCTTGCTATTCCGAGGTTCTCAGAGGGCTTACCTCTACACAAAGGGATCATGTGAGACTGATGTGTGTGGTCTGCTCAGGACCAGGGACCAGAAGACGGGCTCCGCCATGGAAGAAACCCTTCCATGTACAGGTGGACTGTCTCTACTCTGTTCTAGCATTGATACAGTAACGTAGATATCCCAGTTTCTGGAATAGGAGTCTGAAGTCCAGTTGGAAAACAGAGGCCAAGCTTGCCTGTCCTAGGCATGCGCTAGGACTGTGAATGCAGTTCAAGATTATCTCATTTCCAAGCTAGGTTACAGCCTCGGGGGCCTCAGAGCTGAGGAGGGAGCAAGGGAACCCAGCTAAGGAATGCCTACCCTGTCCTTGGTCAGAATCTTCAGTAATCTGGGCAGATTGACATCGGAAGAGTCCTCTCTAAATCCACAGGTCCAGAAATTCCATAGGGATGGGTGTGCCCTCCTTGGTGAAATGTATACCCACCTCCTCCAGGAGGAGTGACGCCTGTCTGCTTCCCTTGCTTGGGTGCTCTTGGCCCAGCTGTGTGAGTAGCTTCCCACTGCCCCAGGGGCTGAGGGGTGGCTAACAGTCTGTGTGAGTAGCTTCCCACTGCCCCAGGGGCTGAGGGGTGCCTAACAGTCTGTGTGAGTAGCTTCACACTGCCCCAGGGGCTGAGGGGTGACTAACAGTCTGTGTGAGTAGCTTCCCACTGCCCCAGGGGCTGAGGGGTGCCTAACAGTCTGTGTGAGTAGCTTCACACTGCCCCAGGGGCTGAGGGGTGCCTAACAGTCTGTGTGAGTAGCTTCCCACTGCCCCAGGGGCTGAGGGGTGCCTAACAGTCTGTGTGAGTAGCTTCACACTGCCCCAGGGGCTGAGGGGTGGCTAACAGTCTGTGTGAGTAGCTTCCCACTGCCCCAGGGGCTGAGGGGTGCCTAACAGTCTGTGTGAGTAGCTTCACACTGCCCCAGGGGCTGAGGGGTGCCTAACAGTCTGTGTGAGTAGCTTCACACTGCCCCAGGGGCTGAGGGGTGCCTAACAGTCTGACCCTCTGAGGTTGGTGAAAATCAGGTTGTGTCAGCTCATCAGCTGAGTAACCTTGAATTACCCACTTAACCTCTCCCAGATTCTCTCTCTGCGGCTATGAAGGGAAGTGCGCTGTAACTAAAGCCCATCCCAGGAGACTCCTCTCTTCTTATACCTTCTCTGGATGGGGTCGCCTTTCTGTCTCCACCTTAACCAGTAAAGGGCAGCGATGGCCTACTGATGTCATTGTCAGTGTCACCGAATGAGTGCACACTTGCATCGAGCACTTGCCCCAGAGACCAGAAGTTCCCAGGGGTGGTGGGTTCCCATTTCCCTGGTCCTTAGCCCTGACCATAGAGGATGGAGCAGGAAGATCTCTGGGCAATGTTTATTGCTTGACCAGAAATTCAAAATAAGCTCAGTGTATACATCAATCACAAACATCTTCAAAACCAAGACCTCCGAACTGCAAAAACCACAGATGTTCTAGGAAGATGGCCTTCCCCTCTGCCTTTCTCCCTCTCCTGCTTTCTCCCCTCCCCACTTTCCTTGCTCTGTGGTGTCACTCAAACTCAGAACCTTGCAAACACTAGGCAACTATAGCACTGAGCTGTAGGTAGCCCAGCCCCAGGGACATTCTTGATGATGGAATCAAGAACCTGCCTCCGTTACTGGGACTGGAGCAAGAACTTCAGGGATGTAAATAATAGGGACAATCAAGTCACCCATGACACATGTTTTGGTGGCACATGTCCACTCTTCCAACCAATAAACATTCAGTTATCTCTGGAACCATCTCTATCCATATTTATATACATATACACATATATGCATATATACATATATTATACATATACACATACACATATATTTATATGTGTGTACATATACACATATATATGTGCATGCATGGATATATGTACACATATGTATATATACACATATATACATGTGTATATGTGTACATATATACATACACATGTATATGTACATGCATATATGTACATATATACACATATATACATATACACACATGGTGGGGGTGGGGAAGATCAGGCCAGTCTAACTTTCTGACAGAATCTGCTTCTTGCAGAGCGTACAAGATCTTGCCATTTATCCTGTAAGTCACATACCCAGGCCACTACTCTATACGTATTAACTGACCACTTGCCCTCGTATGTAAGGCTTCAGACTCCAGGTCTGGGTCCATTGTTTCTCTTGACTGAGTGCTTTTATCCTTGGGACCAGGTGTACGCAAAGAGTTGCTGGAACTCTCTTTTCAGTTAATAAATCTTCATCTTCTCTCTTCTTGGTGTCAAGAGGTACAAAGGGGATTTTCGTGTAGGAGTAGGTGGAGTTATCATGCTATGTGGTTGCATGGTGGAAGAGATTTTTCCAAAAAGAAATTATCTTGTTTAGAGAGACTGCCATTGCACAGATTCACACCCTCTACCAAAGCCCACAGAAAATGTCTCAAAAGAAAAAGCATAAGGAAACTCCCATAACACACTGCAAGAGTCATCCAAGAGGAGGGTAATAGGTTGGAGAACTGCGATCCACGATGTCAATACGCTGGACCATTGTAAGGCAGCCGTGGTCACTATGTGGTCCATGCTTGTTTGGTCTTCTCCCTCTTTCCCAGAACCATCTCCTGTCTGTCTGAAAAGCTACTAATGGTGGCAGAGGGTGAGTTAATGACCCTGGAAGTCACTACCATTCTCCTTGAAGATGCTTCCATAAAGTTTTAATGGTAAACCCAGGTCCTGAGCCCAGGAGACAATCATTGAGGCACATAATTATGGGTGATTGTAGCTCCTCCATTGTTCCTGGACCAGTGCACTGAGTCATCTTTCCATCATCCATCTATCTACACATCCATCCACACACCCACAATCCATTTATCTACCTAACCAACCATCAGCATATCTATCCATCTACACATCCATCTATCTATTCACATATCCATCCATCAATCCTCCCATCCACCCATTCACATACCCATCCATCTATCCACTCATCCACCCATCTATCCATCCACCCATCTACCCACCTACCCATCCATTCATCTATCTGTCTGTCCGTCCGTCCGTCCGTCCATCCATCCATCCATCCATCCATCCATCCATCCATCCGTCTATCCATCCACACACATACTCATCTATCCAATCTTATCTATGCATTCATCCACACATTTATTTATCCATATAACCACCAACTCACCAATCTGTCTGTCTTTCTGCCTGCCTGTCTACCATTTGTCTATCATCCTTCTAAAACACCACCAATCTGGATCAAGCTTGTATTGCATCTTCCTGTTTATTCTCCAGGTCGTGGTCTGTATCCACAGAGCAGAGCGCATAGAGCAGTAACCTACACATCAGGCACTGTACTTTGTGGTATAAAAACAACAGAGCCAGGCCCATGCTCTCTCAGAGCATGTAATTCTCTCAGGAACATAGGACCTATGCTAGATTGTTTTATGTCAAGTTGATACAAGATAAAGTCCTCTGAGAGGAATGAGAGAGGAGGTTATAGGTAAGTCTGTAAGCTATTTTCTTAAATAAAGACTGATGGGGAAGTCCTAGACAATTGTGATTGGAGCCAGCCCATTGTGGGTGGTGCCATCCCTGGCTGGTGGTCCTGGCTTCTGTAAGAAAGCAGGCTGAGCAAGCCACAAGGAGCAAGCCAGTAAGCAGCACCCTCCATAGCCTCTGTATCAGTTCCTGCCTCCAGGTTCCTGCCCTGACTTCCTTTGATGATGAACTGTGATATAGAGAAGTGTAAGCCAAATAAACCCTTTCTTCCCCAACTTGCTTTGGTCATGGTGTTTCATCAAAGCAAAAGTAAGCCTAAGACTGGACCTTGCCATCAAAAACCCCAGGCTGGTGGGATGACTCAGTGTATAAAGGCGCTTGCCACCAGGTCTGATGACTTGAGTTTGATCTTCAGGATCCCACATGGAGGTCAGAGGAGAGATCCTCTGACCTGTGCATATGCGCTGTGGTACTTGTGTGGTTTTGAGTAGACACACACACAAACACACACACATGCATGTGTGCACACATACACCTAGAGAGAGAAAGGCAGACAAATAAATAATAATCAAATATAATAAAAATAATAAACAAATATTAAAAAAAAATACAAAAGTTCCAGATACGGGTACTGGCAGTGCAGGGGGAAGAGACGAGGAAAGAAGTGGAACCCAATGTCACCTGCAAGGGTGAGGCTCTAAGATACACCTCCAGTTGTGAGGAGAGTAAGGACCGAGAGTGTAAAAGCATGTCTCAAAGTTGCCACGGTAACCAACGCGGCACTAAAAATAGTGACAGACCTAGATCAGGTGGATGGAGCAAGAAATGTCAAGAGATGCGGTCGTGGGTCGGTGACTTGATAGACATCGGGTGTCAGTGCGGCGTGTGGGGAGCATTGGAGGGAACAGCCAGAAACTGCAGAACTCAAGGCGGGGGCCGGGGGGGGCAGGATGAAAACCTTCCATTTTCACGTGCTGGGTGCAGGTGCATGTGTGGGACACTCGTGTGCGGGTGCATGTGTGTCAGAGGACAGAGGTTGATGTATTTGAACATCTTTGATTGCTCTTTACTCTTTGAGGCAGGGTCTTCTAATCAACCCTAGGGGCAGGGTCCCCTGTCTGTGGCTCCTGAATTATACCCAAGCTACCATTTCCACTCAACATTAACAGTGGCTTCTAGGGATTTCGACTCTGAACTGCGCACGTGTATGGCAAGCACTGGAACCTCTGAGCCATCCTCCCTCTTCTAAGATTTCTATCTTAGTGGACCAGTTCCAAGGTGTGCCTGTTCCCAGAGGAAAACCTCAGCAGACCCAAGGGGAGATAAATCTAGTCAGATGGTGGTAACGCACCAGACGGGCTGCTCCCGCCATCTGACATGGAATGTGGGCTCTTGGGATTCAACTCAGAGGGACCATGAATGTAGACAGGAAAACCAGTATCTTTATTTCATGCTAGCCTCTCCCTAAAACCTAACACTTTCAGCCCTCAAAAGGACAAATGCCCCAGGACTGTTTTAAATACCTGTATCTTTGTCTCCCAAAGAACTAAGACTTTAGAGGTATATTTCTGTCCCTTTATAGTTACCGTAAATATCAGTTACTGTAAATACCCTGATATATTCATATTTGTCCATACTTCAAGATCCCATAGCGCTATTGTTATTGTCTATCTTGAGATGGGAGGGGTCTCATTCATGTAGCCTAGGCTGGCCTCAATTTCATAGCCCCCCCACCCCCATGCCCAGGCTCCTGAGTACTGAGACTATAAGCACACACCTCCCAGTGGTAACATAAAATGACAGTGTGTGTCAGGCTCACAGCTAGTTCCTGCTAATCGATGTGCCAGCACAAACACATGACAGCTCACTGTTTGCTTCTTTAAGGGAAGTGGTAAGTTGTGGATATCACAGGGTTTTCCAACAACCCTGAGCACTGCACTGTGGTGCACTGAGAACAAGCCCCCGAGATCCTGGCCTTGGATTCTCAGCACCTGTGGAAAAGCTGGATGAGGTGGTGACCTCTGTGGACCCAGGGTTGGGGGGCTGGAGAGAGACAAGTGGATCCTTGGAGCTCACTGGACCAGCACGCTAGTCGGTCAGCAAGCTCTAGGCTTGGGGAGAGATCCAGTCTCAAGTAGAGAGCCATTGAGAAAGACTGGGACCTTGACCTCTAACCTCTGCGTGCATGGGCGTGTGCACCCCTCCCCCCTCCCCCAGTTGCTCTGAGAAGGGGTCTGTGCTCCTGAGCACGAGGAGAAAGTGGGTTAGAAGAGACTCACGAGGTCTTAGCATCCTTCCTGGACCCACGACCTGCAGGAAGCTGGGACTAGATGTGCGGTAGGAAGGACACACAAATGGAGGAGGGAGTTACAGTGACTCCTCAGTGTAGGGCGGGGCTGCTGTGCTGACAGTTTTTCCTGCAAGCCCACAGCTTCCAGGCACTGCCTAAACAACGGACCCTGCAAATATCACACGTACAACATTGGCAAGCAGCACAGGGAAGGATGACTATCGGCTCCCGTTTGCCACCTAGGAAACACACTCCCCGTTGTATTTAGGGATGAGTCCCAGACCATACGGCCGGTGAGGCGGATGGCTAGGGTTGAGACTGTGGGCCTCCTGGTTCCTCCGCATGTGTCTGCCTGACTCACTCATCCCTACTGCCAAGCCTGCTCAAGTTACCCACGAAGCAACCAAGGACCAAAAAACGTTGGGTGGAGCCAAGACCAGATCCCTGCGGGCCTAGGAGAGCTGTGGAGGTTTCCCTTAGCTTAGCTGCATTTTGGTTCTTCCAATTCCCCAGGGGGTATCCCTGGGAAGGCCACACTCAAGCCCATTCTTAGGGTATCACTATCAAGACTCAAAGTCCGCTAAGTCTACCCAACTGTCCCTCTTTCCCTCCTTCCCTATTTCTCTATCCTTCCCCACAATTTCCTCATGGATCTCATGCTATAGCTCAGGCTGGTCTTGAACTCATGACCCTCTTGGCTCTGCCCCCTCAATGCTGAAATGACAGATAGGCACTACCCTGCCCAGTCTATTTCTTTCCACATCCCTTGTTCTTATCTTTCCCTCCTGACATCAAAAACCGAAATGCCCCCCAAACCTCTTGGATCCTATGTAACCTTTCATGATCCCTATTTTCTGCAAGATACACTTGATTTCTTGCCCACCTCCCCCCGTCCCCAGGCCGTAAACATCGGCTTGCTGTACTTGGCGTTTGAGTTTGCGGGTGGAGGCAGCCAGCGTTCTTGAACTGACGGCTGAACATCTTGTTGCTGAACTCCGTGCCTTCTGAAGTCGCTTCTGCATCACGCCTGTGACAGCCACCATACCGAGCCACCCCACTGTAATTATCACACAAGGACGAAGGGGGACAGCGTGGATGCTGTGTGGAAATGCTCCTGCTGGTGCCCAGTGAAGCCTGAGGATGGGACATCAGCTACACCTTAAGGAAGGGATGAACTCCCATCCTACTGAGGGAAATGAGGAAGAAAATCAAGTCGCCACAGCAGAGGCGGTGTAAGGGTGATTAAAAGAACCCTCTGGAAGGGGGGAAAAACATGGAACCCACCCTCCCCAAACCCCCAACAACTGTGAATTAAATTTCAAAAGTTAAAAAACAAACCCCTCTAGGCAGCATGTCCCACACTTTCAGGGTGTGCAGTGGTTTTGTCGAGGCAGATCGACACACTGCCTATCACACACGTTTCCAGGGTGAGTTTTATTGGCTGCGTAATTGCAATCGTGTTGACCGTGTCTATCCGCTTCTGCTGTGGTACAGTGTGGGAGACGGGGAAAGAGCCGGGAACTCACGGAGCGTGTCCGCTGGCGCCCATTTAAACATCGTAATGAGGACATTTCACGGTGACACTGAAGGGGATGTGCCCATGAGGATCTGAGCCCTTTAAAGGCATGCCACTATCTCCAAAGACACTGCGGCAGGCACCGCCATAAAGGCTCAAAACCTTGTAGACAGTGACCCCACCTCCCCAAGCCTCTGGCTGAGATGCTTTAATCAAGTGAAGGGCGATTCTAGCCCCTGTCCATGTCACAGAGCAAGTGAGAGGCTTGGCGATGGGTGTGTGAAATGACCACAGTCTGATGGTGACATTGAAGGGGACCGGTTGGAAGTCTTCCAGAGTCAGAAGGGGAAACTGAGAGGAGAGCCAGTCCCTATGCCCAAGGCAGAGCTATCCCAGGTCTACCTTCACCACATCAGCTCTAGGAGCCATCTTGATGATCAGCCTTGGACTGCACCCATGGGTTTCTCTTTTGCCTTCTTTTACTATAGTATATATGCAAGACTCCTAGAAAGTCACCCAGACTCAGGCTAGTCTGGGGACCCCAGTCACAGAGAAGTAGATGAATAAACATGCAAATTCATAAATGGATCAGCTGGATACAGGAAGATGGGTGAGTGATCGCGGAAGGAGGAATGGACTCGTGAGTTGGTCAGTGGGGAGTGAAAAGATACAGGACGCTGGGGCAGAGGGCGGGGGGAGCCAAAGAGATTACTAACAGGAGGGAGGGGAGGAAGGATGGACCAATGAATAAAAGGATGGGTGGCCTTCCGCGACCTCTGTTCCCGCGGACTGCGCTGGAGAGACCGGTACCCAGGCTCTCCCCCCGATATAACATCACTTGGGACACGGCCTGTTGGGGCTTCCGTCTGTGCCCGAGGGCGGGTTGGCGCTGTAGTCGTCTGGGCGCCAGATCGGCGGGCCATCGTGACCACAGGGTGAGCGGCGCCACGGAGACTGCCCTCCGCCATCTTTGCTCCAGTGACCAGGTAGTTGGGACCGCCAGGCTCAGAGACAGACAGGCATAATATCGCTTCAGTTTCAGGCAGCTTGGGTGTAACCTGCTCCCAGGTGCTGGGCTGATCTGCAGTAACCAGCGCGCCAGTTCCGCGGTGGGACCTTCTGCCTGGTGGAGGGACCCTGCGCAGGGAGGGAGCCCGCCAGCTTCCCTTCCGCGACCTCTGTTCCCGCGGACTGCGCTGGAGAGACCGGTACCCAGGCTCTCCCCCCAATATAACATCACTTGGGACACGGCCTGTTGGGGCTTCCTTCTGTGCCCGAGGGCGGGTTGGCGCTGTGGTCGTCTGGGTGCCAGATCGGCGGGCCATCGTGACCACAGGGTGAGCAGCGCCACGGAGAGTGCCCTCCGCCATCTTTGCTCCAGTGACCAGGTAGTTGGGACCACCAGGCTCAGAGACAGACAGGCATAATATCGCTTCGGGTTCAGGCAGCTTGTGTGTAACCTGCTCCCAGGTGCTGGGCTGATCTGCAGTGACCAGCGCGCCAGATCTGCTGTGGGACTTCTGCCTGGCAGAGGGACGCCCCCTCCCCCCCCCAGGAGAGATCACACACCCCTGCACAGGGCAGGAGCCTGCCAGCCTCCCTTTGGCGACCTCTGCTCCAGGAATCCACTAGGCTGAGCCTTTAGATGTGCAAGGCCTCCCCAATATAAGATCACTTGGGGCAAAGCACATTAGGGCTCCAAAGTCACTCAGGAGCAGGCAGGCCCCAGAAATCGGTGCCAGGGGAATCCTGGTAATCCAGGGGGGGGCAGAAATAGCTTTGCAGGCTCACAGGAGGTCCAACCAACAGCCAGTGGCAGCAGGACCAACTAACACCAGAGGTATCCAGATGGCAAAAGGCAAACGTAGGAATGTTACTAACAGTAATCAAAGTAATGTAGGACCATCCGAACCCAACTCTCCAACAGCAGCAAGTCCTGGATACCCCACCACACCCGAAAGACAAGATCTGGATTTAAAATCACTTCTCATGATGCTATTAGAGGATCACAAGAAGGACACAAATAAATCTCATAAAGAGTTACAGGAGACCATGAATCAACGGTTAGAAGCCCTTACAAAGGTAACACAAAAATCGCTTAGAGAAATGCGGGAGAACATGGATCAAAAGATGGAGGCGCACAAGGAGACAACACAAAAATCGCTTAACGAGATGAATCAACGGGTAGATGCACTCACAAAGGAATCACAAAATTTGCATAAAGAAATGCAGAAGAATATGGGTCAACAGACGGATGCCCATAAGGAGGCAACACAAAAATTGCTTAAAGAAATGAATCAACGGTTAGATGCCCTTACAAAGGAAACACGAGAACTGCTTAAAGAAATGCAGGAGACGATGGATCAACAGATGGAATCCCATGAGGAGGAAACACAAAAATCGCTCAGAGAAATGCAGGAGAACGTGGGTCATCAGGAAGAAATCCTGAAAGAGGTAATGCAAAATTACCTTAAAGAAATACAGGAAAATACAAACAAACAAGTGAAGGATCTCAGCAAATCCATCCAGGAACTAAAAAAGGAAGTAGAAACAACTAAGAAATCACAAAGGGAGACAACTTTGGAGATAGAAAACCTTGGGAAGAAATCAGGAGTCATAGATGCAAACATCAACAATAGAATACAAGAGATGGAAGAAAGAATCTCAGGTGCTGAAGATTCCATAGAAAGCATCGACTCAACAGTCAAAGAAAATGCAAAATGCAAAAAACGCGTAACCCAAAACATCCAGGAAATCCAGGACACAATGAGAAGACCAAACCTAAGGATTATAGGTATAGATGAGAGTGAAGATTTGCAACTTAAAGGGCCAGTAAACATCTTCAACAAAATTATGGAGGAAAACTTCCCTAACTTAAAGAGAGAGATGCCGATGAACATACAAGAAGCCTACAGAACTCCAAACAGACTGGACCAGAACAGAAATACCTCCCGTCACATAATAATCAAAACACCGAATGTTCTAAACAAAGAAAGAATACTAAATGCAGTAAGAGAAAAGGGCCAAGTAACATACAAAGGAAGACCTATCCGAATCACATCAGACTTCTCACCAGAGACTATGAAAGCCAGAAGATCCTGGGCAGATCTCATGCAGACACTAAGACAGCACAAATGCCAGCCTAGACTACTATACCCAGCAAAACTCTCAATCACCATAGATGGAGAGACCAAGATATTCCATGATAAAACCAAATTTTCACAATATCTTTCCACAAATCCAGCCCTGCAACGGATAATAGGTGGAAACCTCCAATACAGGGAGAGAAACAACACCCTGGAAAAAATGAGATAATAACCTTCTTGAATCAAACCCAAAAGTAGATAACCACTCAAACATAAAGATAGCGTCAAGAATGGCAGATGGCAATAATCACTATGCCTTAATCTCTCTTAATATCAATGGTCTCAATTCCCCAATTAAAAGACATAGACTAGCAGACTGGATACGTAAACAGGACCCAGCTTTTTGCTGCATGCAGGAAACGCACCTCAGTGTCAAAGACAAACACTACCTCAGAGTAAAAGGCTGGAAAACAATTTTACAAGCAAATGGCCCCAAGAAACGAGGTGGAGTAGCCATCCTAATATCGGATAAAATTGATTTTCAACCCAAAGTCATCAAAAAAGACACAGAAGGACACTACATACTGATCAAGGGAAAAATCCACCATCAAGAACTCTCAATCCTGAATATCTATGCTCCAAATGCAAGGGCACCCTCATTCGTAAAAGAAACTTTACTAAAACTCAAAGCACACATCGCACCGCACACAATAATAGTGGGTGACTTCAACACCCCGCTCTCTGAAATGGATCGTTCAGGAAAGCAGAAACTAAACAGGGACACAGTGAATCTAATTGAAGCCTTGGACCAAATGGAACTAACTGATATATATAGAACATTTCATCCTAGAGCTAAAGAATACACCTTCTTCTCAGCTCCTCATGGTACCTTCTCCAAAATTGACCATATAATTGGTCACAAATCAGACCTCAACAGATACAAGAAGATAGAAATAATCCCATGCCTCCTATCAGATCACTATGGAATAAGGGTGGTCTTCAATGGCAACAAAAACAAAAGAAAACCCACGTACACATGGAGGCTGAACAATGCTCTACTCAATGATAACTTGGTCAAGGTGGAAATAAAGAAAGAAATCAAAGACTTTTTGAAAGTTAATGAAAATGAAGGCACAACATACCCTAACTTATGGGACACAATGAAAGCAGTGCTAAGAGGAAAATTCATAGCCCTGAGTGCCGCCAAAAAGAAACGGGAGACAGCATACACTAACAGCTTAATGGCACACCTGAAAGCCCTGGAACAAAAAGAAGCAAATACACCAAAGAGGAGTAGAAGGCAGGAAATCATCAAACTCAGGGCTGAAATCAATCAAGTAGAAACAAATAAAACCATACAAAGAATCAACAAAACGTGGAGTTGGTTCTTTGAGAAAATCAACAAGATAGATAAGCCCTTAGCCAGACTAACCAGAGGGCACAGAGATAGTATCCAAATTAATAAAATCAGAAACGAAAAGGGAGAGATAACAACAGAAACTGAGGAAATTCAAAAAATCATCAGATCCTACTACAAAAACCTGTATTCAACACAACTAGAAAATCTTGAGGAAATGGACAATTTCCTTGACAGATACCAAGTACCAAAATTAAATCAGGATCAAATAGACCATCTAAACCGTCCTATAACCCCTGAAGAAATAGAAGTTGTCATTGGAAGTCTTCCAACCAAAAAAAGCACAGGTCCAGATGGTTTTAGTGCAGAATTCTATCAGACCTTCAAAGAAGACCTAACACCAATACTCTTCAAACTGTTCCACAAAATAGAAACAGAAGGAACACTACCCAACTCGTTCTATGAAGCCACAATTACACTAATACCAAAAGCACACAAAGATCCGACAAAGAAAGAGAATCTCAGGCCAATCTCTCTTATGAATATCGATGCAAAAATACTCAATAAAATTCTTGCCAACCGAATCCAAGAACACATCAAAACGATCATTCACCACGATCAAGTAGGCTTCATCCCAGGGATGCAGGGATGGTTCAATATAAGGAAATCCATCAATGTAATCCACTACATAAACAATCTCAAAGAAAAAAACCACATGGTCATCTCATTAGATGCTGAGAAAGCATTTGACAAAATTCAGCATCCTTTCATGCTAAAGGTCTTGGAAAGATCAGGAATTCAAGGCCCATATCTAAACATAGTAAAAGCAATTTACAGCAAACCAGTAGCCAGCATCAATCTAAACGGAGAGAAACTTGAAGCAATCCCACTAAAATCAGGGACTAGACAAGGCTGCCCTCTCTCTCCATATCTTTTCAATATAGTACTTGAAGTTCTAGCTAGAGCAATTAGACAAGAAAAAGAGGTCAAAGGGATACAAATTGGAAAGGAAGAAGTCAAACTATCACTATTTGCAGACGATATGATAGTATACATAAGCGACCCAAAGAACTCCACCAGAGAACTCCTACAGCTGATAAACGACTTCAGCAAAGTGGCCGGATATAAAATCAACTCAAGCAAGTCAGAAGCCTTCCTATACTCAAAGGATAAGCAGGCTGAGAAAGAAGTAAGAGAAATAATACCCTTTACGATAGCCACAAACCATATTAAGTATCTTGGCGTGACGCTAACCAAACAAGTGAAAGATCTGTATGACAAGAACTTCAAGTCTCTGAAGAAAGAAATTGAAGAAGACCTCGGAAGATGGAAAAATCTGCCATGCTCATGGATTGGCAGGATTAATATAGTAAAAATGAGCATCTTACCAAAAGTAATACACAGATTCAATGCAATCCCCATCAAAATCCCAACTCAATTCTTCATAGAGTTAGAAAGAGCAATTCAAAAATTCATCTGGAATAACAGAAAACCCAGAATAGCTAAAACTATTCTCAAGAGTAAAAGAACCTCTGGGGGAATCAGTATCCCGGACCTCAAGCTGTACTACAGAGCAATAGTGTTAAAAACTGCATGGTATTGGTACAGTAACAGACATGTAGATCAATGGAACAGAATTGAAGACCCAGAAATGAATCCACACTCCTATGGTCACTTGATCTTTGACAAAGGAGCTAAAACCATCCAGTGGAAAAAAGATAGCCTTTTCAACAAATGGTGCTGGCTCAGCTGGAGGTCAACATGCAGAAGAATGCAAATTGACCCATCCTTATCTCCTTGCACTAAGCTCAATTCTAAGTGGATCAAAGATCTCCACATAAAACCAGACACACTGAAACTAATAGAAGGGAAACTAGGGAAGAACCTTGAACATATGGGCACAGGGGAGAATTTCCTGAACAGAACTCCAATAGCTTATACTCTAAGATCAAGAATAGACAAATGGGACCTCATTAAATTACAAAGTTTTTGCAAGGCAAAAGACACCGTCAAAAAGACAAAGCGGCAACCAACTAACTGGGAAATGATCTTTACCAACCTTACATCCGACAGAGGGCTAATATCCAAGATATACAAAGAACTCAAGAAGTTAAACTCCAGAGAGGCAAGTAACCCTATTAAAAAATGGGGTACAGAGCTCCACAAAGAGTTCTCACCTGAAGAATATCTAATGGCTGAGAAGCACCTAAAGAGATGTTCATCATCCTTAGTCATTAGGGAAATGCAAATCAAAACAACCCTGAGATTCCATCTCACACCAGTCAGGATGGCTAAGATCAAAAACACAGGAGACAGCAGTTGTTGGCGAGGATGTGGAGAAAGAGGAACACTCCTCCACTGCTGGTGGAATTGCAGGCTGGTACAACCACTCTGGAAAGCAGTCTGGCGGCTCCTCAGAAAACTGGGCATGACACTTCCGGAGGATCCGGCTATACCACTCCTGGGCATATACCCAGAGACTTTACCTGCATGCAATAAGGACACATGCTCCACTATATTCATAGCAGCCTTATTTATAATAGCCAGAAGCTGGAAAGAACCCAGATGTCCCTCAACGGAGGAATGGATTCAGAAGATGTGGTATATTTACACAATGGAATACTACTCTGCAATTAAAAACAATGAATTCACGAAATTCCTAGGCAAATGGTCAGAACTTGAAAATATCATCCTTAGTGAGGTAACCCAATCACAAAAGATCACACATGGTATGAAGTCACTGATAAGGGGATATTGACCCAGAATCTCAGAATACCCTAGACACAATCAGCATATCAATAGATTTCTAAAAAGATGGAAGGAGAGACCCCTGGTCCTGGAAAGACTGGATGTAGGGGAACGCCAGGACAGAGTAATGAGAGGGGGTTGAACGGAGAAAAGAGGGAGGGAAGGGGGCTTATGGGACTTTCGGGGAGGGAGGAAACGGGAAAGGGGAAGTGATTTGGAATGTAAATTAAAAAAATAAAATAAAATTAAATTAAAAAAAAAAAAAAAAAAAAAAAAAAAAAATATGCCATACAAAACTAGGTTGAGTAGGCATTGAATAAATGATATCATTGTTATCAATAAAAAAAAAAAAAAAAAAAAAAAAAAAAAAAAAAAAAAAAAAAGGATGGGTGGGCGAATGGTCAGGCGGGTGAATGGAAGAGCTGACTGATTATGAGTGTGTGTGTGTGTGTGTATGTCTGTGTGAGTGTGTGTGTCTGTGTGTGTGTGTCCTAGAATGGATACACTGTAGGAGAGCATGATCAAAATCTTTCATGTTCTCTCAGCAACTAATTTTAATGGCACTTGGAGTCTCGTTAGGCTCAGACTTTTGACAGTAGCTTCCCTGTCGGTGAGTCAGGGCTGGGGATTTGCTTCTCAGTACTACCCATTCCTTGGGGCATACAGAAGACTCTGGCTATGCACTGGGCACACCATGGGCACCAATGGTGCAGGGAAATGTCTGTAGGGGCAGGAGTCCAGTCTGGAGCAGCCTCATTGGCCAGAAACACTGCCAAGAGCCAGACTGAGCTTCCTTTTCTCCACTCACAGGTTTGACCTATTGAACACATGAGCTTTTGGTTGCTGTTGCTGGTGTACAGATCATGTTTTTCTTGGGGAGCATCAAATATCTCTTTGCAATTTATTGTTTTGGAAATACTGCCAACTTTGCAAAAAGGCTGTTTTCTTTCTCATCCCTTGTTCTGTAATTAAACTGAGTTGCAAAAGGAGAAGGAAGAAAAAGGGGAGGAGGAAGATGAGGAGGAAGAAGAGGAGTAGGATAAGGGGGAGGAGGTGGAGAAGGAAGGGAGGAGGAGGAAGAAGAAGAGGGGAAAGAGAAAGGGGGAGGAGGAGGGGAAGGAGGAGGGGAAGGAGGAGGGAGAGGATGAGAAGGAAAGGAGGAGAAGTGGAAGGAGGAGGGAGAAGATGAGAAGGAGAGGGGAATGGGAGGAGAACAGGGAAGATAAGGAGAGGGAGGAGGGGAAGGGGAAGAAGGAGGGGGAGGAGGAGGAAGAGAAAGATGGAGGAGGGGGAGAGTAATGGGGGAGGGGGAGAAGGATATGAGAGGACGAGGGGGGGGAGTGGGAGGAGGAGTTGCTGAGTACGTAGTTGTTCCAGCCTCATCTATTCCCAGAGGGAGAGAAGGAAAACCCAGATCAAAAACTGACAGTAAACTTCCACAATCCAGAGGAGAAAGGGACAATTCAGAAACATGTGGGCTTTCAGTACACACGTCACTGCTCACATGAGAATGCATGTTAGCCAGCAGTCAGAGTCACCACACTCACACCGTGACCCAGAAGCCCTGTCCGTGCCTGGCTCTGAGCCTGTGGGCTTCAGTTCCCATACCTGCTAATAAGAGGAAACCATCTTCATATGGCTTCTGAGAGGGTCCTCGGAATAACAAGGGGGGGAATTACAAACTGGGGGTGCAGTGTCCTGAGAGATGGGGCATCTTTTAGATACTGCCTAGGTTGCTGGGTAGGCTTGAATAGAATTAGATTTGAGTTTCTCTGGAGTCCAAGGATCCAAAGTTGGGCGGAAATACTCTGACACACAGAGATAGGTGCCACACAGGTTATGGGCACCAGTACATGCCTCCCACAGCACTTGACACAGGCCCCACCCATGGCCTCACATACACATCCTCTATTAAACACAAAACCCATGGCTCTGGTGTTTGGGGGGCAAAAGAGTTGAGTTTGAGGCCAGCCTGGGCTACATAATAAGACTCTTGTCTTGGAGTGAATGAGCAGCTAAAGGATGGATACACACTGACCACCAACACACACACTCACCCATGATGTCATGCTCCCTCACACATGCCTCCCATGTGTGCACGAATATACACGCTCACCCATGCTGTCTTGCCGACCTGATCCATCTCACATACACCCCTCTGTGTTTACAAACCCTCCCTTGAGCTCTCTCGCACACGCCCCCCACATGCACCTTACAGCATTCTCACATGCTCACATATGTGCTCACACATGTGTTCATGCTCCCCGCATCCTCACAATCTCCCCAAGTCCTCATGTCCGCATACAGGCACCTTTATAACCCCCCCCTTGCATATCTTCACACTTCCCTTACACAACTATACATATATCCTCACACACTTCACACACGCAGACATGTACACATACTTGCACATCCATTGCCACACACGTCTTCATACATATCTCAAACACACATTCACATACACTCCCTTACAAACCTCTCCCCCCTCTCTTACACACACACACACCCCTCTCCTTCTTATATCCACACCTCTTATGCACTAACACATCTCACACACTTTCACATGTCTCTGTCATGTACACACATCCTCACATACCTCTCCATGACAGATACCTTCCCCCCAACAACCCCACACCATACGCCCTGCCCTCCTACAGCCTTGCACACTCTGTGCCCTCGCCATTAAACACGTGCCATTCTTGGGGTTCTGCACTTTTCCCGCTGACTCTGACAGAAGGTCATGTCCCCACTCATGACTCTGCTCACATCCCTGCTGCAACCCCTGTCCTCACCACCCCGCCCCCCCAATCCCCCCGACCCTGTTTCTTTGTCTGTAGTGACCTGGTTCTCTAACCTTGGCCATGCCCTTGGCGTCTCGCAACCCCACCATCAACTTGAGACCTGGTGCACATACATGGGGACCCTTGCTCATTAATCTCGGGGTCCTGTGCATGGCGGGTGCTGAGGGACCATGTGCAGACGGGACAGATGACTGGCGGGGTGAGAGTTGGGTAAGAGAAGCTCCTCTCCATTGCTTCAGGCCTGCACGCGGAGTGAGGAGAGAACAGGACTGGAGCAGTTCCAGGCTTTTTTCTCCCCCAGCTCTCAGCTGAACACGAGCCCCTCCTGGCCAGCTCCAGCCCTGCACATGTCCTGAGTTGCTTATTTTGGGACCAGCTGTCACAAGCCAGAGTCACCCGTGAAGAGGGAACCCCGGTTAGTAAAATAACCTCCATCAGACTGGACTACAGGGCAAGACTGTGGGATATTTTATTTTTCCTTGGAGTCAGTTATCCTTATGTGTATGAGTGCTTTGTCTGTTTTATATATGTGCACCGTATGCATGCGTTGGCCAGAAGAGGGCATCAGAACCCCTTGAACTGGAGTGACAGATGGCTGTGAGCTGCCATGTGGGTCCTGGGAACTGAACTCAGGTCCTCTACGTGAGGAACAAGTGCTACGATGATGATGATGATGATGATTGTAGTCCTGACTGGGCTACCTAAATAATAACATTATTATTTAGACCTACTTAGACCAGGCCAGCTCTGAGGTTACAGAGATCCACCTGTGCTAGAAGGAAAAGCAGGAGCCATACACCTGGCCTATGCTTTCTTGATCAATGATTGGTTAGCACAGCTCATTGTGTACAGTGCGATCTCAGGGTTCTCGGTTGTAAAGAAAACAGGCTGAGCGAGCCATGGAGAGGCAGCCAGTGAGTAGCATCCCTCAGCTCCTGCCTCCAGGTTCCTGCCTTGGCTCCACTTGATGATGGACTGTAAGCCTTATGCCAAATCTAAGTTCACCGAGTTGCTTTTGATCATCGTGTTCATCACAGCAATAGAACGTGAAACAAGCTCCCCCCTCATCTCCTCCTGAGACACAAAGCCCTGTGCATGCACTTTGGGTTCAGGTCAGGGAAGGCCCCAGTTTATTCCACAGTAAGGGGGCTACCTGTGGCTGGACTCTGTCTCGGTGTGCCATACTGTCCTTTGCAGCTTCCAGAAACTGGACTGTGTGACTTATACAGACATTGTACCCACCCTGTCACGAGAGGGGGCCACATGACATTCACACTACAGCCGGAGAATCACCGGCCTGGAAAACTAAGGGACTGGTTCAAATGAGACAGAGCACCATATAGTGGGGCTAAGATTTGAACTCGTGTCCTAGACTCTTCCTTGCTCATTCGTCTGACTTCCCACACTGGGTCTGGTGCCTCCATTGGCCTTTCTTTATGGTCTCCGTCCGAACAATGAGTCCCATGTTCTCTTATCTACCTGTCTGTCCTTCAGTCTAGAAGTCACCCAGTGAGGTGGGTGACAAACATGTCTCACCAGGTGGCTTTCAATGGCACCTGTGCCCCAGCATCTGTGTCTTTGGAAGTGGAGGAAGCTGGATCACCTACAAAATTGTCATTCTCCTCTGTCCATTGTCTCCCTCACAGCTGGGGACAGCTTGAACCAGTGACTAACTGGCTGAATCTGCTTGCCTGAGTCTCTGGGTGGCATGGCTCTGACAGGTAGCCCATTTCCTAGAACCCATTGACCAGCTTGAGGCTTGTTCCAGTCTTGTCTAGTGCCCTGTGTAAACTGCACCCCCTGTCATGATAGCCCTCCTTCCACCAGTCAGACCCTAGACAATCCCTTTCCTGCTGGGGTGCTGGTTGAGATGGGCTGGGCCACCTGCCTATCATCATGACCTCTGGAGAAAGCTCTGATCAGATCCCACCCACCCAAGCCATGCTACATACACACAGCACCCCTTCTGTGCAAAGGGGAGCAGCTAGGTTGCATTCTGTCCCCTACCTGACAGACAGCTCAAATCCCAGAACATAGTAGGTGCTTAATAGCTGTTTGTTGAATGACTACAGGAACAGATGTCTGAGGGAATGTCTGTCTTCCCAAGAGTCTACTTTTCTCAGGTACTATCAGGGTCTCCTCCAACCTCAAGGCTTTATCACCTGCCATGACCCCCAGGCTGAACTGGGACTTGCCAGCTGCCTGGCTACCACAGAGGTTCCACCAGGGGACCTCAAGACCCTTCGAAGGTGAGGGGTCAAATGGATTCTGAGGCAAGAAGACCTCCCTCCACCTCTTCTGGAACATTCGACACTAATCCATTTCTCTAGAGTTTTGTCTGGGCAAAAGTTTTCCATGTCTGCCTGTAATGTATGAAAAGCTCTAGGTTGTTTTCTGAAGGCCCCACCCACTCCCTTAATGGTTCCCACATCCTCAGGCACGAGTTCCACGCAAGTGTTATGTACCATGTGCGGCGGAACCTGCCTGTAATCCCGGCATGAGAAAGAGGGAAAGCAGCAGGCTGTGTTTTAGTAGCTTGACTAAGCTCCAATGGATGCTCCCACATCCACGATTACACAGGCAGCACGGATTAGCTTTGGTGGGTTATTCAAAAAGGAAAAGACACGAAGTTGGGAAGGAGTTGGGGGATTAATGGGGACAGATCTGGAGGGAGTGGGAGCTGTGGGAGTGGTTCTGGGGAGGAGTGGGGGTAAATATGACCCAAATACATTGTACGCACATGTGAAATTTTAAAAGTTACTAAGAATGTCCTATTAAAAAACGAAGAGAGGCAGGGGCCATAGCTCTGTGGTGGAGCTTTTGTCTAGTTAGCATAAGACCCACTGCCAGCACTGCTAACCAAATAAGACCAGGAAACAAAATGACCCATGTCCCATTATAGACTGGAACTCAGGAAGAGGCTAGCTCTGGGGGGGTTTCAGGTATGGCCCCTAGATCGCAGGTGAGGAAGGACTGGGGGAGCTTTGGAGGGGGAAGGGACCTGAGTGAGTCACCTCATGTACTACGCTAGGTGATGACCAGCTTGTGGGGGAACACTAAGTGTATCATCTCTTTAATGGGTGACCTGAGTCTTGGGCAGGCTTAGGCAGCAAGCAGAGAAATAATGACATGTTCCCTCAGGAAAACACAGTTAAGCCACAGGCACGTGTGAACTCCATCTTGTCCTAGGGGTGGTGGTGGATATTTTCAAAACGCTAAGTGATCTATTAAGTTCTGTCACGAGCTGAATTCTGGGCTTTAGTTACAGCCACTGATTCCCAGCGGAGTCTGGGCACATTCTGATTGGCGCATCAAGGGGAGCCCAAGAAGGGACTTCAATCTGTCTCTGTAGCTTCAGCACCTGGCATGTCCCAGACCAGACATGGGTGTCCTGCTGCACACAGTGGGGAAAGAGGCGGGATGGTGGAGTCTCAAGTTCAGATATCTCTGTGTGTCTGCACCTGTGAGCACAGAATATGGCTCATAGTAGATGCTCAATAAACACCACACCGTGTGTAGCGGGCTATGGGAATGAAAACCTACGCTGCAGGGTAGCTGCTTTATAATTTGGTCCTAAGAGCAAATGTTTCTTGGTCAAGTTTTTGTGACCCAACTGAGTTCTCTGTTGTTTGTTCACTATTGTACCCCCGTGTCAGGCCCAAGTCCTAGTTGGGAGGAGGCTGGGGAGGACTTTTATGGGGGAAATGAGCTAGGGTCAGTATTTCCCAGAAAGCAATGGGGCTTTTCCAAGGCTAATCCTCCTTTCCCTCTTGCCTCAGACTCACAGACATGGTCCCGGGGGTTCAGTCCTCACGTCCAGCCACTAGGGAGGTAGGAGCCCCGGAGACAAAGCCGGCTAAGTCCCCAAAATGAACACACAGGGTGGTGGAGAGACAGCTACTGCCCAGTGACCTCAAAGGGTATAGCACCCCCCAGAACTCACTCCCCCCAGAACGAGCAGCCTGCAGTAACTTGGCCCCATAGCCACACAGCACAGTCACCAAGAACAAAACAAGAGACACAGTCACGCAGTCACAGAAAGACACTCTGCAAATGGCCTGCCGGCCACAGGGGTGACCCATCCTTCCTCCCTAGTCCAGACTCCAAGATGCACGTGACAGATATCATACAGGAAACACACATACTATGTATCCCGGGGACGGTGGAGCTTGACGGTGGAGTTTGTTGCACGAATACAGAAATGGTCAGCCAAGGACGACGCGTCTATTGCTCTAATGTGCTGACCTGCCTTCACTCTCCTGGGTCTTACCCAGGTGTCCTCCAACTTTAGAACTCCCACTGTCACCAGGGCCAGGTGGGACCACCGTACAATCGCCCTTCCATGGCTACAGAAACCTCTCCCACCTAAGAGCCCAGAGCCCAAACATGAGTCATGTCACATCCTATAGACCACCCCCCCGCACCCCCGTCCTTCTACCCAGAGTCTGTCCTACAAGCAGGCAGCTGCCCTACGCACTGTCCCTCTTGGGGATCAACTTCCCTATAATACAAACTCTACCAAGCTGAACCAGTAGGCCCTAGTAGCAGGTGCAGGGCCAGGACGCGTGGTGTCTGGAGCTGTAACCTTTCCCTCTCGAAGAGCTGCTTTGGTGTAGGGACCTCTCCAGCTTCCCTGCGGGGCCACCCACAGCTTAGGCTCTGGGGCCAGTAGGTTGTAGGAACTCAGCATGCCCACCCATGGGGGCACAGAGGCAGCCTTCCCTGTGGGGTGTCCAGGAGGGAGTCAGGGACTCCTCCAAATAGCCTCCGACTGAGCTGGTCCCTCATCCACCCTTCACGGCTCCTTCAGACGCAGCGTGGGGGGTGCCCTCTGCGACTGCGTGACTGGAGGAAGGACACTGGATGGCATACGGTCCCCTGGGGTCTCCTTGAGATGAGGCTGAGGAGAAGAGGGTCCAGGATGTTGGGAGGCCTGGAAAGGCCTCTAAAGAACAAACTCTGCAGGAAGAGCCCCCTCCCCTGATGCCCAAGTGCCCGTGCGCACCCAGCTTCCCTCCCACTCAGGGGACAGGGTCCCCCCCCCCACTACTCACGGGCTCCTGCGAAGCCTCCCCCTGGCATAGTGGTGTCGCCCCTCAGTCCGTGTTCCCCATCTGGAGAGACTGCAGCTCTAATCAGCAGCCCTGCGTGGTGCGGCCGAGCGATTCAGGGCCTTAATTGACACCAGGTGGCCCCTCCCCAGAGGCAGGCTGGGAGGCGGCTCAGCACGGGGGCCCAGAGGCCAAGCCCTGGGCAGGGGTGGGGCACACCCAGGCTCAGCGGTGCTCAGGCTTCCCCTGGAAAGCGGAGAGGAGAGAGGTGAGGGTGGCTAGCCAGTCCCCGGGGCAGCCCGCCCTCCATCCACGCCAGCCCTGCTTCCCTAGACTCTGACCTTTCTTTCATTCCAGAGACTGTGGTGGTTGTGGCGGCTTCTGCCAGGGAGAAAGGTGGCTCAGGTTTCCCCCAGCTGGCCGGGATGGCCTGGAGTCAGGATTGCAGCCATGAGTCTTCTGAGTCTAGGCCGTGGCTGCTGGATCTGAATCCTGGGAGCTTTAAGTGAGCATTTACTATGTGCCAGGATAGGCGCCTGTGCTGCCCCCCAAAACACAGCTCACAAGCTGCACAAAGTGGCTATTTAGTAACTACTTTATTTGTACACAAAACACCTGAGGCTCAGAGAAACTAAGTTTCTTCTTCAAAGTCACACAGTAGGGGAGTCATACCCCCTACTCAGCCTGACGCCTGGTTATGAATTCTCACCGCGCTGCCTGCAAAGGAAACAACATCAGCCCCTTGTTTGGATCAGGAAAACTGAGGCTCACGGACAGGGAGCCAGTTCTAAAAGAAACACAGCCAAGAAAGAAATGACCTGCCGATGGGTATTTTGTGCCAGGTCTCTGATGTCCTCTCTCCTGACCCACCCGTGCTCTCGCTGATCTAAGGGTTCCAGTGTGGAGCCCCAAACTGCGAATGTGAGAGGGAAAGAAGTCTTGGCCGTGGAGTCAGTAGATAAGAGCTGAGCTTACTGTGTGACCTCCAGCAAGTTCCTCTACCTTTCTGGGCTTTGCTACAGCCACAGTGAACAATGGATCAGCACAGAGGAAGGGTTTAGAGAATGGAAAAGCGGTCCCCACTCTCCCCGGGTGCCCTTCCCTCTGCGCCCCCCCCCAGAAAGCTCTTTCTCCTCACTCCTGGGGAGTGGGGCTCAGTTCCTCTGAGTGCATGATTCTGTAAATGCACAAGTCCCTCACCCCTGCTCAGGAGAACACTGCCTCCCTGCCCAAGTCCTGAGAGAGTAAACGAACTCATGCCCAGCGCCTGTCTCTGGGTAACGGCACTTGTTGAACACCTACTGTGGGCAGGGATTTAAAGGCAGGTATCACAGTGGCGCCTACCTTGTGGAGACAGAAGTTAAGATGCATCCCCCTTTTAAAATTATTTTTAGTGTATAATAATAGTACAAGGTATAATTATTTATGCTACATACTTGTTGAATTGACGTAGCAATTATTGTGTCCTTATTTAATAAAAGAACTTACTGTGTACCTACTGTGTGTTAGGCGTTATTCCAGGTGCTGGGGCTGCGGCACCTGACAGGCCTGTGCCCCTTTGGATGATTAAATAGTTACTGTATCATTATCCTCAGTCAAGACTGGTTTCCCCACACGGGGTTGAGTAACACGCCCGTCTGCTGTGGTCTGCCTCCTTGGGAGCTCCAAAGTGGAGTGTGGGGATTCTAGAATGTTCTTAGGGCTAATCCTCAGGGCGGCTTATGGGCTCATTTTTACGGTCTGATTGGCGGGAGCCCTGGCTGGTAGTTCACACCCCTGGCACAGACCCAGCCTCCACGTGGGGCTGGGGAAGATGAGTCGTGAGTCAGATGGCCTGACTCGTCAGCTGGTGACAAGAAGGGAGCAGGCAGCTGGCTGGGCTGTCGGCCATGAGGCCTCCTGAGCCAGGTCCCGAGGCAGGTGACGGGGTTCAGGCGGAGACCCCAAGATGACAGAGCTCTGAGCTCAGATAGCGAGCGGACAGTGGGGTAGCTAACAAACTCACTAGAATATTCTAGTAAGAATCATGAGAGGGGCTTCCTTGTAAGGGATTGGAGCTCCCCATCTACTGGACTCCAGAAATTGGGAGAGATCCCGAAAAAGTTGTCCTCTGCCCTCTGCCAGGACTGATCAGACACTGTCACCTGACATCTCAGAGTCGTCGACCACACTGGGCAAGTGCTTCCCAGTCCATCCCTAAGCCGGAGCAGTGGATTTTGTTTTGACTTCCCCACAGCACCCTAGGTCTGGCACATAGTAGGTGTTCAGCAAACATGGTCTATTAAAAACAGACGGCTTGAAACCTTTGCTTCCAATGTTTCTTCTAGCTTGGAGCAAGTGTGACATTGGTGGGCAGAATCATGTCATTCACGAGTCTCAATTCTCAATCTGGGGTTCAATCCTGAGAACTCTCTCTCTCTCTCTCTCTCTCTCTCTGTATCTCTCTCTCTGTCTGTATCTCTCTCTCTCTCTGTGTGTGTGTGTGTGTGTGTGTGTGTGTGTGAGAGAGAGAGAGAGAGAGAGAGAGAGAGAGAGAGAGAGAGAGAGAGAGAGAGAGAGAGAAATAGAAGAGGTCTCAGGTCTAAAGCTATAGGCTGCTATGAGTTGCCTGTCTTACCTCCTGGGAACTGAACTCAGATCATCTGGAAAAGCAGCAGGTGTTCTATCTCTCTAGCCCCATGATGGTTATTTTGTTTTGTTTGTTCGTTTGTTTTTGAGACAAGGTCTCATGTAGCCCAGGGTGCCCTCAGATTTCTCTTATGGCCAAGCAAAGATGCCCTTGAACGTCTGTTCCCCCTGCCGAGTGCTGGGTTTACAGGTGTACATCACCAGAGCCGCTTTCCAGCCGTGCTTTTGACTAGGAGATCGGCACCGATGTTCATTACAGTCGTGGTACAGCCTTGGCCCCACATCCACACAGGAGCCAACACTTAGCAATCATTTCCATATTGGGAGGAAGAATCAGAGAGGAGAAACTCCTGCTTCAAGCCTAGGCTCCCATGCTCTTGGTGTGCTGGGCAGGCAAAACCTGACACTCCAAGGCTGGTCGCAGGGACGGGATCTGGGGCTCCATGTTGCCTGCCTGATAGCTCATCAGTTACTTTGTTGCTTCTAATCTGAGCCCCCAGCAGAGTGAGGTGGATTCTGTTGTGTACCTACCTGCCACCGCCATAACCACAGCCACAGCTAGAACCAGTCCCAAGGGATAAAGTAGGTGGAATTTGTTAAAGCAGGCGGAGCCAGGTGAACAGCACATCTGTGGTGACACTCTCTGGAGGCTGAAGCAGGAAGGTTCAGAGTTCAAAGCCAGCCCTGGCTAAGTAAAGTTCCAGAAGGCTGGTATGAATTACAGATCGACAGACCCTACACAGGGGGAAAAAAAGACAAATAAATTATGGCAAATACATTTTAATCCAATATTATATAAAAAATACTTGCTCCTAAATGTTATCAGTGCAATGATAGACAAGTTATTTAGTTTATTTCTTCTATGTCATTTTGTCTTCGAGCCAGGGTTTCCTTCTGCAATCCGAGTGGGCTTGAAACTCACAGAGCTCCACCTGTCTCTGCTTCCTGTGTGCTGGGATTAAAGGCCTGGGCCACCACACCTGGCTTTATTTTATTTCTTTGATGAAGGTCTCACACGGTCAGGGCTGGCTCCCAAGTCTGTGTGGTTATTATGGATGTGACACGTATGAAGTAACGCAGGCCTGGAAAGCTTTCATGGCTGAAGGAATGAACACCAGAGGCAGGCTGTCCTCTACTCCATGGCCAGGTGGTCCCAAACCTACAGACCTCAAAGTGGTACATTTCTGATACTTTATCTCTCCACCACAACTCCAGCATTCTGGGCCTGGTGTCCTGCTGAGATGCACGCCTTCTCTTCTGGCCTGTGCGTGTCCTTCTTTTAGGTTCTGAGTTTAACCACAGCTTGGGTTTTAGGAGATAGAATACTGGACACTGAATCTGGGGTCCTGGGTGACCTCCCTCCAACCCTGTGGGCTTTGCACAGAACCACGGCCATTACAGGGGATCTCCCATGGCAAAAGATTTTGTAACTGGGACTTACCGGCCATGGCTAGGCAGTGTTAGAGTGGCTGTTTCCTGGGGGATCCCCCATAGTCACCCACATTTGTTTCTTAGGGGTGGAACTCAATGCTGGCCTCCCGTGAGCCAGAGACTTGGGATTCAGAACTGGTTGGAACCACAGTTCTGGGGACCCAGATACGGCTTGAGCCCAAGAACCCAAATGCCATTGTACCTTGATTTCCCTCATTCGTGAACTGGGAACAGTCCCGTGCTGGTCTGGGGCAGTGTTACTTAGCAAGACTTGGTCCCAGGATAGCAAGTGATTGTCTAGCATCAAAATGTTAATGAAGGGGTTAGATCGGAATGGCCGACACGCAGCTGCCATTTAATATCTGGTGACCAGCTTCTTGACTAGTGGACCTAGGAGGATGGATTTGCAGAGGTCTCCTAATACCCTCAGCAAAAACGCTAACAGTGACTGGGGTTATTCCCAAGGCAAGGGCAGACAGTACTATATGAAGGGATGAGAGGAACCTGTCTCACATGCTGGGAACAGTGGGGGGGTGTGGTGCTTTGTTCAAAGTGGAAAACCTTAGAATCTTTCAAATTACCTCGTAGAGACTGTAGAAAGGTGGGGTGTGGAATAGGGCTCACCAGATTACACACAGTTCTGGTTCTACCTAGCATAGCTTGAAAGCAGTGGTTCAAGACAGCAGCTGTCTTAGTTAAGGTTTTACTGCTGTGAACAGACACCGTGACCAAGGCCAAGTCTTATAAAGGACAACATTTACTTGGGGCTGGCTTACAGGTTCAGAGGGTCAGTCCATTATCATCAAGGCGGAAGCAAGGCAGCATCCAGGCAGGCGTGGTGCAGGAGGAGCTGAGGGTTCTACATCTTTATCCAAAGGAAGTCAGGAAGAGACTGGGCTTGCTCCAGCATCTAGGAGGAAGATCTCCAAGCCCATCCCCACCGTGACACACTTCCTTCAACAAGGTTACACCTTCTAATAGTGCCACTCCTTGGACGAGCATATGCAAACCATTACAGGAGCTTTGGGGCTGGGGTGTTGGCTCAGTGGGTAAAGCTCTTGCCGGAGTTTGGACCTCCGCACCCATGTGAATTGTAGCCTGCAAATACTGGGTGCGTGTTGGCGCCTGTTTGCAATCCCAGCGATCAGGAATCGGAGACAGGGATCCCCAGGACATGCTGGCTGACTCTACTAACCGAATGACTGAGTTTCAGGTTCAATGAGAGATTCTGCCTCAAAAAATGAGGTTGAGAAAGATTAAGGAAGACATTCAGTGTCAATATCTAGCCTTCATACACACCCACGAGTGTGCACATGTGTACACACATGCACACATGTACACACACACACACACACACACACACACATACTACTTCAACCTTGCTGGGCTGTAGCATCCAGGAGGCTAAGGTTAAGAATGGAGAATTTGAGGGCAGCCAGGGGGTTACATAGCAACATGTTATTTAAAAAAGAAAAAAAAACAAAACAAAACAGGATTGAAATCCTGGCTCTTGAACCTGAGTTCAAATTCCATCATGGTCTTGGCATTTAACTGACCAATACACTCAATAGTGTCACACTCGGGAAGCAGATCAAAGCTTGTCTCATTTCTCAGCAAGGAGTGGGAATTATGGGGAACAGAGGATCTAGGGTAGAGTGGGGGCTTCTCCCACACTGTGATGCATACCTGTCTCAGCAACTCATATGTGCAGAGTGTGTTCAAGGCCCTTACTGAGGCCTCATCGCTTTGGAGGAAGATGGCGGCGTTACAATGGCCACATCTAATTCATGAAGGTCCAGAGAAGCCAAGCCATCTGCCCAAAGCTGCACAGCTTGCATGTTGTCAAGAGGTGATTGGACCCCAGGCCTGCCAGTGAATGTGTGAGTGTGGGCAGGAGAGCGTTTTCCCAGGCCAGGTGGGCAGAACCACTGAGGCCTGGGAGGAAGTGGTCAGAGCTGTCCATACCAGCTTTTCCAGACTCCAGTTCCCCCTCTAACTCCCTCAATGGAGATCTTGTTTCACAGGAGCACGTTAGAGACCTCAGTATGAGGCTGGGCAGATGGCTCAGTGGGTGAAGAACTTGCCCAGAAGGATAGGGACCTGAGTTTGACCCCTTGGGCAGTGGTACACTAGTGTGGTCCTGGAGCTGGAGGGTGGAGGCAGGAGGATTCCTAGGACTTGCTGGTCAGTCAGCCTAGCCAATTCATGAGCTCCAGGTCAGTGAGATGCACTGTCTCAAAACCCAGGTAAAGGTACCTTGGAGCAACATTTGAAGGTGTTGTAAAGCCCCCCAACCCCCAAGTAAGCACACACAAGTACTTGCCCACCCACATGTGTGTAGACACACACACACACACACACACACACACACACACACACCACATTCATCTTTCCAGGAAAGCACATTTGTGCTTCCACCCCCACCCCACCAGGTGGATGTTGCTAGCTCACACCACAGTGGAGTTTGCAACCACTCCGTGAAAGGCTGGGCCATCTGACCAGTACTGGCCAGTGTAGTGTTGGTGGCTGTGGTTGGAGGCAATGGTCTGCATGTGGTTTTGTTCATTCTGGTCTTGCTTTCGTGTCCACGTGAACACCTATGGAATAACCTTCTATCTGACCTTGAACCTGATCAGAAGCTTCAAAGGAGCCTCTTAGAGGAGCCCAACCTAGAATCACAGTCCCAGGTGCCTGAAGGTAAGTATTCGATGATGTGAATGGTGAAGTTTGGGGGACATTTTGTCACACAGTATCATCAGGGCAGTTAGCAACTGTTGTTCCCTGCTCGAGCTTCCTTCCATCCAATAGACAACAGCAGAGTTCAGACCTGGAGTAACAGCAGCGGATGCAGTAATTCTCAAATTCTTTATTGGCATTAATAATTTAGACATTGGATTCTCACTAACATTGCACTAAACACAAGAAACAACAGGCTTGCCAGCTCACAGGCTCACAGACTGTCCAACAGCCAAGGTTAGAAATACTTTTTTTTTGAGAAGTGTAGAAAATTTTATAAATGATCTATACAAATATACATAGTGGACCACCCACCCACCCATCTGCCTATCCATCCATCTTTCTATACGTTCACCCATCCAGCTACCTACCCGCCTGCCTATACAAGCCATCCACCCTCCATCCAATCATCCATCCACCCACTCACCTACCCATGCATCCATCAATCCATTCACTCATTCATACACCCATCCATCTACCTGTCCATCTACCTATCTGTCCATCCAGTTATCCTTCCATCTATCCATCCATCCATCCACCCATACATCCACTCACCTATCCACTAATACATTAATCTACCAACCTACTCATCCATTCGTCACCCACTCATCCTTCTACCCACATGCTCATTCATCTACTTGCCTATGCATCCACCCACCTACCTATCCATTTATCTATCCATTCACATACCTATCTGTCCATTTACCCATCCATTCATCCATCCATTCATTCACATACCTATCCATTCATCCATCCATCCATTCATATACCTACCCATGCACTCATCCATCCATCCATCCATCCATCCATCCATCCATCTATCCATCCATCCATTCATTCACATAACTATCCATCCATCCATCCATCCATCCATTTATTCACATACCTATCCACCCATTCATTCATCCATTCACTCAGATACCTATTTACACACCTACCCATCCATTCATCCATCCATTCACATACCTATGCACTCATTAACCCATCCATCCATCCCTTCTCCATCCCTCCATTCATATACCTATTCATCCACTCATCCATCCATCCATCCTGCTTGCCTTACTGGATGGCATCTAAATCAAATATTCTTTCCCAGCAACATGTTGGCAATGAGTGAGAGAGAGACAGAGAGCAAGACAGATCTAAAAAGGAAAAGGAAGGGACAGTGGTCCAGAAGGAAAATGGAGAACCAAGGTCATACATCAGCTCATTCTGCAACAGTCAGTACAGACAGACATGGAGAAAACAGTGGGCCTGAGGTCCGTGGAGGGCTGTACAAGAAGTAGTCTTTATGTATATACACATATATAATATATATAGCATTTATAGGTATATATACTTTGTGTTTAGAAAAAGGCAACAGAATAATTTACAAAGAGAAAGCCTTTTTACAAGGAGGGATTTTACTCAGGTTGGTGACTTGGAGAGCTGTCCATCTGTGGGACATGTGACAGACCCCTAGAAAGATCACTGGGTCAGGGATGTAGGAACAACATGTCTGGAGTGGGAACCTGGGCTGTAGCATCTGGCCTGCTGTGGCAAGGCTGCTTGCCTGTGGAGACAGACTTGTGTGCAGCAGATGATGCTCTTGGCTTTGACCTTGGGGCTGTGGGACAGGAGGAAGAGATTCCTGCTTCTACAAAGGCCTTGCTGGTCAGGGGATGGAGATGTCTCAGTTCTCTCCGGTAGATGCCAGCGGACTGTACTTGGAAGCTATTCCTTAGGAGACCCAACTGTTCCTGTTTATAGTCCCAGGCCATCAGCATCTAAGTGGGTGGGAGATACCCACTGGTTCTCCATTTCAGCTTCATGTGCCTGGGGATATCCTGAGAAGTACACTTTGGGGTGTGGGGGAGATTCAGTTGGGTGCCGAGATGACAGAGACCGGGACATTATGGAGGTGCTGATTATTAACTGCAGCCATTCTGAACCCTGTGGGACCCAGCAACGCAGCAAGTGCTAAGGGCTTCACAACACTAAGAAAGTCCAAAGTATGCTCCAGAAGAGCTGAGAATAACTTGTTGGTGAGGTCATGGTCAGCCAGAGGAAAGGGGCAGGAGAATCATGAGTTGAATCAGGCTGAAGCTGAGCTGTGAACCCCATTCAGTTACCCCACCCCCACCCTAGGGAGTCCTGTAGTCAGCCAAGGTGCTGTTTCCCGTGTCTCAAGCCCATAAAGATACTTAAAGTAATGGAAGAAACTCTACCCCACCAACAAGGAGAATGCAGCCTCTCCTGCACTTTAGGTCCCATTACAGATTCAGCCTGGGACTCACAATGACCCTGTGTCATTGTCATCCTCTTTGATAATAAGCCATGTCTTTGCCCATCGCATTCCATATCTCTCTGGAGAATTATGTGGGGTGTGGAGGTTTTTCCATCATCGACACATCTCCATGTTCCTGGGTGTCTTTAATGCCAATACTCCAGTGGCTCATTCATAGAGTGAAGCACACTGTACAGAGAGAGAGAGAGAGAGAGAGAGAGAGAGAGAGAGAGAGAGAGAGAAGAGAAGAGAAGAGAAGAGAAGAGAAGAGAAGAGAAGAGAAGAGAAGAGAAGAGAAGAGAAGGGAGACACCATGGCAAGACGACCTAAGGTGGGGCTTTCTGATGTCTCCATATGGGTCTGCGGGTCAGGTGGCTGATAAATCAGAGCCACTGTCAGAAGAGGTGGCAGAGGGCGTGGTGAAGAAAAAAAAGCAGACAGGAGCAGGCTTGTGACTGGCCTATGTACAGCAGAGATACCCTCAGACAGTCAATGTCCCACTCTAAGTAGGGATCGGATATGGGTGGTAGACCCTCAGGGGACAGAGTGACCCAGTGACCTAGTGACCCAGTGACCCAGTTTCTTCCCCAGGTGGTGCTTGGTGATCAAGTGTATCTAATTCTACAGTGCTTTCCAAGCTCCAGCGTCTTGCAATTGACCCACCTTCTCCTCTGTTTCCTACAATTCTGGGCCATTGTGTTCCCCTGGTTCTGATTAGGGGTGTAACAAAGGGAACTTTCCACCAGCCACAGCCAGACCAGGGACAGAGCAGTCACATTCTATCACACTGTTTAGTGGCTGTTTCTCTACCAGGAACAGGAGGATCAATGGTTCGAGGCTAGCCTGGGCTACAACAGACATCCAAGAACTGAGTGGGTCCAAAGTCAACAGCACCTAGATGGACAGACTTCTAATTCAACCAGTCTGACCTTCCCACTTCCTCCTCTTCCTTCAGACCTCAGCTTCACCTCTGTATATAAATGGCCACACCCCTGCAAGTTCTCCTAGCCTTCTGTACATTGCAAACCTCTATTTTCATGATTGACTGCTTCTTGAGCATTGCTGGACACTGGATAGAATCACCTCTACCATCCCTGAACCTAGCATCTCATATCCTGGCACCTGAAGTTGGTTATTGAGAGAAGTTAAGCCATTTTTAAAAATGAGAAGAAATAGCCAAGCTGAGATTTTCTTTCAAAGCAGGAGAAAAGAAAAACTAAGCTTTGATTTGAATCATCAGACTTTCACAGGTAAGGATCCACAATGTATCCTGTAGCCATCAACAATGGCTGCCGACTCTGTGGAAAGGAGCACTGGTCTGCAGATCTAATGTAAGTTCACGATAGCTAGTTTTCAGTCTTTCTCATCACATGGGCAAGAGATGGAATGAGACAGGAGATGAAGAGATGGGTCATGTAAGGTCTTCTTGGTCACTAACCTAGTTATCAGTGGCATTTTAAGAGTTCAGGAGTAGAGGGTGTGGATCCCAGAGACCATTGGGTTAAAACTTGATTTTGAGACTCCCGTGCAGGGAAGAGGCCAAAAAGCAGTCAGTCGATTCCTTTGTTTCAATATTGTTTCAACATAGTATCAGTAGCAGGGTTACCAGGAAAGAAGCCTTTCCCAGTTGGCCCAATTCTCTAATTGGAAATAAATTCTTGTACAGTTCCAGGCAGACTATCCACTAAGGAGGCCCTGAGTGATTGGTCTCTGGAAAATTCTGAGACATGAATTCTAAAGTCACCAATGTTTATTAGAAGGCACTTTCTGGGGGAAAACTACCTTCCCTTCTCAGCACTTATAGTCACATTCAGGGCCTTTGTGGCAAATGCTCTATGGCTGTGGTTGGAAGCTGTGCTGAGATTGATTAGCAATGTCTGCCAAGGGTAGAGGAAGGGGCAACAGTGGCAGGAGCGTTAACATGCACTCTCCTTGCTCTAGATATTCGTCCTTCTAGATTTATACATAGATCTTTCTAGAGCCTCATCTCAATAACCTTATTGGTACTTCCACATTACCTACTCTAACCAACCCTGTGTTGAAGTCTATGACTATCAGGGCTCATGAATAAGGCATGTCTGTCTTGGGTAGGATTGAGAAGTGGCCCAGGGACTCTGGGAAATCTGTCTCTGTGTGACCCAGGGTTTTGCCACAAAGGAAGCAAGATGGCATATGTACTCATACGAGAGTCACTGGGAGAGCGCTAGGGTTTGGGTAGTGTCCCAGGACCTCAGAATGGGCCCTGATTTGAAACAGGGTCATGCAGACCTGTGAAGCAGTGTGATATGTAATCTTGATTGACATCTTGACAGAATTAAGAAATGCTTTTCATGGGATCAATGAAGTACCTCTGGGTATCTGTGATGAAGTTTCTGGAGACATATTGAGACCTCTGACCTAACCTACAAGTTCCTGGATGGATTCACAATGTGATGCTCAAAGGCCCTAGCTGGAGGAAGTGCCAATGACACATCTCACCCCTGACCCCTTCCGGTATTGCTCTCTCTGCTTCCTGTTTGCCATGAAGAAACTCCTTCTCCTCACCCTCATACTATCGTGATGACACGTGCCTCAAGAAAGGCCCAGAAACACAGGATAAGGCAGCTATGGACTGAGCCCTTCAAAACTGTGAGCCAAAGCATGTAATTACTCCCTTATACTGTTTCTATTGGACATTTGGTTACAATCACAAGTCACAAAGTAACTAATACAGAGCATCCTGATTCAACAGGACTGGGTCCTCATAAAAAGAACCACACCAAGACAGATGCAAGGAGTTCATTGTGGCTGGTGGAGGCAAAGGGAAAGATTGGAGAGACGCTTCCATAAGCCAGGGAATGTCAGTTTATCACACACCATGCTACATGTCAAGAAGCAAGAAGAAGACACCCCCAGACAAATTCCAGAGGCGGGTAGGTCATGTGGACACTTTGTATTTGGACTTTGCATCTGTAGGATGGGGAGGGCATCCATCTTCATGGTTTAAAAGCCTCTTGGTGTGTGGTACTTGGTTGCAGAAGCCAACATGCGGGGCAGAGGGAAGCTTTGTAGGATCACTCTCGGAACAAGACCAGTCCCTAGGAGGATAGATGGGTGCAAGGAAGACAGGCAGGGCATGAGGACATGAAGGGCCCATGTGGGGACTCAAGCTTGGGACCAGAGATGGGAGGCCTGCAGGTATTGAGAACACACAGCTTTAGCTACCTCTAAGGTCTTGGTACAGAATTTAACAATGACCCCCATAATGCTCATATTGAGTCTTTCCCCAACATCTGTTGGAGTCCCTAATGTACATTCAGAGAAAGAATCTTTGAAGGGGTCTGAGGAGTGGGACCCGGTTCAAGGAGAAAGGCGGTGTTATCAGTGGTCTTAGAAGAAGATGACCCCAGAGACAAGAGACTGACTACAGGAAGGCACCTCAGAGATCACCCCAGATCTGGGAGAAATGAACAACTATTGCTTAAGTCATCCTGTGGACTGACATCGCTGGCTGACCAAGGCAGCCTTCAAGTCTAGCTAGCTGTGCATCTCACACCTTTGACACTGAGATATGACATTGTCATCTACAAAGTTCATACTTGAGTTAGAAAAAAAATGGAAAAGAAAAAAAAACACCAAAAACCAAAAGCAAACAAACAACAATAAAACAAAACACCCTTAATTTACAATTTTGTATTGGGTCACATTCACAGCTGTCCTGGGGCACATGCAGTCTGTGGGCTGTGGGTTGGACACATCTTGATGGCTCACAGTAGCCTCAAGGGCTTGACTCACATCCTAGCTAGCCAGCCAGAGTCAGGGAGCTGTCTGTTCCATCTAAGCCTTTGCAGTTCCTGTAGATTGCTCCCCAAAGTCCAATCACCAAGACAGCCCACTATATCATGGGCCAGCCAAGCCCTGTGACTCTACAGGTCACAGGGTCTGTCTTGCAAATAATTTTGTCATTGCCAGGGACAATATGGAACTGGTAGAAATTTTAAATTGCATTGAATTTGCCTGAGTCTTCTTTTGACTTTTTTTTTCCATCCTTAGATACAAATAATGTAAAATCCACTTGGCAGGCTGGAGCTGGATGCCCCCAGTGACAGGCTAGTGAGTGGCACTTCTTTGTCTATGCACCTTAGGTGACCACGTACAACTGGGACAAGGGATATTGGAGCTGAGGAAAGTCCGGTTGTGATCATGTTTGTGGTACAAGCAGTATATGGATACGGAGAGTTGAAGTACCAAGTGTCCTGAATTTACAAAAATTATTTGGGTCACAGGTAGCCCAGGTTGCTCTCAAGCTCACTATATGATTAAGAATGACCCTGATCTTCTGATCCTCCTGCCTCTACCTCTCTTGTATGGGGATGTAGGCATGCACCATCATACCTGGTTTATGTGGCACTGGGAATGGAACTTGGGGCTTTGTGTGTGTTAGGCAAGAGCTCTATCCATCTCCTACCCTGGGTATCCTGAATACAGTCAGTTGCCTTAGCAATACCAGTTTAGGATTTCTATTCGTCATGAGTTCAAGATTGTTACAAAAACTAAAAGCACGTGGCTAGGTGGCTTTCCACCTCTTTGACCAGTAAGGGTGAAAGAGACCCCCACAAAGCTATCCAAGGGGCTACTTGGAGTTTCTAATTCAGCTCTGGGGACGGGGACATAGATGATGTCCCAGCACAAGGTTAGAAGGGACTTGTCCCCTCTGAAGCTTATGTCTCAAAAGATTTGCAGTGGGAAGAAGCAGGGACAGAAGCCATTTGGTGTTAGTAGAGCGAGGGGCTGGTCTGACGGAACGAGGGGCATTGTATGAGGCGAGATGCTGAACGGGCCAGCAGTTGGAAAGGGAAATATCTCTAACTATATGGCCTCCTCTCTTCCCACTGGCACTGTGCAGGGTGAAGGAATAAATTTTCCCCAGAAACTTCCTCAGGGAAGAGACTGGTTTTTTTTTTTCTTTTAATCCCTTGATTCAGATGCCTATACATTAAGGTGCTACTTAGCAAGGCAGGGCCTGTTAGCTGAAGGGAGGGAAGGATGGAAGTCAGTGAGGGATGAAGCCTTCAGCCCAGGCACGGGTGTGGAGGTCAGAAAAGAGCGAGAGTGAAGAGGTGACATTTGACCTACACCCAAGAGACCCCGATCCCATAAGAGGAAGAGCATCATAGAAGCAGGGAAGGTCGGGACTCGCCCTGTATCATCCAAGTACTTAATCACTAACAGACCCTCAGAAATCCTAGATAGTCCAGACTTGTCATCCTCCTGCCTCAGCCTCCAGAGTGTCAGGATTACAGGCAGGTTACCACCATACTCTCGAGTCTGTGGATGCTTGAAAGACTGTAGATCCTAGCTTAAGGGCAAGGCAGAACCCTGGGAGGCAGGTGAGATACCTTCCTCTGGCTTCCTTAGCGCATCCAGAACTGTGCCCCACAGGGTCATTCAGCTACAAACAGGAGATGAGTGGGCCCCAGTTCCCGGGGACACTTTAGGGTCCTAGTGGTTCAGCCCTCTCTGGCCCTCTCCTCTCTTACTTCCTCCAAGATAAAAAAGGCGAGTGATGGGAGACTGAGGTTCATGGACCAAAGGGATCCTGATGCAATTAGAGAGAAAAGAGAAACTCTTAAGATGCTTCGTAGGAGACTGGGGCCGGTCTCAGCCCAGCCCTGGCCACAGAGATGTGTCCAGAATGGGGCTTGTTAGATGGGGTTACAGCTGCTGTCGAGAATGGTCCTTAGTGATTCTGGAGCCCCGGGGGCATGAGCAAATGTCCCAGGAAACCATCTATAAGAGGCACAAATGCTGAGCCACAGAGACAGATGTCACCAGGAGAGGGATGTTCACATGGGAACAACTTGTGCGGGTCCCTAGAGCCCCAGGTGCAGACAGCAAGAGCTTTGCAAAGGTGTTTGAGAAGGTCCTGAAAAGACCTGAGGGTATCGTGGGGTTTATCTCTCTACAAGTGTGACTACTGTCAATCGGTCTTCCTGCTTTGGATGCATGCTTGGTCCTAGTGTGTACATCCAATAGGGCCGGGTAAAATGGGGGATGGTTTTGTGTTTGCTTGGATTTTGCTGCCTGGCTACCTCTGCTACTTCTCTGCTTGGGGACAGCTTTCCCTCTTGTGTTAGGTCTGATGGCTTTGGGGATGTGGACTAGTGACCTCAGGGCTCTCCTTCCCATTCACTCTGTACCACTTATCCGGAGCATTCCTCCTCCGGCAGGATATTGTGGTGGGGGAGGGGTGCAGCCCAACACCGACCAGAAAACCTTCCATCTCAGGCAAGGGATTGAAGAAAGGCTTGGGAGATGGGGTGTTGAGTGTGCACAATAAGGGACGGGCAGAGGGTCACAGGGTCCTCAGTGGGGAAACCACTCAGGATTCAGCACCAGGCGAGGGCAGAGACCACGGAACCTCTCTATGCGCGTTCTCTTCTCGCCTTTCCTGACAAAGACCATAGCCGGTGAGAGGCAGGGAGACCGTTGTAAACAGTTACACGCACACCCATGTGACCCAGGATTGTATCCATCGCCGAGGGAGCACTTAACCCTAGCATTGCTAGCGCCATGGAGAGTATGCATCGGGATTCTCCCGCCACAGCTCCGGATCTCAGGACTTGGACTTTGGGGGAGCCATGAATGATGGCATACTGTAAAGGGCCAGCCCCCAGATGTCACGTCAGCTGGGAAGCTATGGTGTTCTCCAATTGCCAAGGGTAGCGTGGGCATGAGGTGAGTTAGAACAGTGTTCTTATAAAACGGGAGGGTGAAGGCCAGGGACCAGTCCCCAGAGAGGCCCTGTGCTAAAAAGATACTCAGGGCTGCCTACTGTCCTTTGGAATTGTGTGCTCAGCGGCTACCAGTCACTTCCAGTTTGGAATGGGGCCTCTAAAAACAGATGCTTGCAAACATAGCCCCGCCCCCCTCCCTACCCTGACCTTGGCCTGGGAGCCTTGACAACGGAGTAGGTGTGTTGTTTCTGGTTCCATCCCGGTCCTGTGTTCCAGGATAGCACAGCTGGGACACTCCACAGCTGGCTCGTCCTGGCAGACGGAAAGCAGGTGGCCCTGTCCACGTGTAGACACGAGCACACACACTGGTCCAGTCTGTGAGTCTGCGTCTGCCCACAGGGCGTGTGTCTTGGTCTCCACAGCCCAGAGGTGTTGTGCTGGAGCTGCAGCTCCTACACACCACGCACCCGTGGATGGGACCCTCTCTGGCCCAGTTTGATCCTAGTTCAGTGGTCCCTGATCCTGCCTGAGTAACGCGGGGTACAAGTCGGAGGTGTGGACAGCCTCTGCGATGTCGTCACGCGGGTCTCCCAGGCTGAGCCGTGTGTCAGGACTCCCTGATGCTGAGCCTGGGCCTCCTGAGTTGGCAGAGGGTAGAGCAGAGGGACAGAGGCGGTTTGGGGGTGAGGCAACCAATGCTGGTTAATGCCTGTGGTCACAGCCTGGAGTGTGGGGGAGGGGAGAAGAAAGGGAGGATTAGAGAGATGTAGGTCCCATTATGACATCTTTTATGTGCTAGCATCTTCTCAGAGGGGGGCTTCCAGTGGGCTCCTGCCCTTTCCAAACACAAGGGACTCCTACTGACAAAGGTCTATTATACACTAGACTCTACACTGCGTGTGGGCTGTCCCTGAAGAGGTTTAGTTGTGGCATTTTGTATCCTTTTTTCCAAATAAAAATCGGGGCTGGGGTGCGGGGCGGGGAGGTTATATGATTTGCCTATGGTACACAGCTAGGAAGTATCAGGGTCAAAATTTGAACCCAGAACTCCCTCATTACAGTAGGTAGCCCACTGTTTGGGTTGGGAAAAACTTGACACATTGCTGAATACGGAGACCTGGGGTGTCAGATCCCAGACCTGTGCCTCAGATTTGATAGTGGCAACAGCAGCAGATGCCCGTGATCCTGTATGTGTCTCTTAGAATGGGCTCTGATATCCTCACGGGAGTTCAGCACACAGAACGAATAACGGAAGACTGATGGAAAACTCCATATGATTTCTAGCCTCATGGGACACAGGACCACAACTTATTCCTCTGTTTCCTTAATCTCTTTGGTGTAAGTCCAGAGAAGAACCTAAAAAACAAGGCTTTCTCCCTCTTCCCTTCTGCTCAGTAGAATGCTTTTGCTGATGGGCTTGGTGCTAGCCCAAAGGACCTTTGAAGTTTAGAGCAACAGATACTCTGAGGTCTTGCCTGAACTCCCAAGCCAGTTCTCCCCCTGTTCTGGACTCTCATAGCAGGCAGAGTGGAACCTGTTTGAGCTGCCTCCTGCCTGTTCCTTGCATGACTGGTTCTGAGCACCACCACGATGCCAGTCTGAGGCTCTTACTTCCCCCTGGCACATGGTGGTTGCCAGGGGAGAGTGAACATTGGTTATCTGAGGCTCAGTGTGCCCGGTGCCAAGCACATGACCTTGCTGGGCCCTCACAGTATCTCTGCTATGGGTTCTGCTGCCCTCAGTGTTCGGAGCATGAAATTATAGCTCAGAGAAGCCTATGGATATGCCCAAGTCACCAACTATTAACAGCGGAGAGGAAATTTCAACCTGTGCCCCTCTGACAGTGAATCCTGTGTTCTTTCTAATTTCCCAGGGAAAAGTTGAGCCTCTGGAGTGAGAACCAATGTGAAGATCAGAGGCCAGGGATGTTTCCTCATCCAGCTCCCAGGACCTTGAAGGTTTTCATGGAGTCCCATTGTATAAGCAGTATCTACATATCTGTGTGTAGGCATGCCTGGCGAACAGCCAGGGCAGTGTTAAGTGTGGGTATGCATGTGTCTCACGTGCCTTAAAGTATCACTAAGTAACTGACTGTGTTCGTTCCTGTATTTGCCTACATGAGCGGGCTTTAGTGTTTACGACCGTGGGATCTTCCTGTGTATGGAGGTATGTACACAACTGAGTGCATCTCTCTCTCTCTCTCTCTCTCTCTCTCTCTCTCTTCTCCCTCCCTCCCTCTATTTCTCTGTCTCTTGTCTTTATCTCTCTTTCTGTGTTGTGTGTGTGTGTGTGTGTGTGTGTGTGTATGTGTGTGTAGGTTTGTGTGGAGTACTGTTTCTGTGTTCATACGTCTGTGTATACCTCTGTCTGTGTGAGCTTACCTGGGAGTGTCTAAGCAGACAACGAGAAATGAGGTCCCCTAAGGAGCCTCCCTCTCATCTTCGAGAGAGATCTGTCATGGAGGCAAGCCTGAGGAGGGGACCCCAGGGTAAGATGTGTGCTCCTGGTCTTGGAGGCGGCAATGGCCCTAGAGCTAAGGCAAGGGCAAGGAGGGGCATGGGGCCTCCTAAGAAGGAAGCAGATGCAAAGAATGCTACCCTTCCTGTCTCTAGACTTGTGCAAAGGAGGATGCTGGGAGCTGTGATCGGCCATGACGGAGGAGGGTGGGAAGGGTTCAGCTTCATGGAGGATACCCCAGTCACATGACAGACAGAACGTGGTCTTTCCATGTGCTGTTCAGACTGAGATAATATCTGACATCAGGAAGAGCTAAGGCAGAGGTCAGGCAGATACTGTTGGGGCCCCAGGGTCATAATGGGCTCCCCTGGACAGACAGACACTGGTAGACAAGTGTGGAGGCTGGGTGCAGAGGGGGGGCCCCCTGCTCAGGGGAGGATTCGGGGAGAGGATCAAAAAGGAGACAAAGATCAGCAGGTAATGCAGCGGGGGAGGTGCTGAGGGAAGCAAACACGTACTCTGCAGACTTCCAGAAATGTCCGGGGTGCGACAGGCGGCGGTTTCGCTTTGGCAGTTTCTCTAGCATGTCCATGAGCTTGGTGAAGGTGGGCCGCTCCTCCTGCTCGAAGGCCCAGCAGAAGAGCAGTATGTCCTAGAAGAAACCAGCGAGTCACGACTGGGTCCCAGTGGTGACTTTCCTGAGTCCTCATCTAAGTCTCAGCGCCTGGACAGTCATTTCTCCACCCTTTTGGTCCACTTCACATCTCTCCATTAGCCACCCTTCTATCCATTGATCAATCTACCCACTCATAAACATTCCACTCACCCCTCTAGCCATCCATCCACTCACTCTCCAGCCACCACCCATCTGCCCACTCATGTACACAGCCATCACATCACATCCATCCATCCACCTATCCATCCATCCATTCATCCATCCATCCATTCACTAACCACCATCCACCTACTCATTCAAATCCACAGCCGCCCCTGCCATCCATCTACCCATTCATTCACCCGCCCACCCATGCATCCACTCACTAGCCACCATCTACCTATCCATTCATGTACACAGCCATCGCACCCACCCAACCACCCATCAGTCTACTCATCATCTACCCATTCATCCACCAACTCACCCATTCATCCTTCTCCTAGTATCCATTATCTATTCACACTACCATCCATTCACAAGCATACACCATCCATCCATATGAACCCACCCATCCTCAGTCATCATCCATCCCTCCATTCGTTTATCCATGTACAAGTTATCTATTCTCTCATCTCTCTGTCCACTTACTACCCACTTATTCATCTACACAACATCCCACCCACACATTCATCCATCCATCTGTCCATAAAGCATGAATCTGCATAATCATTCTTTTATATCAATTCTCTTATTTTTCTTCATCTACCATTGATCTATCCATCCATTCACCACATCCCCAGGCTCTCCCTCCTTCCTCTCTTTCATCTACATCATGAGTCCCACTGGTAAGTCAGGGAGGCTCCATGCTAGAAGGTCTGAGACCTGTCAAGACTGATAGTAATTGCAGGGAGTTTTCTTGATATTTTTCTTGAAAGCAGGGATAGAAGGAATCCTGCAGTCACTAGCTACATCCTACTAGATTAGTGGGTGCCATTCAAAGATACAGAGGAGAAAAGCTAATTTTCACCATCTCCTTGCTCAGCAAGAGGAACCTAGAGGCAGGTGGTCCTGACTAACACCCAGGGTAATTACTGATTCCCTGATTTATTGGTCAGGGTTCTCTCCATTGTGTCTAAGAAGAAAATTACTCATTTACAACCAGACTTCTTGATTTCTGTTTAGCATACTTTGAGTTAGATAATGGTTTCATACTATTATTAGATGCAAGGAAAAATGAGTGATAATACTGTTTGTGGTATTTTAATGAATATTGCTTTAAAAAGTAACAGACCAGGAGGTATTCTTTGGTTTTATCTGAAGCAGCAAGCCATTGCCAAGAGGGTGACCCAATGCTATTGTGCCCCTGGTGGCAGGCACCTGGAATTGCAGGCATAGTGCTGAGAATTTGCCTTTTAAGCTCTAAGCACTCTCTGGGAAAGCCTCTATAGCCTTCATCCTCAGGACCATGAAATCCCAGGACTGTGTCTGCCTCTCTCCTTGTCCCCAGACCCTGCCTCTCATAGGACTTACCGAGATTTCTTTTCCCATGCCAATCTGGCTGAGGTTGGGTTTCATTCCTGCACCCATCTGCCAAATTATTGCCTCTGCTGGCTGGGTCTTGAATGGCCACTCCCTGGCGTGGAGCTCATACCAGATGGTGCTGTCAGACAGTGGATACAGTTAGTGAGGCATTGCTGTGGTGTGCCATTGTGACCCTGAGGCCCCTTTCTTCACCCACTGCACAAACAGGGGCAGCACCCCTGGCTGGCCATTTCCCTCTGCAGTTTCTTCTCAAGGGATTACAATCGGTTTAAAACCCTCTTGAAGTTAGACATTAGGCTTACTGTTTCTGAATACCTATTTTGATGCCTGGATGGCTACAAATTGTACCTGAATCATTCAACACAGTGCGGTGGCCACCTCTGACCTCATACTCACAATTCTATATTTAAATTCTATACTTGAAACAACTATATTTTGAATCCTTTATTCATGAGATTGTTCTCTAAGGTCTTATATGTAACACTGAAAAAAGTGTAACAGCGTAACATCTCAGTAGTAGTCAGCAGATGTATGTATGATGGGAAGTAACTCTTTTAAATGAAACATCACCATGTTAGCTGGAGAGTATTTACGTGCAAGACATTTCGCTGGCATGAAAATTTCTCAATTGATCACTCTAAGTGTAAGAAATGGGATAAGGAATATATAGGGGGGCCTTTTAAATCACTATATATGCATGGGTGGGGGAGGATCATGAAAATCAGGAACATGCCCATGAGGAGTATTGGGGGAGGGGAGCTTTACCTTTCATACCTGTGCACTGTAAAGATAACTCATAATGTGGGATGGCAGAGAGAGAGAGAGAGAGAGAGAGAGAGAGAGAGAGAGAGAGAGAGAGAGAGAGAGAGATGTAAAATGACTGGTTGTGGTGCAGACTGGCCTAAGTCTATGCTAGTGGGGATGATTCGGTGCCAGCCCCGCCCCTTCTCTCTGTGCCCATGGAAGGGTGTCTCTGTGAGACCCAGTGCTAGGATTGTTCTGCCGCATCTTTGTCACGCCGCATGTCCCATAAATCACGACAGTGCAGTAAAGAGAGAAAGGATGTTGACAGAGAGCCTGACCGTAGACGGGGGTGATGGCTGGATGGTCCGTAAATGAGGTGCCATCAGTGGTGAGCATGGTGGCAGATGAGCTCAGGGAAGCTGGATGTCACTGAGCTATACTGTGGCCAACAATTTCCATTCCCTGAGAAGCAGGTCTCTCATCTCAGGAAATATCTCAATAATCCCAGGAAATGACGTTTCTCCCCCCCCCCCCCGTCCCCACAACTCCCCCTGCTTCCCAAGATGCTTTTCTTTAAGGAACACAAAGCCCTTTGGCATTCTCTTGACTGATCAAGGGCTGTGTTAACTCAAGCCTTCACGGCAACTTTATTCTATTTAAACTTTTGTTTCATTTTTAATTAAGAGTGCACGGGGTTGTAGGCACATGACGGTGAGTGCCTGTGGAGGCCAGAAGAGGGCGTCAGAGATTTTGGAGTTACAGTTGTGAACTGCCTGGGTGCCGGGAACCAAACTTTAGATTTCCTCGAGGGCAAAAGTGCTCGTAACCATGTTGCCCTAGATGGTCTGAAACTTGCTGAATCATCTCCCTAGTCCCTAAGTGTTCTGTCTAGACATGAGCTGAACAAGGACAATAGCCACAGGTCATGTTAAAGTTGGGAAAGCCTGGAAGGTCTCAACCCTATACAAAGAACTACATCTACTAAGGATGCTGAGGGCGGGAGAAACAGTCCTCCCCAGGGAAGAGCACACCAACTGGTTATCAAATGCCAGATGGTCAGACCTGAAAACATACATGCGAGTAACATTACACAGACTGAGCAGGTTCTATTTAAGAATATGCATGTACATACATGTGCATGTCACACATACATGTATGCGATAACAATTCATGGGAAAAGAGACCATGATTTTGAAAAAGAACAGTGTGGGAAAAATGAAGGTCAAAGGAAAAATGGCGTAATGATGCCTGCTCAAAAATTAAAATAAAGTTAAAAATGAATAATGCGTGAAAAAAAAATCCCTTCTGGATTTTATTTTCTCTGGTGCTGGGGATGTGACTTGGTGTCTCATATGTGTGTCATATGTGGCTTCAGTGTGGTAGCACGAAGGTCAGCTTGATACAGTCTTTGGAGGAAGGTGAGGTTGGCCTGGTGTTGAGCTACTGGGGCAGACTCCAGGGCCTCACGCATCCTAAGCAAGCACTTCCCACTGAGCCTCATGACTAATGCTCAGTGAGTCTTTTTACTGTGATGCTTTGATTGGCTGATGACTTGCTGGCCCTGGTGGACCATCCCCTGCCTGCCTAGGTTAGCACCCCTGTACACAGGAAGGGACTGACCAGGGGGCGAGCCTTTTATAACAAACCAGATGACTCAGATATTTCTTTGACCAGTTGTTGACACTCAAGGTCCATGGTCCAGTCTCCTGTCCGGAAGCCAAGAAATGACTTCAGCTCACTGATGGTCTTCTACCTTTTCCTTTCTTGTGTACATGCGCTCGTGTGGGCATGTATGTATGTGCGCCTGTGCCTATGTACTTATGCGCACATGTATGTGGATGCCAGAGGTCTCCCTCGAGTGTCAGTCCTTGGTATGTCCACCTTATTTAATTGAGACAGGGTCTCTCTCTATGTGACCCTGACTGGTCTTGAACTTACTATGTAGACCAGACTGACTTTGAACTTGTAGAAATCTGCCTACTTCTACCTCCTGAGTGCTGGAATTAAAGGTATGAACTGCCCCATGCTGCTTCTACCTTGTTCTTTAGACAGAGTCTCTCACTGACCTGGAACTCCTCAATCCCCTCTAGCCTGGCCAGGAAGCTCTGTGTTGAGGCCTTCCTGGTGCTGGGATCGCACCCATGCATTACCGTTCCCCCGCTTTTTAGGTGGGTTCTGGGAATTGAACTCAGGTCTTCACAGTTGCATGGTACAGCCGCAGGACCGAGACAGCTCCCCAGTTCCTGCATAGGTTTTATTAAGCTTAATCTGCAGCAGACAGAAGCGGGGCGGGGCGGGGGGGACTTGAGGGTGACTCGCTCCTGGGTCTGTGGGCTGCTCGGTTCAATGCCCCAGCCACAGAATGAGGGTGTTCCTGGCCTGAGTCCCAGCCCTGCCACCGGTTGTCACACAGTAGGTCACAGCCATCTGACCTTGCTTTTCACACCGGTCGATCCAGGGCAGCACGGTCCCAACTTGGGAAGGTGTTTGTGAAGACGGCGGGCTACCATACACGTGAAAAGCTCATTACACTTCTACCGGTTTCTCTGTGCGCTAACTCATTCCTGAGCATGAGGTTCCCTGGCAACCGGATGCTCCTAATTGGCTGGAGTCCGAGAGCGAGGGGTCCTTTGCAACCCAACAGTGTCACCAATAAAAGGCTCATTAAAACTTCCTTCCTAACCCAACTTTTAAGAGGAAAATTCACTTTAAAGAAAAGAAAAAAAAAACAGTTATAGCTGAAAACTCCAGTGGGAAACCAATTACTGACTCTAGTACATTTTGTTAATTACATTTTTTTTTCTTTCGCTAAATTCACAGTAAAAAAAAATATACCAACTTAATTACAGCAATTTGGTTCCAGATAATGATATCTAACTAGATAAAGATCTGGGCATTAACTAGTTAGAGCAAGTGATGGCTTCACAAGGGGCTCAAAGGAGGAACTCTGGGGAATGAGATCTTCTTAAGATGCACAATGGGGGGGAGAGAGGGCTGATGGTGAGGGCTCTCGGTGGGGTGCTTTTCTACTGGAGACTGACTACCTCACTAATGCGCTTTAGGGATGACAGGTCTAATTACACAAATCTACAAGCTTGCAGCTTCTGCAGTCAGTGTTCCCAGCACTCTCTCCCAACTCTCCAAATCCATCCATGAAGAAGGGCTATTTTAGGGATGAGCACAGTGTGGTTATTTAAGGGATGTGGTATGGCTGTTTCCTAGTTGCTTCTTCTCAACTGGTGGTGATGGTGTACGTGTGTGTGTGTTATGTGCTTATGTGTGTATATATAAATATACTTGTATTATAAACACACATGTGCAAGTTTGTACAAATGTGTGGAGGTCAGAAGTCACGTTAGATATCTCACTTCAATTTCTCTCCACCATATTGTTTGAGGCGGGGTCTCTTGCTAGGTTTAGAGTCACCGAATTAGCTAAGATGGCTAGCCATTGAGCTCCAGGGACCCATCTATGTCTGCCTCCTCAGCAACCAACCACCCAGTTGTTTAATATAGTCACTAAGGTTACTCAGGTCTTCATGATTGCATGACAGTGAGTGAACCACCTTCCTAGGGGTTCAAAGTTACTCGGAAGTATAGCGTTTGCCTAGCATGTGCAAGGCCCCAGCTCTCATCCCCAGCAACTTGAAAAGGAGAAGCCAAATAAATTCCAAAACGCCTTCCTAACTGAAAATGGCAGAGAGGGCATTTCCTGTCCTTGAAGGCTATCTGCACTTAGTGGCTTGCCTACAAGGAGCCGCTGGAAGGAGACAGCAGCTGCCAATTAACTATAGTTGCTCTCCTATTCAGGAAACTTGAGAATGCTTCTGAACTCAGAGAAAAGTTGCAAGGTGGCAGACATGTGAATGTCCCTGGTGTCTGTCATTATGCTCACATGTCAGAGTATCCCGGTTGCATGTAAAGACATCATTCAAAAAAGGAAACTTAAATCTGGTGGGGGTGATGCTGTATAATTCCTCAGGCTAACGCTCGTAATTGCAACAAGGCCCTTCGTCAGCATGTCAGGAGTGTGCCTGGGCAGCCATCTTGGAATTAGCTCCTTGGCAAATTGATGCTCAAACATTGCAACAACTTAACAATGAATTGATACACGATGAACAAACGGATGGATGAATGAATGAGTGAATGAATAGGGGTAACTTGCTGAGGTGGGATAATTGGTTAGAATCCAGACAGATAAATGTGTTACAGTCATTCTTTCTACTCTCAAGCTCACTTGGAAATCCTATCTCCTTGTCCTTGCTAACATGTGCCCTGTCTCTTCCAAAGGTGTCGCTCAGCAGTGTTCCTACCCATACCGTGGAGGTCAAAGGCCAGGCAGGGTGTGGTCCACTTACCCAAGTGCAAAGACATCGGAGTGCTTGGAGAACGGGAGCTTGTCCTCCTCGGTGTCAGGGGACAGCTGGCGAATGATCTCTGGGGCCAGGTGACACAGCCAGCCATTCTGGATCCTCAACTTGTCATCTCGTCTGGGGAGGCAAAGTGACGATGAGGCTTGTTTTGTAGCACTGATCCCAAGTCCCAGAAACACCTCGGTCGGATTCCTACCTTCCTCCAAGGGCATTACTTGACCCTCCAGTGAGCCCGAGACCCAGGGTGAGGCACAGAGAGAGGATACACGGAGGCCAGTGCAAGCCACCCCCAGGTCCACAGCCTCTGGGTCCTCTTGTTCATCTTTGCTCAACACTGTTCATTCTCGTTCCCACATGTGGCACTCAGAAGTCTAAGGTTACCTCTGGAACAGTGGTTCTCACCCTTCCTAATGCTGCGACCCTTTTATACAGTTCTTCATGTTGTGGTGACTCCCCGACTATAAAATTAGTTTGGTTGCTACTTTATAATTTTGCTACTGTTTCAAGTCATAAAGTAAGTATCTGTGTTTTCCGGTAGTCTTAGGTGATCCCTGTGAAACAACCCTCAAAGGAGGACACACCCCACACGCTGAACTGCTCTAGGGGAACTTTGCAAAAAAAGCTCCCAGATTAAAACCTCAAGTCTCCCAAATAGCACATTCTAGTAGATTCCTGGCACTGGATCTGCAATTGTGAACAAAGTCAACAAGGTACAAGGACCAGCAAGAGGTCAGGAAAAGAGTCAATGAATGAATTAGACAGAAAGAAGGCCGCATAGTGGTGAACGTAACATGAAGAATCACAAAGACGCATGCGTGCAAACATGGGCTGACCCTGAGCTAAGCACTATGCTGCAAAGGATCCAGCCATGTGAACAAAAAACCGATATCTTAGCCAGAAGGGAAAGTGAAGTCACAGACCCAGGGAAGTACCCAGAGGAGAATTCTGGAAACCAATGGACACCAGTGCATAGGGAGGCAACATGCGGTCCATGTTTGGACTGTTTTTAGGTGGCACTGTCCCCTTGCCCCCTCTCCCCATTATAAACAACAGTGCAGTGAGCATCTGTGAGTAAATGCTGTGACCGTCCCTCTGTATGTTTGTCACTGTCCCTGGGATAAGTACCTAGAGGAGGAGGCAGGCCACGTTGCTCCAGTGCCTTGCAAGTCTTCAGCAGATCCGAGCGTTCCACTGGGAATAAATGGCTAAGCAGCCCTTGTATGAAGTCTTCAATGACCAAAGATGACTAGAGAAGGGGTTGCTTAGGCAAGGGACATGAGCAAGAGACAGGATGGATCTGGATAGAGACTGAGAGCGGGAAAGCCCACAGTGCCCATGACAGTTTCTGTGGGGACCCGGGGCTGGCTGCATTCTACTGTTCTTCCAGGTGGCCTTCTAAGCTATCTGAGGTGTGATGTGCTGGTCCCTCCAGGGCACTCAGTCAAAGCCACCATCGTGATTTTCTCTATGTCTGAACCTCTTCAGGAGTGGTGTTTTTCCGTCTATTCTCCTTTTAAATGTGGCAGCCACCAATTTCTCTCTCTCTCTCTCTCTCTCTCTCTCTCTCTCTCTCTCTCTCTCTCTCTCTTGCTCTCTCTCGCCCTCTCTCTCACTCTTTTGCGCTCTCTGTCTCTGTCTGTCTGTCTCTGTGTGTGTGTGTGCGCACGCATGTGTGCGCACGCGTGTGCATGCATGTACACATACGTGCGTTGTTTTTGACACATGGCTAGAGGACTGGAATCTGGTTTCCTTCTACCATGTAGGTCCTGAGAATTGAACTTGAGTCTTCAGGCATGATAATAATCATGCTTACTCACTGAGCCATCTCCCCAGCCCCAAGGATTGAGCTTTTAATTTAATTCCACCTTAACTTCTTAATTTTATTTATTTTAATGTGTAACACACACACACACACACACACACACACACGGTGCTCATGTGGTGATCGGAGGACAACTTGCAGGAATCAGTTCTCTCTTTCTAGCGTGATAGTCTCGGGGACCAAACTCAGGTCACCTGGCTTGGCGGCTAGCACCTCTACCCTCAGAGCATCTCACAACCCTGGTTCTACTTTAATTAAAGTCAAACTGGCACAGCTATACCTTGTCTGGCTAGCAGCCCAGATCTAGATAATGAGTTACTAAAACCATTTTTTTTAAAAAAAATAAAACAACTTAAATATATTTTAATAAGTGACTTTTAGCACAACCATAAATAGAAACTACTGTTTTTCCAATACACATTAAAATGAAGATAGAAAGTGCTTGTTTGTTCTCTCCTTAAAATCTACTCAATGCCTACACTCTCAGAAACCCTGGGAATACAGAAGAAATCTCTTAATGAAGTGGCAGGAGTTTGGGGGGTTCAGGGTTCCAGGCTTGCTGACGCATTTGCTAGATGTCTGAGGGGGAGAGGCTAGGAACATTCTAGACATGCAGTTCTCTAAGTTATTTTTCTTCTCAGAGGGTACACGGTAGATCCATCTGGACAAACACAGCTATTGAGAGATCCGTAGTCAGCGGCTGAAGGAAGGAGATTGAGATGGGGGCATTACCGAGCTTCAGTTGGCTACTGTGTGTGAATCAGGGCTCTGCTTCAGTTATCTCTCTATCCAGCACAGGGGCCATTCATCCACTGCCTGTATTCCTATACTAAGAGGCAGACGTAGTCAGATGACCACCGTGAACTGTATTCTAACTCAGGCTTCTCGTCCTCACATTGCTATAGCAATGAAGAATGTCTCCAGGTCCATGAGTGGAAAGAATAGCTCCCATTGAAAGTTACCCATTGTGATGGTTTGTATATGCTCGGCCCAGGGAGTGGCACTATTAGGAGGTGTGGCCTTGTTGGAGTGGGTGTGACCTTGTTGGAGTAGGTGTATCACTGTGGGCGTGGGCTTAAGACCCTCGCCCTAGCTGCCTGGAAGTCAATCTTCCACAAGCAGCCTTCAGATGAACATGTAGAACTCTCAGCTCCTCCTGCACCATGCCTGCTTGGTTCCTGCCTTGATAATGGACTGAACCTCTGAAGCTGTAAGCCAGCTCCAATTAAATTTTGTCCTTTATAAGAATTGCCTTGGTCATGGTGTCTGTTCGCAGCAGTAGAACCCTAACTAAGACACCCATTTAATACACATTAGAGAAGAGAATGATCCAGATTGTCTAGAATTTCTCCTCTATTGCAAACAAAGACCATGAAGGTATGTGTCTCCTGCTATTACGGAGGGCCCAGACCCTCCAGCAAACCCTGGGGTTGGCAGAGTTGAATGACATCTGTTTTTCGAGAATCAAGAATACCTACTGGCATATAAGGACTTAGCAATGCATTTGGGGCTTATTAGCTGTGAGGCCTCAGGCACACTCTGGTCTCTATTTTTCCATGTGCCAAGTGGGTACATTCATTTATACTTCAGATAGCTATGGCAATATCGGAGTGTCTAGTTTAGGACTCCATCAGCTGCCAGGGCTATATGACTACTGGGTAGAAATGATTACATACTACATCCCACACATAAATATATCCTTTCATCTGGAGGACTCAGGAATGGGGTTGAGACTACAGTCCAAAGCAAAAATGTCTAAGGCAGAAGAGGGAAATTAAAATGAGCTAGACAACCTTCCCCAGGCATGGCCAGGACTACAGAGGCTGGTGGCCTATGAACCCCTGGGACAGGAGAGGGTGTGGCGGGCATACAAATGTCATCATATTGGGCTGACATAGGCACCTATCTGGGAAAGGGTTAGGAGCCAGGCAGGCTTAGTGTGTACACCCCAGGGTGTCCTGTTCCCCTGGCAACTGGTCCACCAATGACAAGCTCAAATCATCTTCATTATGGTTATTATTATGATTAATAACAGGCTGTGTGTGGCTGGCACGGCAGGGCTGGCATCTTCAATGACACTTTCTCGTGAGGGTAGCAGAGCAGCTGGTTTGCAGGGATCTGTATGGTTACCTCTTTGTTTCCAGTCCAGGCAGGACTTCCTCTGCTGAGACCTACTGTGTGCCTGTCAGACTCACCATGCTTGTAAGCTCACCTCCCCCCGCCCCCCGAGAGATACTCTCTTGGCTATACAGGTAAGAATGCAGGACTCCCCTTGGCTTGCAGCCCTCTGCGGTATTCCCTATGGAGGCAGACCTCAGTCAGCCCCTCACATCCTGGACTGTTTGTCTGGAGACCTGTTGCTACTCTATATGAAGTCCTGCTACCAACACTCCATCCATTCCACAGGCTCAGGACATCAGGAACATACTCAATGAATATAAATCGTTGTCTGTCATGTATCCTGTGGTGTTATGGACTCCGATGGTCCCCCATATTCTCATGCTAAAGTCTGGACTCTCAGTGTGATTGTCACTAAAGCAGGGCTTGTAGGCTCATTAATTTATACGACATAAGAGGAAAAAGAGGGAACTACTGGGGAAAGACAAGGGGCTAGAAAGAGAGGGCCATAGGAGGCTTTATATGAGTGAAGTACGCGATACAAAGACATGTGAATGTCACAGTGAAACCCATCAATTGGTACAATGCATATAGGCCAGTAACTTATTCTCCGTGTTACGTATTTATTTTTAAACTTTTGAAATGTATCTCTTAATTTATTCGTGGGAGGTGTGAGGTGAAGTGTGTGTGTGTGTGTGTGTGCATGTGTGTAGGTCAGAGGACAACTGTGGGAGTTGGTTCTTTCCTTCCATCATGTGGATTCCAGGGACTGAACTCAGGTCATTAGGTTTGGCCTTTGCCTGCCTGGCCATCTTACTAGTGTGTGTATGTACACACACATACTACTGTATGCCATATATATATATATAATTTATACTATATATATATATATATATATATATATATATATATATATATATATTAGCTTGAGCACCTCAAAACCTACCTCCACAGTGACATACTTCCTCCAACAAGGCCACATCTCCTAATAGTGCCACTCCCTATGGGCCAAGTACTCAAACACCTGAGTCTCTGGAGACCATACCTCTTCAAACTACCTCACAGGAACTGTGGTATTTCTGTGATAGGCCTGACCATGCTGTTTGTTGGAGGAATATGGAGGACTTTGGACTAGGAAAGGAGTTGGGCACTTTAAGCAGGGCTAATGAGCTCTCCTAGTGGTAGCAAGAAAGACAGTGCTGAAGGCAATTTGGACTGTGGGAGCCCAGTTCACGAAGTTCCAGAGGGGAAGAATATTACTAAATGGCTTGGAGGTTGTTATTCTGATGTTTTGGCAAAGAATGTGACGGCTTTAGTCTGCGTCCTAAAAATCTGCCTGAGGCTAAATTGAAGAGTTTTAGATTAATGGCCTTGGGAGATCTAGCAGATCTATAAGGAAAAGGAGTGAGCTGGACAAAGAGAAACACAAAGGGACAGTTAGAGGAGAAAGGAATACCAGGAAGTGTGGTGGAGTCGAGTCCTACGCTCAAGGAGATAAAACATTTAAAGAAAGACCTGCTTCAAAATGAAATAAAGGGAGTGGTGGCCTCAGGGAGAGACCCTACTTCTGGTATCAGCTTCTGTCTTGGTCAAGGTTGCTATTGCTGTGATGACCAACACCATGACCAAAAACTTGGTGAGGAAAAGGCTTACTTGGCTTGCACTTCCAAGTCATAGTTCATCATCAAAGGAAGTCAGGACAGGAACTCAAACAGAGCAGGAACCTGGAGGCAGGAGCTGATGCAGAGGCTATGGAGGGTGCTGCTCACTGGCTTGCTCAGCCTGCTTTCTTATAGAACCCAGGAGCACCAGCCCAGGCATGGCTCCACCCATAATGGGCTGGTCCCTCCCCCATCAATCACTAAGAAAATGCCCTACAGTCTTGCCTAAGCTTACGGAGACTTAGGAACTTAGGCCTGTTGTTGCCCACAGTTCCAACTCTTCTCTTAGCTCAGCTCTCATCATCCACCCCCAGGCTGCTGGGCAGGGCTCCAAATGTTCCATGTTCAATGGGGTCTCCTATCGTCACCTGCTTGCTCCAGTTTGGCATTGTTCTTGAAACTCCACTACCTCTCCTGATACTAGATGGACATCTGCTGACGGCCAGGGTGGGATGGAGATGAAGGGGTGGCCATTGTCTGAACAAGGTAAGAAGACTTGTCTTTAACTTGGCCAGATTTCTTTCCTGGTTGGTCCCCACTGGATCTCTAGGAGGAGTGGAAGGAAAGAGTGCCCAAGCCTCCCTCTACCCCTTCCCCAGCTCTGCAGTGTGGTCTCAGCAACAGAGCAGAAGGAGGAATATAGTCAGAGACTCGTGCCCCCACCTTCCACAGTGAGGTGGGCAAGCAGATGTAGATAGGTGTTACATTGTAACTGTGAAGTGGTTCCCAAAGGCTCACTGTTACACTGTAACTGTGAAGTGGTCCCCAAAGGCTCACTGTTACACTGTAACTGTGAAATGGTTCCCAAAGGCTCGCTATTACATTGTAACTGTGAAGTGGTCCCCAAAGGCTTGCTGTAACATTGTAACTGTGAAGTGGTCCCCAAAGGCTCGCTGTTACATTGTAACTGTGAAGTGGTCCCCAAAGGCTCGTTGTTACATTATAACTGTGAAGTGGTCCCCAAAGGCTCACTGTTACATTATAACTGTGAAGGTCCCCAAAGGCTCGTTATTGGAGGCTTGGTCCCCAGCCAGTGGTATTATTTTGGGAGGTTCAACTAGGCAGAACCTCGCTGAAGGAAGTGAGTCATGGGGTGCTATGAGTCTCCCAGGGAGTCATCCCCAGCTACTTCCTGTCTGTCATTTCCCACCTCCTGTCATCCATGAGGCAGAGAGGTTCCTCTTCCACCTGGGCTCTGCCTCCATGATGCCTGCCTAACAGCCTGGGACTAAGCAGCCGCGTTGAATCCGAGAACCTGGGAGCCTTGATACATCCTTCTTCCCTTAAGCTGTTTGTGACAGGTATTCTGTTCGCAGTGAGGAACAGGTCACCAGGAGGGACGGATCTAATGTTTGACTAACTCCAAATCTAGTTAAAGAAAACACTTATCCAGCCTCCATTTGTGTCCTATGTAAATATTTGGGTTCATAGTGACATTACCAATTGTGTCCCTAACCCTGCTCTGACTCCAGGGTCCTGGCACACAAAAGTCAGTGTGATTCTCTTAGCAAGCCAGGGAACTTGGTACTGCTGTGGGGACAGAGGAAGGAAGGAGCCATTCCTGCTCCTTCATGGGGTTGGTGTCTCTGTCTGTCTGTCTGTCTGTCTGTCTGTCTGTCTCTCTCTCTCTCTCTGTGTCTGTCTCTCTCTCTCTCTCTCTCTCTCTCTCTCTCTCCTGTGTCTACTGATCTGTTTGCTTCCCTCTATGTATCTTAATACCATAGATAGTTCTAGAACCTGGAATATCCTATTTGGATGTGTGTGTGTGTGTGTGTGTGTGTGTGTGTGTGTGTGTGTGTGTGTGAGACACCTGAACACAGAAACCAAGGCTGCTTGCTGTATGTTAGCACACCACGGCTCAGAAACAGCTTATTTCATGTTCTGTTAAATTTCAAGCACTCTGACTCAAATTCAAAGGTAGCTCACAGCAGGGATAAAGTCCTTTGGGAAGACAGGAGGATGTCCCTCAGAGAACCGTGGCTCTCCAGAATGGCAGAAAGTTAAACACCATGAGAAAAATCACAGTGCTGTCTGCCTGCGGAGAGAGGCCATTCATCAGATGATGCAGGGATGTAAGATGTGTGCATGCACGGTGCGTGTGTACACAGCACACACTCCAAATTAAAATTCGCAAGGGTAGACCTTTTGAGTTATAGACTGTTTATTTGGGATCAAGCTGTTTCTCGCATGGTTGACTCAATGCGGCTGGCTCCAGGGTGAGTGGCCTCTGAGAGTTAATTACTTAAAGATGGTTAATCATTCCCTGGGTGATCCTGCGGAGGTATATGCAAATGCCTGCTAATTACAACACAGCAGGACAGCTATTTACCCGGTGTCTGATGCTACTCAGGGTTCTGTGCTGGATGCTTGTCCTGAGTCCTCCTGTTTCATCTTTACAAGGATGCTATGAGGGAGGGAGGCATTTTCAAATACACAAGGAAAACTCAAATCCAGAGACTGCTTACCTTGGCTACAGCCACAGTGAAGAACTGCCAGAACCCCATCTGGCAAGAGCGGTCGGTCCCAAAACCATCGCTCTTAGCTGTCTTTGGTTGCTGGACTAAAATTAATTCCTAAGACAGCCTGGAGCTTAGGGCTTGGCTGACCCCACCTTAGGAAAGCTAACCCCCTCCCCAGGCAAAGAGGAAAACCCTCCAGGTCAGATCAAGAGTTTGTGAGATTTACGGATCTTGTGGCACATTCTTAAAGGCGCTACTTTCAGGACAAATGAGCAAGGTTCATGGAAAGAAGGGCAATGACTTTGGCGACCCTCACTGGCATGGCAGCCCTAGCCACAACTTTCAACAACCATATGCTCAACCCTTAATCCGAGTCACTCAATGTTTGGGGTACGCTCCCACCCTGTGATGCTCATTTATCAAGAACCCCTCTGTCACCTCTCTGACCTCTTACCTGCCAGCCTGCAGCACCCCAGAAATGCTGAAGAGCCCGAAGTCTGTGATGACCACTTTACCATTGTCATAGAAGACATTCTTTGATTTGAGGTCCTTGTGAAGGATGCCCTTGGCATGGAGGTAGCCCATGCCCTGGAAGAGATGAGGAGACAGGGACTCATTAGGGACAACCCCAGAACTTCCTTGCCACCCTCGCTTGGATCCACAAGGATGGCAGAGTGTAGGGTCCACCCCCAGAGGTTAGGGGCAAAGTGCATGTGAGTCACAGCCCACCATCACCCCCAGAGCCCTGCCCTGCAAAGCTGTCTCCGGAGCCAATCTGCTTCCTGTGGAATAAAGGGTGGAAAAGAATCTGGGGGAAGGAGCAGGGACACCAGAAAGGATGAGGACATCAGAGAAAGAAGTCCCATCAGACATTTCCCCTCAATTCCTTTTTAAAGGGGCCTTGTTCCATCTGTTATGTTCCATCTCAGAACATAACCATAAAGAATGACCTGAGACAATCAGGGGACCTTTTGTGACCCCCACATCTGGATCACAGAGGGAGAGCTATTGGCGGTCTATCTAGCTCAAGAGTAAACAATGAGATTGTTTTGACTTATTTTTGCCTTGGTGAGCAGTTTCCACATCTGTGTTCTTACAGCCCACTCCTAAAACTTCTGATGGGAACTGAGAACGTGAGTGCAACCCACCAAGAAGGCAGCTGTTGGGAGACTCAGGATGACTTATCTGACTTCATCCAAAACAATATCCAGCAACTTGATGCTTCCCCCCCCCCCCAGTTGTGAGAGACAAGATGATTAGGTGTTCATGGGAATTCCAGGACTCTGGTATAATAACCGTTGCTAATTGTGACGGTCTGAATCAGAAGGGTTCCCCCTCAGGTGCATGTTTTAAATGCTTGGTACCGCTTTAAAAGGTTCTAGGGAGGTAGAGCCTATTGGAGGAAACAGGATCACTTGGAACAGGTCTGTGGGGGGAATGTTATCTCTGACCATTTCCTGTTTCACTTTCTGCCTTCTGGACTACTGTGACATGAACCATCTCTGTCCCATAATGACAGGAGTGTCATTATGAAGTGGGCTGCTATCCCCCATCTTTCTCATGACAACAATCTAAACCATGAGCCAAAAATGAGCCCCTCTTGGTGCTTCTATCAGAGTGACCCTGAAGGAATGGATCCACCATCCAAGAGAAGAGGGGCTCGCCTATACCCACCGGGCTTTCTCTGTACCCAGGTGTCATGGTTATGAGATGCCAGCCTGAAAACACATTTGGGACAGTATTCCTAAGGGCTGTATTTTTTGAAGAGTCTTTGTACACACCACCTGGTGCTTTTCAGACTAAATCTAATATCTATGAGGACCAGACTGGTAGTTTAACACAGACCCTGGGTCTTAGGATCCTTGAAGGGATGGCGAGAGGTGGCTGAATCTTTCTAAGTCCAGGTAGGGGGCCCGCAACTCATGGTACCTTTACAATCTCTTGCGCGATCTGCCTGGTTTTGTTGACATCCAAGACAATCTTGGCATCCCTCACCACGGAGTAGAGTGTCCGTCCCTTACAGAGGCTGCAAGGTAAAAAGAACAAGATCATTCAGGGAAATGACCTTTAGTGGTGAGAAAGATGGTCCATATCAGTGATCAGAAGTCACAAAGAGCTGAGCTGATGTGTCACTGTGATGCCCATGTAACATTAAGAGGCCTTGCACTGAACCCCAGAGCTGGTTCTGGAGTGACAATCCACAAAGATGGCTTTGTAGATTCTTTATGAATGTCAGGTGCTTCCTGCCATGTAGATGCCTGTAAGATCCAGCCAGGTCCGGAAGTGCCTGGGTGGTTTGAATAAGAATGGACCCTCGAGTATTTGCTTTAGTCATGGTATTTCTTTACATCAATAGAACAGTGACTAAGAGAAGACATTAGGCTTACCTACCCCCCCCATGTGTGAGTGTGTGTGTGAGTGTGAGTGTGTGTGTACATACAGTGTATGCATGTTCGTGTGTGTGCAGGCAGGGACACGTGTGTCTACAGGTGCACATGTACTTGTGTGCACATGCATATGGAGGCCAGACAATAACTTTAGCTGTCCTTTCTCAGGTGCCAACCACAGTGTTTTTTGAGATAAGATCTAAGTAAGTTTAGGCTCAGCATGTAGCCTTGGATGGCTGGTTGGTGAGTCCTAGGGAATCCATCCATTTCTTCCTCCCTAGCACTGAGTTTATGTGTATTTCTTTACACAGGTTTCAAGAGGTTAAAATCAGTCCTTCAGACTTATAATGCCAGCACTGAACCAAACGGGTCACGTCTCCAGCCACCACCCCCCTTTTGGAGACAGACTGTCACTATACAGCTTGGGTTGGCCTTGAGTTCATGGTGTTTCTGCTTCATCCTCCCAGCTGCTGGGATTACAGGCCTGTGTCACCATGCCTGGGTCATCTCTCAAGGGAAAGCTGTCACACACCAATAACTTTAGGTCCATCACACTATTCAGACTGCACTGTCTGCCATGTGTCCCTGCTGGGAGTCTCCATGTGGGGACAGGAGCAGTAAAGAGCTGTTGCTGCTGTGTGCTGAGTGGCAGCAAATGGCACATTCAGTCTTTTCATGGGGGCAGGGGTGTCTATAGGAAAAATGGCGCCCAATCAGGCACCCGTCTAGCCTCGCTGAGTTTGTTTCAGGGACTGGTAGTTTAGGATAAATGACAGGCTGAGAGAGGACATTGTGTGGAGGCAGTAGCCCCTTTTCATTACGCAGCTCATCTGCTTCTCCTTCTCATCCTTCACTGTGAGCCTGACTCCTGACATCCACAGAATAGGTGCCGCCAGGATCCACCAAAGGAATGAGGGAAAGAATAAATGCACGAGTGAATTCTGTCTCCAGTAGAGTCTCCAGAAGCCATCATTGGATAAAAGAAGTATGGAAGTCATTATGAGAATTAATCTTCCATCTCTATAAAATGAGCAACTTGAATGCATTTCTTTTAATTTACAACTTTATTGCTAAAGTGCTCTGGGTATGATGTTTCCTTCTCTGGTGTCAGTTCAGTCCTTGCCCCACACTGGACCTGCCTGGAATTCTTTGTATTCCTTGGGTAGAAGTGAAAGGGTTGGTATCAGGGACAATCCAGTTCAAATCCCAGTCCTGCATCTTGCTTACTGTAAAAGCTTCGGATGGGTATGCTTCCTCATCTGTCAGAGCAAACCTGCTTTGTAGATTCATAGGACTGGATGAGATAGCATCCTGTTTGGTATCTGCCATCTGAAGGGAAGTCCAGTTCACTGGTTAGGGAACAAAAATCAAACTCAGTGGGATTAGGCTTCTGATTTGTTGCATGTTGGCTGCATAACCCTGGGTACTCCTGACAAGTAAGTTTGCTTTTGCATCATAAAGTGGGGTGTGTGTGTGTGTGTGTGTGTGTGTGTGTGTGTGTGTGTGAGATACTTCTTGCACCACCAGAACTCAGGTGTGTAAAAATATAGGCACTGTTCACTGCACAACACACAGTAGGTCCTCAAGGCCTTTATGATCAATAAAATAGCGATCACGCACATGTGCAAAAGAAGAAATGACATGTTTATCTTTGAATCCCTTCTGCCCTATCTCTCTATCCTATCCGACATCTGTCTTGTCTATCCATCCATTCAATCCACTCTCCATCCCATATCCTACCTAGAGCTATGATCTTTGGTGAGGACTCGTTTCTTCACCTGCCCGGAGTGAGGTTCCAAGAGCTGTTGACTCACAGGCTGGCTGAGTCACCTGTCCAAGGTTGCCCGGCGCATGAACAGGCAGTGGTCTGAGATGACTCAAGGCTGCCCCCCTCTTTGCGGGCACAGCGGCGAGTTTGCTGAGCCTCTGAAGCAGAGGTGGTGGAAGGGCTGGCTGAGAAGCCAATTTGGCTCTGTTGACATTTAAGTATCAGAGATGGAAGACCGTGGGTGGATTCCCTCCCCTGGATACCTCGTTCTCGAACGGCCACCTACACTCATTATAGACCAGAGCCTTCCCTCCTGCACACAGAAAAGCAAATAATTGCACCAGGCTCCAAGGCTCCCAGCATCTACAGTTCAGGATGACTGCGTGAAGTCCCCTTCTCGGCCACCACTGACAGTGGATGCTTCCTGTCTCACTATGCTAAGTTATCTGGGGATGCTGCCCAGAATGGACACTGGTGCGTCCATGATTTGGCTCATCTATGAATGCCAAACATGCAGACAGCCCACAGTCCACAGTTCCTCCCCTGGATACATGCCCAGCAGACACACATTCACCCACAGATACAAACTACAACATAATAAAAATTCTAATAGCTTTTATGTCATGAGAGTCTTGGTTTCTTTAAAAAACAAAACACAGAAATAGTATGGGAATGTGGTTTGTTTTAATCCCAGGTGTGGGTACGGGGCTGCTTCAGGTTGTCACAGCAGCTGACTGACTTGCCTCTTGTTCTAGAAGGGGTGTGGTTTTGCCAGCTACAGATAGTTTCTGCGATTGTGTGGCATTTGGAATTCTGGGGACTTTTCAGAGGGTATATAAATGCTAGGGTCCCCAACTGGTTGGTTGCCGGTGGTTGTGGTTTGTTAAATAGTCACGTGTAAAGAAGAAACAAGAAGCCGGGTGGTGGTGGCACAGACCTTTAATCCCAGCACTTGGGAGGCAGAGGCAGGCAGATTTTTGAGTTCAAGGCCAGCCTGGTCTATAGAGTGAGTTCCAGGACAGCCAGGGCTACGCAGAGAAACCCTGTCTCAAAAAACCAAAAACAAACAAACAAACAAACAAAACAAACAAAAAAAGAAAGAAAGAAAGAAAGAAAAAAAGAAAAAAGAAAAAAAATTAGATATTCTGATGGCAAAGATCAAACTTGCTCCAAGGAACTCATCAGCAGGAAGTGGTCTAATAATACCGGGACCCCCTTTCCCCTCTATCCCTTTTTCTCTCCTACCTAGTGTTAGGGGTTCGAATGGATGGAAGAGGGTAGGATAAGGATGGAAGAAAGAAGAGCCCACAAAGTGGCCAAAGTCTGGCTACACGTCTACCCATCGTCCAGTCTGGAAGTAGTCTGTAAGATCCTAAATAACTGTAGCTCCAGTCCCTGTGCTGATACCCTTGACCCCCCAGTGTGAACCAACAGAGATGGTGAGGGGAGCCTTAGGAACGTTTCACCAGAGAATTCATTCAGTGACTTCACACCATGCGAAGACACAGTGTGAAGGTGGCTGTCCGCAACACTGTCCGCAACAGCTTTGTCCTTGCCAAAGCTGGAGTGAGCTGGCCTCTCTGTCTCAGACTTCAGCCTCCAGACAGATGACAAAGTTTCTTTTCTTTATAAGCTGCCTGGTCCACTGTCCTTTATCAGAGCAGCGGGAGCTAAGACACGACCCGTGTTCATCAACAGACACTGGGGACTCGATGAATGAACCACATGGCAACACAGTCACACGGCTTGGTGAAATGAAGAGAACAGTGACAGCAGAGTGGGGTGAAGCTCCCCGTATGGAAGGAGTGTCATGAGACTGTTGGAAGAGTCCACTCCTGGCCTGTGTGCTGGAAGTCTGAAGAGCAGCACCAGTGTCTGTGTGTCTGAGTGTGTTTGTCTGTCTGCATGTACAGGCTGGTTTTGTGTGTCAACTTGACACAGGCTGGAGTTATCACAGAGAAAGGAGCTTTATTCAGGTGAGGAAATGCCTCCATGAGATCCAACTGTGGGGCATTTTCTCAATTAGTGATCAAGGGGGGAGGACCCCTTGTGGGCAGTGCCATTTCTGGACTGGTAGTCTTGGGTTCTATAAGAAAGCAAGCTGAACAGGGGAAGCAAGCCAGTAAGTAACATCCCTCCGTGGCCTCTGCATCAGCTCCTGTTTCCTGACCTGCCTGAGTTCCTGTCCTGACTTCCTTTGGTGGTGAACAGCAATATGGAAGTGTAAGCTGAATAAACCCTTTTCTACCCAACTTGCTTCTTGGTCATGATGTTTGTGCAGGTATAGAAACCTTGACTAAGACACTGTGTGTCTCTATCTGTCTGTCTCTCTGCATATACCTGTGTGTGTGTGTGTGTGTGTGAGAGAGAGAGAGAGAGAGAGAGAGAGAGAGAGAGAGAGAGAGAGAGAGAGAGAGAGAGAGAGAGAGAGAGATGAGCCACTTTGGAAGGAAGAGAGAGCATCAGGGACCATGCTGGGCTATGCTGCATATTTATAGCTGGTAGCAGAGAACCCAGATAGCCACTATGTCCTGCCCTGATGAGATGGACACTTTTGCCTGTGGGTCTTCATTTGATTAAAAAGAAAATACTTAAAAAGTATGTGAGAGAACCTGGGGAGATGGCTAAGAACGTCAAGTGTTTGCCCTGCAAACACGTGGGCTTAAGTTTGATCCCCAGAACCCACACTTGTAATCCGAGCACTATGGAGTCAGAGACGGGCCGGCTCCTGAGCTTCTTGTCCAGATAGCCTAGTCTAATGGGTAGGCCAACCAATGCTAGCCCTTGCCTCAAAACAAAAACACCACCAAGCAAGGCAGAGAGCTCCTGCCAGTGTTGACCTCTGGGATGGCTGAGGGGAGAAAAATCCAGTCAGCTCAAATGTCTACGGAACCGGCTGGCTCTGAGCCTGGAATGAGGCTGATCATGGGCCCCTTGCAGACACTTCTGGGAAGGTGAGATGGTGAGGATGGGAGAGAGAAGATGTGGGTTTGCATACTTGGGATCAGTGTGACCTCTACGAATCCTGCGTGGTCTGTCTGGGTCACCTTCCCATTTTACAGGACCAGATACTGAGGTCCAGGGTGGGAAGGACAAACCCACCCACACAGCCACAGGCCAACACGCACATAAACTTCTCCCAGCTTTTCTCTGAAAGGCCATGCGGCTAGAGAGCAAAAGATACAAAGTAGCCCCAGATCTCTACAGTCATTTACAGCCAGTTTCATGACATCAGGATGTGAGGGGAGCCCCAGTATCCTCATCTGTAAGATAGGTTCACACACACCGAGGGCTTTCTATGCATCTACGCCGGGAGGCGCAGCTACACTTGAGAGTTCAAAGACTCCAAGATACACATTCCTATTTAGCATCTCAGAGGGCAGGGTGTGCGTGTCTTGCAGTAAGTCATAGGGCAGAGTACCACTGGAGCTGTCTGTCTCTCTTGGTAGCACATAAATGGTGCATGTGTCCACGGGAGGGTATCTCCAGTCACCACCGTGTGGTCTCAGCTCTACTCCAGACATGAGGAAGCCAAGTGTCAAAAAGGGTTTGTCATTGTCACAGGGGAGGGAGACCCGGGTCTCATGCAGGTCAGGCAAGCACTCTACAACTGAGCTGCGTTCCTAGTTCTTACCTTCCGGGACTTTTTATTCTGAGGTAGGGTGTTCCTCAGGTTTCCCAGGCTGCCCCTGAGCTCCCTCTGTAGCCCAGGAACCTTCTTGCCTTAGCCCCTTAAGTAGCTGGGATTATAGCCCTTGGCTATAATTGTCCTGCTGAGATGATTCTTTTCAATTAACAAATTTAACCTTGCATTTATTTATTGTATACAACAGATTTTGATGAATATAAACATTGTGGAATGACGAATTCAAGATTATTTTTAGCATATGCAGTACCTTAAATACTTATCTTGGGCTAATAATAAACACTGTTATTAGTGATGATCTCACACACACACACACACACACACACACACACACACACACACACACACACACATATATATTAGACCCACATCTCTCTAGGTCCCTTGTCCATTCCTGGTCTCCGGCCACCTCACATCATTTTCCTTTTCTAAGAGTTTGAATTTTTTTTCCTTCTTTGCTTCCGTGTAGAGATCTAGTTTTACTCATGCTAGGTAAGTGCTCTGCCACTGAGTTACATCTCCAACCTGCGGAATTTGAGAAAGTGTCTCTCTGTGTAGCCTAGGCTAGCCTGGGATTCCAGATCTTCCTGCCTCAGTCTCCCGAGTGCTGTGATTACAGATGTGAACCACCACACTTGGTTGAGTGTGGCTTTTGTAAGGCTTTCCTGTAAAATGTATTCATTTTCTGTGTCTGCCTCCTTCCCTGTGCAATAGCGTCTGCAGGCTCAGTGGTGGATTGTGCATGCAAGCATCTCCTTTTTTTTTATTAGATATTTGCTTTATTTACATTTAAAATGTCATCCTATTTCCTCCTCGTTTCCCCTCTGAAAACCCTCTATCCCTTCCCCCCTCCCCCTGCTCACCAATCCACCCACTCCCACTTTCCTGTCCTGGCATTTCTCTACACTGGGGCATCAAGCCTTCACAGGACCAATGGTCTCTCCTTTTATTGATGTCTGAAAAGGCCATTGTCTGCTACATATGTAGCTGGAGCCATGGGTCCCTCCATGTGTACTCTTTGGTTGGTGGTTTAGTCCCTGGGAATTCTGGGGGTACTGGTTGGTTCACATTGTTGTTCCCCCTATGGGGCTGCAAACCCCTTCAACTTCTTGGGTCCTTTCTCTAGCTCCTCCTTTGGGGACTCTGTGCTCAGTTCATTGGTTGGCCGTGAGCATCCACTTCTGTATTGGTCAGGCGCTGGCCGAGCCTCTCAAGAGACAGCTATATCGGGCTCCTGTCAGCAAGCACTGGTTGGCATTTGCAATAGTGTCTGGATTTGGTAACTGTATATGGGATGGCCTCTTTTAATGGCTGAAGAACATCCTGAAGACTTGGGGTTGGTTCCATGTTGTTCTAGTTTTGTTTCTATGACTCTGACTCCCTGACAAAAAGCAACGCAGGAGAGGGAGGGTTTATCCTGCTTACAATTCTAGGTCATAGCTCATCACAGAGGATGGTCAAGGAGGAAGCAGATTATGTCATATCTACCATCAGGAGTGGAGAGAGGAGAAACCTATCCCCCCCTCCTCTTATACAGTACGGGGCCCAGACTGGGTATGACCCACATCCAGGGCGGATCTTCCCATGTCAAGTAACCATCAAGACAACTCCCCGCAGACATGTTCACAGGCTAACCTGATGCTGACAGTCCCTCACTGAGACTCTTCCTATGTGACTCTAGGTTGCATCAAGTTGACAGTGAAAGCTAACCAGCATACATATTGGCCACTATGTGGCCAGTGTGCCCCGTGCTGCAGAGAACATGGCTGTGCAGATGTCTCTCCTTCCTCCAGAGCTGGCATTGGGTACCGGGGTTCTTGGATGGCACTTGCACTCCAGGAGCCTACTGCTCACTTCACAGCATCTTCTTCTGAGACCCTGGTGCACATAGATCTTCAGTAAGTACAGCGATGACATCTCTGCCACCATCGTCTAGGACAATGAAGATCAATGGCGCCTGCTGTGCCCGGGAGCAGTTAGTCTGGAGGTCAGAAGAAGGTGCTGCAGTGACTCAGGGCTTCAACTGATCCTCTTCCAGTTTCTGAGGCAGTATGTGCGTATGCATATGCACACACATGCACGTGTGTATCCATGCACCCCTCTTGGTACATGTGCACATACGTGCATGTGTGTATATCCACACACCCCTCTTGGTATCTCTCTGAGTAACCAAATCGTTTCTCCTAAAAGAGGAACAAAGACTGCTAGGTTTTTGCCTTCTCTGCAGGCCCCCCCACCTCTTCAAGCTTGGCTTCTGGCAGTGGCCCCCAAGGCTACCTTAATTTTTTTTTTAACCTGAGAAGTGCATCAAGCCATTAGGAAAGATGGCCCTGGGGTGGAGAATCTGTGTTGTGACCCAGTCTGCCATGGGCTTGTCAGGAATCAGGCAAGCTCATCCCCTGCAGGGTCAGCCACTAAGGGTCTTGGTTTAAACGGCTTCACTTGACCCAGACCGTAGCCATGAAAGGGGTTCACGCCTCTCTCTACGCCCGTCTGCTCACCAGCAAGCCCAAGGGACTCAGGGCAGGTGTGGACGATAGGGGAGGTTGAGGACAATGCTGGTCTTTTAAGGGTTTAGCCACTTGTAAAAGCTGACACAGAGATCCCCAAACCACAGTGTCCCACTGAGTGCCATCCAGGGCACAAAAGGATGTTGCAGATGTGACTGACTTTAAGGTAAGGTGTCTGGACAATTCTGCACCATCTGGTGGCTCCAATGGAAAGAGACACAAAGAGCCAGAGGCAGGACTGAGAGAGGACGAGGCCGGAGCAATGCATCATGGATCTAGACCACAAGTACTGGCTCAGAAAATTCTGGAAGGCAACCGCCAGAGAAGCAGAAAGAGGAGATCCCTCCCAGGAGTGCCTTGGGAGAACATAGCCCTGCCCGTACGGGGACTTTAACTCAGAGAGTCCCATCTGCACATCTGACTTCCAAAATGGATTTTTTATTCTTTTAAACTCTCTGTTTCGGGCTACTTGTCACAGTAGCTAGGTGACACTAATCCAGTGGGTAGTTAATATGGTTTGATGACAGCCAACTGAGACCATGCAGGTGCAGTCTCTGGGGCATGAATGGTGACTCTTAGAGAACCATTGATAAAATTATCACCATTAGGTCTGGGGATATGGGTCAGAAGGTAATGAGCTTGCCTTACAGAGGGCCACTCTGGGGGAGGGTTAAGGCTAGCTTAACAAAGAAGTCAAGCACGGAAGAAATCTGAGGGAGAGACAGCCCCAGCTGCTGGCCCAGCCAGTGCAAAGGCCCTGAGATAGGATGTCACATATGGTGTTTGAGTAACCCAGTCAAGGCCGGACTCCAAAGAGCTCACCCCAGTGTTTGTCTTTCTGAGTCACAGCTAGGTGGGAGCCGTCCCTGCCTCTGAATTCCTCGAGTACCTGAGGCAGTTGATTTTTAAAAATCAGTTATTTTTAAAGCTCTCTGGTTGTCAGGGCGATTTACAAATGCCTGCGGTTCCCTCCACTCAGCATCCTGTCCCCAACTTTGCGACGCTCAAAATCCCACTGAACTGTCCCAGGCTCTTCCTTCCTCCCCTGAGGCAATAAATCACATCGCAAGTGACAGGTTGCACACTCTACCAAATCCTGGCCTCGGGCAATCTCCGGCTTCCAAGTCCTCCATGAATCTAACATTGATGCTATTAAACCGCAGGACTTCGGGGAATTTATAATAATAATAATAATGAAAAAGAAAAAAGAAAAAAACGCCAGGCTAGCTGCTTATAAAAATGGGAAGGGCCAGCAATCTGTCACCTGCTTAACCCAGCGTGCTCCTAGGAAATGAAGAATTATGGAGTTCCATTAAGGAAGGGCTTGCTTGAGGGCTCACATCCAAGTAAGAAAAAATGTTGTTGGAATGAGCCCAGGCTAGACCCCAGGGGAGACGGTCTTGGCTTGGCATGTAGGGGCCAGGTGCTGTGAGGTATTGGCACATGTGGAGCCAGACAGTGACAGCAGGTAGCGTTCTTAATTGCCCTCTACCTTATGTTTTGAGGCAGGGTCAGTCATTCACTTGGCTGACCCAGCTAGCCAATGAGCTACAGGGATCCACTTGGCTCTGCCCCCGCAGCATGCGCACGGAGTTTAACACAGCTGCTATGAATTTTGGGGTCCTTATACTTGACTAGCAAGTACTTTCTCCTCTGGGCCATCTCCCCAGCCCTGGGGCTTGGCTTTTGATAACTCACATCTGCCCTCCCTCCCTCCTGCCAAACAGTTCAGAGAGAGCAGGCAGGGAGAGGGAGGCACGAGTTCTCTGTGGTCTTTCTGTTGTCTCTCTTCCTACCACTGCTGGATCTGAGATATTTCTTAAGTGTCCAGAGGTTGGCTGCCCTGGCCCTTTAAGGGCTGAGATATGTGGCTCTGGCTATGCTACACTCTCCTTGTCACCCTGACTATGACACGATGCTGTAGGTAGGACACTTGATCACATTTGTCCTGGCCAGTCTCACTTGCATGGGGAGAAAACATTTAAGATAAGAAAAAACAAAAACAAACAAACAAACCAACCCCCCAAAACAAGCAAAAAAAAAAAAAAAACCTCCCTGGGAGGTAAGACCTCCTCCTCACTGCAGACCTGCAGGCCACAGTAGCATCTCATCACACCGAGAAGCCCAGGGCAATCCAGAACACTGTTCAAAGGCATCTTGGGATGTGCTCTTCCCTGAGCCCTGAGCCTTACATTCTCAGCATCTCTGAGGTCAGCCTGCAGTAGCATCCAGGATTCTGCCCATCACGGCCACTCTAGACCCACTTGCTGGATCAGCTACTTCTTCCCTTGTGCATAACAGACTGGGGTTGAACATTCCAGCTGTCTGCTATGGCTTCAAAGTGTTCCCTCCAATCACTTGTTCTAAACATAACTCCTTAAACAAACTGTGAATGGATGTAGAGATGAGGCCTTAGGAAAGGAATTAGGATTAATTGAGGCCATAACGTGGGCCATCACTGATGGCGTTGCTAGGTTACAAAGGAGGGAGAGACAGGAGATGATACACCGGCTGTTTACTGTGGCTGCCCTCACCAGGTATAGGTAGTCACGCTATTGGACTGCCCATCATCAAGAGTCCTGAGCCGAATGAACCTTTAATCTCTATAAACTTCCTAGGCTGAAGCATTTCCTTACAGCAATGAGAAACGGAGGACAGCAGTATTACAAAAGAAGCTTCAGGGGTTGCTTTTTTATATCACCGTACGAGTGCTAGACCCCCCAATAGACACAAAGAGAAACACATCAGGAAACAATGTTTAAAAAAAGAAACAAAAACAAAAACAAAGCCAAATCCTAGTTCATCATCATGACCCATGAAAGGCTCTAAGCTGCTTTCTGTGAAACAAATCAAGTTCTGCTAGAGACAGCTTGGAAAGTGCTATAGGCTCGCACCAGAGGGAGACTTTCCCTCCAATGCAGGTGTGTGCAGGTGACAGATAAGAGGGGGATTCCTTGCTCAGAGTGGATTGTCTCATGGATTACAGCAGATTATCTGGGGAGAAATGGAGGAATAAGCATGGGGGTGCCCATTGACAAGGCAGTCAGGGTTGACTCACAAAGAGGCGCAGTGGGGGCCTTTCCCACACTCTGTCACTCTGGGGCAGGGGCTCTGGGCTGACTTGGGACCACTTCTAACCAAGTCTTCCTCTAAGTCTCAAGAAGAACAGTAGAAGATCATGGGGGAGGGGCAGTCATCTTTGGGGGTTATCTAGGATGTGGGGGACAATGCAGAGGCTTCTAGGCGACTTTCATCAGCTGAACTGTCTCATCTAATCCTGCTTCTTACATGTGTGGATATGCATGCATGTAGAGACCTGAGGTCAACCTCTGGTGGTGGTCCTCAGAATAACCCACTTCATCTTTAAATTATTTTATTTTTGCATTCTGTCTCTCTCTCTCTCTTCTGTCTCTCTCTGTGTCTCTCTCTGTCTCTCTCTCTCTTTTTCTCCCTCTCTCTCTGAAACTTGGTTTTCCTTGTTCTCTGAGGTGCTATGACTTTTCCCATAGGACAGATGGGGAAACTGAGGCAGTGAGCCCACTTAGTTCGGAGCGTGCACTTCAGAAAGAAGAGCCAGGGTGAAACTTTTCTGAGTTTCCAGGACAAAATTACTAGAAATCTCTGGAAACCACGGTGCTCTGTGAACTGGGGGCAGGGGTGGGGATGGAGTGGGGGTAGGGGTAGGGTGAGGGTGGGGGTGGAACACAGAAGCACCGTGGTCAGTTTCCTCATAGCTCAGCAGAGGTGCAGTCACATGTCAGTTGTTGACTGGGGGCGGGATGCGCTTCTCCTATCCTTTCCCAAGCTGTGCCTGCTCAGTGTGGACACCCTCTCCTCTGCAGCACTTTGGAGATTGAGATATGGTGGCCCTCTTCATTATTCAAAGCTTCTATGAACCAGAGAGCTGAGAGTTTCTGGTGCCATCTTGCCTGGGGCAAGGATGTTACTTACAAAAGACACATTCTGTACTAGAATCTAGGGTCTCCCCTCCCCAGCATGGGAGGCCATAGGTTCCCCATTTGAGTCTCCATGGTGAATCTTCACATCTTTCTCGGAGTTTCTTCTAAGAGCCCCTGGGAGAGGTGATTTCACAAATGAGTGGACCCCTGATTTCAAGAGGGACACTTTGGGAACCCTGTTCTTCTACTGAGCTCAGGGGAGATGACCATCCTATCCTAGATGTCGCCTCAGTCATGGTGTCAGAGTAGCAAGAATGGGAGCTCCTTAAAGGGGGGAGTTCGGCATGGCAGAGGAGGTGGGGGCTGCCCCACAGGTGGCAGGAAGGGCAGAGCAAAAAGCAGATTGTTCTGGCTAGAACTGGAAGTGGGCATCACCTTCCAGTCCTGACTCTATCATCTGACTCCCAAGAGCAGGATATGACACCAAGGGAGGCTTTACAAACTCTGTCTTAACATGGGATCTACACCATTAGCTGAACACAGGGGTGCTTCCTGTGCCTCGCCCCGTCAGGGACGAGATGACAGAGGACGAAACAGATGTTGAACTTGTGGACTTCCAGGATTGGATATCAAAATGCTGTGGGCACTTGTTGCTGGCCCAAGTCACGCTTCTGTTTTCATCTGAATGGTAAACTGAACTGCTGTTTTAAAAAAATGTATACATCGCTCACCTAATTTATATGCATTGAAAACTCACAAAGAGGACGGATCACAGGGTATTGGCAGACTTATCTCCGCGTGCTAGACCTAGGGCTTTACACATTTTCTGTCTGCTTATCGCTCCTTTCTAATTTCTCTCCAATAAACTCATGTTACTTTTGTAAATTGAGAAAAGTGGGGAAAGGAAGAGGGATGGAGAAGGAGGGGAGGAGGGGGAGGAGGGAGGAGAGAGGAGGGAGGAGAGAGGAGAGAGGAGGGAGGAAGAATTCTGAGTCAGATGGAAGTGAAACCAGACATGTGTGTTTGCTATTCGGAAAGTTTGGAAAATAACTGAGCTACAGAGAAATGGAGTCGAAGCACAAAGTGCAGCCTGAGCTGAGCCTTCTGCTCCAAGCAGCTCAGGCGTGTTTGCTGTTCCTATCTGCTGACCTGGTTTTGCAAATTCCATGCACATGGCAAACAGTGTATCCCAGAAAGTCGAGCAATGCATCTTTCCTGGAAAAGTTCAGTCTCTCATGAAAATGACAGGCACAGCTGTGTGTGTGTGTGTGTGTGTGTGTGTGTGTGTGTGTGTGTGTGTGAGTAAGAGAGAGAGAGAGAGAGAGTATATGTGGTGTGTATTGTGTGTGTGGTGTGTATGTGTGTGTGTATGAGTGTATTATGTGTGTGGTGTATATGTATGTATGCATGTGTGTGTGGTGTGTATATGTATATGTGTTCATATACAATATATATATATATGTTTGTGTGTCTCTGTGTCTGTGTGTGTATATGTATGTGTGTACAGTGTGTATGTATGTATATATATTATGTGGGGGGTATATATGTACATATATTTATATGTATGTATATATGTATGTGATGTATGTGTATATGTGTGTATATGTATGCATGTGTGGTGTGTGCCTATATTTATGTGTGTATATATGTATGCATGTGTGGTGTGTGCCTATATTTATGTGTATATATATGTGTGTGGTATTTGTATATTATGTGTTTATTTATATGTGTATATGTGTGTATGTATGTGTGATGTCAGACTGAACTCAGTGTCCTAGGCTACTAGGCAAGTCTTCTAACATTGAGCCACATCCCCAGCCCCTGTTATTATTCATTCTTAATTTTAAAAATTAAAATTATTATGCCTGTGGGGCGGAGGCTGTGGTATGCATGTGGAGGTCAGAGGAGCAAATGACTTACTGGGATCCTTCTGCATCAGGGCCGTGGGGAACAAAGACTGGACCCAGTTTTTCCAGAGCGCCCTTACCCTCTGCTCACACTGCTCCAGGAGGCCAGTGGGATGCAGGGGACTTGGGAAAGAGCAGACACGGATGCCTATTAGGGATTGCTCAGTACGGCCTGAGGGGCATATCTCACAAGTGTGGCCAGTGGTGTTTACATCTTTAATACTTGAGAATGACCCAAGAGGTGGAGATTTTGTGATGTGAGAGCCAAGTATCTTTGTCCTGAACAAAGTCTGCCTCACAACCACACTGGGTTTGCAGGTGTCTGCGGCTGCTTCTGTGCAGTGATGGCGGTTGCATCGATGCAGCAAGTACTATGACAAAAACCCTGTGCTGTTGGAAAGACCTGTGACACCCCTGCCACACACGCCCTAAGAAATAGGGCTCCGGGGTCGCGGAATGTGAGCCCTGTTCTAGGTTCTGTGGCTGTGATAAAACTGCTCTAAGCAAAAGCATTTAGTAGATGGAAGGGCTTATTCATCTTACACTTCCAGATCACAGGGTGCCAATGAGGGATGTTGGGGCAGAAGGAGCCCGACAGCAGGCTTGTTAGCTTTCCTATTCAGCTCCATCCCCTACCTGGAAGTCTCTCACTGAGGAGGTACAGCAGGAACCATAGAGGATGCTTCTTGCTGACTCATTTAGAGGATCATGATAGCTTCCTTATACAGCCTATGCTCACTTGCCTAGGGAATGGCGCCGCCACAGTGTGCTAGGCCCTCCCACATCCATTAATAATTGAAACAATCCCCCAAAGGTATACCCACAGGCTGATGGGATCTAGACAATCCCGCAATCCAGGCTTGATGACTCTGGACTGTTTGGAGTTAACAAAGCTAACCAGGACAATGATGGGACACTCTTCTCTGCAGCAGGGGAGGGTCAAGGCCAAATGGGTTTTCTCTCCCTTTGCTCACCCCTTCATTCACTCAGCCACTCAAACATCTATGCAAATATTGGGCTCACACCCCCTAGAGCCCCTACCCTGCCCTGCCAGGCACCATGCTGGCCTTGGGGACACTGAGTGTGGTAGCAAACCAGATAGTACATGAGGCAGTGTCACCACGTGTAGAGACAATGCTTGGGATGGGACTAAGCTCTGGGGGAGAAGGGACCAGAGAGGGATAAGTGCAGAAAAGCCAGATAAAGAACCAGCCTTCCATCGGGTAGACACTGGCTGTGTGTCCATGGCCAGCCAGCTATAGAGGACCGCACCCAACTCAAGTCCACATCTCCCACTTCTCCCCTCTCCTCCATCCCCAGAACCCAACACCACACTTACGTGGAACCTTCCCAGGGAATTCCGAGGCACTAATTAAGCTGGATAAGTGTCTATCAATATGAAGCAAATCTTAAATTACCTTAAAAGGATTTCCTCCCAGACAACTGGCTTAGATAGGGCCAAAGAAAGGCACAGGTGTGTAGGTGTCTGTTACAGTTTCTTTGGGCACATACATGTTTGTGCCCTTTCCTTTGCACATATGTCAATGTACAGATGGACGTGTACATACATGTAGGTGAACATATACATGTCTAGGTATTGAGCATGGTACACGAATGTATGCATATTTACTGCTATGGCTTTTGATAAGTGTCCCCACGAAATGTAAAGCCTTGGCCCCCAAGTTAGTGGTATGACATCTTGGAGACCTGTTAGAGGTAGGGGGTAGCGGTTAATAGGGACATGCTATAATTAATATTATCAACTTGACAGGGTCTAGAATCAACCAGGAGACAGGCCTCTGGGGCATGCCTGTGTGGGAGTTCCTAGACTGGGCTTAGTAAAATGGGAAGACCCACCATAATGTGGTCAGTACCATTCCACAGCCTGGGACCCTGAACTCAATACAAAGGAGATGATGAGCTGAGAGCCAGCATCCGTACCTGTCTGCTTCCTGAGTATAGACAAGACATGGAGCTGAGGGGAAAATGCAAATCCTTCCTTCTTTAATCTGCTTCTGTCTCTGGGTGGTTTGTCACAGCAGGGAGCCAAGATGTGATCTCTTCCTCTGGTTTGTGCTCCTACCATGCTACCATGATGTGCATGGCCTCATCAGAGGCCCAAACTAAGAGCTGCCCCCAACAGGGATGTTAAGCTGATTAATACACTTGTACAGGTATGCTCCTGCATGTCCAATGCAAACAAACATCCACGAATGCAGAGGTCCCTGCATGTCCTTACATGTGTAGGTGTGTGCCTATGACTGGAGGCAGGGACAGCTACACAGGATACCTTCATGACAAGCCCAGAACTGGCTTCTTACTCTTAAGACAATGCTCCATGTCCATATTACCCCACCCCCACCCCAAAACCAGTCCCTCTGCAAACTGGAAGTTGGAAGTTGCTATTGGCTTCAGGGAGACTGGATCGAGGGATGGTTGTCAGTGGGCGGAGTGCTGAAGGGTCTGGGCCAAGTGGGATGGGATGTTACGGTGGCTGTCATTGGATAGGATGATTTTTTTTTTCTTCAGGGTTCAAAATGTTTTAAGTTTACATTTTAGTACAGTTTTGTAAATGCATGAAAAGCCACTGAGCTACAGAGTAAGCTGTATGCACTGGAAGAGCAAACTGTGGTGTGCAAACAATATGTATGTTGCTTAATAAGCCCAAGCAAAGGGAAGTCAGAGAAATCAAGGACTCATTTTATTTGGCTGGTTGTATTCACTGAGACCCCCTGTGCTGGGAAAAGTGGGGGTGGGGAAGACTATGACATGCCACAGTACTGTCAGAGCAGGGAGGGTCTCCCACACACTTTGCAACCTCCGTTCTGCCTCCTTTGTATCAAACAACACCTGGGTTCTGTCTCTCAGAGCTTTGGAAGCAGATAACAAAGGAACTTGAGGTCCAGGGTGGCAAATCCATGCTGGACCCTGGAGGGAAACCAAATTCACAACCCCAATAGAAATGGAGAAGACTTGGGAGCCAGGGGAGTCTGCCTGGGGAAGCATTTGCTTTCAGGAGAGACAGAAAAGAGGGTGGCAAGGAGATAGACTTTCTCACAGGGAGGCAGTCACAAGCAGGGATAAGAAGCTTGGAATTTGGAGTCAGCCACAACCGGGTCCCAGACCCAATGTTGATGATTTTTAGCTATAAGCGTTCAGATGTGACTGGCTTCAGCCAATCAAAAGTGAGCCCTGTCACTTCCAGGTTGGAGAACTTTAAAGCCCATCAATTAATGTCCAGTCTGTCCTTCCTTTTGTGCCAACCTGACTAGGTTGTGTGCTGACACGCCGAGTTACAGGATGGCATACACAAGATACCTGAGTAGCCACACAGAAAGGGGGCACCCCAGAGGGTCACCCAACCCACCACTGACTTTAATGAGTGATTTAACACGTCAAATGGCAATTTCATGGTTGTTTGTCTTTGCGGCTTACACATATCTCACCCCAACTAAAAGCTAGGAAAAGGCCAGAGACGATGACTTCACAAGAAAAGGCTCTTGCTGTCAATCCCGATGACCCAGCTCGAATCAGTAGGGACCCCACCCACTTGCTACACTGTGGAAAGAGAACTGATCTCCACACAGACGCCATGGCAGATGAGTGCCTGCGGATACAAAAACCATTCGATAAATGTATTACAATTCTAATGGGCATACAGAGAGATCGGGTCATAGAAAGCTCTCAGTAAATATTGGCTATGACAGTGGATTGGCGGACCTTGAAATATTAAGTGAATTGAGGCCATGAGAAGCCAGAAGAGGATGAAAAAAAAAGACAGAACGACAAAGATGCTGTGTTCGGGACAAGCTCTCTAAGGATTGCTAGAGCAACTAAATTCCTTTGGCGTGGGACTGTATTTTTCTTAGTGTTTAAGAAACATGGTATCCCCCTCCCCCAATACCAATGGACACCTTCTTCCTCATAAAAACCAGGCTGTGGGGCAGCTTTGAAGGAACTACAGGCAAATGGGAATCTCTGCTTGGCGAGATTGAATTTCATGTTTTTTTTTTCGTTAATAGCTTTCTCTAGCTTGCCCCAGATAGCAAGCCAGTCACCATGGGAATGTGACCTCCCCTCTTCATCATCTCAAAACAGAAAATAAGTGTCCAGAGAGATTAGAGACAACGGGTGCTGTGCCCCCAAGAGACTGTCGCATCCCCCACGAGCTAGATGAAAAGAAAAAAACCTGCTCCTTGTAATCCCTATTCCGAATATTTCCATTAGCCACCGAGCTTCACCTTGTTAATCTATTTCCATCGAAAGTCCTGTCAGTCCCTTCGAAAGCCAATTTAGAAGGTACAGGAGCAAAATGTAAGCTTTTGCCAATTTCCCAGAGACTTGAAATCACAAGGCAAGTTCACGTGCCTCCCGCACAGCCCCCTTTAAGCTCTCAACTCTGGGGCGATGAGAGAATTCTTATCTGATGTTTGCCAGGGTAACTTCCCCTCACCCCCCACCCCCACCGCCGCCTCTACCCCCACCCCAGACTCTGGCAAATCCCACAGATACTCCAGAATCTATCCAGGAGACGTTGAGGATACACAGGGATCGCAAGCAATGTGTAACTACTTCTGCTATCCGAGTTACATGTGAATTTGGCTGCTGAGTGATGGTTAGTGGTGGAAGGTTCTCTGGCCTGGGCAGAAGAGCCAGAACCAATGGGAATGCTCATTCTACATCACTCAGGAAAAGTCCCGACCCTAAGGTCCTAGAATGTCCCACCCACTGTCATGGAGGTTACCATATCACATGAGGTTCAGTCAGGTGGGTGGGCGTGGCTAGCTCCACGGGGGAAATCAAAGAACAGGGTCTGACCCTCAAATGACCGGTGTTCTCCCACCCCCACCCCCTTACCCCTCGTCCAGAGCCCAGGTGTCATGCTTCCAGGACCTTGTGCTCTTTGTGAGGTCAATGCCCGCTGTTGACATGGCGTTCTGCTTCTGGGAAGGAATTCTGGGGAGTAACTATCTTACTTTGGTGTATAAAATACAGTCACTGTTCACGGTCACAGGACGCAGTCACAGCCACAGGACAGCTGTGAGCATTCTATGGCACAGCACTGTACGATGTAGCAAGGCACGACCCCTCTTTGTTTGTTTGTTTGTTTTGGTCTTTCGAGACAGGGTTTCTCTGTGTAGCCTAGGCTGTCCTAGAACTCACTCTGTAGACCAGGCTGGCCTCGAACTCAGAAATCCTCCTGCCTCTGCCTCCCAAGTGCTGGGATTAAAGGCGTGCACCACCACTGACCGGCATGACCCCTCTTTCTTCTTGGTTGGTGTGTGCGCGCACATGTGTGTATGTGTGTGTGCGTGTTTGTGTGTATGTGTGTGTATGTTTGTGTGTGTGTGTGTGTGTGTGCATGCGTGTGTGCACACATGGGAGCATGTGCATGTGGAAAGCTGAAGTATCTCCCACTATACCAGGAGCTCAACACTTCCAGCTAGAATGGCTGGTCAACAAGCTACGGGAATCCTCCTGCCTCTGGGATCATAGGCATAGGCTGCTATGCTTGGCTTTTAGGTAAGTGCTGGGCATCCAAACTTTGGTCCTCCTGCTCCAGTAGCAAATACCTTATCAACCAAGCCATCTCTCTGGTCCCCAACACTCTCCATTCTTACCAAGTTACCCGGGGAGTCAGTGTTTTATAATGCACCTCCCCAGTTGACACTGTTTAGTCCTAAGTGAACCACGGCTGACCCTCTGCTCCCAAGATCTTGCCCCACAGATGCCAAACACTGCAGATGCTCGCTTACACAAAATGCACATGGTCCTCTGTCCTTTGAAATCACCTCTAGGTGGTTTACATAACAACAGCTCCAGTCCGTGGAGCTGCTGACCATCTGTAATGTAAACATTCTAGAAGTAGCTCTTAGAGCATAACATTTAGGGAGAAGAAAAACCAAACCAAACCAAACCAAAAGCCCCTATGTGTTTAGTTCAGACACAACAAACATGGCAGATCTAGCTTCATAGAATGAGACAGCACTTGATGAAGAACTTGGGGAAGTGAGATGGGGCCCGGCACACGTGTCATGATCACTCCACTCAAATGTATCCAATGTACCATTGAGTGTGTAGTCAATTTAAATGTTTGTCTTTGGAACCTTCTAGAACTCACTCCCCCCCCCGACTATTTTACCATCCATGCCGGGTTGACTCTGGAGATACGAATCTTTGCTTAACACTATCTAGCCCTTCTGTCTCTCCTTCCTCGTTTGCTGTGGTGGCATGACTGAGATGCCCCCCTCCCTTCCAGTCCCCACACTTGGCCCTCAGTTGGTGGCACTGTTAGGCTTTGTTGGAGTGCAGACGTCACAGGAGGTGGCCCATGCGAGTTTACAGACCAGTGTTGCCGTACCCACCCTTCTTCATGCTCACAGGTCACATACACCGTCAGCTTCCCTCTCCGGCATCTACCCCTGATGCTCGAGGCCAGGTTTCCCTTCAGTGACTGACTCTTAACCTGGAACTGTAAACCCAAATAATCGGAGCCCAGATGAACTGCCTTGTTCATGGTGCTTTGCCACAGTAAGAGAAGAGGAACTAATAAAAACTGACCATTTCTATCAAAGGGCCTCCTTCTATGGCTGTTCTACCAGAATTAGTTAATTTATGTGTCTGTGACCAAAACCTCCAAAGAAGCAGATTGATGGTGGAGGGCTTTATTACGGAGGGCTCACAGTTGTGGGGGTGGGGTGGTGGTTTATCATGGTGGGGGAGGTGTCAGTGGTGGGAGTGCCTCACAGGGATGACAGCAAGTCCAGGAGCCAACTGACCACATCCCTGTCAACCCATGAACAGAAAGCAGGAAGCAGGGTCAGGCTCTGAGCCTCCAGGCCCACCTCTGCTGGCCTGGCTAAGCAGCTTCATGCCATCCAAGTTCCTGCCCTCCAGCCAGGGACCAAGTGTTCCAACCGTCGAGTCTACTAAAGGGACATTTCATACCCAAACCCTAATGTTACGTCACCTTGTTTCCTGTTCACCCTTTGTGCACCTTCACCCCAAACTTCCTACTTGGCGTACCAGTTTCTGGATGTTTCTTCCATCCGCCTTTGCCCTGGCTGAGAGATTTCCAGGGATAGGCTTGTCTTAGATGGTGTTGTGGCCCCAGAAGCAGCTTCTTTCCCTGAGTGAGCAGATGAATGGGTAGACAAGCCGACAAACGGACACATGGTGTGGTTAACAATGCCATTACTGAACATTCTGACTGGGGACACACATTCTGATCACTTGTGGCCGGGAAGGAATCTGCAATGTCAATATACCCTGCTGCCAGTATCAGGCCTTGGAAAATATCTTCTCTATCAAAATTAGAAGGCAAATGTCAGGGCTTTTGGATACAATTTCATGAATTATTTCATGTAGGCAGCCTGAAAGAATTAGACTGGTGTTTTTTTTTTTTATTGGTTTTCTAGGTTATATGTTAACATTCTTCTCAGCTGACTGAAAAATGACATTTTTTTTTCCTCCTGAGCCAATATCGTCCGTCTCTCTTCCCACTTAGCAAACACTGATGTGTTTTCTTTCCCGGGTTGCTGGCTTTGGGCTGGAGCTCCAGTCCTGCTATGTGTGCATTGTGAGGGTCTGTTTGCTTCGGAGATTAAGAAATCTCTTCACTTTGGTCATAGAGACTTGGTTCATATGCCTATGAGCTTGGCTGTGACCTCCTAGACACAAGCACCCCTGAGAGAATGGGGGAGTACATTTTGGGGGAGTCTTCCAAGGAGGAAAGTGGACATTAGTCTTTTTCCTGCAAGGGAGGCCCAGGGAGAGAACTCTTTATCCACAGAGTGATGTGGGCTCAGTCCCTTGTGTGGTGGGTAATCCAGGCATGTCATCTAACCCTTCTGAGCCTCAATTCCCCTGCCTTCAATGGTAGGGCTTGGTGACCCCTGAGTCCATCACTGGATGCTGCTTTATCTGTGGGAACCTCTGTTTCATCCGTAAGCAAGGTTCAATTAAATCGGACAACACATCAGGATCATCGACTGCTTGGCTCAGAGAAGGGACATTCTGACTGGGGACACACATTCTGATCACTTGTGGCCGGGAAGGAATCTCAACGCAGCTGTTGAGAGCAAGGTGTCAATGCTCCACACCCTCCTCCCCACACCCTTCTCCCCACACCCTCCTCCCTACAGTCTTGCTTTCGGCTGGTTTCAGCTACTTGAGCTTGAACCACAGTATAAAGTAGGGAGTGGAAAATTCCAGAAATAAACAATTCACATATTTTCAGCTGCAGGCCATTATGGGAACATGATGAAATCTCACATTACATCACTCTCCCGTGACCCTATTCTGCTCGGGGTATGAATCACTCCTGTGATCAGTGAGTCCATGTTATAGATGCTACATGCCCATTGCTACCTGGTGACCAGATCAACACACATGGCATCTTGGGAGTGGTGGTCCAGTGACCTTTACCTTATTTTACCAAGATCCCAAAGTGTGGGAGTGGTGAACATAGGAACGTTAGAGAAGGCACATCATACTTCCTTTAAGTGAAAGGTTAAAGTTATTGGACTTAATATCTCAATATCAATTGAGTGGGGGGTTGCTAAAATATATGGTAAGAATGAATCTTCCCATTATTATTGGGAGTGTGCACCATGGTTTGCGTGTGGAGAGCCCAGAGGACAATTTCCACCATGTGGGTCCTGGGAATTCCCTTGGCAGTAAGATGGATGACAATAACCACAATAGCACAACATACTTGTGTTTCCATTTGTCCTTTCTTTGACTCAGAACTACACTGACTGGGCAGGCTGGACTAGCTGGCCTGGGGGGGTTCCAGGGAGTCAGCTAACTCTACTTCCCATCTCACTGATGCTGGGATTATAGGCATACACACACCACAGTGCCTGAATGATCACATGGGTTCTAAAATCAAATCCAGGGCTGGAGAGATGGCTCAGAGGTTAAGAGAGTTGACTGCCCTTCCAGAGGTCCTGAGTTCAATTCCCAGCAACCACATGGTGGCTCACAACTGTCTTTAATGGGATCTGATGCCCTCTTCCGGAGTGTCTGAAGACAGGGACAGTGTACTTACATACATAAAATAAATAAAAAAAAAGTCCTAAAAACAAATTCAGGTCTTCATGCTTGGAAGGATAATATTTTATCAACTGAGCCATCTCCTCCATCCCTAAGGAGATTTTTAGAAGCTGGACTTCAATGGTCTCTGGTGAGGCATCTCATGTTTCCTTCCAGGAATAACCTTCATGACCCACAAAAGGGATCACATGACCCTCATCCTTCTAGGGTTTTCCATAGCAGGGTGGTCCCATCCTTACCCCAGGGACCTGACCCCTGCCTATCGCTCTGACCTCTCTGACGTGTACCAAGAATGAGAGCTTTTTGGATGGTGAGTGTCCAGAGGGACGTGAAACAACTCCCAGGGAAATACCTTAAAACCAGAGAACTACGGATGCCCGACTTCGGATCTGTGTGAAATGAGATCACCAAATTAGGGAACGACAGATTCTTCTGAGAGAGGGAGCAAGGCCACGGTGACTTCTGGCGGACAGACAGGCGGGGCAGGCTCAGTTTACATATCACGTCAGATGTATGGAGATGGGTGTTTTGGAGAAGTAGTAGCCATACTCTAGAATGTTTAGGAGATGCGGTGGGCTACCTGACAGCTAATTCTCTTCATTTGTATATTAATCAATTAATTAATGTATCCATTAACCCATCTATCCAACCATCCATCCACCCATCTGTATATCCATCCATCAGTCCATGCATCCATCTATTTGTCCGTCCATCCATCTGTCCATCCATGTGTCCACCCATCCTTTAATCAAATATGCATTAAGCTATCACCAAGAGATTAACGAAGAAGGAATTTCCCAACAGTGTTAACAACAAAAGCCACTAATCTTTAACTGTGCCTGATGTCCTTACCCCCCTCACCCCCAGGGACTTAATTAATCATGAATGACAGCTCAGCGAGGTGCACTGCGCACTCCTTATTTGATAGATGAGCAACTTCAGGGCACAGAGAGGGTAAGTCACGTGGTAACTTGTCCAAGGACACACAGCAGAGAGAAGGCTGGGGTTGGCTGAAGGCAAGTCTTCAGGGAAAACCCCCAAGGCTCCAAGAGCCACAGTTCCCACTGATATCACCTTACACACACAGTTCTAGGTCAGTTACAGACATCCTCCTTTTCCATCCTCCACGGACGGAGTCTTACTGTCCCTACCTGACTGGAAAGAAGCTGAGACTCTGAGGAATGCTGTGACTTGCCGAGCGTGCCCAGTCAAAGCCCAGGTTCCGTGAGAAGAGGGGAATGGAAGGATGATGGTCTGCCGTGTGTGCCTGATAGGGCACTGTGGGACCACCAAGGTCCTCTCCTTCCCCCTTTCCCTGGTTCCCTTGTAGGAATTAGAGCTCTAGCCCTTTCTTCTTGAGTGTTTCATAGAGTGACCTGAGCATCTTCAAGCAAGAATGAAACCTCTTCAGGAATGGCAAATATGACCCCATGCGATTCCCACAAAACTGAGCGTGGGTGCTAGAAATGCCAACCAGCATTTCTGTTCCTGCTCCCGGCCTTCTGTGGGAACAGTTTCCCATAAGCCACTTCTGCTGCATGGGAAAGCGCTATCCCTTGACTTGTCGATCTGAGTCTACGCTGACTGACTTTTATGTCATAGCAAAAACCTTTGGTTAAGGAACCAGATACAGAGGATGAGCGTCATAGAGCCCAAAGCGCTTGCCCAAGGACTACTTGACGTAAGAGAGAGTCCTAGTGAGAGGCGTAGGGGCAGAGGGGTTGTATTGGTTGTTGATTGATTCCTGAAGAACCATTCCACCATGAGCAGTGCCATTTCCTAGTCGGGGGCCCTAGAACTATATAAAGGTAGAGAAAGTGGGCTGAGAGCAAGCAAGGATGTCTTTATTCTATCTGCTTGCGTTCCTGCCTTGGTTTCCCTGAAATGACAGACTGTGGCCTGGAATTGAAACCAAATCAATTGTTCCCTCCCCCATAATGGTTTTTGTTGGGTGTTTGAAACTAGGACAAATGGCCACATCAGGAGGGAACCAAGCTTCCAAGTAAAAGAGATATTCCTCAAAGGAACTAGATCCCAGACCAAAATTCAACATCCATCTGTCTCCCATTAGAGAAGGATTTCACGGGGTCTGACTTTTACCATTCACCACTAAAAATGCTCTTACCAGGTTAACCAAAGGTTTCTACTATGACATAAGACAGTCAACACAGACTTGGATTGACAAGTGGGTTAAGTATAGACAGAAAGGGGTAGCAACAGGCTGATGCATGTTCCTTAAAGGGGCCATTTGGAGTCCAGACGCAGATGTCAGGGGTCCAAGGACTGGCTATCAATCTGTTCTCCGCATTCCTAGCCGCCCTCAGACAACCAACTTTGCTGAGACTGTCCTCCCCACCCCACCCCCGCCCCCTAGCTGAGTCTCTTGAGTGGGATCAGGCTCCTCCCTGCTGCCATCTTGTTTGAATTACTGATTTGCTTAGCAAACATACTCTATAAATAATGAGCAAGTAAACCGCAAGGTGCCATTGAGGAATTATTATGAGTTGGGAGTTAATGGGCCGCAAAGTCAACAATAAGAAGCCTTGTTTCCAGTCTGCACCTCTCGCCTACCCCCCACCTCCGCCACCCTTAGAAACAGCACTGAGCAACCTCAGGCCCTATGAATGTAACTCCTTCATCCCCTACAACCGCTGTCCAAGATTACCCTCTGCTCATCTACCTGATTCCAGGTACTAAGCTAAGACAAGGTCTCTCCTCTCCTTGGTGTCCCCATAGGGACTCCCCACTCTGCTCACCAGTAAGAACATTTACTAAGTTAAAACCAGAGGGAAGAAAACATGGGTCCCAACAACCTGTCTTTCTCTGGCAGGGGGCATCGGTTTGGTTTCTGATCTGAAATGCGACCCAGGCTGTGCATCCACAACTGTGCAGAGGGATGAGTTCCGGCGGATTGACGTTTCCACCGCTGTCTCTAAACCAGTGAGACCAGCGAGATGCCAATCATAACCTCAAGCTCCTCCTGGCTAGCTATGGTGCTTGCCCTGAGGAACTGACTTAAAAGTGTTGCATGCTGTCTGCTTGCATCGTGGACCAGAAGAAACACCCCAGTTTTTCCTTCATGACATCGTGCTGTATCTGATAGGACAAAGAACCCCAGTGGCTACTGTTTGATGGCTAAACTACACTAGCGAGAAGGTAGATGGGTACATGGATGGAAGGATGGATGGATGGATGGATGGATGGATGGATGGATGGATGGATGGATGGATGGGTGGATAGATGGATGGATGGATAGGTAGATGGCTGGCTGGCTGGATTAATGGTTATTGGGTGGAGGAAGAGGTTGGTAGATATTGGATTGATGGGTAGAGAGGTGTGTGGATAAATGGATAAATTAATGGTATCTGCCTTAAGGTAGATGGACAGGTGGGTAGATAGTTGATGAGTGGATGAGTACATGAATGGATAGGTGTATAGGTAAGTGGATTAATAGTGCCTGCATTTATGTAGATAGAAAGGTGGATGGGTAGACAGTAGATGAGTGGATGAGTACATGGATGGATAGGCGTATAGGTAGATGGATTAATAGTGTCTACATTTATGTAAATGAGAGGTGGATGGGTAGATAGTAGATGAGTGAATCAGTACATTGATGAACAGGTGTATAGGTAGATGGGTAGGTTAATGATGTCTGCATTTATATAGATGGACAGGTGGATGGGTAGATAGCAGATGAGTGGAGGGGTACATGAATGGACAGATGTATAGGTAGATGGATAGATTAATGATGTCTGCATTTATGTAGATGGACAGGTGGATGGGTAGATAGCAGATGAGTGGAGGGGTACATGAATGGACAGATGTATAGGTAGATGGATAGATTAATGATGTCTGCATTTATGTAGATAGAGAGGTAGGCGACAGATACTGAATAAATAGGTGGATGGGAGGATAGGTGGTTAGGCAGACACAGAAACAGGAGGAGAGAGAGAGAGATTAGTTTGTGAGTGGTTAGGCATAGGTGGCTAGGAGACCAGAGAAGTAGGAGAACTAGATAGACCATTGTATGGATGGAGAATGGATAGAAGACACAGATGGATAAATACACACACGGGTGGGCAGATAAACAGAAAGCACACATGCACAGACGGGGATAGAGGCTGAGGGATGGAAGGATCGGTGGATGAATGAATAGACAGCGGTGGGTAAGTGAGAATAGGGATACGGGAGGATGGGTAGGAGGACGGAGATGGGCGAGTGATTCTTCACTTCCAACGGTTCAGCTTTGGTCAAGCAATGCAGACCAGGAGTAATGGAACAATGCAGACTCAGCTGACTCCGCTAGGACAAAGTGGACGCCGACACAACCATTTCATAAAACAAGGAAACTGGAAGCTGGAATAGATAGAGAGGGGGAGACCTTGAGCCCTGGGCCCCTCCTTTCCCCATGCCCTTCTGCATGGCTTCAACCTCTGACGGGGAAGCCCGCCATCAGGAACTGCCCCACATTTGCTCTCTTCCACAGAGGGGTGTCGAGGAGGCACCCGTCCCATGGCCGAGAGCAGGGGAGGAAAGTACAAGAGAGCAGAGTTCCTGTGCGCACGTGGCTTGACCACGGGGCCAGAGAGTCCAGGAACTGTGTTTATTGACAAGACAGAATGGCAGCCCTCTGAGCCGTGGCACGCCGCCCGCAGTTCTGAGGGCTGTCAGAGGTAGCTCGGCTCACTCGGAGGGAAATCAGAGCCTGGTGATCAAGAGTAGATGACAACCCTCAATAGTCTACAAACATCTCCAAACAAGTCCTCGGAGAGTCCTTGATCTGCGGCTGTGAGTCCCCCAGGGGCTGTGCTAATAACTGACTCAGAGGGACGGGCGCAGCTGGGGTTGGTGCGCAGATGCTCAGGGGTCCACCTCTGCTTTTTGAAGCCGTCTGATCTCGCCCCTCTGTGGCATTTCTCTGAGGCTTTTTGAACACCTAGAAGAAACGGAATCCTCGTTTGAAGAGAACTCAGAGACAAACCTTTTGATTAAAAGTGGGAGCAACTTCTCAGCCCTGAGCCTGTCTGCTGTCGGCAAAGAGGGAGCTGAGGGAGGGCTGGGGAAAGCTCCCTGCTTCTCCTCACTTATCCTCAGAGCAAAGGCAGACACTTCCATGGGGATCAGGGAAGGGTTTGAACTGAAGAAGGGGTGGCCACTGTTACCTAAGTAACAAGTTACTTAAAAAATGACGCGTTAGGAAGAGGAAACAAAAAAGGACTTGAGGTAAATACAGTAATCCCTCACACACATGTATACGAATGTCATTATGACGCCCAATGTTACATATAACCAATATATGCTGATTCAAATATATTTTTAAAAAAACACTAAGCTCCATATTCCCACAGACCTTGTCACTTTCAAGAGTTTCCAGCTTTGTCCATTCTCAGATTCCTCTTGTCAACTCAGGAGACACACACCATCCTCTCCCCGCTGCAGATGGAAATGCCAAGGCTCAGAGAGGCCAAGTCACTTACCCAAGGTCATACAGCATGTTGCCAGTGCTAGAACACTCCTCCGAGACATCTAGCTGCGGCTCCGACATTTGCTCCGAGGCCCATTAGTGGCAGTGGCTCTGATGCACGAGTGCTGAAACGGGCCTTGTGCGGTCAGTTACGAGTACCAGGATGCAGATTGGGGTCCATTTCATCCTCACTTCAAGGAGGATGGGACTCACTGGGAGGATGGGACTGTTAGGTCCCATTATACAGACAGGGAAACTGAGGCCCATGAAGCCTGAATAATTGCCAGAATGAAAGTCAAACTTACAAACAACTTTCCACAAACATTTCTCTACTGGGGGTCAACTGGGGGATCACCACCTATTTCCTGTCAACCCACAAGGCAGGATGCTGGAGGACACGTGGACGCTCAGGTTAGAGAGCTACTTATAGGACAGGCAACTGACATTAGCCACAAACCCTGCCTAGGAGAGCCTGGAAAGGAACCTCCTGCAAAAAAACATGCAAACATTTCGATCTTTGAGAAGGCTCCAGATGTGGGAGAGCCTTGGAACTCAGGGTCTAAACTTGAGGGACCAGGTCACATCCTGCTTCTTCCTCTGTGTGTCCTTCCATGAACTCTGAGGCTGTTGAAATGACTCCAAGACCCCAAGGACAATACCTGCACGATCCTCTGCACAATTTCCCAGGGGGTGGGGTTGTTAGTTGGCCACTTGATCGTCTCCTTAATGAAGACTCAAACATCCGTTCTCCAGCCAAGTCCTGCTTCCTGTTCTCAAGGAACTGAGCCAGGCTATCAACCCCCTCCCTTGTTTTGAAAGGATGGTGGCAGTGGGACATCAAAGATTCATCCTAAAGTCAATGCTGCTCAGTCTCCACAGAGAACATCTCCAACTCGTCCTATGTCCAGTGCCCCTTCATGGCACTGGGACGAGCTGAAGCTATGGCCTGCCAGCAACTGATGGGATGCCAGGATGCCCTCCCGTCTGTGCCCTACGCCCTCTATGACACACCCTCTTTACACTGGAACAGCCTCGCTGTCCCCCTGATGGGGAGGGTGAGGAGTCCCACCCCTGCGTGACCTGTGACTCCTCCTGGAAATGGACACGGTTTGCTCCTTGGGCCAGAGGTGGAACTGTCGGACTTTGCAATGTCCCATGGGGCACGAAGCAGGAAGTTGGCACACTGTGGTACCAAGGGCTACCCTGATGCTAAGGTTGCCAGTGTTCTGAAAGATTTTTTTTTCAGTTGTGCCTCATTTGTCCTTCACATCCCAGGCCCTGGATCGCTGACTGTCCCCATGCTGGATTGTTTCAGACCCCCACCCCCACCCCCCCACCCCTCCCACCCCCGTGGCCTTCTCCCTGCTTTATCCAGCCCTCTAGTGTCCCGTGATCAAACACCTTTCAAAATCTTGTCTTCTGCCTGAGCTTGGGGCCCCTGCTGCTCAAAATAAAGTTCCCCACCTGCTGCAATTGGACCCTGTTGAAAACACCAGCCCTTTGGGGCTGTCTCCATGGCTCGGTGGGTAAAGGTGTCTACTGCCAAGCCTGATAAGCCATGTTTGATCTCTGGGACTCACGATGGAAGGGGAAGACCAACTTCAGTAAGCTGTTCACGGATCGTCACACACATACACACCTGCATCCTAGCACTGAGGAGACTGAGGTAGTTCTCACACCCACCAGTTCTCACACCCACCAGTTCTCACACCCACCAGTTCTCATACCCTCCAGTGCTCACACCCACCAGTTCTACACCCACCAGTTCTCACACCCACCAGTGCAAATCCTCAGGCCTTATCACAGGGGCCAGAACTTCTGGACGGATGGAAAAGCAATCGGCTTTCAGAAATCTCTCCAGGGGCAGCGCTTCCCAACCTGTGGGTAGTGACGCTTTTAGGGGTGTCAGATGACCCTTTCACAGTGTCACCTAAGGCTACCAGAAAACGCAGATATTTACATTACAAGTCTTAACAGCGGCAAAATTACAGTTATAAAGTAGCAATAAAATAATTTTATGGTTGGAGGCTACTGCAACATGAGGAACCGTATGAAAGGTTCCCAGCGTTAGGAAGGGTGAAAGAACTTGCCCTAAGGCAGTCTGACAAACATTCACGTGTGAGACTCAGACCGAGGACTCTAATATCCTGACGCAGGCGCTCCTAGAGGCTAGCTTACTAAAGTCCCCTGCCAGTCTCAGAGGGACCACACACTCAGTAACCACACCCCAACTCTCTTGACCCTGCTTCCCAGACAAATGGTATACAGCGGTCTCTTTGACACTGAGGGTGACTGGAACCTATCGCACGCGGTACCCCAGGTAATCGATAGGGCTGTCTCCTCTCCTCTTCCCATAGCAGCCCGGGGCCAAACGCTAACAAGCGCCACACTGCCCATGGGCAGAAAGGATTTCTGAACAAAGAAAGGGGAACATAACTACTGAGTACTGCTTCTCTTTAAGAACAACCCTCCCTGCCTTTCTACGCACACTCAAAAGCATGGAGCAGCTACTTCAGATCTGAGAGCCTCAGCCTGTTGGTCTGACTGTCTGTCTGTCTTCCCTCCCACCTCCGGCTCCCCTCTGTAACCAAGTCTCACTTTCAACAGGGAGATCGATGATCCGGGTGCATATATTAATACGGCTATCGATTTCCCTCTTGTCAGTCATGATCAGGATTTATCTAGCCCCGGGGCTCCCATTGATTCAGAGTAACAGAGTCGCGGCGTTCAATCCATCCTCATACTCGCCGCGACAAATGGTCAATATCTATTTATTATTTGATATATGGGCTTAATTATCTTAAACACAATCAGATGGGGACAAAGCAAAACCGCATCGGGGCCAAGCAATAGGAACTGGCTTGGGACGACTTCAAGTCAAATCCGAAGCCCACGAGCTGGAAAGACACTCGGATCAGAGCTTTATGCCAACCTGATGCCCTTGAGCAAAATTATAATTAAAAGCCAATCCCTGCCATCTGATCAACTTTCCTACAGATACAGGTTGCTGTTTCCTCTGCCTCCTGAGTCATTGGAATGGTACTCTGGAGTAGATGCTATGCACCCCATCCCCACCACCATTACAGACCAACAAACAGATGAACGGGGGAAGGGGGAGGCCCCCCCCCCGAGGGTGTTCATTCCAACTCTGCCTCTCTCCACGAAGCCCTCCCTAGCACGAACTCCCCTATCATTATTTAACCACTGCCTGTCGGCAACACCGAGGGAACCATCCTGGAACTCTCTGGAACAAGCGTGAAAGGCCTGATGGTGCCCACACGTTGCCTTCAAAACGTAGGAACGCAGCCGGCTATTTTTAACTCTGGGAAGTAGTGAAAGCTGTTGAGAAGGCTTGCGGTTCCAGAAGACACCAGCTCTCGCTGCCGCTCGCCCCAAACCGAGGCAGGCCAACCAGGTTTTAGAAGCCGGGGCGGGGGTGGGGGGGGGTTTACTGAAACCTGTAAGCATGCCTGCTCATTTCTGATTAGGACCAACAGCGGCTGTCCACGTGGATGTGTGATGTGCATGGGAGAAGAGTACATCAACCATACTACTTGGAGGGTTCCTGGTGTGAGGAATGTCCCCAGTGGGCTCTCTAATAACTCAACTAGACCATGTCACCTCTTGGGTTATATCCTCAGATGACTTCCCCTTCATCTTTACACAGAGACTCAAACTCCTCAGCCTCAGTTGCTAGGTTCTTTAAAATGGGTCACCGGTTTCCTCGGCTTCTCCCAAGTCCCATCCACTTCAGTCCAGGATTCCTGGAGTCTCTGGGCCTTTGCCATGTTAGCCTTTCTACTAGGAATAACACTGTGTGTGTGTGTGTGTGTGTGTGTGTGTGTGTATGTGTGTGTGTATGTATGTATCTGTATGTGTATGTATACATGTGTGTGTATGTATGTGTGTTTGTGTGTATATATAGTTATGTATACGTATGTACGTGAATGTATCTGTATGTGTATGAATGCATGTGTGTGTATTTGTGTGTATGAGTTGTTTGTATATATGGGTGTATATGTGTTTGTGTGTGTATTTGCATGTGTATACATGCATGTATGTATATGTATGTTTGTGTGCATGTGTGTATATGTAATTGTGTGTATGTATGTATGTGTATCTGTGTATCTATATGTGTATGCATGCATGCGTGTATGCATGTGTTTGTGTCTATGTGTATATGTGTTTATGTGTATGTGTTTATGTGTATATGTGTGTTTGTGTATTTGTGTGTATAAGTGTCCACGTACATGCGTGTGTGCGTGTGTGTGTGTGTGTGTTTGAGTATGTGTGCACACGCAGAGGCCATAGGTCAGATGTCTTTCCTCACCTGCTTTCCGTCCTGTTTGTTGAGGCAGGGTCAGACTGGCGAGATTCCTCCTGTCTCTACCTAAGCAGCACCAGGATCACAGACATATGTCACCATACCTGGTTTTTATGTGGGTGCTGGGGATCAAACTCCGGTACTCTGACAGCCCAGTGACACTCCTATCTTACCCATTCAGCAGTTACTTGGTTGAAAAATGGGCCAGTTCTGGGTCATGGCATAGATTATAACATCCCAGGCAACTCAGTCAGTGAATGGCACAAGTCAGTGAGTCCCACAAGGGCCTGGAGCATCTTCTCAGAAGTCCCAGTTTCAAGCACATAGATCTGCATACAATGGATGTTTGGGGCAAGTGTCCTTGAGTCACCTGTATTACATTACTATCACAATGCTGCCATCTCTTTCTGTCACCATTATAGCTTCTCCATCCATTAGCCCAGCTTCAGAGTCCAGACTCTAGTTCTATACATTGCCATTCCTTAGAAACCCAAATCAAATAGTTCTGTCCCTGTTACACTTGCCCAGAGGCACAGGCTACACAGGCTAGGAATGAATATGTGTGTGTGTGTGTGTGTGTGTGTGTATGTGTATATATATTTATATTTACACACACATATACACATATATACACATGTACATATACATATATACACATATACACACACATACATACACACATACACATATATACATTTACACACACACATATATATACATATACACACATACACACATATCCATATATGCATATATACACATACACATATACATGTACACATACATATATATGTACACATATATACACATATACATTTACACATACATATACACATACATATCCTGCCCGATAAGAACAAAGCAGGAAACAATGTGGGCCGCTCACCGTGGTCGTGACTTTAGGTTGCTTGCCCGGCTATGCCATCTTCCGGCTGCCCCCCACCACCCAGACGGCTGTCTCCTGGGCTCTCTCTACAGGACGAGCCGTCTCAGGACGAACCGTCTCCATCGGACCACTCAGAGCAACAGGTGCTCCAGCCTTCGTCCTCGGGTGACCCTTCTCGCCTCCTTGGATGACCTCAGCTCCTCAAGCCCACATCTTCCATCACCACGTCCACCCGGATGACTCACGCACGGTTATTTCTAGCTCCGAGCTCTCTGCTTAGCTGGAGACCAGTGGACGCGGCTCATCATTCCACACCTTCCCTTTGGATGGCCTGGTGCTGAGGGGAGAGAAGCCACCCAGCCAAGGGACCAACCAGGGGCAGAGGTCAGACAGGAAGCTGAGTCCTCTCACTTTAGCACCACCACATGTCATTTGATAAGCACCGCACACTTCATGTTTGCTGTGCCAAGAAAGACACCCTGCTTCTCCCTGATGCTGTTACCCCTGTGGCCATTAGTACCATCGCATCCATCATCAAGGAACACAGGGATGTGGTTTGAATCTGAAACGTCCTCACGCACCTATGGTTTGCTTGCTTCCTGGCTCGTGGTGCCGTTTTGAAAAGTATGGAATCTTTGAGAGCTGGGACTGGCTGGAGGAAGTAAGTCACCAATTGTGGGACTCTTAAAGGTTGGCCCCTCCACACTTCCTGTTACCTTTCTCTGCTTCCCGGCTGCCACCGTTGAGGGACCAGTCTTGTAGCAAAGGCTCCTGACCCTGTGCGTAGGGCACAGCCTACTCTTCGTGTTAGACTGAAAACCGGCTGAAATGAGGAGTCAAGATAGAACTTTCCTCCCTCATGTTGTTAATAAACAAAAATAACCCATTTAAAGCTACAGCAAACCTTTAGCTGCAGAAACTGCTTTTGACTTTTTGCACTGAATGTCTTATCTGTGTCTGTGTCTGTCTCTGTGTGTGTGTCTGCCTCTTTCTTTTCTTTTCTTTTCTTTCCCTCCTTCCTTCCCTTCCTCCCTTTCTCTCTCTTTCCCTCCCTCCCTCCCTCTCTCTCTTCCTTTCTTCCTTCCTTTCTCTTAACACTGGGAATTGAACCTTGTGGATATTACATTTCTAGCCCCAGGTCTTTCTTTTCTCTATTTTATATTTTTGAGACAAGGTTTCACTAAGTTATCTAGGTTGGTCTTGACCTTGCTCTGAGGCCAAGCAGTCTTAGAACTTACAGTCCTCCTGTCTTCTCAGCCTCCTGCAGATCTGGGGAGATGTACGAGAGAGAGAGAGAGAGAGAGAGAGAGAGAGAGAGAGAGAGAGAGAGAGAGAGTAGCCCAGAGAGATGACAGCTTGCAAGAGTCAATTTTTCTATCACGTGGGTTATGGGGACGGAACTTAGCCTATAAAGCTGGGTGGAAAGCACTTTAACCCACTGAGCCATTTCATTGGCCCAGAGATGTCTAATTCTTATCCCTCATGTGATGGTTTGAATATTCTTGAGCCAGGGAGTGGCACTATTAAGAGGTGTGGCTTTGTTGGAGTAGGTGTTGCCCTGTTGGAATAGGTGTGGGCATGGCTTAAGACCCTCATCCTAGCTGCCTGGAAGTCAGTCTTTCCCTAGCAGCCTCCAGATGAAGATGTAGAACTCTCAGCTCCTCCCTCACCATGCCTGCCTAGATGCTGCCATGTTCCTGCCTTGATGACAATGGACTGAACCTCTGAAACTGTAAACCAGCCCCAATTAAATGTTGTCCTTATAAGAGAGTTGCCTTGGTCATGGTGTCTGTTCACAGTGGTAAAACCCTAACTAAGACACCTATCTTCCAAGAGATGTAAACACCACAGCAATTTTATAAATGAAGACACTGTCACAAGTGGAAAGGAAGGGAAGAAATCTGAAACAGATCAAAAAAAAAAAAGTTTACCATGAGTCCAGTAGAAATCACAGATGTCAGCTAGGGCCCTTGTCAACAGAACTTTCTAGAAGGGAAGAAAGGTGGCAGTGTTCATGTTGGGTGTAGAGGACCGGCTGTGTAGTGACAGTCAAGCAAGCAGGAAGAGCCAATCAGGAACCAGGGGTGGGGCTCACCTTCCAAGGCTCACCCAAGGCCTCCTGGCTATTCACTAGACTCATTTCATTTTCCCTGGGGACACTGCTGTTTCTCTTGCCACTGGATATGCCCAAGGGCTTTGGTATGAGCCAACAGGATACGCCCGGAGGGACAAGAGGAGCCTGTAGGCACATGGTCACCCCCAGTACGAACCTTTATGATCTTTCTCTTCCCTCAACTAGATGAAGGCACCTCTGCCTCTCATGTGTGGAAGGGTATAGCTCATCTCCTCACAAATAGGAAAAAGTCATCTGGGTCATCTTTATCTCTTTTTTTGGTTTGCTTGGTTTTCTGGTTTTGTTTTCTGATTGGCACATGCATGTGTACATGTGCACAGGCTAGAAATCAACTTCATCTCCATCCAAACAATCACCTCCTTTGAGATGAGGTCTCTCCCTAACCTGGAGCCTACAAATTAGTCTAGACAGCTTGGCCTGGGATCCATCCCCTCTCTGTCCTCCCCCCCCCATCCCCCATGCTAGGATCACTTGCACATGTGGCAACTGTACGTGGATTCTGCAACTCCGACTTGGGTATTCACACTACCTAGTGAGCCTTTCTCCCCGTCCCACCCCTGAGCATTTCCTGGTTTGAGCCTTACTTTGCAAAGAGCCCCCAGATCATACATGGGGCATTCTCTGGCTGGCCGGAGTACGTGCAGAGTTATTCTTTATCTGGTTTGTATTTTTAACAACCACCGAGGAGTTATCTCCTGGGCGGTAAGTCAAAATATTTCTGAAGTGATGACAGATGTCACACACACAGGAATCCAGCGTCTTGGAGACACAAGGGAGCAGGGACCAAAAGAAGTGGCGATCCTTGACCAGGCAGAGGCCTCCGCTGGTCACGTGACTGTTTATAGCCGGGCATGGTACACAAGAAGATGCTAATCTAATGACGCTGATGATGATGGGCATGTATAGCACCTTCCTCCACAAAAGTCCTGTGCGGCACACAATTAAAGGCAGCCGCTGACAAAAAAAAAAAAAAAAATCCTTTCAGCTGAGATTCGTAAAAGGAAAGCAATTCAGCTTTTCTAAACAGTGAAGGAATACAAAACCACTGGATGGGGTGTGTGTGTGTGTGTGTGTGTGTGTGTGTGTGTGTGTGCTGGGGGGTATAAAATCTTCAGGGCTCAGTCCTCATCCCCAATTCTTGCATGTTATATTTAGGAAATTCAAAACTGGTCTGAAGAAAGGAAACAAACTCGAAAGACACAAGCCCCCAAGTTACAGGGGAGAAAAAAACAAGGAAGCTAATCTCATCCAAGCACCAAGTGAACCGTCTCTAGGAGAAACTGGGAGAGGCTGTGGGCCTATTTGCCTGTCTCTCGGATCTGACAGTGTGGTGCGATTGGATTTGAAAGCCCGAGAAACAGAGGAGATTGGGAGTTGGACATAAATAATCTGTGGATGAACTCCTGTTGTGTGTTGGATATAAACACTGTGAATGAGGCCCCTGGGATTTCACTGCTTCCTGGTCCCAGGTCATCGTCACAGGACTGAGAAGTCCCCTCAGGACTCTGGAACCCATGGAGAGGACAGATGGCATGTGTCAAAAGAGAAGTTTTAATAACTCCTCCCACGCAGTATTTAGACAACATTCCTATACCTTGTTCCCTCTTACCGCCATCCCTGGCAACGGCTCCACCCCAGACCACGCCTCCACCCAGACCACGCCTCCACCCCGACCACGCCTCCTGATGACCTAACTGCAAAGGAACCATGGGTCATTTTTCCTGGGTGCCCACATGGGTGGAAAATATCAAGTCAGCATCCAAGATGGTACCCCAGCCGCTCCTCTCTGACCACCGCTGCTCTGCAATGGGGATTTGAACACACGGAATCCGACAGCTGAAGGCAAGAAGAGCCGCTGGCCTGGCCTGTAGGAAATCCCAGAGCAGCGAACACAGCCACTGCTATGGTTTCTCAAACTCCACGCTCCTGTCCAGAACCTTTGTGGCCCTGCAGTGACCCAGAATCTTGTGTCCCTTTTCCTAGTCCTCTCTCTCTCTCTCTTCCATTGCTCCTCACTGGTCTTCCAGCATCAGAGCCTTTGCACCTGCTGGACACTCCCTAGGTCACGCCCCCTCTGCCTTTCTGATGATGACTGTTTCCTCTTCAGTCAACCTAAGCTCAATGCTATCTTTTTATAAGAATGACCCTCAGAGTGATCCAGACCCTAGTTCCCGGAGATGCCCACCAATCACTACCTTGGATGTCAAATGGGGGGACTTTACAGATGTGCAGGTGATTCCAGATGATCTGCGTGGGCCCTAAACGTAACTGTCCCATTGCATGGGAAACCAAAGCAGGGCTGACCAAAGCAGTTGATATAACCATGGAAACAAGGTGCCGCCCTGTTGTTACTGGCCTTGAAATGGAGGAAGAAGCAAGGAGCCATGGTGGAAAAGGCAGTAAACTGGGTCCCCTCTTCCAGACCACACCTCTACCTCAGGCCACGCCTCCACCCAGACCACGCCTCCACCCAGACCACGCCTCCACCTCAGATCAAGTCTCCACCCCAGACCACGCCTCCACCCCAGACCACACCTCCACCCAGACCATGCCTCCACCCAGACCATGCCTCCACCCAGACCATGCCTCTACCTCGGACCACGCCTCCACCTCGAACCACGCCTCCACCCAGACCACACCTCCACCTCGAACCACGCCTCTGCTTCAGGCCACGCATCCACATCAGTCTAGTGAGTCTCAAGCCTTCATTCATAACTGTAAGGGGCCCAGGGTGTGCTGTCTGATGCCACAGAGTTAGGGTAACTTGATAGGAACTGAACACAGAAGCTTCCAGGAATCTACATCTGCAAGGCCTTGCTCCCTTCAATGGATGTATGAGGTCCAGACAGACCTCTCCCAGAAAGTCGCTGCTCCAAGCTGTTCCCAGCAGTGTGGCAGCAGACAACTCATTCCCAGAGATCCAAAGCGTTTTGTCGGAGTTGGGACAAACACCTGCTTCAGCCCACTCGTCCCACAGATGTAGAAACTGAGGCTCGGGAAACCCCACAGCTGGGCTGAAGGATGGAGGCTACTGTCAATCAAATCCTTCAATACTGGTCCTTCAATGCCACTTGAGGTTTTCAACATGAGCCAACTGTGCAGGCTGCTGACTGTTTTGCAGTAATTCCATAATGACCCAATCGTAAAATAATTTAGCCATCCAGATTTGAATTGTCTGCAGCTACAGTGACCGAATAACTAACCAGTTATTGTTCATTTCCTGAGAGCCGAGCATATGGCTTTACAAGGAGACCAAGCTCAGAAATACTTGTTAGCTCTGATGATAATTACTAAGTAATTGGCTAGAACACATCATTGTCGATGTCTCTAGAATATGCCAGATAATTATCTGGTCTTATACTCCCTGTAAAAATAAAACCAAAGGTCCCGGAATTGTTCCTAGTCAGTTGGCTAGCCTCCAGCAACCGATCTCTAACAGTCAATCATGTGAATGCAGATGATTAATCAAATTACTCAGATATCTGGTTGCTAGCAGAATGTTCAGACGGGTACTCTTAAGGACCAATGAGTAGACGGAGATAAATGGGGCACACACCGAGCTTTCCCATGATAAATATGTAACATTGCAAAAACCTAGGAACGAATGCTGCTTCTTTGGGGCTCACCCGGCATCCTCACGCAAAATACCAAATACTTCAGGGACCAATTATATGTCCTAAAGCTGCCGGAGATGTTACTATGATCATTATGACCATGATCATGATCATGATCATCATCATCATCATCATCATCATCGTGGTGCCAGGAAAAGGTTGGGTGCTTTGTGAGATCTGTGGGTTGTTATGGCACTGGGGGAGGGGGCTCAGAGTTCTGTCACAGAACAGAAGGCTACAGCACAGCTGGGCTTGAGGGATGAGCAGTACATTTTCATAATGGCCGCTCATTTTCCAAGGCTGCTAGCGGGGGGTGGGGTGGGGGGGACTTCTGTACAACGTGCAATGAGGCACAGTTTGGGAAGAGGAAGGGGAGGGATGGGTCCCTGAGATCCATGGGTCACCAGACTCGTATATTGCAAGTGAGGGGCTCCTCAGTTCTGGGAGAGGAGAAGTTGCTTCCTGTGGAGAGAGAAGCACAGTGCACGGAGGCGGGTCACTGAAGAGGGCTGTGAAAATGACCATCTACGGTCCGCTCCCTACAGGGGCCGCCATTCAGAGGGCAACTTTCTCCATCACTCGAATCCAGCTGACCACGGGAGATGCTCTGGCCGATGGACGCCAGCCAGAGCGTGACCAGAGGGGGCATGGAAAGCACCTCTGCATTTAACCTTTGACCCCTTGCTGTGCTTGGGAACCAGAGGCCACATGGGAGTGACTGAGCTGGAAGGCCATGTGCATCATAACTGAGTCACCCCCAACTGACGGTACACACCGGCAGATGGGTAAATAAAGGCATCTGCAACCGACCAGCTCCTCTACATTGTCAGCTGACCTCTGTCACGCTTCCCAACCTTCAGAGGCTCTTGGCATTTGATACACGAGACATGATAATTCTCCGGCCGCCGAGGTCTAATAAACAGACTGGAAACACCGCCTTAGCTGAGCCTTTCGGACCTTACTCCGACATCTTCCACCAAGGAGGAGAAACTCGTGCAAAACTTCCTTGCTTGAGTTGGGTCCTAGAACCGGAAGGCTCCACCCAGCATCTCAGGCCACACCTCGCAGCTGTAGCCAGTTCTGACTAATATAATAAGGGAAGATTTAGAAACACCAAAGATGGCTTTGCGGGTGATCAGAAACAACCAATAGCACTTTGCTTTTCTAAAGCTTGTCTCATCTCCCCAGGGAAGGCCCCAACTATGTGCCCTCTTCTTGTATGTGTGTGTGTGTGTGTGTGTGTATGTGAGTTTGTGTGTACATGGATAGCTAAGGTGACTCACTAGTCAATCCCAGGAGTCCGCTTATATTTTTTTTTATCTACATCCTGGGATAAGACACAGATACTGATGAACCCATATACCCAGCTTTTGGGTGTGTGTGTACATATACATGTACATGTACATACATATACATACATGTGTGTGTGTGTTCACATGCATATGAGTTCACATGCATATAGGAGTTTACATGCATGTGAAGGACAATATGAAGGACTCATATGCATGTGCTCACATGCATATGAGTTCACATGCATATAGGAGTTCACATGCATGTGACATCAGATGTCATCTGCCATTTTTTTTAAAGTCGATCTCTGTTAACTACCCTCCCCCATGCCACCCCCAAACCCCTGCAGCCCACAAACGCAGGATACTCAGAACGGTGGCAGCAACAGCCCCACAAGCACTCTGTAAACCATTAAGAGCCACGATCACAGTCGCCAGCATCTCAGATCACGCTGTGGGGGCAGAGCTGGCCCCATACTTGGGTTTGCAAATAAAGTTTTATTGCAACACTGTCATGCAAAGTCACCTACATATCATTTATGGCTGCTTTTGTCTGGTAACAGCAGAACTAACTTGCTGAGACAGGACCCGTGTGGCCTTGTGAGGCCGATTCACACACAGCACTGGGTGTGTTACGCAAGCTGACCGACCTATGTCTAAAGCAATCCATTCCTTTTACACAATGAGACATAAGTGTCAGAGATGTACCTGTGCATAGGTAGGGTCATGCCTGGCTTTTCTGGCTCCCAATGCAGTGCTCTTCCCAGACAACCCTAAAGCCCTAAAGGCATTTTCTGGGGGCTTAAAGGATTGTGAGGGAACCATGGCTGGAGGACCCGAAGACGCTGTTAACACACACAAAGCCCGAGACGTGCCCATCGGAGCCCGAGGGACTGACCTGGTGATGATGGCCAAGTGGGGTGGGCTCATGCAGGCTCCCATGAAAAGCACCACGTTCTCATGCCTCGTCTGCCTGTAGGCCATCACTTCCCGCTTGAAGGCCTTGAGCTGGCCCTCATTGTCTCTCTCTATGTCAATCAACCGGATGGCCACCTCGCCGTGCCAGCGTCCGTGGAAAACCTGCCCGAAGCGGCCCTTCCCGATGAGCTCCCCGATCTCTAGCTGTTCAAACGGGATGTCCCACTCCTGAAGGAAGATGCTGGTCTGGCTGGCCTTCCGTGGGAAGCTCCGGGCTGAGAGGAGGGACAGGTTCATCTCTTCAAATTCATCCTCAGACTCTTCTGCTTCATTGCGGTTCTCTTCGTTCTATAGCCAGAAGGGAGAAAGCTCGGAGTCGTGGCCACCCCAGCTCCGCCCTCCCTGGGGATCTGTTGGGTACCATGTGTGCTGTAGAGATCAGGGTCCATCTCTGTATGTAGACAGAGCAGATTCCCCGGGTGTCTTGGAATGAGAGTCAAACCACAGTGAAGGTCTTAAGGGGGCATCAGGTGGTCCCACTGTCTTGTGCCAAGAGAGGAGAAACGCTAAGGGGACTGACCATTCTGGTTTGGCTAGACTTGGTCGTTTTCACACTGGAAGTGACGCCTGTTAATTCTGAGAAAACTGGGTGGTTGTTGCCCACCCCCCCCCCGGGAGGTCCTCGCTCGGGATCACAGCCAAGCAGACGGACAGGGAGTTCAGATTGGATCCCGGATCCCTGCGATCCAAATGTCCTTCCTATTCTACCAGATGGGATTTGACTTGCCTACAGTGTGTGAATCCACAACAAAGATGGATAGATGTACTGTGTGTCTCTTCATGTGACACGGGACAACCGTCAACATGGGCTCTGTCTGTCAGCTTCCTTGGGGGTAGGGTGGGGGAGGATTTGGAATTGATTCAAAGATTGGAGGAAGTCACAGTTCCAAGCTCTGTGACTTTTAAGACCAAATGGCTGGGAGACACCAGAGCAGGTGAGGTTCTAAGGCGACATTCCAGAGCGCTCAGAGCTAGTGAGTCAGTGTGACCTCGGGAAAATTGACCCACCTCTCTGAGCTTTCCTCGTCTCTCAAAAAAGTGGAAGATAAAGTTTTCCCCAGGGGGTGGGGTGGGGTTTTTAAATGAGGTGATGGATTCTGCAGTTCCCAGTACCAGCCTGGCTGCCTACGTCAAACATCCTCTCTGGTTGCCAGAGTAAGATTATCAGGCCCCATCCAGATCTACCAAGTCAGCACACAGGTCTGCAGCGGGACCTGGATTTTAATCATACAACTCTTGGAGTTGTGAGCGATCAAAGAAGGATACATAGGGTTGGTCCTGTCTAGACACGAAGGTGACTTGCCTATTGGACTCTTTTATAATATGTGTGGGGAAACAGGTCCCAAACCCAGTGGGAAGTCCTAGAGCACCCTGGTAAGATGACCTCAGAAAGTGACCTCTTCACTGAACCCCAAGTCTATGAGTTGGCTATCTCATATCACACTGAGGAGAATCAAGGCAGGACACTTCAGCTCTCAGAATCGATCAGTTCTAAGGGACCATTACTATCTAGGAATGAGATTTGGGACTTTTCCCTAGAGTCCTGCTCCTAGCACACAGTAGGACTAAGATGACAGCCACAATAGCCAGTCCCCAGGACATACCTTGACTCCCTCAATAGTCTCCACAGTGGAATGGAAACCCAGAACTTCCTTGCTGCACTGCCAAGCCGACACACTTAGGGCTCCACCTGCTCCTGGATGTTATTTCGAAGGCAGCAGGGCATATCCCTCCTGTGGTTCCCCAGCCCTGAGCTAATTTTTTACCTAAAAATGCAAATCCCAGGCCAATTTCCCTCCAACCGGCTCTGCCAGGATGCACACAGTAGAACGGCCCATTAGGCTCAGCGCCTGGAGGGGTCCGGCTCCTTAATTGTCCTAGAGTGAGGACATCCATCAAACAGCCACTGTGCACCACCTCCCCTCCCCCGGCCCTCTGCGTCACCGGTGACATCGGGCGGCACTGCCAACCTCCAGCAAAAGCCACTTTCCAGTCTTCAATTCTCACCTCGGAGGTTGGTTCCACTTCAATTTGAAGTAACGGATTTCCTTCCAAGCTGGAAGTAAGAGAAAAACAAAAGACAAAAAGAAAACATACCCATGATCCTTAGAATCCTGGATTGAGGTGAGCTGTGCTCAGGAATCGTAAATGGTATGTCACGGCCCCAGAACCTTCCTTCCCCCAAATCATTTCAATACCTCGGTCTACCATCCATAGCTGTGTACAGAAAGAGCTCACAGGACCATTACTTAAAAACAGATTCTCCCGATTTGCTCAGGATGCGCTACATTTCTTCTTCAGCTTTAACTAGAGTAGCAGCCTCCTTTTAATCAGGGAAAAACAAAAACAAACAAACAAACAAAAAAAAAACACATCACAGGTGAGCAAATTCTCTGAGGTCTAAATGTGCATTGGGAAAGAATAAGATCACGTTTCTAAACCTCGGGTTTGGAGCCTCCCAGGAGGGTCTTTTTTTTTTAAAGGTTTAATTTTATTTTTAAATATGTCTGTGTATGTGTGGTATGCACACGCTTGTGGTACCTATTAAAGTCAAAGAATAGATGATCCCTGGAGTCGGAGTTACAGTTATTCAGAGTTAAGAGCTGCCTATGATGGTTAGCTTTAAAAAAAAATAATTTCTTTTTTAAAGGCAAGCTAGAGTTATTTGGGAAGAGGAGCCTCACCTGAGAAATGCCTCTCTCTATCAGACTGGCCAGCTGACAAGCCTGTGGGGCATGTTTTTTTAAATTAATGATTGACATGGGAGGGCCCAGCCCACTGTGGGTGGAGCCATCCCCTGGACAGGGTGATCTGGAGCTGTGTCATAAAGGAAACAAAGCAAGCCGGGGAATGAGGCAGTAAGCTACACCCCTCCTTGGCCTCTGCATCAGCTCCTAGCCCCAAGTTCCTGCCTTGAGTTCCTGCCCTGACTTCTCTCAGTGACAGAACATGACCTGAGAGTTGTAAGCTATAAGCTCTCTGTGTCTCTGTCTCTGTCTCTGTCTCTCTCTTCCTGCCTGCCATTCTCAGACACTTACTTCTCCAGCACCATGTCTGCTGCCATAATGATACTGGACTGAGCCTCTGAAGCTGTAAGGCAGCCCCAACTAAATGCTTTCCTTTATAAGAATTGCCTTGGTCACAGCATCTCTTCACAGCCATAAAATGGCGACTTAGACAACGGGTGTTGGAGTTGAATTTGGCCAATCCCATGGAATCAAGATGTGTCGGCAGAGCCAGGCAGTGGTGGCGCACGCCTTTAATTCCAGCACTTGGGAGGCAGAGGCAGGTGGATTTCTGAGTTCGAGGCCAGCCTGGTCTACAGAGTGAGTTCCAGGACAGCCAGGGCTATACAGAGAAACCCTGTCTCGAAAAACCAAAACAAACAAACAAAAAAAAGATGTGTCAGCAGAGAAGAAGAGCTTTCCTGGGTGGGGAGACACGGGTGGGAGTGTGTGTGTCACATGTGCAAAGCTTTGGAAAGTTGCAATTGTATTCTAAGCATGGGTGCTGGAGAGAAACGTGTCCACGTGTGGTGGAGCATTGTGTGTAGGGTTTGTCTTGAGTTGTGTGGACACACTAAGAGTATTAGGGCCACACTGTGTGTTGACGGTATAATCACCTGTGTATTAAGAATGTGTAGGTACCATCGAATGCATAGCCTTGTGACAGGATGTGGGATGCACTCAGGGTTTGAAGAAGCTTTCGACAGTTAAGGATGTGTGTTTAGCGGAGCGCCCTGGGAACAGAGCAGCTTGGCTACCGACCATGTACAAAACTGAGACCGGGTAGGACAAAGTCATCACCGGGAAAACCTTGTCCCCTTCATATTTCTCTGACGGACATTCAGCCACTCCATCTACCCATCCTATTGTGGGGGAAGTTTCCCTTCAGATCTCAGGGAGCTGAGCGTCCTGCAGACTGAGATAATCGACCTCTGCGCAAGAGATAAACAGGAGGGGAAGTGTCCGTCGTGGAAGACGTGTGTGAATCAATTATTTATGGCAAAGCCTCAGGAGGTGGGATGGAAGTCTGTGGCGACATAGGAGTCCCTCTCCTTGCCTAGCCACCCAAAGGCAGCCCACCTGCTTCTGTTGCAAGGCGGGACACCAGCTGCCAGGGCTATGCAGTGACTTCCCTCCACCCTCTTCCTGCCCATCACCCTCTCACACATTTAAGCAGATCACAGGCAGTTCCCCGCACCACGGCGGCAACTCTGACCGCCGTTAATAACTTGGAGTTCATCTTGTACAGCTCGTGGAGCCGGTTTGTGAGCGGCCGAGAAAAGACCCAGAGATCTAGGTCAGCAAAGTACCCGCTGGCAAGACACCGCTCCTTTGATTTTAGATGTGCACCACGCCGGCTCTCCGCAAAGTCCTAATGCAGGTCAAGTGGGATGGAGCCATTAGGGAGGCGAGAAGAAAGAGCAGGTGGGTAGAAAGGAGAGTCTTGAAACTCAGCACATCCTAGCGTGCCCCAGACTTTGGGCACACGCACAAAAGGGAAGGAGGGTAGATTCTCCGGCTGTCTAAGCAATGGGTCATCTGGGGCACACACACATCAAGACATCTGTGGCCATGTTGTTTACAGCAGGGAGATCTGAATTCCACATCAGTAGGACACTATAGCCATTAAAACCTTGCCTACAAAGAGCCCAGAATGACACAGGGAGAATCAGTTTCACCCCATTAAAGATAAAACCGGATTGTGCGGGTGAATTGCAAATATATGACCAGGATGAGAGAGCTCACTAGAACATTCTAGCAGGGTGAGTCTCCAAGTGGTAAGTTTCCCTTCCTTTTCACAGAATGTTCTAAATTTCCCCAAATTAACTTTCGTTCATTTTATAGGGGCATGACTAACAGAGGCTGGAAGGCTCTTTCTGAAAGGGGTCAGAGAGTCAGTATTTTTCACTTCTGTGAGCCATGTGTTTCTTTATCACCCCCCAACCCTCCTGCTGTACTGAGAAGCTAGCCAGTTGAGGCCCTGGAAACACAGGCATATAGCAGTGTTTCAATAAAACTTTATTTATAAAAACAAGTGACAGACACGATTTCTGACAGGCTACGGTTTGTTGATCCCAGGTGAAAACTGTGTATTTCATTTCTCTCGTCTCTTTTCCTTTCTCTCGCCCTGTCCCCTCTCCCTCCCCCCTCTCCCTCAGGACTCGGGATTGAATCTGGAGCCTCACAACCAAATCGCATCTTCAGCCCCTTTCAGATATTTGGATTTGAGACAACACCTCACTGGGTTGCCCAAGCTGGCTTTGAACTTGTAATTCCTTTGCTTTGACCTCCCAAGTATCAAGGACGATGGGCAAGGGTCACCAGGCCTGCCTTTTAAAAAGAGGAGACCATGATGTCTGGAATCATGAAGAAGACACTTTGAGGTGATGGTGTGACTTCTAAACACTGCAAGTTGCCACAGAGGGCCGGAGCCACAGGAAGAGCTGGCTCAAGGGGGGCTAATACTGCTTCTTATCACTTCTTCTCTCAGCATGGGGTGCCAGGTTCCTCCTATCTGCTCCATGTCTTTCTATCCTGGACTCATGTTGTCCAGGTCTGAGGAAAACTGACAGCAGGGAGACTGAGAAGACTGAAGAGTAGGAGGCTTAGAGTAGGAGGCTTAGAAGTCACTTACATTGTATTCGAGGTGACAGGATGCAGGATGACTTGGGGTGCTCGGGTAGGCGTTTCTGGTACAGGCACCACATCTGCGAGATCACATACATAGAGATCAAACCATGACCCTTACCCATCCCCCCCCCGCAAGAGACACAGCAGCCAGCAACCCTACCCTGTGTCATGGATTTCAACATTGGCCAGCATTCTTTCCCCGTGCCTCACCAACCTGGGCTTTATCTACTGGGTAGCATCCTAGAGATCATCAGTATCGGTCCTCACTGCCAACAGAGCTAGACAGAATACCTAAGCATCCGCTGCCCATCCCCGAATCTTTCTCACTCCCCTTTGGGTCAAGGGGGCCACTCGGTTCACATCTCTGTTAACTCAAGTCCCTCTGACTGGCTGGTCCTCTAGGCCTCTGCTGTGCTGGGTACTTTCTTGTGTCTCATGATCTCCCACTGTTAGCTTCTCTTCTATGCTCAGATGTTATCCTGGAGTGTGGAGACCCCACTAGTCTCCTCTCTGCTCTTGGCCTTTCTTCGCCAGGCCCCCCCACACAACCCCTGATCCTCAGAGGGCCAGTTCCCAGATCACTCACCTGGGAAGATGAACTGTTGCTTGTATTTGTAATAATGGGGAGCTTGCAAAAGACAGAGAAAAACAGTGTAAGGGCCACCGGAGTGTGTTGGGTACCACGCCTCCTTCCTATCATTATTCTTTGCCAGCCTAAGAGTGTCCACACTTCGGCAGACACCCTGAATTACAAGGGAGTAGTAACATACAGGACTCAAGCATTTAATATCTCACAGTCTATAAAATCAGGTGACACCCTCTGAGAGGCACAGTGACACACACACACACACACACCATGCCACACCATGAAGCCATAATCCAAAATAATCTTTGCATTTACACATCCTTTATGCAAACTTTCAGCACCAAACCTTGTATTGAGTTTTCTTCTTTGCACCGTAATAAATTGAGAATGAATGAGGTGACCCCCCACCAGCTCTAACAGATTCCTTTACAGGTTGGAGCAGCAAAATGAGCCTTCAAGAGCTGCAAACCATGGTGTATGGTTTGAAATCCCTGGAGAATCCTATCCAACCCACAGTCTTTTGGGAAGGTGCTTTGTCTACCCCAGAAAGCACTGTCAACAGAGAGTCAGACCCAGCAATTCTCTTCTGTCCTTTGTTCTGATGGTCACTTCCTTACTGACCTTCTCGTCTGCCCCTATGGAATCCAATTTAGCATAACACAGTATAATCTGTACCCTCAAAATCTTCAACCTAATCATAGCCACTGAGATCCTTTTGTCACGGCAGGCACAGACTTGGGGATCAAGGCGAGAACATCTGTCTCCATTCTGTTTTCTCTTTCAGAGAGCAAGACTTTCTCCACTTAGCAGAAGTGTGGGTTAATCTCTTTAATCTCAATGTTTAGCAAGAACAATTACACTGGACCTCCCTGGCTGATTCTCTTGACAACTTACTTTGCCTGTGGTTCTCACACCAAAGGCCAAGGTTTCAAATTTGTCACTTGCTCCTTTGAGGTATGGTACACAGAGTGTAGGCAGGCCAGATAGCTTAGCTCCTTCCCCAAATAAGGACATCTGGCAGAGATGGGATTACATACAAGCTAGGACTACAGAATCCAGGACCAGAAGCAACTTGAGTGTCTACAATGATACTGACAACTGCCACTTGACTCCTCCCTGTTAGGACCCGGGTCTGGGCCTGGAGTCTGGAAGCTGTACATTGAGGGTTTGCTCTGTTTAAGACCCTCATGGACTCCAAGCTAGCCTTTCCATGTCTCAGTGTTCACAGACAAAACACAGACAATACCAGTCCCAGGTACGTGATTCTGGAACCATCACTGCACAGAAGTAGACAGTAGGTTCTGAGTGCATGTGGGGCCATGTTTCTTCTTCATCTACAGGCTAAGCTGATCCAGGCCTCAAGTCTTTAATAAATTATACCTGTACCAACCATGTGTGCATTTTTTTCTTGCTGTGAGTCCTTAAGCAACACATAAGACCTATGTATACAGCATTCACACAGTGTTCTCAGTGTTGCATGTTACCTAGAGATGGTTTAGGGGTGGGAAGATGTGTGGAGACTGTAGGTGTGTTACACACGGACATGGGCATCCTTGGACTGTGATATTCACAAGGATCCAGGAACCTTGGATCCTCAAGATGATCGTGTTCGCCAGTGATGAAAAATGGGCCCTCGTTTCTCTTAACTCACAGACAAGAATGATTTAGAACCGAGAGACAGCCAGATAGCTTCAAGTGCTAAACTCTTTGTTAGGAGATGGGTGCAAATGAAACGCTCCCCTTGGGGCTAGAGCTGATTTACAAGCTCCTTCAGGACAGAGAGTAAATACCAGTGTCTTAAGAGCCCCAAGTCCCTGCAAACATAGGTGGGAAACATCTGTGGATGATCGACTAAAATTGCCTCTTTTTATTGAAGACTAAGGAGTAGAAGATCTTGGCTTAGCTCATTTCCTACTCTGGGATAGCCTTGGAATGACAGATTTTGCAGATAAGTTTAAATGGGCTCTTAATACAAGGGCTAGCCTGGGCTGTGTGGATGATCCCAATGTGATTATAAAGGTCATTGTAAGAGAGAAGGTCAGAGGTCAAAGAGTGTCAATGAAGACACACAGGTGACCACAGAGGCCCAGGCAGAAGAATGGGGGGGGGGAACAAAACAAAACAAAATAAGAAAATGTCTCCAACCCATAGATAGCATCCAGGGTAACCTGGGCTCACTGAGCCATTGAGTCTTCTCCCCTGTCAAATCTGGTCTGAGCGTCTAACCTGAGAAACATAAGATGACTTCGTGCTGTTTAAGCTGTTCAGTTTGGAATCATTTTGTTACAGAGGCAGCAGAACTCTGAAGCTGAACTACACCAGGTTGTTCATAGTTCTACATTGAGTGTATGGTACACAGTAGGTGTTCAATGGGTGCTTGATAATGAAATCAATGGATGGATGGGTGCCCTCTGAAGGTCAAGACAATTTGACGAAGAGAAGCTAGAGTCCTAGGAAGGGCATAGGATTTAAGTCGTTAGCACATTCATGTAGTCACTCAACAAACATTGTGCTATCCCACAGAATGAGTGATGCAATCTGGTTTCCTGTTCTTGTGGCATTGGCATTGGCATCCCATTGGCAGATGGATAGACTGAGAGCAAGTGAATAAACCTCCAGGATCACATAGTGACATGGCATCAGGGTTCTGAAGAAGGTACCACCCGGGACCAAGAGGGATATCAGGTACCCTGCTGGCCCTTAGAGGGGCAAGTGACAGTTCATACAGAGACTCAGATGCTGGCAACAAATGACTGTTGAGTGTGGGATATCATATCACCTGTGATACACACATGCACACACACATGCACTCACACACACATGTACTCACATACCACACACACATGCACTCACACACACATGCACACATACATACACTCACATGCACATGCACTCACAGGCATTCACATACCACACACATGCACATGCATTCACACACATGGACACACATGCATACATATACACACATATACACATGCATGCACATACCACACACATACTACATTCATGCTACAAACACACATGCATGAATGCACACACACACCACATGCATGCATATACTACACACATAATGTACACACACACTACATACACACAAAGATACACACATGCAGAGATACACACATACAAAGACACACACACACACACACACACACACACACACACACACACACACAGAAAAGAAAAATCCAAAGGGCCAGAGGGTGGAAAACAGTTTGGTGAAATGTTGCCATCCAGATATGGCAGTTGTGCTCAGCTGTACAAGATTGGGCCCCACCTTCCACCCCCAACCCCAGACAGAGGAGGTGCCACAAAGCCCCTCCATACTGCCCGTGAGGCCCCTCCTTTCCTAAGAACCTGATGCTTGTGGTATTTGCTGGAGGAGGAGTGCCATTTTCTCTAGTGGTGGAGCCACTACAGAACAGAGTGGGAAGAAGGGGCTCAGAGAGAAATAAATAAGGATGCTAGAGAGTAACAGGGTGACTTACGAACCATACATTGCATATACCTAAGAGACTAAAAGAGAAATAGAAAAAGAAGTCTTGCTGTAGCCACCAGAGGCAGCTGTACTTTTTGTTTCTCCTGTTTTAAGGAGACTTTCATAGCCTTCCAAGAACTCAGTCTCTGACAGCCAGCCGCACTCCGAACTCTTCCCTTTCCTCCAGATGCTCAGAATCAAGTGTGTGACCGGGAGCCAGATGCTTGTCACCCTGGGAGTCTTTGCTAGGGCAGGGGAAGGCCTGTCTGCCTTCCTGGGACATTGTGTTTTGTTTTTCATTTAGGGATTTCATTGTGTGTGCATGTGTGTCTGTATGTGATGTGTGCATGTGTACAAGTGCATGAGTATGTGTGTGCACATACATGTAAGTGCATGTGTGTATATACATGTAAGTGCATGTGTGTATATACATGTAAGTGCATGTGTGTATATACATGTAAGTGCATGTGTGTATATACATGTAAGTGCATGTGTGTATATACATGTAAGTGCATGTGTGTACATACATTTAAATATATACATTTCACCGTTTGTATCCACATGCTCGCACATACTCCCCATAGTACACATGACAGAGGTAGGCGAGGCAAAAGCCCTCTGCCAGCCAGGCATGGTGGCACACACTAACCTCACCACTCTAGAAGCAGAAATGGGGGATAGTGTTTTTGAGGTAACTTTGGGCCACATACTGAGAGCTTCTCTCAAAAACAAAAAAGAAAAGAAAAAAAAAAAAGAAAAAGCTCAAGTGTTTCTGGGCCGGTGGGAATATCAACTGGTGCAGCCCCTCAGGGTGAGAACCACGCTGAAGTTTCCTTTCTGAGCTACACACACGAGCAAGGGATACCACTCAGTCACACAGTGCTTGCCTCACGTACAAGGCCCCGGGTTCAATCCCCAACACTGCAAACAAGGAAGTCAAAACCCTGTTTTTCACTAGCGTTGTTCACCAACAACAGCCATGAAGCCCTGGCCGATTTTATATTTGCAATGCACAAATATGTGCAAAGAATTCACAATGAACAATAACAGTATACCAATTATTTTGTATATCTTATTCTTTCCACTTTTCAAAAAAAAAAACCCTTTGCATTCTGGGAAATCTCTGTAGAGTACCGAGTCCCTTCGAATGGCGGCTGAGCATCCTTCCAACGCATTCAGCCTTTCTCTGGATGGGTACTTGACATGATTGCAGTTCTTCACTGTGGTGATGACTGAAGTCCTTACACTTAGATCCTGGTGTTCTCGCGTGAGCGTCTGAATAGAGATTCCTAGACGTGACATTGCTGAATCCATGAATCCATCGAAAACTTCAGCCAACAAACTAGCCTCCCCAGAGGGTGACTCCAATAGCATTTGTGTGTGTGTGTGTGTGTGTGTATGTGTGTGTGTGTGTGTGTGTGTGTGTGTGTGTATGTGTGTGTGTGTGTGTGTGTGTGTGTGTGTGTATGTGTGTGTGTGTGTGTGTGTGTGTGTGTGTGTGTGTGTGTGTGTGTATGTGTGTGTGTGTGTGTGTGTGTGTGTGTGTGTATGTGTGTGTGTGTGTGTGTGTGTGTGTGTGTGTGTGTGTGTGTGTGTGTGTGTGTGTGAGTGCATGTGAGTATGAGGGTGTGTGTGTTTGGTGTGTGCACATGTATGTAGCAGCCAGGGGCCAACCTTAGGTGCCATTCCCAAGGTTCTTTCCACCTTGTTTTATGAGATGATGTCACATCAGCTAGCCCTCAACAGTTTCGCTGGGCTGGATGCCAGTGAGCTCCCATGATCCATCTCTCTTCAGCTCCCCAGCGCTGGGAGCTGGGATTCCGAGCCTGTATCACTGTACCAGGCTTTTTATTTTCCCTTTCTTAAACATTATTAACTCGGGTCCTCATGCTTGTACGGCAAGGACTTTCCCCACTGGAAATCTCACCAGCCATTTCTGGGCTACCCTAATGATGGACACCTGGTTGGCAGAGCCTTCTTGGGCCCTATGGGAGGGTCCTGGAGGAGGCAGCAAGAGTCTTGGGGCTGGGGCTGGAGAGATGGCTCCGCGGGTAAGAGCACCGACTGCTCTTCTGAAGGTCCTGAGTTCAAATCCCAGCACCCACATGGTGGCTCACAACCATCCCTAAAGAGATCTGACACCCTCTTCTGGTATCTGAAGACAGCTACAGTGTACTTACATATAATAAAATAAATAAATAAATAAGTAAATAAATAAATCTTTAAAAAAAAAGAGTCTTGGGTCTGATCCACTTGAAGGCAGACAAAGACCCTTTCTCAGGTCTAAGGACAATGGGGCTGCCATGTCTCTCATCACAAGCGGCTCTTCTACCATTTGCCTAGGGAGTGAGCGGAGTGATGGGAACCAGAGGTCACACAGCTGGAGCCGGACAAGCAGATGTGGATCTTGAATCCAGGACCTCACACGCTCCATTCTGAGCCAAGACTGGCAGCCATGCTGAGACTTGAGAAGCAACCCTGCTCTGGCATGTGTCCCCGGGGTCCTCGGCACAGCACCCCGCCACCAATCCCAACCAGTGTGTCTCACTGAACAACTGCCCACTCTGGAGCAGGTGCCTCTGCCTTGTGACTCAGCTAGGTAAAGACATCAGTTCGATGCTGAGCAAAAGACACATCTCTAAGAGTTCTTGTCCACCCCCCCCCCCGCCCACACCGCCCACACCGCCGTTTCCTCTTTGGTCAGGCAGAGCCGATGAGTCTTTTCATTCTCTCAAAAAGATGAAAAGTGGCATTGTATGGCAATTGCCCCGTGTCTGCTAAACACATATCCGCATGTCTCCTGGACCCTCTCTTATTATCAACCCATTGCTTTCAGGCAAGGGCTGCTCCCGCCCCCCCGCCCCAATCCTGGCTGGCTTTGGCAATGACCCCAAACCAACCCCCATCTCTTCCCCTCCGACGGCATCCACCTGTCTCTGCGGCACAGAAGTACCTGGAAGGTTGAAGTTCTTTTTCTGTCTCGGGCACTGCGGGGAGGGGTGCAGGGGAGAAGGCGGCGTGGCGCTGGGAGGGAGGGGGGGTGCCGGTGAGGAAGGCGTGGAGGACGTCGTGGAGGAGGGGTTGCTGCTGGAGTCTGGCTGGTAAGGGACAGGGATGTGGTCCTGTGGAAAGAAAAACAGGGCAGGGGTCAGGGACAGGCGGGGAAGCAGGGCAGGAAGGAGCTCCCAAGCCAGCTTCCCCAGCAATGGCTGCCCCTTCTGTAACTGTTAGATCCTTCCAGAGTCTAGCCTAGATCCGTGAGGGACCCTATCTAATAAAATAAATAAATAAAAAGATAGAAAGTGACAGGTGACAGGGAAAGACATCCAAAGCCAATCGTTGGCTCCTTAGGTATATGGCCTCTAACACATACACAGAGACAAAACACCAGAGTCAGTCCCTTTAACGGGGTTGTGCCCAGATGTGGAGGGAAGTTTCTGAAGTCGTGTTCCTGCTTGCCGCTGGAACTCGAGGTGGGAGAGGTTACCACGTAATGAAATCTGCAGAGGTGGCAGCCAGCGCAGTCTGTGACTCTTTGATCTGGAGGGGGCCCCATGCCGAGGTGCCCAGAGAACTGTCCCCCACTCTGACACTTTTCCTCCCAAGTGTTTATTAAAGAATCAACAGCCTGGCAGCTGGAGAGAGCGTGGGAGTGAGCCTCCAGCATCTTCCCCAGCATGCACCTGGGTCCTGCATTATCTGTCGTGCCCTCAGACCAGCTCCAAAGGAAGCTCCAGTCAGCCCTTAAGTGGGCGTGCAGAATGGCCTCACTGGATGAACTTCAGAGAGCGGATCAGTGGGTTTAATGCGCCCTCCCGCAAGACACGTCACCCTGAAGTTTAGAACCCAATCCCAGTTAGAACAAGGGTCACTGCAGAAGTCAAAGACAAAGTTCGAGAGGCAGGCTGGGTCCTGACTCTAAGGATGAGTATCCTCACGACAGACAGGAAAGGGGAAAGATGCAAAAAGAAGAGGATGTGCAGACAGACAGACACCGGAGGGATGCCACTAGGAGTCAAGGACTGCAGAAGCCACTCAGAGCAGGAAGAGGCAGCCCTCCTTCCAAGCCTTGAGAAGGCATCTGTACGAACAGAATGACTTCGACAGCGCTGAGCCACTCTGCTGTTGGGATGCACAGTTTTATGAATTATCGCCCAGTGAGGACATCTAAGCTGCTTCCCGGTTGGGTCTGCCTCCTTTGTGTGTGAGGATAAAGCTACTATAAACATTTGTAATGGGGTTTGTGTGCACATATGTAGCTCTCTGGAGCAGCTGAGCTGGTTTACACCCACACCCTACCACAAGCAGTTTTCTTGGTATCCAAGCCCATGCCCGGTGTGGGATCATCTCAGTCTCTCAGGCGCGTGAGAACGGTACAATCGTGATGGGTCCGCAGTCAGCCACAGTGAGCATCCTCTTCAGGGACGGTTCGCCCTCTGGACTTTCCTTTTGGTTTTGATTACCATAGATATTTATCCCGTTTTGAAACTGGGTGGAATTTATTTTGTCATAAAAGCGCTTTGGGTTGTTTTAGCTGTTCCACCTTTTCATATCTTTAGAACAACGGTGTCTAGGGCTAGACAGATGAGTCCGTGGTGAAACACGCATACTGCTCTTCCGGGAGACACAAGCTTAGTTCCCAGCACCCATACCGCAAGGCTCACAGCTGCTGTGGCTCCAGCTCCAGGGAAGCCAGCGCCCTCTTCTGGCCGCCTCGGGTACCTGCACTTCTGTGCACATACCCACCTCCACACAATTGAAACAGTAGATCTTTAAAAGCAAAGTCCTGGAGTCACTGGGGTCAGGCAGTCTGCCTGACTTGAGGCCATCCCCCAGGTCTATTTTCAGAGAGCTCAGCTCCTTATGAGTGGCCTGCTGTTGCCCTTGCCTCTTGGCAACCCTTAGAGCAGCTCACTTTAAGGAGCTGGCTAGGTAGGGCTCTGTTCCCTGAAACTGCAACAAGCCAGCACGCCCAATCTTCCAACCTCCTGCTCACAACAGGAAGAGTCAAGGCCTTGGCTGCCACTGAAGAAGGCAGTTTTGATCCCTGAGGGTTGGAGACCAGTCCTGTGTAATAGTATCTGGGGTTGCAGATGCTACTGATGTTGCTCGTCCAGTTTCTCTTCATATACAGTTCTTCTCTACCTCTCCAGTCCCTCACCATCTCCTCCACTCCCTCGCTCCTCCCATGGCTTCCTCCTGCTTCTTGGACTTCTTTTATTCTTTCTCAGCTTTTTTCCTCTCATTCCTGTTTTCCCTCATCTTTCTTCTCACTTTCTTCTTCCTCTACCTTTATCCTTCCTTCTCCTTTCCTCTCCCCTTCCTTCTCTGTTCATTCCATTACTGTGTTTCCCCTCCTTCCTCCCCCTCCTCTCCTACTCTGTTACCTCCTCCTCTTCTTCTCCCTCCTCTTCTTCTCCCTCCTCTTCCTCTCCCTCCTCTTCCTCTCCCTCCTCCTCTTCCTCTCCTCCTCTTCCTCTCCCTCCTCTTCCTCTCTCTCCTCTTCCTCTCTTTCCTCCTCTTCCTCTCTCTCCTCCTCTTCCACTCCCTCCTCTTCCTCTCCCTCCTCCTCTTCCTCTTCCTCCTCTTCCTCTTCCTCTCCCTCCTCTTCCTCTCCCTCCTCCTCTTCTCCCTCTTTTTCCTCTCCCTCCTCTTCCTCTCCCTCCTCCTCTTACTCTCCCTATCCCTCTTCTTCCTCTCCCTCCTCTTCCTCTCCCTCCTCCTCTTCCTCCTCCTCTTCCTCTCTATCCTCCTCTTCCCTTCCCTCTTCCTCTTCCCCTCCCTCCTCTTCCTCTCCCTCCTCTTCCCCTCCCTCCTCTTCCTCTCCCTCCTCTTCCTCTCCCTCGTCTTCCTCTCCCTCCTCCTCCTTTCCCTCCTCTTTCTTCCCTTCGCCCTCCTCCATTCCTGAGCGCCTACTGGTAGCCTAAATCCTTTACATATACCACACATCCAACCCTCCCCATCACTCCCACCTTGCCCATTCTATGGAGGGAAAAACAAAGGCAAGCAGGTGTTGAACTGGCCCTGCTCATGGCAACCCAGCAGCTTAAAGAGCTGTGCTACAAACCCAAGCTCTCTGACTCCAAAATCTACCTTCTTCTGCCAACCTTCCAGGTGAGGAACCAGGGCCTCGACTGTGAACTAGGATGTATCGGGCCAGGAGGGTGGCCGAACAAAGAAACAGAGCAGGAGCTCTTCAGAGCAGATTGGCTGAGAAATCTGCTCACTAACCACATCATGCCTGACAAGAAGAATCCGCACGAAGCCAGCAAGACAAGGACGAGGCAAAAAATAGCCCAGCCCGACGAGAGAGCCTGTCCACCTCTGCGGCAAAGCCGCTGTCTGCGCAGAGGCCAATTGCTGTCCCTTTCTGAGTGCCCCTCCTGGCAGACAAGCAGAACAGTGTCACGGTGGCTCATCAGTCTGCCCCTTGTTTTTGTCCCATCTGACATCAAGAGGCTCCCACACTGGTTATGGCAGACGGAAAGGTCTCTGAGTGACTTTGAACTCCTGCCCCCTGACAGTGTCACAGAAGAAAAGATGGGTTTTAAGATATGCAGTCCCTTCTGGAGGGACACGCCAACTGAACCCTCTCAGCTGTCCCAGTGTGTGTGGGGGGGGGCTTTTAGAAGTTTCTTTTCTTCCTTCCTCCCTCCATCCCTCATCTCGCTAGAGCCACAAATGGAAGCCAGAGCTTCGCACACACTAGCCAAGTGTTCATCCCCTTAGAACCAGTCTTGACACTCCCCGCAAACAGCCAAAGTGAAGGGGCCCTGGTTTGATGTTTTGCTTGAAGCCCTGAGATCATTACAGTTCCCCGAACATCACTCTGCACCAGGAGGCACAAAGCATTTTCAAATGTTTAGTGCCGCCTCTGGGGAAAGCTCTCCAGAGCTGGTGTGGTCGTCGGCCACCGTGAGCATCGCAACGCAGTGACCCAAAGCCTCTTTCCCGATGTCAACTGGAGTCTACCTTCCCCAACTTCAAGTCCCACCACGTGTGGTTACCTCCTTGGGAAAGAACGGCGGAAATAACACTGCCGAGGTCCCGTGAGCCACTGGTCAGACGCACACATGCCGTGAAGCGGCCATATTGGAAGGGAAGGGCAGGCTGTGGGCTGCCATTTTGGCTGACTTTAACCCCTCCCAGCCCGGGCGCCAGCCATAAGAGAGAAGAGGCCTGTGAAACTGTGAAGTGGTTGATGGTAGACATCAGGGGTTTCCAGATGCATAGCATAGGCCTTTTTGTGACAATTCATCAACTTGGCTGTTACCACAGGGTAAAAGTAGCAACGGACAGTGTGGGTGTGGCTTGACTCATGGGAAAAGCAAATGGTGGGCGAATTCGCCTGGTTCTAGATGTCACTAGCCACCAGTTACAAGGGGCTTCCCAATAGAGTCTCAGCATATCCTATGGCAAAGACAAAATCTCTCTCTCTCTCTCTCTCTCTCTCTCTCTCTCTCTCTCTCTCTCTCTCTCTCACACACACACACACACACACACACACACTCTCACACCGCCCTGGTGGTTCTTTGTTCCAACTCCTAGCCTCTAGCCCAAAAACTGTAAGCATAACAAAAGGGTGGGTATTATATACTGCTGATTTGGAGGTGTTTGTTATGTAGCAGTAGACAGCAGGAATGTGCCCATTTTATAGAGAGAAAAACTTCAAACTTCAGCCCGGAGAGAGCAAGTCACTTGCCTACAGTTCCACAGCCATCAAGGTTGGTGGCAGTTCACCCTGACCCCAGAACACAGGTTCTTGCAAATGCTCAGCTGTGACAAGAAGCCAGGGGTGACTAGTCCAAGAACTATCAATAAAAACAATGTCCAATTTTCACTGTGGCAAAAGCAGAAGTAGCCCTAGCATCAAGCTCTGGATTTAATTAAGAGGCCCTTCTTCAATAAGGTCCTAAAGTCCATAAGGACATCAACCTCTGACCTCCACATGCACGCTCAACACACACATGTACATGTGTATCATCACACATGTACACATGCACCCACGCACGAGAGCACCCATGTACGTGCTTGCACAAGAAAGTAGGAAAATAGGCTGGAGAGATGGCTCAGCGGTTAAGAGCACTGACTACTCTTCCAGAGGTCCTGAGTTCAATTCCCAGCAACCACATGGTGGCTCACGATCATCTGTAGGGGGATCTGATACCCTCTTCAGGCAGGTGGATGTATATGCAGCAGAGCATTCATGCATTAAATAAAGTTAAAAAAAAAATAAGAAAGTAGGAAAATAAATGTATAAATTAGAGTTGCTTCCAGAGACCAGCAGAAAACCAGTAGGTGGGTTTTAGGCAGAATGGCAGCCTTTGAGTAACACCCGTTGAGACCCGCTCTGGTTCCTAGGAGGAGAGAAGATGGTGAGGGGGTCTTTCCTCTCAACGACAAGGCCACACTTCGCCAAGGGGATGCTCATCTCGTATCTGCTTCCAGATCTGTGACTCCCCCATCTCTAAGTTCATGCCATAATTTATCAACATAATAAACAGAGGCTTCGTGAGCCCCGAGAAACCACCTCCTGACATATGCAAAATTGGCTTCTAGCACGGGGTGGAATTGTTCCTGGGCCGATTTCAGCACAGCCCATCCACACGCCAAAGGCAACGTAGACAGATCATGCCAGAAAGAAAGATGTGCAGAGAGCTGCCTGCTGGCCAGATGCCAGAGGGAAGACACTGATACAGCTGTTACTAAGGGCCCCTAGTGATAGCTACCCATCCATCTAATCCCCCCCCAACCCGGCCAGAAGCTAAGATCACCACCCCTTAGTTCAGCAGATGCTCGGAAAGCCCACCACCGTGTGCACAGCTGCCCTGGCAGATGGGGAGGCATGCTAGTCGGAGCAACCAGGGTCTGGAGTACCACGGAAACTCCCTTCTGCCCCCCCTTCACCCCCTCATTCATCCTGTCTCATTTCCACAGGCCTGCTTCTAAACCAGATGCAGCCTGCATGATCACAGGATGGTTTCCCTCCGCCCTGCAAGCTTTATGTATGGCACATAAACCACCCAGAACCAGGAGAGTCCAGGAGTGTGAGCGCAATGTCCCATCTCGAGCCTCTCCCCTCTTCCCACCCACCCAACTGGCCCAGCCACCACTGTCTGCCCTGCTAACCTCTCACCCCGTAAAAGCCACACCTTACCTTGTTGATTTTGTTGGTTTTGGGGAGCGTCTGGCTGATGTGGAGATCCGAATATCGGGCGGGCTTCCGGACAGGGTTGTTGATGTCACAGGGGACCGACTCTGTTCGCACTAACCTTGCTGGGTCCATAGGGTAAAAACAGCAAAGAGAGTCTAAGTATCACATTGGCTTTGATCATGTCAGGACAGCTTAGCTCAGATCCCACTTTGAAACCTGCCAGTGACACTAGATGCACTAGAAATGATAGTCATGAATCACTGTGACAAACATTCTGGGTGTACTCTGTGGCTTTTATACTCTTTGTATTATGTGCGTAGTGTGCGTGTGTGTGTGTGTGTGTGTGTGAGTGCACACACGTGCGTGTATGACAGTGTTTGTGTATGTTCATGCAAGGTATACTAACATGTGTACTTGTTAGTGTAGATGTGGTGTGTGTGTGTGTGTGTGTGTGTGTGTGTGTGTGTGTGTGGGTGGGTGTGAGTATGGGTTCATGCAAGATATACTAAGGTACTTGTCACTCCAGATGTGTCACATGGGTGAGTGTACATGTGGGTGTGCGGGTCACCCTAGGTCTTTCCTTGATCTCACTCTCCCTTAATTTTTTAAAATTAAGATGTATGTATTTATTTAATGTATGTGAGTACACTGTCGGCTATCTTCAGACACACTTTAAGATGGCATCAGACCCCATTACAGATGGTTGTGAGCCACCATGTAGTTGCTGGGAATTGAACTCAGGACCTCTGGAAGAGCAGTCGGTGCTCTTAACCTCTGAGCCGTCTCTCCAGCCCTCCCTTAATTTTTTGAGATGGGCTCTGCCACACAACCTGGAGCTCATAGTTTGGGCTACACTGGCTAGTCAATGAGCTTCAGGGATACGCCCACTTAGAGTCCCACCCCCAGCACTGGAGATACAGTGTGTCTGATCATCCTGGCATTTTGGCATGCCTTCTGGGGCCCTAAGCTCAGATCTTCAGCATGCACGGCAGAATGGCAGGGACTAATTTACCAAATAAGCCACCACCTCGCCATCTACAGATTGTTTTCTGCCATTTCTTATTTTAATCGTCTATCCCCTCACACGTGTTTCTGGACAACAGAAACAGAAAGCTGCTCTCTCTTGTTTCTTTTTTTTTTTCTTCCACACAGATGCTATTACCCACGACTTAACACCTTTCACACCAGCCTTAAACTTGGCTTGCAATGTAAGAGATCCCTGGAGGCCTGCAATTAGCGCCCGCGTCGTGATGGACACCTGTCCCCGCCCGGGCTTCTAACTATGTGTTAGGATGTCTTTTGTTATGGGTGAAGTTTATCAGGACTTTAAAAAAAAAAAAAACAACTGCCACACACTGGACTGAATTTGTCCCAAATAACTCCGGATCCTGACAATAAAGGCTCGGCTCCTCCAGCCATCCTCCTAGGTGTCACACCCAGAGCCTGGAGCTGGGCACATAGGCTAGAGATCCTAAACAGCTGCTTCCTGTAGGGCAGAAGGACACCATGCTCGAGCGCCTGCCTCTTGTTATTTCTATCACTCATAAGGAACACAGCATGCAACAGTAGCGAGTCTACTCAGGTTCAGATTTGCCTGCCTGGCACCTCTCCTCGTTACTTGTATTTTGTTGTGTGTGTGTGTGGGGGGGGGGGGGGAATGTGGAATTAAAGCTTTGCTCTGACCCAGGGATTTAATTTCTCTGCTTAGCCTGAGCTTCCATTACCATGGAAACGGACTCTATTTTCAACTTCCCACCAAGAGGGAGGTGGGGGAACGCAAGAAGCCAGTGGACTTCTTCAGGAAAGTTCTCTTTGATTTACTTGCAAGACACCAGCCCTCCTGGGGCCCAGGGAGCTTGGCCTTGAAGGTGGCTGGTGGGAGGAAGGAGGTCTTCTCCAAATACCAGACGCTGGGGGAGGCTCGCCCTCCTACAACCTGGCTCTCAACTCCCTGGGGGAGTTAACCTTCAAAGCACCCCACTATGGGCAGGATTCAGTGGGAGGCGAACTCCCCAAGTGATGCTGACCTCGGACAGGCGCTCAGGGAGCTGTGTGAACTCAGGTTTCAAAATAGCCATGCTAGGTGTGTTGAGGTTGTGGGGTGGGAAGAGGCAGGAGAGGAGAGAGCCAAAGACTCCTCCCATCCTTCTCTCTTGGAGACCCAAGGTGAGAAAAACATCAAAACCCAACCCGCCTCTGACAGCTCTGAGCCTGCTTTAGGGAAAAACTCACTTCTTGTCTGAAGCTTCTCTTAGGTTCATTCTTAACCTGGGTGGATACTCCCAGGCCATGTCTGAGCTGAGCAATGCCAAGGGAGATGGGGGAATGGAAAAGGAAGATCCAGCCTTGTTTAAGTTTGGGTCTTAAGCTTGTTCTATGGCGTGCCCGAGAATCCATTCAGCCTAGAAATGGAGGCAGTGGCTGACAGCTGACCAAGAAGTCGCTAACACTTGGCAGAAAGTCTAAGGCACATAAAACTACACAGGCTTCTACTTGAAATGTCACAAACGTAGGTGATATAAGTCTGCCTGTCTGAATACCATAGTCGCTCACTGGACTTTCCAGTGTGCCAGGCTCCATTTACCCGGCTTCTCTTACTCAGGATATTTGTTTGGCCCTCATCAGCGTGTGAGTTGGTACAACTCTTGTTCATGAACAATCCTTCCAGCTTGTGTTGTGCATAGGAACCCCCCACACCAGGTTGTATTCAAAAAGGCAGGCGCTGATCCAGCATCTCTAGGGCAGGGGCAAGAAGTGTCTGGTTCGCACACATATGCATGGACCACACTTTTGTTAGACAGAGTAAAGAGGAGTGTGGGTGCATTGCTTTGGGGAAGGAGCTGGTGTAGGATTGTCCTATAGGAAAGAGTTTTACTGGGAGAGGGCAATCTCCAATCAGGGGAGACAAGATCATGCCTTGAATAAGCAATGAAAAGAGAGAACATGACCAGGCCCAAAAGGGGAGAAACCCCAGGGAGAAGCCTCATTTCTTTAATGATGTGACCCCTGGTAGATTGGCCTCACACCAGGGCAGGCTCCAATCAATGGCAAGACTCGCTGGGTGACACAAACTGGACTCAGTGGGGAGGGGAGGAGAGAAAGAAAGATCTCAAAGCTGGGTGGGGAGGGATACGGGGCTGGTGATGGGAGGAGGTGGGGGAGGTGAGTGTATTCAAAACACATTGTCTGAGATGCTCAAATAATTAATTAAAAAAACATTGCAGGGAGAGAGAATGAGGAAGGGAGGGGGAGGAGGAAGGGAGGGGGAGAAAGAAGGAGGGAGGGAAGGAGAGGAGGAGGGAAGGAAAGAGAGAGGGCGAGAGGGAGGGAGAGAAGGGAAAGAGGGACGGAGAGAGGGAGGGAAGAAAGGAGGAAGGGAGGGATGGAGGGAGGGAGAGAGAGAGAGAGAGAGAGAGAGAGAGAGAGAGAGAGAGAGAGAGAGAGAGAGAGAGAAACAGCAAGCAACCTTTCTTAAAGGAAAAGAGATATACATCGATGGCTGCCACAGACAAGATGACAGGGTGAGGGGAGAGAGAAGAAGCCTTTAGAGAAATTCCCAAACAAAAGACAATATCTGACTTTTACATCCATTCAGGGAGGGGGGTGCGGTTAGAAGGTTCACGTTGTGTGATTTAGTCTGGGATAGCTTAAACGGCAAGGAGAATGGAGGAGCCAGGTACAGGATAGGACCATAAATGAGAGATTGTAAAAACCCACAACACTGATGCTTATTAAGCATCTGTCCCCAGAGAAGGAGAGAGGGCATCAGGAAGTTCATAGCCTGCGCTCTTTAGGCTGCAACATCTGGAAGTTCATAGCCTGTGCTCTTCAGACCCCAACATCTGGAAGTTCATAGCCTGTGCTCTTCAGACCGCAACATCTGGAAGTTCATAGCCTGTGCTCTTCAGGCTGCAACATTTGGCCACTTATTCTGACGAGCATCTTAGGAGCAGGGCTTTGATCTCACAAGAAGGAGCGGTCTCTGCAGGGATGAGACTGGCCTGTCTCTGCCACCACCCAATGTCACAGTCATACATGGCTCCTGAGCCCCAAGGTGTGGCTGCTGAGACTCAGGCACGGAACTTGTGTTTTTAGCTCATTCTCAAAATCTCAAGTTAAAAAGATAGCCATGGCCAGTCCCTTCTTATCCAACCGCATGGACATAAGAGATCACCCCAGGGATGGATCATGGCGGGTCTGGGGGTAATGAGTCCATGGGACAAGGAATGAGGGGATTATTCTGCAAGGGGGGCTATAAGTCTTTACAAAGAGCTGTTGTCTCCCACTGTGTCCATGGCAGAGAGAGCAACCTTTTTCCTCTCAGATGGATGGGTCTGGTTGTGCCCTGTGAAAGGCCGCCAGCTTGGTCAAGTTAGCTGAGACACTCCAAGGACCCCAGAGCAGGGGACACACAAATGGCCTGAAACAACCCTGCCCCAAACCAGGCTCCTCCTCAAGGCCACTTCTGCAAGATCAACTGAGTGACCCTGGAGCACACCATGGAAAGGCCCTGAGCTCTTTTTTAGAGTGTGGAGGAAAAGGAAGAGAATGGGATGGCAGGAGTCAGAATGGGTGAGGGACACAGCAGGGAGGACAAGGCTTTAGGAGGAAAGAAATGGAGTGAGCAAGGATCTAGGGATCGATCGGGAGGTGTCTGGAATCAAGCTGGGTGGGGGGCTGCCTTGGATGCCTAAGCTCCAGAGCCCACCTCAGGGTAACAGTGTTAAATACTTACCTCCTCGGTGGATGATCAGGAGGTGACAGGGCGGGGCTTCTTTGGTGCATTTATTGTGGCACTTTAACCTGAAAGACAGAGAAAAGGAAAGATGGATGGATGGTTTGGTGGACAGATGGATGAATGGGTGGGCAGGTGGAATGGATGGATGAATGGATGAATGGATGAGTAGATGGACATAAGTCTGGATGGGTGGACAGATGGAGGGATGAACTGGTAAATGGATGGATGACTGGCAGATGAAAGGTCTGATGCATGGACTAATGATGGATGGTGGATGGGTGGATGGTAGATGGGTGGATGGTGGGCGGGTGAATGGATAAAAGGAAAGGTGGATGAATGAGCTGGAAGATAGATGGATGGTAGATGGGTGGATGAATGGATGGATGGGTAGGTGGATGGATGAGTGGGTGGATGAATGGATGGATGGGTAGGTGGATGTATGAGTGGTTGGATGGATGGATGGATGGGTGGGTGGGTTGGAAGGTAGATAGGTAGATGGATGGGTAGGTGGGTGGATTGATGGATGGATTTATGGATGACTGGATGATGGATGGATGGATGGATGGATTTATGGATGAGTGGATGATGGATGGATGGGTGGATGGATGGATAGGTGGGTGGGTAGGTGGATAGGTAGATGGATCAGTGGATGGATGGATGGATGGATGGATGGATGGATGGGTGGGTGGGTGGGTGGGTGGATGGATGGATGGATGGATGGGTAGGTGGGTGGGTAGGTGGATAGGTAGATGTATGGTTGGATGGATGGAGAAAGAAGCAGATGGACAGATGAGATGCCCCAATCGTCCGGAAAACTCCAGGCCCTGTGGACAGCACTATGTGAGATGCTTGGAGGCAGCAATGGCAAACATGACCCTCAGCAACCCAGATGATAACTCCAGAGAGAGGCTGCCAAGTGCGACTCTTCCAATTCCACCCTGGGTGGTCCAAGAGCAAGTAGCAATGGCTTTACCAACAATATCCATGTTAACTTCACACACTAAAATGTGCTTAGGATAATGCCCATATTCATCGTGGTCGTCAACATCATCATCAAAAGCAACACTCCACCCTTAATCACCATTACCAAGTAACTCAAAGACTCATTCACCAGTCACCAAACTACACATTTTCCATACACTACTTCCTTTGAATCTTACAACTGTAAGAAATAGCTAGTATTATCACCCCCACTTTCTAGGTGGGAATACTGACTAGGGCAGCTTAAGAAGGGAGAGTTTATGTGGGCCCCAACCTGAGGGCACGTTCCATCATACTGAGGAAGCCGTGGCATTTGGAGCAATTGGCCCACTAGAAATGGTGAGGGATTTGGTTTGGTAACTTTGCAAGAAGCCTTGGAACACTTGAGTAGGGACTGGGCTACAGGAAGTAGACACAGGGTGAGAAGCAGATGAGAGACAAGGGGGGAACTTGACTCCTTCTACTGATGCATCTGCGGCTTACCCAGCATTCCCTCTGTCTATACACCCACTATAGCTCCTTCTTCTGCGGCTTACCCAGCATTCCCTCCATCTAGACTCCCTGCCTTCGTCCAGTCCTTTCTCTCAGGATAAAAGTCAGTCTCATACTTAAACCTCAGGGAATTTGCTTACTCTCTTTGCTCCTGGCATCCCCTCTGCCCCTGGAGCCTGGAGCTGTGGCCAAAGCTCCTGTCTCACCAAGCACCTGTTCCTTCTGGGGCAGCTCATTATCTCCAGGCACCCCTGAGGCTCTCTGTTGCTCCCGCCGGGGTCCTCCTGACACAGTGATGCTAGCTCCCATCCCAGATCAGCTCAACCACAGCTCCCTCCAGGGAACCCTCCCTGACTCCCTTCCAATCAGAAAGCCACACCTTGCCTTCCCCAGTCATAGCTGATTACCAGATAGATTACTAACATGCCTGCCAATCCACCTATCCATCTTCCTGCCTGGCTTCTAGTGTTCCGCTTCTGGTGTTCTGAGCAGAGAACCATGCCTCGGTTTATCGTATGTTTAGTGACATGACTAGACATACCATGCCACAGTGATACGGTACACAGTAGGTTCTCAGGACACATGTAGCGGTTTAGTTAATATCAATTGGAGCCTCTGAAAGGAATGAGGTCTTTTCCATTGAGACCACACAACAAGCTCCACATCTGGTTGCTAAGACTTCTAGGAGACAATTTTTGAACAGTGGGGGTGAGGGGCAAGGTGTTCAGACTGAAGTCACACAGTTGGGTTTGGATGCTTTGATATACACCCTTCCCCAGACAATAAGACCTGTAAGGAAGGGATTTTTCTTTCTATCTTTCTTCTCATGCCCTCCTCAGCACTGCCCCAGTGCCAAGCACGGCCATTGGTTCATGGTAGGAAGCTGATAATATACTTTCTGTATGCGTGCAAGGACCTCCACCTTTCTGCTATCTTCTTGGGCCTCAGTCTTCCTGACCGTGAAATGGCTGTATCCATATCTGTATATTGCAGCATGATTGCTCAGAGTAAATAGATTACGTACAAGCACTGAGCTAAGTGTCGATGCTTGCTTAACTGGTCCTGAGTCCGACTGAGCCTGGCAGTGTTCTCAGTGTCTGAGAGTCTGGCATAGGAGGATTGTGAACCCCAGACCAACTCAGATTTCATACCAAGACCCTATCTCAAAAAAGTTTAAAGATAAATCCCCTCCTGTACTGGCTGGTTTTGTGTGTCAACTGGACACAGGCTGGAGTTATCACAGAGAAAAGAGCTTCAGTTGGGGAAGTACCTCCATGAGATCCAACTGTGGGGCATTTTCTCAATTAGTGATCAAGCGGGGAGGGCCCCTTGTGGGTGAAGCCCTCCCTGGGCTGGTAGTCTTGGGTTCTATAAGAGAGCAGGCTGAGCAAGCCAGGAGAAGCAAGCCAGTAAGAAACATCCCTTCATGGCCTCTGCATCAGCTCCTGCTTCCTGACCTGCTTGAGTTCCAGTCCTGACTTCCTTTAGTGAAGAACAGCAATGTGGAAGTATAAGCTGAATAAACCCTTTCCTCCCCGACTTGATTCTTGGTCATGTTTGTGCAGGAATAGAAACCCTGACTAAGACACCCCCAAAACTAGTATCTTTCTTGGGTCCTAGACCTGGGTTTTTGAAATGTCCCTGCTCTCTGTAGGAGACAGGCAGATTATGAAACACTAAATCGTAGTGAACAGGAGGAAACAGGAGAAATGGGGTACGTGGCCAGGCCCAGCGACTTCCCCAGAAACTGCCAAGGCTGACCAACTGAACTGTTCAAACTTGTCCTGCCCTTGTCCAAGGGAGTTCCATCTGTCCCCACTCTGGGACCAGCTTCTCGGGCTCTGTGCTGGTCTGTGGGCCCCTGTCGGACTAACATGTCTGTCCTGGACCATGGTCAGACAGAGAGAAAAGACCAGATTTTCTCACAAAGGGGCAAGGCCCATGGAGACCACAGCACCGTCCACATCCCTGTTAGGGACAAGGGAAGAGATTGTGAGGGAGGCCCTGGATGTAAGAGGGACATGATTTATCAGAAATAGAAACCAGGTCAGTTTTTCTTCAAATTTTTGGTTAAAAAAAATCTCTCCCAAATTATCAGTATTTTACCCACATCTGCCTGCCTACTCAACCTTCTTTTCTTCTCTTCCGCCATCTCTGTAACATCTGCCCAGCATCCAAGGTTCCAGAGGGCTCGTTGCTAAGAGGGAGAAGGGAAGAGGACCACAGTGGAGGAACACTGGACAAATTCACGTCATCTGCTTCATCCTGGGGGCCGAATCTAGGACCTTGCCTGTACCAGGAAAGCACTCCGTCACTGGGTGAGGCTCCTAGCCCCTGCTTACTTCTCCTTAATATTTTTAAACACAGGGGTCTCACTAAATTGCCAGGCCTGGCTTGAAACTCACTGTGCAGCCCAGGCGGGCGTAGAAATAGCCATTTGCCTACCTTGGTTGCCCAGGTAGTCACGTGATCAGGCTGACTCAGATTTGGTCATCTGAGGAAGATCATGTCTCATTTAGCCAGCAGCTCCCTTGGGGAACTATGTTCCACACAAGTAACTTTTCCTCAGAACTGAAGCTTATCCTATTAAGCCTTGGAATTACAAGACAGTTAGCCATCTTCAGAGGAAGTTTTACGCGACTCTGCTCTAAGATGCCCGGCTCAGTGGGGTAGAGTGGTGCCTTGTGCAGACCCATAGTATGTTTGCAGACATGTGAGGCCTTCTTGGAGCCTCTGTGACCCTGTTCAGGCATTGTGTCCACTCATATCCCTTTGATCACATAGTTGAGGCAGAGAGCTGATGCCCCCTCAGGTCAGCCTGACTGTGAAGCCCAAATCTCTTGTCTGTCTCTCTGTGTCTCTCTCTCACTCTATCTCTCTGTCTGTCTCTCTGTGTATGCATTCACATAGTGTGTGTGTGGGGGTGCATGTGTGTGGATGTTCACATGTATGTGTAGGTAGAGGTGGGATGTGGTACGTGATCTCATTCACGGATGTATACTTGGAATTTAGAGGTCAACCTTGGGTACCATTCTTCAGGAGCCATTCAACTTGTTCTGTGAGACAGGATGTCTTATTGTGACATGGAGCTTACTGTGATCTAGACTGTCTGGCCAGTAAGGCCAGTCTCCATCTCTCCAGTACTGGGGGACCACCACACATAGAAAACCACACATAGACCACCACACATAGACCACCACAGCTGGACTAGCACACCTGGACCACCACACTTGGACCACCACAGCTGGACTAGCACACCTGGACCACCACATCTGGATCACCACACCTGGACCATCACAGCTGAACCACCACATCTGGACCACCACACATGGACCACCTCACCTGGACCACCACATCTAGACCACCCACCTGGACCACCACACATGGACCACCACACATGGCCCACCACATCTGTACCACCACACCTGGACCACCACACCTGGACCACCATACCTGGACTACCACACATAGACCATCACATCTGGATCACCATACCTGGACCACTACAGTTGGACTACCACACCTGTACCACCACATCTGGATCACCATATCTGGACTACTACACCTGGACCACATCTGGACCACCATATCTGGATCACCATATCTGGATCACCACACATGGACCACCACATCTGGATAGCCACATCTGGACCACCACACCTGGACCATCACGTTTGGACCACCACACATAGACCACCACAACTGGACCACCACACCTGAACCACCACATCTGGACCACTATACCTAGACCACCACACCTGACCACCACATCTGGATCACCATACCTGGACCACCACAGGTCAACCACCATACTTGGCTTTTTTTGCATGGGTTTTAGGGATCAATCTAAGTACTCCTGTTTTATGGGAAACATTTTACTGTCTGAGCTAGACCCTAGGTGACTTCTCTGTACCTAGGCCCTTTCCCTGATGTCTGGGGATCTCTCTGACTTATCATTCAAAAACACAAGGCACCTCTTATCCTGTATCTGAGTCTGAGGTCCTCTGCCAAGTTAGCTGGATCCTCCCACCCTCCTCCTTCCTTCTTGTAAAAGGGACACCCCACCCTCAAGACTAAATTCATCAAGTATTAAGGGTTAAAGAAACGTAAGATGAAGTCAACATTTAGAGCCTCATTACATATTATATTGTCTTGTTCTGGTTTCCATTTCTCGGGTCAGGGACAAACCTAGATCCCATGGCAAGTGGGTCATTTAAGAGGCAAACTTGGTCATGCCAGTTAGGTGATCTGGTAAGTTGGGCATAGAGGGAAGGCAGTCGTTGTCAGCTGCATTGAACAAGCTGAAGCTTTGGACAACCAGGGTCGATCACCAGCATGCATAGAGAGAGCCCTGAGTCATCCATCCCCCGGCCAAGGAAAACTCATGTCGTCCCTGAACCCGTGTCCATGTTAGATACTCTAGCCAGCCCATCTTTCTAGTCTGAAAAAGTCTCCCAAGCAAAGGATCAATAATTACTCCCACAGTAAATAGGAGAGTGGCTACGGCTTTCTTCAAGACCTACTCTGTGTCAAGTATCTGACCTTGGCGCCTTACTCCCATCCTTAGCTCTGAGACCTTTCAAGGCAGAAGGTGTGACTCTCCTCACCTCATTGCAGAAGACACCAAGGTTCAAATGGGGTCATTGACTTGACCCCATCAGCACAATCAGGAAGGGGTCAGAATTAGAACCCAAGTTGGGTCAGAATCTCTCCCCCACCCCATTATCTGTTGGAATCTCCAAATCCCACCTGGGAATCCTCTCAATGATGCTCTACCTACCTCAGATACTGAGACAAGTCCTTGATCCCAACACAAACTCCTGGGGGCCCTGGAAACCCACTTTGTAGCAAGTGGTCATCTGATTGATTGACTGGCACACTAGCTGTTCTTCCAAAGACAGGGATGGGGTGATCTGATTGGGGAAAGATGTCCATTTGCAGCTGGACAGACAATGCTCTACAACTGGGACACATAGAGCAGAGCTCAGTTGGGGTCCCCCACCCACAGACCTTTCCAGGGCTGTCATCTCTGTGTCTGGCTAATCCTGTCAGCCTCATCAGCCATATCTCTGTGTGCTAACCCTGGTTCTTCCCATCTGAGCCTCAGGGCAAGGCGGAAGAGCCCAGACATGGGAGATGTTTTCCTGTCTGACTGCCCAAATAAGGTTAAACCAAATTGTTCATCTTTTTCTTTTTTGCATATTAAATCACCTTTCTAAGTGGGCTTCTTGAAAGGGATGCATAATGGGGGGTGAGGGGTAGGGAAGGGAAATATTTCTTCCTGGCTGCTTCTGGGGTAGAGTTCAGTTTTTTCGAGTCAGACACTTCTTGGATCGATGCCCACTTGACATCAGCAGGTTCTCTGACTTGTGGCTTCCCAGATATCATTCTCAGTGTGACACGATCCTCCAAATCCTCCAAGGGCCCCCCGCCCTTACAGCAGAACCCACTTCAGGCTCCCTGTGTGGCTTTGGAGAGCCTGCCCACCCCTTCCCTCCCTCCCTCTCTCCCCCCTCCTTCCCTCCCTTCCTTCCTTCTGTCCTTCCTCCCTCTTAGTCTCTGTACTTCAACAACTTGGCCTCACCTGAACGTAACTTTTGATCCTGAAACTGTTTGATCCTGATCAAGCCTGTTTGTTGCCAGAAAGACAAGACAGTGACCCCAGACACACTCTGACTCCCCAGTGTCACAACCCAAAGGTCCATCGCTCATCTTCCACTTCCAGGAAAGACGGTTCGAATGGAGAGCAGGGCACCCCAGAGAGATGGCGGGGAAGGCTTTGGTCCAGGGTTACAGCTGAGCCCAGGTTCTCACACTCTGCCCTGCATATATCAGGGAAGCAGAGCAGGAGACAGCAGCTGCACTGTGGCCAGCCCTTGGTCCCTACAGAATGATTAAGTGTCCAAGGAGTTGAATGAAGGGCATCTGTGTTTGAGTGACTGATATCCCCACCGTGAGAGACTTCTGAGGTCTCTGTTTCCTCATCTGTAACATGGGGTGATAGTAGTCTCCTCCCACCATCCAGGTTTGTAATGTGGATGAAATGGAAACACGCTTCTAAAGTGTTTAGCAAAATGCCTGCAATATCATCATTATCAACATCATCATCATCATCTCTACCATCACCACCACCACCAACACCATCACCATAACCATCATCATCAATATTATTGCCATGGCCCCACCCAATTGCCAATACATGAATCTCTTTCTTACATACAACTCAAATAGGATTCAAATTTTTTTCCCTACAATAATAAAAACTATTGCACATAAGAGATGGTTAATTCCCAGGATGGTTTTTGCAAGAAGTAAAGTGTTTCTATTCATGGAAAAGCGAGTTCAGGCTTCAAGCGGGTGATCTCCAAAACACACGCTCGTAATTACATCCTGCCAACATCCTGCCTGGTGGACAGCCTCCTGGGCCTCCAGGAATTCCACGGCAGCTGCGGCAGCTGCACCCATGGGTCCCCGGTTTGGTAAGGGCGGAGCAAAGGGTTCCCACACCAACCTGGCTACCTTCACTTTCCATTCCCTATCACCTGTGGCTACAGCCATTTTATAAGCAAAGCACTTTGCAAGCAAGATGCTGTAATGTTGGTGCCAGAACACACACAGGTAAGGAGACTGTACAGGGCACACAGTGATTGAAAACGCAGTGAGTGGATCCTGTAATACAGCCATACTGTAAAAGGGCCAGGAGCCCCATCTAAGTGCAAATGAGTGACCACTAATGTGGAAAGAAAGCTGAGTCAGCCTATTCTACCAAGCAGGAAAGGGACTCTGACAGGGTGGGCATCCAAAGAGCCCAGGAAAGGTGGAATGCATACCTTAGCCAAGGCAGGCGTCTTGTGAGGCTGCTGCCCAACTTACTAGAAAATTGATCAGGGGGTTCACACCTATGGAGGCCAGCAATGGCCTTAATGGGAACACATCTGTCAATGCTTTGGCTAGCACCAACCTGCCTCTGTGGCAAGGTGTCTGACTCGGGGCTGACCAAGGGGTTTGCTCAAGCCCTTGAGACTTTGGCTAGAACGGGGAAAGTCCCAGGCTAAGCAGGGCACCAGTGGCTATAATCATTGTGTAATTATGAGCTTGGAAACTCCCACAAGTCATCCTAAAACCTTAAAGTGGGACTATTATCACCAGAGCATGAAGGTTTGGTAATGCATCTGCGGTAGTGCTGGGCAAGCGACCGGCCACTGACATGCTGAACCTGGATGGTGTAGGCAGCAAGCCCTTCGGTTGGGAGCAGTTCATTTATTCTGAAAACCTGTTTCTCTAAACTAGGGGCAAAGGCACCTCCTTATCTGGTAACGGGTACAGACTTTTTCTGTTGTCACTCCTAGGAATGGGGATCACACAGAATCACTACACTGCTGAGGGCTAGCTAGGTGACCTGGTGAAAGTTATAAAGCCTGGTGTGAAAGAGAAGTTGAGGCAACAGCTAAAACATTGCAGGGCTAGTTTAAATGTTATGTCTCTGTTGGTGGCTTGGGATAATGTCTCCTTCTTTACTTTTATGTGCATGTGTCTAAGTACGTGAGTGCAGCTCACACGGAGGCCACAAGAGGGCGCCAGATCTGAAGTTATAGGCAGTTGTGAGCAGCCTGATGGGGATGCTGAAGAAGCTTGAACCCAGGTCCTCTGAAAGAGCATCAAGGGGCTGGAGAGATGGCTCAGTGGTTAAGAGCACCGACTGCTCTTCCAGAGGTCCTGAGTTCAATTCCCAGCAATCACACAGTTGCTGTAATATATCTGATGTCCTCTTCTAGTGTGTCTGAAGACAGCTACAATGTACTCATATACATAAAATAAATAATTTTTTTAAAAAAAGAGAGCATCATGCACTCTTAACAGCCGAGCCATCTCTGTAATCCCAGCCATGTCTCTATCATAACAGTAGTAGCCTGGGCAGAAAGGAAAATGCATCTTAGCCTCAGTTGTCTTTTTCTACCATGTGAGCTGCTCAAAACACTCTTGTGTAGACAACTGTTTGCCTACAGGAAATTGGATGAAGCCAGATGTGGTGGCACACATCTGTAATCCTAGCAATGGGGAGCCTGAGGCAGGAGGATGACCATAAGTTTGAGGCCAGCCTGGGCTATCTAGCTGAGTTGTAGACTAGCCTGAGCTACACTGAGAGAAGGAGAGAGAGAGAGAGAGAGAAAGCTAGAAAGGTTTCCAATAAATGAGACCTCAGGGCTTCAGAACCCCCATGGAAGGAGCTTTGAGAGGGGGTCCACACAGACAACCAAAAAAGCTGGGAAACCCACTGCAAGAGCAGACCCTGGCAGCTGAGTCCACGCTGATGAGACGATGCGGAATAGTGCTGACATCCGGCCTCTCTGCACGCAGCTCCCTTCCACACTCCTGAACCGATTAGATGAAACGCCTCGATTTAGATAACTGGAAATTGCTTTCCGAGCCTTAATTTCCTATTAGCTCATTAATCTCTCTATTCAGACTCCCAACAAGACAGCTGATGATAATTCCGGAGGAAGTGAGCACTTAAGAGAAGAGCTGTGGAGGAGGGGAGAGGGGCTAGGCACGGAGGAGACATATCTGGCTTCCTGGGTAGAAGGCTATCCCAACACTAATTTGTAAAGGCAGCTATGGCGTCAGTTTTCCCTAATTGGAGCTCATAATAGGCCAGGTAAGGGAAGAGTGCGCATTCCGGCAGGCCAATTAGGTTGTCGTTTTCTTTTTAACAGTTTTAGAAGTGACTTCTCTCACTGCTGTGACAAAACACCAGCAAAAGCAAACTTGGGGGGAGGAAGAATGAACTTCTGCTCACTTTTAGAGGGTGTGGTCCATCACGGTGGGGAAGGCGCAGAGGCAGGAGAATGAGGTGGCTGCCACATGGCCCCCATAATCAGGGATCGGAGAGAGATGAACACCGGTGCTCACTTTCTCTTGTGATCCCATTTAGGTCCCAGCCCAATGGGATGAGGCACCCAACAGGTAGCATGGCTCTTTCCATCTCAACTGCTCTAATCTGGAAACTTCAGACACTCCCAGAGGAATGCTTCCGGGAGAGCCTAGATCCTCTCAAGTTGATGATCCGCAGCAAACCTCTACTGTCACGAAACCATTTTAGAGAACAGGACATTGAAGCACCAAACTGATCCCATGACAAGCATGAGGTAGCATCAGGAGTCAGAGGCATGTCCCACCAATCTGGGGACTTTATCCATTTTATCACCTGCCATTGCCTCCAGTGCCTGGAAACCACTTTAATACATTATATTAATGTTTAATACCCCTAATACCCAAATCTGAAATCCAGAACAGCTTCTGACTTGAAACTTCCTGAGCACCCACAGGACCACGGGTGCAGCACTATCCATACCTGAGCTCAGAGTTAAAATATGAGTTCCCCAAAAATACTATGCATAGGAAGTTCAGGTTTTTGGGTTTAGACTTGGCCCTCCTCTCCCAAACACCTCAGATAGGCAAACATCTGCATTATGAAGACATTCCAAAGTCAGAACACATCTCAAACCTAAAACCACTTTTGGTCTTAAACAGTAAGGAAGTAGAGATGTGGGTGTTTCTTATCCTGTGATACTAAGTATCCAGCTGGTAACCTAGCAGTACAGACCAGTGTTTCTTAATCTGTGACACTAAGTATCTAGCTAGTAACCCAGCAGTACAGACCAGTGTTTCTTAACCTGTGATACTAAGTATCTAGCAGGTAAGTATTAGCAGGTGACTGATGAAATGCTCTTGCCCAGTTCTGTAAGAAGTGACCTCCAGCCTCCTCCTTCTCAGGGTCACCTCTCTGAAAGGTCACTCATCACTGCTCTTCCTCCCTGTCCTTCCTTCCACTCAGACACACTTCTCTGCTGAGAATTAAGTCCTTGACTATGGAGCCTGTATAGTGCCTGTTCCTGTCCCTCATCCAATCCTCCTGGGAGCCCATTCAATATGTTTCCTTTTTTTTCTCAATCCTTGAAAAACATATGCAAATAAATGTCCACTCTCTCACCTTAACTGATGCTGCCTGGGAGACTGTCCCCATAGGATAAGTTTCAACTGACAGTCTCAGTGCACACATATAGGTATAGCAATGGATCTGGATCTTGTTTCTGTTGTAGCTGACAAAGGTATATGGTTTGGACAAAGCATGCCAGGACACCATAACAGCTGCCACTGCTGTGGTTACTAATTTGAATGGCTGAGTACATTGGTAAAGTCACAGGTACCATCCAACCAGAGTTGATCTGAATTCTGACCCACCCCTCCATATGCCAGGAGTTATTTTGCACAAGGTGGAGTGAGGGGTGGGGAGTTTTCCTAGATAAAAGTGTGAGGTGAGGACATTTCAATGACTCCCTCCAGTAGTCCAGTGGTGGGCACCAATATCACGTATACTCTTCAAAGGAGAAAAAAGCCAAGATTCTGGGCCTCTTAGGAGTTCACACAGAGATGGAACCTAACCTTAGTATTAGTGGCTTCTAGCACCTCAGTTCTGTGTGACTGCCCCTCTCTCCTGTCCCCAGCCCCCTCTCTAGACCCTTGGCAGGGTCTTGGGCTTTGCTCATTACTCCTAGAACAGAAGGCAGGGAGGAAAAGCTGCCTCTGGGTCCCACCTCTAGTGCTGAAAATTGAAAAGGCTTGAGAAGTGTTCAGCCTTGCTGACTCCTGGCTGAGTCCCTGTCACCTAATTACTTGACTTCAAAGCCTCTACGCAGCAGGTGTGAGGAGGTGAAAGCCATTTCCTCCACAGGACACAGCGTGAGTTGATACAGTCAAGATGAGTCTCTAAGGCAGCAGGTGTACTGGGGAGACCAGGTAGCCTCTGCGCCGGACCCAAGCACCTGCCCCTGTGAATCCCAGAGTCAGAAAGCTAAGGGGCCACCTGAGAGCCTGGGACCACAGAGGACATCAGTTCAGAATGCTAATATATAGCAATTACTGTCCCAACTGCCCTAAGACTATGGAGCTAAAGAATCTCCAGGGGCTGGAAATAATTAATCCTCTCCACAGCCCAGGCCAGCAGGGAGCTCATCCTGGTTGACTTATTCAGATGAAACCACCAGGCAGGCATTTTACAAGATACCTGAAGAGAGAGAGAGAGAGAGAGAGAGAGAGAGAGAGAGAGAGAGAGAGAGAGAGAGAGAGAGGAGAGAGAGAGAGAGAGAGAGAGAGACTCTTACTGAGTGTCTCCTATCAGTTAAATTGTCTGTTTTGTGATTTTTGAACCTGAGGAACTAGTAAATATATGTGTACAAATATATGTAGAGGGACACATGACTTGTGTATACATGCATGCAGAGAGACACATGACATGTGTGCACATATATGCAAAGGGGCACATGGCATGTGCATGCATACATGCTGAGGTACACATGACATGTGTATATATGTATGCAGAGGGACACATGATGTGTATATATGCATGCAGAGGGACACATGACATGTGCACATATATATGCAAAGGGACACTTGACATGTATGTGTATGCATACATGCAGAGGGATACATGATGTGTGTGTGTGTATGCAGAGGGACACATGACATGTGTGCACATATATGCAGAGGGACACATGAGGGACAGAAATATGAGGTAACTTGCCCATGGTCACACAACTAAGTGTGACAGGTACAGGGTTTGAACCTGGTTCAATCTGTCTCCAGAACCCATGGCTGGTGTCCATGTTATCCCTTGCCTCCTTCCTAACATTCTGTCAGACATGACAGAATGGTAGTAAGGAAGGAGTTAGGGTGAAGATCAGGTGGTCCCACCTCCCAACCAGAATTAGCATCCAACATGAAGCCATGGAAAGAACGAAACAGGAGTTAAGGGATCTGAGTTCAAGTCCTCCCTCCCCCTTCTCAGCTGTGACCTTTCCAGGCTGAGACACAAATTTCACAGATAATAAAATGGGGGAAATCATAACACACCTTCAGAGATGGCACATGACGAGAAAGAATAGAGGAGAAAGAACTTTGCAAACTATCCAAGGGATCTGCAAATCACAGGGCTGGAGCCATGTTGTTCACCATCCTCATAAATAAAAAGGTTTTATTGCACCAAACCCACTGCCATAACTATTTCTGAATTGTCTGGGGCTGCTTTTAAGACAAAGGAGTCGGTTTTGAGCATCTGTAAGCAACACACCGAGGCCCCAGAGGCCTGTAAGGCTTAAAATGTTTACTACAGAGCAACTAGAAGTTACTTCTGCTGCGACAGAAGTTCTGAGACAACCACAGCTCAGGGGGCATGGTCCACCATGGTAGGAAAGCCTGGTGGTGGGAACATGAGTTCTTGCCATAGCAGGAGTGAGGAAACAGAGAATTCTGGGTAGAGAGTGAGCCAACCTAGGACAACTCACGTCTATTCCTGTACCCCCAGTGTCTGTAGCTAGACCCCGTGTTCAAAAGGATCATCCAATTCCCAAAACATCAGCTGGGAACCAAGCATCCAATCACATGAGACTGAGGGAAACACTTCATATTCCAAACCATAATAGACACCCTGCATGCACATGGGAGACCCTACCAGCCCCACACATGGTGCTAACCCCTTCCACCTCCTCCTGGCCTCCGGCTTTCCTCAGAACTGCTCTCCTTGATACCCTACCTGAGCACACAGCTCCACCTGGGACTTCTCTGAAACTAAATAAATAAATACATAAATGTCTTTCCCAAGTCAAGAGCTCATACTTGCTGGGACACGCCCATACCCATGTCCACACCCACACTGGTGGCTGGCATCTGGCATTGTAAAACGTCCCTTAAAGAAGAACTTTACTCACTTGCAGTTTTTACACTTGAGACCAAAAAGCATCCCTTTCCCGCAGACCGTGCACGTCTGAGACATCCAGTACTTGGTGGAAAACCTGTGGGAAAGAAACAAGAAATGTCCAAGGAGAGGCATGGGCCACACACCCAGCAAGATGAACCCCTAGAATGGAAAGCCTATAAACTCTGGATACCAGCCCTGTTTGTTCCCAGACAGGTAGCAATTAAGTTTAATCAAGTTGCTTAAACTGTGAAGCCTCAAAGTAGGGAGTCACCGTGATGGCATTGTTGAAGGTGTCGTAGCATCTGGGACCTGGGTAGTGCTCAAAGAACTGGGCTGTGACTGTGATTACCTTGAGTGTTCAATATGGTCAGTGATTCACTCAACAAACACACTGAGATTGGTCTACTCATGGCACGTTCGGTTCTATAAGAGAATCAAGGACCCTGCAAATCCAGGAGCAAGCAACAGAGTGTTCCCCGCCCCCACTGCCAACAAACAAAAGCCTTTTCTGACCATCAGCCCATCTTTCCTCAGTCACTGCCACTTGCAAACAGTGTGGAAATCCCCCCCCCCCCACATCACAGTCGGTCACCAATTCGGTTTGGAAATCATTAGATTAACTCACAGATCACCCCTCCGGGCACTGTGGTTTGCTTTCTGCCTTGAGACAGGAGACAGAGGTGGGGGCTGGACCCCGGCAAAAGCATTGAAGGTTCCTGGGTCACAGTTAATTTTAATTTTCAATTTGCGCCACCGCCGGCGGTAGTCGTGGCTAATCTCCACGGGCCTCCTCCGAGTGTCAAAGGGGAAACTTGGATATGCAAGTTACATAACTCAGGCACAGGGAGCTTTGAGCGGGGGGGGGGGGGGGGGGGGGGAGCCTGCCTCCCTCTGCTGCCCCTCTTGTGGGATCTGGGTCAGACCTCCAAACACAGTGAGCCATCAACAGCCTGGAGCTGCCCCAGCTAAGCAAACAGTGATATTCAGAGCGGAGATGCTGGCCGGTCTGTGCTCCCTTTCCAGCTTTGGACTTGGGCTTAGCTAAGCCCCTTTGGGTCTTAGCAGGGCTTAGTGGGTCTATTCTACACACTGGGGTGACTCAGGAGACCCACATACTGGGTAGCAGCCCAGGAAGGGGGGAAGGTGTGAGGGGCCTGCCAGCTGTTTTCTCTCCTCTTCAGCCTTGTCCCAGTCCCCTGGGTGGGTGTTCTCTACTGTCTGGCTCCTGCTGTGATAATTCTAATAACAGAGAGCAAGATCTATTGCTGCTAGTGGTGTTTTTTTTTTATGAGCTAGGGTTTTATTACAAAGCGCAGGCTATCCTTGAACTCTTGACCCTGGGCCTCACCCTCCTGTGTGCTGGGACTGCTAGCATGCACCCGAAACACCCGATGACAGAGGGAATGGTTTGTTAATGTCATTTCTTTACCAGGCCAGGAGACTCTCTCCTTCCTGGCATCTAGCCAGGGGCTGTGGCAATGAGGGGCGAGGCTGAAGAGCTGATGGTCATCAGGAGTCCCTCACCTCACCAGGAAGCCAGCTCTGGGGACCAAGGTGGCCAGCCTACCTGACTCCCCTATACACCAGTATCTGAAGCTGGCCAGTACCACTTCCCTCCAGAGCTCAGTCCCTAACCATTGCCCCACCTGGTCACTGACATGTCCGTCACTATTTCTCACTGCTACACCAAGGTCTCCCTTGGTCCAAGTTCTGACATTTTCCTGTAAGAGCTGTTGATGAGCCCACAATACAGAGTGCTCGGTCCAGCCTTGCCCCGGGCTGAGGCTGTGTGTCTGTGTTGGTACCTGGTGTTTCAATCCCCTCAGGCCTCTGACAGACCTCTTAGGACTGTCATGGTTTGTTGACAGACCCTCTGCTGACTGGCCAGCTCCCTGGGGGACACAGACCTACATCCCACGGCATCGACAATAGCACTCTGTCCTGCGACAGTGACACTGGCCTTCTGCACATTGGAAGGAAGGCTCTAGCTGACCGCCTAGGGACAGAAACTCACCAGCTCTCAGACCTCATGGGCTGGCTGAGCATAATTAATTAGCCTTCCGTCTGAGGCCTCAGTTTCCTCTCAGCAGTGAGCTTCAACATCCTGGCCTGATTTCCCCTCTTCTCCCCTGAGTCTGTGAGGAGACTGGAGTCATATGTAGAAAGCTCAATCTGGGAGAGTCACGAAGTTGTTGGAAAACAAATTCAGGCTGTGGGGGGATCCGAGGGAAGGCCTCCCACTTGCCTGATGGCCTGCTGTTTTGGGCTAACCTTTAGCATTGAGTTTAGCTGGCCACCTTGAGTTTTGTTGAGTAGAGAGCCCCACTGTGGAGCCCGAAGTACTTATTAATATCAGCGAGGTGTGTGTGTGGTGCACAACATCACCTTATTTATAAGCAGGATGCATGAACTTATGGGGTTTGGCTTTATTCTTACAGAAAAAAAAATAAAGTTTCTTCTCTAACTGTGATTTGATGTCACACTCTCCGTAGTCTACTAGACTTGTCTCATGGATATAGAGTTTAATGTTATTTCTTTGAAGATCTTGACTGTAGTATCCCAGGGTCTTGCTTTATTTCTCTCATTCTATGGTATGTGCTTTTTGGTAATAAAAAAAAAATCATCATTTGAACAAAACAAAGGGAGCCCAGAGAGGTTAAGTAATCTCTCAAGGCTACAAAACATTACCAGGAGGGATTAGAACTTGGCTCAGCCTGATCATAAAGTCTCTGCTTTTAGCTGCCTGCTGTGGATTTGACCAAGGCAAGCTGTGATGCAGACACTTCGGTCCAGCAAAAGACAGGACATGATGGTGTGGGAACTGGGGATGGATACGTTACTGGCACCCATAGAAATCAGCCCTCCTCCCCACCATCAATCTCCTACCTTACCTGTGCTTGATAGAATTGCCAAGGTCTCTGCGTGGGATCTGTGGCGACCAGCGAGGTACAGAGAGTGTGTCTGTGGGGACAAGAACAGACAGGAAGGTCAAAGGCTGAGCCATCTCTGCCTGGGCCCTGGGAATAAAAAGGAGTCCTAACATCGTCACTGGCCTCAGAAAGGTTCCAGGTTGCTTCAGCCTGCAGAGCTATAGCGGGTGCCCAGTTTGGGTCACAGGCTCGAGTCACAGGAGACTCTCCAGGTAGGGCAGGCAGCAGATGCCTTCAAATATGTCCGCTGAAGTAGGGTGTGTGGAAGCACACCAGTCAGTCGAGTGCTCAGGCTGAGGCAGGAGGACCTCGAGTTCAAAGTCATTCTGTGCTACATTGTAATAAAAGCAAGGAAGAAAAGACAACAGAAGCTGTGTGTGTAAGACAGTGGAATGACTCAGTGATGGATGAAGGCTCTGTCAACAAATCTGAACACCTGAGTTCGACGGCCGGGTCCTGAGAGGTCTGGCCTCTAACTTCCACATATGTGCCCACATACACACACAACTGATTAACTGATTAGTTAGTTAATTAGTTAATTAAATGTTAATTCTTTAAAGGCCTTGATTATAATATCCCAGGGACTTCCTTTATTTCTCTCATTGTATGGTGTGTGCTGTTTAAGAATAAAAGTGGCATTTAAATTAAAAACGGAGCCCCAGAGAGGTTAGGTAATTTCTCGATCGCTTAATTGATTAAAAGGTGCATCTTTGTCATGTAAAACTGGAAGAGAGATAGAGACAAGTGTGGGGGCTGTGGAAAGAATACAACTTAGCATGACCTCAGCTTAACAGTTCTTAGCATGTGCCACTCATGGGCTGAATGACTTCCATGCCACGCCCTCCAACAGAACACACGGCTTGGAGAAGGGGAGTCACTTACTAGAGGTCATACAGCTCAGACTCTGCACAGTAGCTGGGAATCCCAGCATGAGGGATCCCAAGCCATGTCCTGGCACATGAAGTTGTAAGGCAGTTGATTCCATATGTCTCCTCCACAGACCCACCTTCCTCTTCTCTGTAGCACCTCCTTTACGGTCCACATGTTGACTTACTTAACATTTTACATCAGATTGTCTTTTTGTTGTTGTTGTTGCTGTTTTAATATTTATTTCAAAAGCAGACTCTAAGTCCAGCAAGGTAGGACATGTTTTTAATCCCAGGACTTGGTGATAGGGGTAGAGTTGAGGCAGGAGGATGCTGGTAAGATTGAGGCCAGCCTGAGTTACATTTAACAAACACTCTACGTAGAAAACCGTTTGTATATTGAAGATGACTTTTGGAATGTCCAGCTGTGAACAATCTGAACTCATATTAAAACAAGTGAATGAATGAATAAACAAGTGAATGTGTGGATGTCTGAATGGGATGAAGGATGGATGGATAGACAGACAGACAGGTGGATGGATGGATGGATGGAGAGATGAACAGATGGATGGATGGGTAGAGATAGATAGATGGATGGACAGATGGACAGATGGATGGCTGGACGGATGGATGGATGGGTGGATGGATGGATGGACAGATGGATGTGTGGATGGATGAATGGATGGTTGGATGGATGGATGGATGGATGGATGGATGGATGGATGGATGGATGTGTGATGGAGGATACACAAGTGGACAGCTAAGTATATGGATGGATAATGCTGGATGGTAGATGGATGATGGATGAATGGATGGGTGGGTAGGTGGATGAATGGATATGTGGTGGAGGACACACAGGTGGACAGCTAAGTGTATGAGTGGATAATGCTGGATGAGTAGATGGATGAATGGATGAATGGATGGATGGATAGGTGGATGGATGGATAGACAAATAAGAATAAAAAAGAAACAACAAAGCACACAGACTACAGATGGTGCCTGGCCCTACTTTTTCTCTATCTCCCTTCCTCTTCTTCTCTTCTCTTCTCTTCTCTTCTCTTCTCTTCTCTTCTCTTCTCTTCTCTTCTCTTCTCTTCTCTTCTCTTCTCTTCTCTTCCCCTTCCCTCCCCTCCCCTCCCCTCCCCTCTCCTCTCCTCTTCTCTCCTCTCCTCCTTCTCCTTCTTCCTCTCTCTCTCTCTCTCTCTCTCTCTCTCTCTCCCCCTGTCTTTCTCTGTTTTTTTCTTTCCATACCTTAGGACAAATCTGAACAAACCACACAGTCACAAATGACCAAGTTCTAGGTCTTCTGAAATGCTGAGCCCCACCCCCATTGCTCACCCCCCTCACCAGCCTCCTGAAAGTCCTTGGCAAGCAGCAGACATAAAACAGCCCTAGACAGACAGGGAGAGAGGCAAGTGGCCAACCCCATGCCAGCACCCACTTCTCAGCCAGATGGATGGAGCCTTCTGGGGACCTCAGGGCTGCAGATGCAGTCTTCATTTCTCACAGTCATTGTTATGGAGTGCAGCTCTCATTGGGAGAGCTGGGCATGTCAGAACACATTGGGGAGCATTTAACTCCAGCCTACTCTCTCTTCTATCTAGTGATGGTCCCAGCCATCTGAAAGCTGTTTCCAGAGACCTCTATGCTGCCCTTGAAAAGCTGGGACCCATTTTAGCAAGAGCTGATGTTTTTCCAAGCCCCAAATGCTAAAGAAAACTGGAGAAAGAAGTAGTTTGATTGATTCAAAAGCCTGCACAATGTTTAACAAAAGTTCGACACCCATTTTACTACTCAGTCTTGTTCCTGGGGGAGATAAAAAAGCAAAACAATATTCTTTAAAAATATTTCTCCACATCAATCCCTTTTTCAGAATGACATCAGACATAGGAGGAAAGATACTACCCATTAATGCTGAAAGGCTAGACAGGAAGAGGTCAGCCTCCTCTGAGCCATTTATGCAATGGGAAGTCCACTCACAGGCCATTAGTAGTGCTTGACTAGAGTTGAGTTGAGAAAGACTGAGAGGAAGAGCAGTGAGATTGATTAGTAAAGTCTGCCGTGAGTGAGGAAGGAGGTAGACCTTACAAATCTTGAGGCTGATTAGTAATGTCTGCCCTGAGTGAGGAAGGAGGCAGACAGTACAAGTCTTGAGATTGATTAGTAATGTCTGCCCTGAGTAAGGAAGGAGGTAGTTCTGACAAGTCTTATGTATATAAGACTTATACATACACACACACACATACACACACACACACACACACACACACACAGACACACATCCTCTACAAAAGCAAGAATCAAATCTTCATCTTTGCATTTACCTCAGAGCAAATTGCTTGGGGCTGAGTATGTTCTTAGCACATGTTTATTGAACCCAAGGTTATTGTAAGAGAGTTTATTGAACACTTAGTATGTGCCAAGAAATCCTAAACAGCCAAGAATGTGTCCTATGTGTCCTTGCACCTAGTGCCATAGTTATGCCCATTGTGCAAAGGAAGGCCAAGGAGTCAAGGAGGTGTACTGATCACTCAAAGTCACACACACAGCAGGTCCCAGTAGAAGCAAGTGTAAATGTTCAGAAAGCCTCCTTAAAGGGCCCGGGAGGATGGCCCTGTGGTAAAGTGCCTGCTGTATAAGCATGAGGACCCGAGTTTAGATCCTCAGCCGCCATGGCAGAGAGTTGGGAATGGTAACAAACACACATCTACCATTGCTGCACTGGGGAGGCACATGCCCAGTGCACACACACACATGCAGACACATACACACAGAGACATGCAGACACACACACACACACAGGCATAGGCAAAGACACAGACACAAACACATATGTGTGCACAGACATAGACACAGACATAGATACAGACACACACACAAGCACACACACACTCACAGACAGACAGACAGACATAGGCATACACACACACACAAACACATGTGTACACACACACTCACAGACAGACACACATATACATACACATATGCGTGTACAGACATAGGTATAGGCACAGACACACATGTGCACACAAACACACATATGCAGGAAGACATAGGCGCAGGCACACACACACACACACACACTCCAAGGGAGTTCTCGCGATGTCCTTAACAGAGGAGCGTTCTCTTCCTTTGGGACATTTGGAGATTTCTTAAGGCATTCTGGAGGTGTCACATAGCACAGGAGTTTGTTACTGGTAGCTAGTGGGATGAAACCTGGGGTGCTGTTTAACATCCCATAATACACAGGTGAGAAATACCTCCACAGACACTCAACAAGTAAAGTACCCAGAGTATCATTTGCAGCAAGGTTCAGGCTCCTGACTGGAAGTTTCTCTTACCGCCTGCCCCTGAAAAGAAGAAGCATGCTCCAATGACAGTCGCAGCTCTGGCGGGGACAGGAGTCATCTCCTATTAGCTGCACGTGGTACTTAGTCCCCATCCGACCCCTTCGCTTAGGGCAGAAGCAATTAAGCTCCAGGGCTGGCTTCCATTTTGCAGGCCGGGCTTTCGGGGTAAGGGGGGGGTGTTGGAGGGGGTGCATCCTGTCAACTGCATTAGGCAGAGAAGCCTCATTAGTCTGGAGCCGTCCCTCCCGGGGCTTGGCTTCGTCTGTGGGCGTGAGATAGACTCGAACTCCAAGAGCCTCTCTCTTGCTTCCTTTGTTTGGGTTTCATTAAACTTGCCAGCGAGAGCCTTAGAGCAAAGGGAAACTGCTGGAAGGGAAGAGGGAAGAAAGGAAAAAAAAATGATTCCAGGGAACAGAGTCCTTATCATAACAGGAAAGGCAAATACCATTACGGCAATTAAACTGATCTAGAAACTTCTTCGTAACAACCAAAGTGTCTATTAAGATGTCTCCATAGCTGGTGGAAGCCGCTTTCCCATCCTAATTTTCTGATAACAAGACAGAGTCTTATTCAGCGCTGCTGTCTTCAGTCTCCGGGGGAAGCATAATAGACGCCTGAGACGTTTCCCTCGCCAGTGATGGGAAGGGGAAGTCAGGAGGAAGACCGTCTCGTTCCTAGGTCGGGGTGTGGAAACTTTTTAAGAAACATCTCTGAACAGAACAGGGGACACTAAGCAGGAGCCCTGGCCTTTGAGATCACTATGGAAACCAGAGAGTCAAACAGAAAACCTCACAGAAGGGTCTGGCCTTAATAAAGTGTCTGCATTATATACATTTTTGGGTTGGATTGGTTTGGTTTGGTTTGGTTTGGTCAAGTTTTTGAGGCAGTCTCAGGTAGCCTAGGTTAGCCTTGAATTCATAGTCCATCCACCTCCCACGTGTAGGGATTATAGGCAAGTACCGCTGTGTCTGGCCCACACAATATGTAAGTTTGTTACAAAACTTCAAGTTCTGATCCGGGGAGTCTGAAATCAGGCGTAAGGGGAATAAGACCATGAGAGGTATGAGATACATCTGATAAAACTGGACAAGGAGAAAGCAGAGGGAGGGGAGAATGAAAAGGAAAAGAAATAAGAAGGAAATTAGAAATGAGAAAAATAATAGGCTGGGTGTGGTGGCATAGGGCGGTAACCCTAGCTACTGGAGAAGGTGAGGTCAAAGGTTCACAAGTTTAAGGCTAGCCTGTGCTAAGGAGAGAGCTCAAGGCCAGTCTGGGCTAAGAAGTAAACTCAAGGCCAGCCTAGGTTATGGAATGAGTCCAAGGCCAACCTGGGCTAAGGAGTGAGCTCAAGGCCAGTCTGGGCTATGGAATGAGTCCAAGGCCAGCCTTGGTGACTTAGGCAGACCCTGTCTCAGTGTGAGAGGGAAGAGGGGGGCTGGGAATGAGATCCAGTGATGGGGTTTTCTTGATGAGTGGGAGACCCTGTGCGCTTCCCCAGTAACAAGAAAACTAGAAGGGGAGGGGAGAGGGGGTAAGGGGAAGGAAATAACCAGATACTGAGTCACACTGCGAAGGTTCAACAAACAATAGCCCATTTTACTGGTGGGAACATTGAAGCTTCACCTGTCAATGCCTCCTACCTCTCTCTGGGATGAGCAGAAGACACCATGAATCCCAACCCGTTTTAAGTCCTGTCTTCAGACACTGGGAAGGGAGAGAAAATGTATCCTTCCCTCTGAGTCAGGTTATGCACCTTGGTTTTGACCCCATGAGACCCATTGCAGACTTCTGACCTTCTGAACTATCCTCATGGCTAACCAATCAGATGTGGTTTTTAAGCTACTGGGTTTATGGCGATCTGTTTCCAGCAAAGATACAAAGCCCACACAGCCCCTGTCCTGTGCCAAATGTGGCTTCAAGAATCTGGGATACTTGGGGTGGTTAAGATGATGGGGACTTGGGCTTGAGTACTAGAAGAGTTATGGGCTGTTTTTAGAAATGTAGGAGCTCCCTGGTGGCCAAAGTGAATAGATCCTGCCTTTAATTCCAGCTTAATGAGGTAAGAACAGGAGAGCCCTAGGGCTGGCCAGAGAACAGCCACAGGGGTGAACTCTGGGTTAAACTGAGAGACCCTGTCTCACTAAGGCCAAAGCATGATCAATGCCGGTGTGCCCGGCATCAGCTTCAACACAAATGGAGAAAGGAAAGATGCTAACGGCATCTCCATTTTACAGATGGCAATTTGAGGCAGATCTACGATGATGTGGCCACTGTGAGTCCTTGGGCTAGAAACAGTTCCCGAGCACCATCATAGCTGCTCGACTGGAAAGATGCATGCAGGAATGTGTGCAAAGCTCTGAGTGCTGGACTGGGAGCTTACGCAGAGCCTTACCCACTGTGCATGTCCCAGAAGATGATGGGCCTCCCTCAGCCTGTCTCTGCCCCTTCTACAGTGCTGCGGCAGACAGGCAAGATTTTATCCACCTCTGGGATCTTAGTCCATCATGTGGCAGGGAGAGCTGCCCTGCCTTGTGGTCGACCAGGAGGCAGAAAGAAACAGGCTACGCTACGACCTTCAGTGCCCCTCCTATTGACTCACGGTGTCTTTAAACAGCATCCCCACCCTGGGATAAGTGCACCCCTGGGAAACCTTGCCCACAGCTTACAAAGCACAGCCAACTTCCTCAGCATCCTGCAGCTAGTGCCGAGCGGAGTTCTGAAGCCAGTTCCTATACATCTTAAGCCATGCTCCCCGTCTATCATTGTGTCCCTTCTGAGGCAAATGTGACAATCATTTTAAGCACCGTGCCTTCCTAGAGTCGACATGGATGAGACACAGAGCGTGGAAGTCTCTAAAGACCCTGCAGAGAGGAGGAGGCATTCCTAATCCATCACCATTTCCATGGAGATAAAGACCTGAGCTCACCACGTTAATAGGAACAGCCAGCATGTATTG